>CM070782.1:76057310-76681855 GCA_036346955.1 Dipus sagitta
ATACCCATGTGAAGCCAGATACAAAAGGTATTGATTGCATGCCTCTGGAGTTCACTTGTAGTGGCTAGGGCCCCTGGAGCACTCATTCTCTCCTCCTCCTCTCTCTCCCCTTCTCTCTCTAATAAATAAATAAATAAATAAATAAATAAATAAATAAATAAATTTTAAATGTAAGATGCTAACTTTATTATTGGTATGAAATATTATTATTTAAATGCATACTAACTTGTCATAGTAGTTTTAAAAATAATACAAGAGGTCCTTCTGAAATCTCAAATCTTGGCAATAGGCAGTTAGCATGGGTGCTTCTAATAATGAGTTATGTCTGCAAACCATCTTTTGGTCAGTAACTACTTCCTCTTGTAATAGCTAGATTACTGAAAATTTATAATTATTTCCTCCTGCACTGAACTCCCAAACAGAAACTTAACTATATGTAGTCTGACAGCATGAAATGTTAAATATCTTTTTTGCAACTATAGGAAGAAACATTTTAATCTCTACAACAACTAAAGACAGCCATTATCAGAAACAGCCATACCATTTTGCATTTAATGTTTTAGAGCAATCATTTTTTTTTTCAGTGGATTTCAATAAAGAAAATGGATGCATACTCTTCCAGCACCATGATACTTAAAGATTTGAAGAAGTGAAGCTTTCATAACATTATTAAAGGAAAACAAAAATTGAAATTTTGGGCTAATGAAAGAGAAAAAAGAAAGAAATCAAATAAAATAATTCTCAACCTTTAAATTAAGTAATATGGGGAAATATTTAAGTAGAAAACAGGTTAAACCCAAATTATCGATTTCAAATGTGTTCAGTTTGAGTTCAACAGATTTTCAGCATGAAACCCTGACAGTATAGTTTAAATTAGATTTTTAAATTATATGCCCATAACTCATGTGAGCACACCCATCATATAGACTAAGGTTGACTTACATTAAAAAAAAATTCACTCGTGCGTGTGTGCATGCGTGTGCATGTACATATGCGTATGCATGTGCCAGGGCCTCTTCCTGCTGCAAAGGAATACCAGATATGTATGCCACATTTTGTGTCTGGCTGTATATGGGTGACTTGGGAATTAAACTCCAAGCTGAAAGGCTTTGTGAGTGAGCAGGCACATTTAATTTAATTGTCGAACCATCTTCCCAGCCTGACTTCAATTTTTAAAAAATAATTTTATTTATTTATTTGAGAGAAAGAGAGAGAGAGAGAGGTGTAGAGAGCCGAGAGGTGACCGCCATTACTAGATGGCGCTGACATCCGGCCTCGGCCCTGGTGAACAAGTAGAATAGCGCATGTGCAAGTGGCAAAAGCGCGCCAAGTCACTGCCCAGCCCGGGCATATGAGCGTCATATGAGCGTCATATGAGCGCACAGCCAATCAGCAGAGTACACGCCACCTAGGGGCTATATAAGCGGCGCCATTTCGGGGCTCTGGGTCTTCCTCTTTCATCTGTTCAATAAACGCTTGCTGCAGAAGGATCCTGGTGTCCGCGTGCGTTCTTGCTGGCGAGACGACTACGCGGGCTACAACTGGTGCCGAAAAACCCGGGACGCCGGGTGCCTGTCATCGCCGGCGCCGAGGAGACCCCCCATTCACGGCGAAGGATTCAGAACTGCAGGAGAAGGTAGGTTCTGAGAGGCATGTTTGGTCTTGACTTGTTTCATCTCTCATCCAAATTGGTAGGAGCAATTTTTGCTCTCCCTATTGTGATGGTGGCTCTCGTTCTCTTCTTTGTGAACATGGGAGCCTCACATTCGGAGCTACAAGACAGCATGTCAGAAACAGAACGGGATAAAAGGTTAGGGGCCCTTGAGGAAAAAGAAAAAGACGTCTCTAAGAAAAAAGGCCTTTCCGCGGACGCTAAGTCCACAGAAAGAAAAGACAAGGGAAAAGACGCCCTGTGAGAGAAACATGAGAGGGAAAAGAGAAGTCCAAAAAGGAGGCCTCTTTATCCGATAAAAGAATTGGAGGCTTTAGGAATTGATAGCTCAGAGTCTGAGGATCTTAGTCCCTCCGAGGAGGAAGAATTAGATGGTGAAGCGGCTCGCTATGGGGAGGAGAGATATTATTTTGATGAGCTACCGCAAAATCGAAAACAAAAGAAGATAGGAGATAAGAACCACGCGGCTTTTCAATCTGCCGCCCCTATCATTCCCAGTGCTCCTCCGCCTTATGCCGGCAAGCATTGTTCAGATTCCTTCCTTTCAGAGGGGGACAGAAGGAGGTGCTTACAAGCCTTCCCGGTGTTTGAGGCTGCGGATGGAGGCCACGTCCATGCGCCGGTAGAGTATGCCCTCATTAAGGAACTTGCTGAATCAGTTAATAAGTATGGAGTAGATGCTAATTTTACAGTCATGCAGCTTGAGAGACTCGCCACTATGGCAATGAAGGAAAGACTGCAGAGGACTTTGTTGGAACTGGGCTATTGGAATAAGGGCTGGCTGCGTTCTGCTGCTGAGGTCCAGAGTGTTTGATCAAGGTTAAATTTGTAATGGACTGATGTGCTTGGCTAGAGATATTGGACTGAGAGATTTAAGATTTTAAGCTGGAAAACCTCAAGCAAGTTAAAATTACAGGCACAGAGACTGGTTTTAGTTTACTGAACCTGCTTTTGTCAAACACATTAGCAATCTTAAGGAAGATGTCCAACTGCTTTACATTAAAACAATGGAAAGGATGCCTGAGGAAAGACTATCATAGAAATGCAAACACTTTTGGAAAGAGTTGACTGGAGGAGGAACCTGCTTTTCAAGGCTATTGAACTTGAACTGCAGAAGTTTGATGTTTGTTTGATGGTGGTTGAGTTTGCATTGATTTAGTCTCTCCTTGCTTTAATCCCAGAGGAATTCGCCCATTACAAATTTGGCAGATGGATGTTACTCACGTCCCATCTTTTGGCAAATTACAATATTTACATGTTTCCATTGATACTTGTTCTGGAGTTATGTTTGCTTCCCCATTAACCGGGGAGAAAGCAGCCCATGTTATTCAACACTGCCTCGAGGCGTGGAGTGCCTGGGGGAAGCCCAAAACTCTTAAAACTGACAATGGACCAGCTTATACTTCTCAAAAACTTGGACAGTTCTGTCACCAGATGGGAGTGACCCATTTGACAGGTCTCCCGTATAATCCTCAAGGACAGGGTATTATAGAACGGGCTCATCGCACTCTAAAGTCTTATTTAATAAAACAAAAAGGGGGAGTCGATGAGGCTCTGTCCTCAGTCCCACGAGTGACTATATCCATAGCACTCTTTACTCTTAATTTTTAAAATTTGGACAGTCAGGGCCATTCGGCGGCTGACCGTCATTGCTCAGAGCCTAACAGGCCACAGGAGATGGTTAAGTGGAAAGATGTTTTGACTGGTCAATGGAGAGGCCCGGATCCTATTTTAATAAGATCCAGGGGAGCTGTTTGTGTTTTTCCACAGGAAGAAGACAATCCATTCTGGCTACCAGAACGCCTAACACGTAGACTTGTGATACCTGACGAATCATCGAGATCCTGTGCAGGAGCCGAAGAAGTGGACAAGATGCATTATGAAGACCCTATTCTACTAGAGTTGACCCCTCCCTAGCTGTGGGCCTGACATCCTGGATTTCTTCAGCCTTCTCTTTCTTTAAGGAATGGGTGGGAGTGGCGCTGTTTGGTGCAGCCCTATGTTGTGGCTTAGTGTTCCTGCTTTGGTTGTTCTGCAAGCTCAGAGCTCAATAGCAATGTGACAAGGCCGTTATTGCGCAAGCACTTGTGGCTATGGAACAGGGATCATCTCCTGAAATTTGGTTAATTAATTAGACTGAGACCCTCAGTCGATGCACCTCAAGGGTTTAGCCCATTGCACTGAGTCGATGGGAGATCTAAGTCTAATCAGCCCTTGCCTAAGTGGCTGCAGTACCAAAATATGAGATTGACAGCCCTTGCACCCCCAGGAACAATATTCCATTGCACAGGGATGGGTGTCAACTCCCCTTTTTGTCTCTCCCTTGGCCTTTGCACTCAGAGGACTTGTCTCCATTGCACCTGATAAGGTGAGGGAGTGAGCTCTTGATCGCTTATTCCCCAAGGAAGGAATTTGCTTGATCGAGCATAGGGTTGTTTGGTGCTGCGCTGGCTGGGCTATGAGGCAGTTGTCATCTTATTAAAACAAACAGGGGGAGATGTAGAGAGCCGAGAGGTGACCGCCATTACTAGATGGCGCTGACATCCAGCCTCGGCCCTGGTGAACAAGTAGAATAGCGCATGTGCAAGTGGCAAAAGCGCGCCAAGTCACTGCCCAGCCCGGGCATATGAGCGTCATATGAGCGTCATATGAGCGCACAGCCAATCAGCAGAGTACACGCCACCTAGGGGCTATATAAGCGGCGCCATTTCGGGGCTCTGGGTCTTCCTCTTTCATCTGTTCAATAAACGCTTGCTGCAGAAGGATCCTGGTGTCCGCGTGCGTTCTTGCTGGCGAGACGACTACGCGGGCTACAGAGAGGGAGAGAGAAAGAGAGAGAATGGGCATGTCAGGGCTTCCAGCCACTGCAAACAAACTCCAGATGCATGCGCCACATTGTGCATCTGGCTTACGTGGGTACTGGAGAATGGAACCAGGGTCCTTTGGTTTTGCAGGCAAGCACCTTAACCGCTAAGCCATCTCTCTAGCATCCTGACTTGCATTTTTTAAGCTTCAAAATCATCCATATTTTTATCAGTTAGTCCTCATTTCCACAAGACTGCCATCATTTTAAGGTGAAAAACCTGGCCCCCAGTTCATCCTGTTTGCTGTTTACTGTCAATAAGAAGGTCAAGAAGTTTGACCTTCATATTTTTTTTCTTCTAAACCCAAGAATACAAATTGCTTTGCATTCCATTTGTCCATCTCGCCCAGGCCAAGTAATTATAGGAGCCGACCTGCTATCTCAGTAACATCAAGTAAGTCAGTACAGTCATGACGCTGTGTTGAGGAGGAGACCGGAGTAAAGCTGTGAGGCTTCCCTGGTCTCACATTGCTCCCACTTACCCTGCTCTATAACCCCTATTCTGCCCTTAGGCAGTTTTCAAAGGTGAGGAGGTTCACAGCTGCCTTCTCACTTTGTGTTTCTCTTGTTTGTTGCCAGTCTAACGCTTTCCAGGGACACCTTGATTTGGGCAGACAGAGTTAGCAGGATCGGGTCTTTCTGTCGGTGTGAAGTCTGTTAGTCCAGACTCCCCACGAAAGCTGGCGCCAAGCAAGAACAACTCCAATCAGTGCTTTTAACCACAACACATTTCAGTAGTTTGGGAATGTCAAAAGGCTGACCATTCCTAAAATTCCCAGAGCTGGTTCATTAAGTCAAACTTTTCACCAATATATTAACCAAGCAACGCCCCTAGTAAACACAGACAATGTGCTACTGAAAGAGGAATTCCAAACCAAATCCCACTTCTCCCAGGGCAAAGAAAAACCAATTCCGCTTAGTTTCATGTAATTTGGTAGATTCATGTTTAATAAAATCAGGAGGTTTCCTCAACAATCTGAGTTTTGCTTAATTACAATTCACATAGAGACAACCTTGTCTTTACACAATATGAATAGCAAGTAGTCACTCTTCTGAAACAAAATCAAACAAACAATATACATGTAAGCTAAAATATCCTGTGTCAGTATATACTGCACTTACATGCATCGTTTCTTCAACTAATATAAATTAACTAGAGCCAAGGAAACCTCAACCTACATTAGACAATCTCAGTTCATTTATCTTTATATAGTCATAAATGTATAAAAAATCACAAGTATATGACTGTTACTGATACTAGTGACATAGTAATCCAAATCATAGCCCATAGACTCTCTCCTTATGGGATTTTCATATTGATGGACATCTTATTTCTTAGGGTTTAAAAAATATTGTTCATTTATTTGAGAGAGAGAGAAAATTGGCATGCGAGGGCCTCCCACCACTGTAAATAAACTCCAGACATATGCACCACCATCTGCCTTACATGGGTCCTGGGGAATCGAACTTAGGTCTTTTGTCTTTTCAGGCAAGTGACTTAACCATGTAGCCATCTCTTCAGCCCAGATTTATTTTCTATTAAAGATTTAAATGTAGACTCCTTGTCATTCTATATATATATATATATATATATATATATATATATATATATATATGTATATATATATCACACTATCCTGTTGCTATTGTTCACCTTATGTTAACAAGGGGATGATGTCCACCCTTTGTTCATGCCATTGTTTTCCCCTGCCATCATGGAGCTTCCCCTCAAGTCCATAAACCCAAATAAACCCTTTGTTCCCAAAAGTTCCCAAAACTCTTGGTCAGGTTATTTCTGCCGGCAGTGTGAACCTGACTGCAACAATTACATTAAGAGTGAAAATGTTAGGTATAGGAAGATTGCTCAGTAGTTCAAGGCACTTGCTTGCAAAATCTTCCAACCTTGGATTGATACCCCAGTACCTCCAAGTAAAGCCAGATGCTCAAAGGGGTGCATGTGCTTGGAGTTTGTCTGCAGTGACAAGAAGCCCCCTAATATTCTTTCTTATTCTCTATCTCTCTGCTCACAAATAAATTAATTAAAATATCTAAAGTGAAAATTTAATACATTTTACTCACTTTCTCTATATTTATCTTCTACTTTTTAGAGCATTTTTGCCTTGGTAAAGTTTAAAAAAAATTGTACTTTATTTGATATATATGATTTATATGTGTCAAAATTTAAACTAAGCACACTCCCACATATACATACAGACACCTATTATTATATATATTGGCTAGCTGTAAAGAAGAATAAAATTATGCCACTTTTTAGAAATTTAGATAAAACTAGAGATTTTCTTATTAAGCAAAATAAACTAGATTCAGAGCAGAAATGTCACAGTTTCTCTCATGTGTAGAATTATGGAATCTAGATAGTGTGTGCATGACATAAAAGTAAAATGGGGCTACTGTGGGGGGAGAAGTACACCAGTACAAGAAGAAGAAAGTGGTGAAGGACAAATCACGAGCAAAACAATCATACACATCCACAAAACTGTCATTACGACATTCATTATATTGTGTACTTACTAAAATGTAATCAAATGAATACAATTTTCATTTTCTTCTCTGATCAGATTTTCTTTTGTTATTCTACTTTATTTGTTTGATATTCTCTATTGATGCTTCCTTACTGCTGACCCAAAGATGTGATTTCAGCTTCCAGTCCTGCCTTGCTTTCACCACTATGATGGCTTGTCCCTCAACCCTTTAAGGCAGAAATAAACTTGTTCCTTCCCTAACCTGCTTCTGGGAAGACATTATTTTCCCAGCAACAAGAAACTGGCAAATACAGGGAAATGTTACTAGGAGAGGGGCCAATTACTGTGTTAAACCTGACCATGTGGTTGGTTCTTAGTCTTTTGGAAATGGCTTATAGGACAAATATAGAAGAAATTGATATTTTTTAAAAAGAGAAGCCTTACAGTGCTGTAAATAGTGCATAATTGGCCATTCTGGTGTGACTTTGAAAAACCAGAAGACTGAGAGAAATGTGAATCATGCGTTCTTAACACATAAAATTTTAGATGAGAATAAGAAATTTACCAGGAACAGGGATAGAGACAGCTCACATAATGTTCTGGCAAAATAACTGACTGCATTCTGTCCATGTCCTGGGAAAGTGAAAAAAAGATGCATTTGAAAGTGATAGGCTAATGAGTTTGGCAGAGGAAATCTCAAGGCAGAATAGCACTGAGTGTGTGTCATGGTTTCTCTTTGCTGCCTTCACATCTACACTGGAATAGATAAAAACACATAGCAGAAAAATGTAAAAGTATAAAGTTTGACACAAAAAGAAATGTAAGCAAATTTAAAGTGCCAGGTCCATAGATGATTTCAGCTGCAATTATTAAATAGATTATTACCACTGAAAGGAAATCTAGTGTTCTGAATGAAGAAAACAGGAAAGAGGCACAGAAGGCAAGGCCTAAACCATTGAAGGCTCAAGATATGTAGCAGAAAAATGCTTTCAGAAGGAAAATGCCTAAAGCAAGAATGCTGAAGGACACCTCTGCTCTGCAAAGACAACATACAGAAGCTGCTACAGCTGTTTTCCATGGACACCAGGCATCATCTCAATATGATAGCAGAACTTGGTAGCATTGCCCATGCAGTACTGGTGTTTGAACAATGAAAGATACGAGATGTATGGGATGATGGATTACTACATCACAGTTCCAGAGGACCACTGATCCTAAGGAATGTAAGGCAGTGTCAGATTTCCTGCATAGAAGCCATGTGATGCCACTTCATGAAGCTGTGAAGATGAGTGAGGATGTTAGTGATCCCAGGACATTTGTCAAGAAAATCTGTGGGTTCAAGGTGGATTGGGCTCAAGGTGGATCAAGCACAGGAGAAATGTTAGAATCAGTCTAACTAAAGGGGCAGAACTATCTATGCCTTTTGGGGCTCAGGTGATTTCATCATGAGTCCCAGACCCTGGACATGGAATTGCAGGATTTGGTGTTTGCCCTGTTGGATTTTGGTCTTACTTTGATCCAATTACTTCCTTGCTATGCCACCATTCCTCCATTGGAAAACGTGAATGTTTTTTATGTACCATGGTTTAGAAGTATGCAACTTGTGTTGTGAATCAAAGATGAGACTTTAGGTTTTTGAAGGATCAGAACTGTTGAACACTATGGAGGCCATTTGAAGTTGGACTTAATTCATTTTGTACGATGAAATATTCCTGGGACCTGTGGTGTCAGGAGGTGGAAGTGGTGATTTGACTATAATGTGCTCCCCTGGACTCATCTGTGAAATCTTAGACCCTAGCAAAGTGGTGCTATTTGGGAAATTTGTAGAACATAGAGACATATAGAGGAAGTATGTCGGAGGTGTTAAATCCTGGACACACTTGCTCTTCATTCTCTCTCTACTTCTTCCCTGCTGATATGAACCAATTTTCACCCTAGCCATGCTCTCAGTTCCACTTGAGACTTTTAAAACAGAAAGAAAGCCATCATTCCCCTGAGCTGTTCCTGGTTAGGTTTCTGTCTCAGTAGAAGTTGATTAACTCAGCACTAGCAATGCTGGAATTACATACGTTGTCCACAGCTTCCAGCTTTCTCATCAGACCTAGAGATCTGAACTCAGATGTTAATACTTGCACAGCAAATGTTTTATCCACAGACCTGTCTTAACCCCTCTAACAGTATTTTCCATACTTGTCTAACTTGATATTTCTAGATTAGTGCTCAACCCTCTCCCACAGGGATGTTTATTTGTTTTGGGACAGAATCACTATGTTGATAAATTTGTTAATGGACTCGTTGATCCTCCTATGTTAACTTCTTAAATTTTTGGAATTATAAGTATGTTCTAACAAGATATTTTCCCCTCTGGTAAAGGTAGAAAAACATGAATTACATGTAAGAGGCTAAGATAGTCTATTCACTAAGAATTATGTAGTCTTATTATTTAAGCCAAGTAAGTCACAAGGAAAAAGGAGGAAAGTAAATGCTCACATTTAGCCTGGTAAGAATTGGAGAGGTAAGCTTATATCAAGATTTTCATTATATATATTATTTTTCCATAATAAAGGGTTTCATTGTGACATTTTCATACCTGTATATAAGTATTTTAGTCATATTTACCTTTCATTACTTTCTTTTAACCTCCCTCGCATTCTCACTGATCCCTTTCTTTTTCCCAACTAGTCCACCTTCTACCTTCATGTCTTTTTTATTTTATCAGTGAACTAGGGAGTTTAATCAGAGTTTCTTATGGAACCATAGGTGAGAAGTTATTTGCAGGAGTATGTACAAGTTCTCAGGGTTTACACTACTGAAGAAATGTCTCCCCCCGCCACCCAAATCAGTGACTGCCTATAGATTCATATTCAGGGCTTGGGCCCTGTGAGTTCTTCCTCACTAAAATTGTTGATTGCTTATATGTTTTTAAGGACAGGACAGGTTGAGCCTCGTGAGGCCCTTTTTCTCCAAGACAAAATATTGAAAGGCCCAATCATGTGCATTTTTTTTTCAGCTTCTCAGAGTTAAAGAATGCAGTAGTCATGTCATGCCCAGATGACAACATTTCACAACACTGCATCCCTCCATGCAGCTCTTTATTCTTTCAGCAGTCTCTCTTCCACAGTACCCCTTGAGACTCAGAGGACATAACATAGATGTTCCATTAAGAGATTCCCGTACACCCATTTCATCCGGACATGGTGGTGCATGCCTTTAATCCCAGGGCTAGGGAGGCAGGAGGGTCACCATGAGTTCCAGGTCAGCCTGAGACTACACAGTGAATTCCAGGTCAGCCTAGACTAGAGAGAAACCCTACCTCAAAAAAACAAAACAAAACAAAACAAAACAAACAAAAAAAGAATGAGACATTTAGCATTCAATTGCCCCTTATTCTCAGCCACTTGTCTAGTTAAGAGTCTCTGTAATAAATATTGCCACTGTAAAAAGAAGCTTCTCTGACAAAAGTTGAGAACAGCACTGCACTAATCTATGGGCATAGATATAAATAACTTGGTGGCAACTGGATAAGTATGTCATGTCCACTTGCAAAACAGTAGGAGCAGCTCCCTCACAAAGGCCTAGGATCTCCCTAGTCACAGAGTTTGGCCAGGTCCCAGTACCAAACATGAATTCCCTGTCCTGGAGCAGACCTCAGATCCAATTAGAAAGCAGCTGGTTATCTCCATACAAGTCATGCCACTGTTACACCAGTAGCAACATCTTGCCTGCTTGGTATGCAGGGTACACAGCTTAATAAGAGGGTTAATTTTGAGTAAAGGAAAGGAGGGAGGGCTAATCAAAATCTAAAAGATATAAATAATTCACATGGAAACCTACTTTTTTGAACAATGGAGCACTCAGGAGCCATAGATTGTTGCTAGAAAATTTTCAGTGCCAGGGATGGGATAACTTCCAGTGAGTTGTTGGCCAAGGATGTCCCTGATGCCCCCAAAACATTATAGGCCATTGCCAAGGCCCTTGGTTTCCCACCAGGAATCGATGGTAAGACCGTACTGCTAAAGACTCCACATACTGGGGCTGCAAGGCCACTGAGAAATCCTGCTGAAACTGAGCTGATAACCTCCACCATGTAGACCAGCTCACAGAAAGCTGGAAGAAGCCGTTCTGAATGCAGTTCAATGGGAGAAAGAGAAATCACCAATGAAGATACTCAACAGTGGACACTACAAACCTTATATTTGGCCAGCCAGGCCAAATGAGCCACGGGTGCAATAGTGGCATGTCTGTCACGGTGGAAATCAACTGCCCTCTAATTGGACTGGAGGCCTGCTCCATGGGAGGGACTACATCCCTGACACTGAAAACTTAAAACAGGGATAGTCATGAGTCCTGGGGGTGTAACGTCTGCTGCTGTCTGGCTAAATGTATATACTATGCTTATCAAACTGCTTAGTAAGCACTTCTCTTAATGTTCATACCCTTATATTAATGCTACTCTCACTTTTGATAGAGAATCTTCTCTTTTCAGATGGCATTGACCTTGGGATGATTCAGAAGGTATCATGGTGCTGGAAAGAAGTGACAGGAGTGCTCAGTACTGCAATATCACTATCACACCTTTCAAGGCTCAGGTTCTATTGCGGAAGAGGTGGTGGAAAGAATGTAAGAACCAAAGAAAGAGTAGGACTCCTTACAACGTGCTCCCCCCAGACACAAAATGGCCTGGATATCCATGAACCCACAGTGTCTGACACTACCTACACAAGACCATCATAATAGGAGGAAAAGATCATGACATCAAAATAAAAGGGAGACTGATTGAGGGGGAGGGGATATGATGGAGAATGGAGTTTCAAAGGGGAAACGGGGGGGGGGGGCATTAACATGGGATATTCTTTATAATCATGGAAGTTGTTAATAAAAAAATTAAATAAAATAAAAGGTGAGAAACTTGGTAAAAACAAACAACAACAACAAAAAACCCAAAAACAACTCCCCCCAAAAAGAGTGTTAATGGCAATCTATCACATGACAGTGTTTCCCTAGGGAGACATGAAAACACATCTGCTCTCCCCAGATAAAGCCCATAAGACATAACAAAGTACGAGTGTACCAAAATTAGTTTTGGTAAAACAATGAATTTATTGGGGTTACATACAGAGCAGTGTGAGCGGTTGCTTCCAAGGCAGCTGCATCACCAAGAAGCCCTCTAGGAGATTGGTGCCACTTCAAGGAAGCTCTGTTCGTGAGCACATTGTACGACTGGCTGGCAGCTCAGCTGGTGGTGGGAGAGTCTTCCCAAAGATAACCATAGGGATGCGTCTTTTAAACTTTATCTTTCTCAGACTTCTTGACCTCTTGACTCCCTCTACCCTTCAGGAAGGAGTGATTCAATATGGAGTAACCTGCTGTACAACGCTCTCCCAGAAGTTTGCATAGCAGCTTCTAGTACTATGAAGGGTAGCCAGCATGGAAAAAATTTCCAACTCAGTTCCAACTTGATTTCTGATTGCACTATCTCCTATAACCAAAGTGTGTGGTGTCAATGACAATGTATTTTTTTAAGTCATCTTGATGAATTTTGTCATCAACTAATTATTTAGATGCATTTTAAGTAAAGTTTATGGAGAAGTCTGTCAGGGTTTCAACATTTTAGGGGGTTATTTATTTTGAGAAAGTTAATACATGAACATATTGCAAATTGACATTATCCATGCATGGTCATTTGGTTGTTTGAAAGAGAATACTTGGCATCTAATCCTATGCTACACCAGGTAAAAATAGTTGTATACATAAAAGTCTTTGAAAGTTGCATAAACAATCATACATTCTATCAAATTCAACAATTAAACCTGGAAATTCAGTGAGCTTTGAAAACAAGAAGGAAAGATGAAACAAAACCAGAAATGAGAAGCCTTACCCAGAGATAGCACCAGAATTTAGATGCCTAGTCACCTCTGGAAACATAGCAGGGCCAGCAGGTAGCTCACAGGAAGTGGAGGCACCTCTGGGGAGACACAGCAGGGCCAGCAGGTAACTGAGAGGAAATGGAGTAATTGTCTTAATCACTTCTTACCTCATCATACCTGTACTTCCATCCCGATATTTGTTTCCAACTGTCTCTTGATGTTGAAGGTTGCACTCATATTTTTTTTATGATATTTCCATTCATTTCTGAGTTGACTATATGACAGAGATAATTTACTTTAATCAAGAAATGTTTTCTAGCATATATCTGAAAAAATAAAATTGACACATTTAACAATGTCTGCCAGTTGCTTTTGTATTTGAATAACAGCTTGCAACAAATGCTATTTCAGATCATCCCTTTCATTCAGCATGAATAGACATTATTCTATTATTATGCAGCAGCAGATAATGCTCTACATAAGGCCAGCTTCATGTTTAGTAGTTATAAATTATGTGCTGCTGCTAGGGTATCTGAATAATTTCCATTTATAGTTTAAAAATCAAAAGGTAAACTGAGTGCTATAATTTCTCTAAATTATCCATCAATTTATCTTAAATAATCATGTACTGTTCCACTTGTGATTTCAGTCCTTCACTCCATGAATGTGTGGTTCTACTATTTCTCTTTTTCTTTATGAGAGAGCGAGGGGTTGAGGGAGAGAGAGACAGAGAGAATTGGTACACCAGGGCCTCTAGCCACTGCAATCAAACTCCAGAAGCATGTGTCACCTTGTGTGCATGTGCAACCTTGCATGCTTGCCTCACCCTGTGTGTCTGGTTTATGAGGGATCTGGAGAGTCAAACATGAGTCCTTAGGCTTTGCCAGCACACACCTTAACCACTATGCCATCTCTCCAGCCCTCTATTATTTCTTACTTGTAAGTTCCTTTACTCTGAAAACGGTATTTGTGGCTTTGCTGCATCATTTGGCCATTCATTTTGAAAATATATTGCTTGTAGTTAGTTATGGCTTTAACTCTTTGAACTTAATGTACCTTGTTTTATTCTACTTTTTTGTTCAATATGTTTTGTAATCTCATACAACTGTTTTTTAGAGTAAATAAATTCTGTTTTATACCCTCTGACCTTAGCTCTTTTTAATCAGTGGTAGAAAATGTGCTTTCTCTCTCTCTCTCTCTCTCTCTCTCTCTCTCTCTCTCCATCTCTCCATGAATGTGTATACTTCCTAATCCTAAAACCTGTAAATATATTACCTTGTGTGGCACAAAAGACCTTTTGAATGGGTGTGGACAAGGAAATCACAATGGTCTTCATGACAGGCAGCTAAGAGTGGAATGTGACACTGCAGTAGATGTTGCAGGAACACTTTTTGAAGATGAAGAAGGGCACAGTAAATGTTTTGGGTAGCTTCTGAAATCTGCTAATTCTCTATAGGTAACTCAGTTTTCCTTAGATCTAAACCTAATCTAAGTCATTTATATTTTCTCCTGTTTAAAAATTACAATATTTTATTTTTATTTTTTGCATATGTATGGCATGTATGTTTATATATGCATGTTCATATGTATGTGGGCACATGTGCATATGCAGAGGCCAGAAGACTACCTCAGGCATCATTCTGCATGTAAGCAGTCTATCTCTTTTTGAGACAAGACCTCTCATTTGCCTGAAACTCTTCAACTAGGCTAGAGGTTTGGTCAGACAGTTACAAGGATCTGCCATTCTACTCCTCTCCTTGAAGTACATATGTGCACTACCATATCTAGCTTTTTAAATGGATACTGGGGATCCATCCAAGGTCCTCATGCTTTCAATGAATGCACTTTGCTGACTGAGCTTATCTCCCTAGCCCTTAGTAACTGAATCTGAGTAAACAAAATTCTCAGTTACTATCCTTTTCAGAAATGACTCAGCCAAGAAGCTAGAAAGTGGCCATGGGGATGAAAGGGGAAATTAAGGAGAATAGATAGTAGATATTTAAGTACAGGGGTGGAAAACTAGGGTTAGAAGATTTAATTGAAGTCAGGAGAAGGGAATAGAGAAGAGAAGGAATTTAAGTTTAACCAGAACTAAAGATTTATGAAAAAGCCATATGGAAACCTACTTTTTGCTAGCTAATTAAAAATATAATTAAAAATGAGAGCTTGGGCAGATGTACCCTGTGGGGGTGGATAATACTGTTCCCAAAAGCCATAAGTTGTTACAGAAAAATACTAATGCCAGGAGTATGATATCTGTTGAGTGAGTTCTTGGTAAGGGAGATTCCTGAGTCCCTCTAAAATAATACAGGCTATTGTCAATGTTCTTGTTTGCCCACCAGAACTACATGATAAGACCCAATTGCTAAGATACTATATGCTTCAGTTGCATGGCATGAAGATATCAAGCTATAACCGACCTGAAAGCCCCTTGCCTGCTGGCTAGCTGGCATACTGCTAGAATGTGCTATGCAGGCAGCTGGGGGGAAAGTCGTCAGTAATCTTTCCCAGTAGTAGATCCTGTGAAATACAGAACAAACCAGCCAGGCAAGATGTGCTCAGTGGTGCAATAGTGGCATAACTGCTGAGGGGATAAACAAGTACTCTGTGAATTTGAGGCCTATTCCACAGGAAGGAATTCCTGTCTGGTGCTAAAAAACTTACTCAAAAGCTTATGGCTAAGAAGGTCATAGGCCCTACTGGTGTTTGGCTAATGGACATGGTATGCCCACCAAGTTTCCCTCTAAGTATTCATGTTTATGTCCACAGATTAGTTCTGCTCTTAGCTTTGGTCAGAGAAGCTGCTTCTTGCAGATGACATTGACTACTGGAAATACTCAAAACTTACCAGACTGCTGAGTGCCCAGTGCTATAAGAGACATCTTGGTCAACATGTCACTGTGGATGATGAAGGAAAAGAAAATATACTAAAACAAATAGGGGTTGGAAAGATTGCTTAGTGTTTAAGGTGCTTGCCTGCAAAGCCAATGGACCCAGGTTTGATTCCCTAGGAATCATGTAAAGCCAGATGCACAAAGTAGCACACGCATCTGGAGTTCATTTGCAATGGTGGAAGACCCTGCCACACCCATTCTCATTCTCTCTCTTTCTCTCTCTCAAATAAATAAAATAAAAATAAAGAAGTAGAAGCTAGTTATAGGGATTTCGGTGGAAAGCAGACAGTGGGAGGAGGGCAGGGGAAAGAGTACACAAGTAATGGGATGAGGCTAAAATCAAAATTCATGGAAATGTGTGCAAATTGTCAAAAAATAAAAACAGAGAAATGACTCAATTATATCATAGAATCATACATGCTTCTTAATCTTTGATCACCATTCCTCTTACTGATTTATTTCTGATGTCATATTCTACTAAGTTTGACCTTTGATCCTTAGAAGTGAATTTTGTGGTAAATTTTCTTGCTCATTCTTTTTGGGTTAGAAACTAAAAATACTAGCTGCCCAAAGAATAAGTGATGTCACAGATATCATCAAACTAAATGACCCATTCTAAGTTGAGACTATAGAGCCAAAGAATAGTTAATTTAATTTTATAAAATGCTGCTGAATGCCTTCCAATTCATTTACACTAAGTCAAAGCTCAATTTTGAAGATTCCTCTGTTGACTCACATCCTATCATCATTTGTTCTTGATCTGTTTTTTTCACCAATTTAATATATACAACATTTCCCTTATTGTTTTAGTTTTACTTTTTCTATTAACTGACAAAACTGGGTATTTATTAGTGAATGTACTTATTTTACAGTGGCCATGTTGAATGAGAAAACCAGAGGCTGAGGGCTATTGAGGGTGGAGACTAAAGGAGGCAAGGCTAGGGCTTGGATATAGTGGTAGTTGCTGAGGTTGACAGCAATCCTGTATTGACTCTAAAAAGAATGTGGGAAGACCTTCATGATGTGAGACACAAAGAGAAGACCTCAGCTTTCACACTCTACACAGGACCAGGATGATTATGAGGATAGACTGGGACCTGAAACATAGAGAGTAAGGTCCTCAATTGTGACAGTTTCTGATAAAGGGCAGGAATTTTATACCTTTCTGCTCTTTGTTTTCATAGAATTCTCTTATCTCAAAGACAAGTTATTTTTATTTATTTTTATTTTTTTTGTTGTTGCTGTTGTTTCAGAGACAAGTTTTTAACTACATAGCACATCTACACTACAATGAACCACACTCCTGAAGCTCATAGTCACAGAACAATCAACAAATGGATGTGTCAAAGTAGCCCACAGATGCAAATTACATGCTTGGACTCTGCAATAAATACTTAAATTTTAGATAAGATTGGGTAAATCTGAAATTCATAGAAAAGAGAGCAAAAGAATAATTGAAGTATAATGAGTTTATTTCATTCACACATTCAAATGACAAATATCATAAGCTATAGTCTGAAACCACATAGAAAATAAATTATTTATCCTCTCAAAGCCTCTCACATTCATGTGCATCCTACTAAGATTGGGCATTGGGGTTTGGATGGGACTTCATTAATTTAAATTGCACTACATGTGTTGCAGTCAGGTTCACATTACTGCTAGAAATCACCCAACCAAGAGCAGCTTGTGGAAAAAATAGAGGTTTATTTTGCCTTACAGGCTTGAAGGAAGCTCCAGAATGGCAGGGGAAAAATGATGGTATGAGCAGAGGATGGACATTACCCATGGCCCTCATAAGGTGGACAACAGGAAAGTATGCCAAACACTGTCAAGGAGAAACTGGCTATAACACCCATAAGACCACCTCTAACAATACACTTCCTCCAGGAGGCATTAATTCCCAAATCTCTATTAGTTGGGAACCTAGCATTCAGAACACTGAAGTTTATGGGAGAAACATAAATCAAACCACCACATTCTGCCTCTGGCCCCCATAAACAACCATATGTGATGTAAAATGCAATACATTCCCCATAATTTTTATCAGCACCGATGATGTTCAAACATCCCCATAGTCCAAGATCTTTTAGCTGAGCCATAATACCAAAAAAAAAAAAAAATTCCCCCAGGACCCATAATGGCACAGAATAAACATTCACACTACAAAAGATGGCATTGGGCATAGCAAAGAAATATTCAGTCAATACAAGATTTAAAACAACCAGGGCAAACATCAAACTCTGTAGCTGCAAGTCCAGCAACTCTAGTCAATAACAAATATCCAAGTCCAATAATTCTAACCAGTAACAAGTCTCTGGAGTTCCAATTCCACCCTTCCAGTTAGGCTACTCACAATCCTGGAAAACTTCATCTGGGGGCCGGCAGCTCTCCTCAGCAGCCATCTCGTAGTCCTGGCATCTCCACTGGGTCTCCACTGCAAACCAGGATTCATCCTCGTGGCCTCATGGAGTCTCCATGCGGGCATCCAGCAAACCTGCTTCATACTGCCCATGGCCATTTCCAAAACAATGGTACCAACTTGACTGTATTCACTGAATTCAAAACTAAAAATAAATAAAATCACAAGACCATGTTGCAAACTCAATAACCCTCTCTTTCCTGCATTTCTTGTACTCCACAATACCAGGTAGGGTGTGGATTTGTTGAACCAGGGGGTAATAAAGCAGACTTTGAAGAACAAGACACTTCTTGAGCACTCAGGCCACCTCAAAAGAGTCTACATTCCTCCTGTTGCCCCAGTGCAGGTCAGCTGGCCCAATCTCAAAGGTTGCAATCTCTCAATTGCATCTAAAGAGGCAGCAGTTCACCCAAAGATTTTTCTTTCTGTGCCATATCCCTCTGCTCACACCAGTTCATTTCTGTGCAAAGCAACCCTGCACAAATTCTCAAGACATAGCCATATCGGCAAGCCTCTCAAATTGCCTCTAGCCCACAGTTCAAGAAAAGCTCTTTCTCACCCTCATAAGTCAACCCTCATAGTCCATAATTATTACTGTATTCAGGCCTTTCAACTCTGACCAGAATAGTTCATCAAGCTGTACTTACAGCACTGTACCTCTTAGTTGGCCTTAAAATCCTTCCACATTCCTCTTGAAAATCAGCTCCAAAAGGCCAAAGTCACATACTCAGGTGTCTAGCAGAAATCCCATGTTTCTGTACCATTTTGCTGTAGTCAGGTTCCCAATGCTGCTTGAAATCACCCAACCAAGAGCAGCTTGTGGGAAAAATAAAAGTTTATTTTGGCTTAAAGACTTGAGGGGAAGCTCCACAATGGAAGGGGAAAATGATGGCATGAGCAGAGGGTGGACATCACCCCCTGGCCCACATAAGGTGGACAATAGGAACAGGAGAGTGTGCCAAATACTGGCAAAGGAGAGCTGGCTGTAACACCCATAAGCCGGCCCCCACCAATACACTGCCTCCTGGTGGTGTTAATTCCCAAATCTCCATCATCTTGGAACGTAGAATTCAGAACATCTAAGTTTATGGGCAACACTTGACTCAAACTACCACGACATGCCATCTAATGAAGCTGTATTCTAATTGCTTCTGAACTTTGAAGGTATTAACTTACATTATTTAGCCTTTTCTTTTCCCTTAGTATCTGTTCACAAGTAGGCAAAGGTTTTTATTCTACCCATTCTGGTTCCCAGTGACAGTTGCATACACAGAAGAACCAAAATTCCTAATCAAATTTCAGAGCTCTACACAGATACAAGATCTAACCGCTGAAACAGCTGGTACTGTTCTGATAACCTCTTACCATCCTTCTTTACAAATTCTCTTGCCTCCATCTCCTACCCTAGGAAAATTTACCAGGTAGCTTTCGCTTGTACATAAACACCTCATTTTCAGGACACTGCTGCTCACACTCACTAAGCTGGTTAACATATTTGAACTGTTTCCATTCCTCTGCAGTTTGAACACTTATTTCACATCCTCGAGATTTACAAACATGGCTCAATAAATTAAATATTTATGACATCATTATGCTCCATCCCTATTTAAAATATTAATGAAGCTCACTATCAAATATATAACTGTTCACAACTGTGCCGGTCATATACATTATGCACACATGACAGTAAAATTGTAATGACACAGTGTGCTTGGAGCGCATGGGCTCAAGGCGTTTTGGATAAATATAAAATGAAACTTGTTTAAATTTTCATGTTTTGTAATATCTAGTCCTTTATTTAAATGATGTATTTGTTGGTATGTGAATATTATTTGAATGCAATTAAAATGCTGTTTTAAGGAAATAAACTTTAAATATTTTTATTAAATAAAATTCTATTAAATTTTTTAAAGTCCATAAAATTAAAGTCCATATTAGCCTTCAGAAGATTCACCTGCAACTCCTTTTCCATACACTCACCCATGAAGAGAAGGAAAAAGATAAGAGAACAAATTCCAAATAGATCAGTATCATGGGTATCTGAGTTTCCCTGGAGAAATTTGCGATTTAGGACCCAAACATGATCTCCTCTTCTCTCCTCTTACTTGGTAGTCTAGGTCCTTTTCCATGTCTCATAAAATATGTTGCAAATACTTTTGTTTTTTACAGGATGAGAAAAGGAATTGTGTAGACACATTTTGAGGGAAAAATGCCATATTTAAATTTAAAAATGGTAAAATTTATTGGTAGAATTTATAGGTGTATTCTCTAAAATTTCTATATTTGCAGTAAGATTAAAAAGTAGAGAATTGATATTCAATTACACAATAGTGGGACCCTTGTAATTCTCTGACATAACTATAAAGTGTTTCAAATAAGAAAGGTTAAAAATAATATGAAATAAATTTCAGAACTTTGTAGGATTGATAAATATATTTAATACTACTAAATATATAAAAATCTAAACAAATGTCACCAAAAACATGACTCATCAAAATAATCTGTTGCTTTAGAAATGAAAATAGTGTTCTTGAAGATTGTCTTTGTAACTCCGTGAAAATACTCAGGCCTCCTGAAGAGCTGGGTGCTGCCCCAGATTGCATGTACTGACAGAGATTATGGAGATGAAATCCCTCTTTCACTGTGGGAGGATTCCAGATTCAGATGCTGAAGTGTGTGATCAACAGTGACTACACACATTAATAGGAATTAATAGTTGGGTGCTGCCCCAGATTGCATGCACTGATGCAGATTATGGAGATGAAATCCCTCTTTGATCATGGGAAGGTTCTGGATTCAGATGCTGAAGTGCTTAATCAACAGTGACTACCCACATTAATAGGAATTAAACTAACATAAAGATCAATAGGCCAGGTGGCAAGTCCACAATGCTCTCGTCTTTAAAGGACAAACCAAAGTCCTTAGGGGTTTTGTTTCTTCTCTGGGCCTAGAGGTTAGTAGGCTTAAGAAATTGTTCATGTGATCGACTCATGTCCTAACTTTTAAAATTTTATTTTAAAACTTTCCCATTCATTCAAATTTATGTATGAAAATGTACATATTATATAGTATCATGGGATTGCATAATAAATGCATGCATTGCATAATATATAAATCAAGATAAGCATATTTATCTTCTCATACATTTATCATTTCTTTGGAATTATTTTCTATGATAGGTAGATTAAATAGCAAATGAGACATAACTGAGGAGAAAATTAGTAAGCTGTGTGATGGAGCTGAACACTGCCAATGATATAAATGTGAAATAAACAAGTAAAATATGAGGGAGAGGTTAAGATGAATTAGAACAAAAAGCAGAATTATGGTGCAGATCAAATTAGAACTTCTACAACACACAATAAAAAAGAAGACAGATGTAATAGAGGTCTTCTCTAGAAGAATTGAGAATTAAGGAAAACCATAAATCCTCAGGATGGGGAAAAAATCATAAGTAAGACAGGAAAAATAAATTCAGTCTGAGGTCACTATGTGAAAAATTCAGAACCCAAAGACAAGCATTGAAAATCATTATAGAAAAATGAAGAATATCTTATAGACTATGATTTTCTGAATGAAAAAGTGAAGATTCAATCAGTCCAAACCTGGAAATTGTGGGTCACATTTGTGAACATATATGTGACCAGCAGAAGGGTTCAGACTGAAGCATGTTAGAGGACTCAGTTCATCCTGTGTCAAGAGGGAAGGTCAAAAGTCTCCTCATAGGTGGGGAAAGGGCAGATATTTGAAAGCGTTCTCAAGCTCTGCCTATGAACAGCTTCCTATCCCCCCAAAATAGAGGGAATGTTTATCCTATCTCATCAAAGTTGTCATAGCACCACTTGTTCCTGTGTTTACCTCTGCAAACACATAGGCTGTCCTTCTCCATTCCCTATCACCAGTTCATTACACTCATAGACATGAAAGTGCATGTTCTAACCAGGAATGATGGCAGGGATCTATAATCCCAGCCCCTTTTGAGGTGATACAGTGAGATTCTGTCTTCACCCAACAGCACCGCCCCCCAAAAGAAGTACACAGTCATTGTATAACTCATGCAGCCAGACTGATTTCTTCTAGCCCCACCCTTTTGATACCACAAACTATGACTTATGCAAAAATACCACCTTTCTAGATCTTTGTATTTCAGTAATTTTGCATCAAACTAATGTGAAGTCAATTAAACCCCTCTTCTCTTCTTATTTCACATAATCTCATAGTCTAGGAACTCACATAATTTTCCTCTGATCCACCTGTCACATAGCCACTCTAGAACACATTGTCTCTGTGAGTCTTATACAATTAATAATATCTAAGTAGTCTCTCATATAAACCCAAATCATTTATTTTGCTTATTATGAGTCAATATATATGACATATAAATTACATGATACATGGAGGATGAAATACCTATGCACATTCAAAACTAACTGTAATGTTGCCCAGATATAACACACACACACACACACACACACACACACACACACACAACCTTTCTATATGATAATACATCAGACACACTCTAGTGGCCCAAGAAAAGAAAATGTTGGACACATTTTTGAGAAGGAAAAACTTGGTTATTGAATTAATTTAAAATGTTAAAAGCATAGGCATTAGAGAGATGGTTCAGGTGATAAAGTGCTGTGACAGCCTAAGGAACTGAAGTTGGATACCCAGCATCTCCTTTTTGCTCAACTTCCCATGAGGAATTTGAATTAATGGTAATGCTACCTAATGTTTAATGACTGACTATTTTATTTTAAGCATAGCTTAGTTTAATATATTCTTTATACATTGCCAAAGTATTACATAGGAAATACCCAATCCTACTGATATCTACCACATACAAAGCTTTAATAACTATTGTGTACTTCTTTACTATAATATTTATGTATTTGAGAGATAGCAACAGAGAAAGAGATAGGCAGGGTGAATATGGGCACAGCAGGGCCTCTTGCCACTGCAAATGAACTCCAGATGCATGTGTCTGGCTTTATGTGGGTAGTGAGGATTGAACCCATGCCATCAATCTTTGCAAGCAAGGACCTTTAACCACTGAGCCACATCTCCATCCCCTATTGTTTACTTTATTTTGGAGATTTGAGTGGAAACGTCACCTTAATTTGAGAAGTTCTATGGGTAGTAACCATACCTCAAACAAAATATGAACTCTTGTGCCTGTTTTTGAGTGACACGTACTCCATGATACACGCTTACTCACTGCCAGCAGTTTTGGGAGAGGATGCTCCTCACACATGGTAACCCTGCAGAGGAAAGAATCCCCCTTCCTCAGAACAGTATTCCTGTTTCACTTTGGTAAACAAAATTCTTTATTTTTCTGTGTGTATACGGGTGTGTGTTAGGAGTATGCATGGTGTATTTGTGTTTCTGTGTGGCATATGCAGATGGGTGTGTCCCTGCACATGCATGCAGAGACCAGAGGAGAGCATTTGTTGTCTACATTTATTGCTTTTACACATTATTTCACTGACACAGAATTTCTCTCTAAACCTAGAGTGCCATGATTTTTGGTAAGTCTGCCTGACTAGTGAGCCCCAACTATCACTACCCTACCACAACACCCAGTTCTGGGTTTACGTGCCTGTGTGGCCATGCCCAGGTTTTTGTGGAGGCCCTACAGTTCAAGCTCAGGTACTCAATACCTGCTATTACCATGTCCTGGCTCCCACATATCATTGTTGTTGAGAAGGATGGTAAGGCAGATACCAATGTGGAGCTGAAAGTGCACAAGGAGTACATCTGAACAGCTCATCTAACCCCTACTTACTTCATTTTCTCCTCAAATACAGCCTAATGGCAGAGGAACTAAGACTGCAGCCTCGGCAGAGGGGTCAGTAAGTAACTTGCCTTGGAGAAGAAGGCAAAGCTCCTTAGCACACTTCCATGTGAATCTGGGAGCACTTGTGGGTGCCACAGAAGACAGTGCTGAGATGTGGGCTGGTATCAGAGCAGAGTGGCACAGCCTCGAGCTCACATGCGTATCGTGCTCCTTTATACTAAGTAAGCATGCTTCTATTACTCACTTAACACACATCTCTTTTCACGTCCTTTTCACCTTGTTGACATCACTTAGATACACTTTTGCATCCTCATTCTGGCATGGAGTCATTCTCAAATTCAGTGTTTTATTCATTAATCTCATAAACATCTCCAATTCCCTTACACAGAAAGTCTTCTTTACCTCCCTCATGCTAGTCCACACTGGAGAAGTCAAATGGTCCCAAGAGGAAGCACTTTCATATACAAATTTTCTCTCCCAAAACTCACTTCAACCACAACCCTTCATAGACCCACATTCACTTCCTCTTACTCTTCAATCTTACTATCCCACAATGTAGCGAGAAGATGTAACACTCGTCATGTACCTGTTGACTTGTCCTTCCATAAACTATATCACATGCACAGATACTCTTCACCATCTCTGCTTAATAGCACAGAAACATTCAACATTTACCGCATGTGTCAGAACATATATATAACTCCCCAAGGCATGCCACAAACTCACCTTCCATATGGGTGTACTGTATTAGGCATAAGGTACTTTACTTAGGGCTTTGACCAAATACCTGACAAGAAACAGCTACAGGAAGGAAAGGGAATATGGTTTACAGTTCCATCATGGTGAGGAAGGCATGAGAGAAAGATCAGGGGACCAGCTGGTCACATCACACCCAGAGTCAAGAGGAATACTGAAAAGGAAGTTGGGCCAGGCTGCAAAACCCCCAAATCTACCCTAGTTACTGACTTCCTCCAACTCTTTCCCTCTTAACCTTCCTAAAGGTTTTACAACCTGCTCTAACAACATAAACAACTAGGGACCAAGTGTTCAACACCTGCACCTATTGGGGCATGCACTTCACATTCATACCACCTCATTATGTCCCTGCCCCCTATGTAGCCTCTATGGCCACCTCATGACACTAAGTGTATTTAGTCCATCATAAAGAGTGTTCACAAGTCCAAAGTCTGCTATTCCAAAAGGGTGGAATGGGGAATAACAAGGAAAGATTGGATCAAAGCAAGACTGAAACCCAAAAGGGCAAGTACCACATCCTGTGCTGCATGTCTAGTATCTGGGACTCAGGAGGAAATCACATGGCTCTGAAGGGATTTTGTGGCCCAGACCCTCAGCTCTTCTACTTTTAGCAGGTCTGGTCTCTTTCTTAGTCTGGCTTCACTCCATGCCTGCGGCTTTCTTTGAAAGACGTCCTATGGTCTTGGCTTCTCCACTGAAACTTACACATCACTTTTACAGCTTCATACAATAGCTTTTTTAGGTTCCCTGTAGGAAATGTGACCCTGACACATAATTACCTGGCTTCAGTGACTCTCTGAAACCATGGAAGAAGATGCCAAAAACCCCTTAATCTTGCATCTCTCATGCCTAAAAACCAGCACCACCTGGGCAATGTTGCCAATTTCTTCTGCCAACTCAGAATGGAGCTTTGCTTACTCGGTCTGAAATGTCATGGCTGCTGTGTGTGGTTGCTGAATCTAAGGAAACATTTTTCTAGGCAGTTTTTTTTATAGCCGGGAGTCTCCTGGGAATATTGTGGAACCTTTAGGAGGTGGAACATTGCTGGAAGAAGTATGTCACGGGGGTTGGCCTTGATGTTTCGTAGCCTGGCACCACTTGCTCTTCTCTCTTTGGTTGCTGAGCATGCTCAGTGACACCAGCTGTCCTCCCACTCCTGCTTCCATGTCTTCCTCACCATTATAGATGTGCTCCCCAGAAGTGTAAGCCAGAATACACTAGCTTCTTTCCTTAAGCAGCTTGTCAGATATTTTGTCAATGCAATGAGTAAAGTGACTTGCACAGATGTACAGGGGCTGTGAAATTGTGAGTTTTCGAACTTTGCAGGGAATCCTGGAGGAAGTCGAGCACTATCAGTGGCTTTAAGGAAAGCTGTTTTCCTCAGTAGCTAGATTTCTTCACGTGTTCTGGTTTCCTCACAGCAACTTAGAGTCACTGGCTTGAGAACAGCAATCCTGCTAAGTCTCAAAGAATCAAGACAGGGCTCCTCTGAAAGCAGACAAGGCAGATCCTCAGACACTGTTCCCCATTGCCCTGGAAAAGTATGTTCCTCAGTTCCGAAGAAAATGCTCACAAGAGCTATGAGGTGCGTCCTGCCCTGAATCACTGAAAACAGATCACACTCTGGAGACCATGGAAAGAGTATGTGACTATTATTGAGTTCCTCAAAGATGAGATGACACCAGAAATCACTGCATCATTATAGAGAGCAGAAAAATGTAGGTGAGCAAAGTTAGCATTATTGGGAACAAACTCTCATCTAAAGCTTTCCCTTAAAGGGAGAGATGGGCAGGAATTTATGGGGGGATAAAGCTAATGACAGTGGTCATAGAAAGATATTCCACTTTTGCTTTACTCTGTTAGTCCTACTTTATTTTCAACAGTCTTTCATTTATTGTGTGTGGGCTTGAAAACTTGGCTCATAATCTGAAACATCAGTTTAGATAAATCCCATTTAATCTATTCAATTTAGAACTTCCCATATATAATGTTTGGTATAAAACATGCTTGTTTGGTATAAAAATATAAGCAAAACCAATTTTAAATGGTACATATTGTAATGCCACTTCCTCCCTTTTATTCACCCCTCATTTGTTTCCCTCAAAGCATTATTTGTACTTCAAATCTTGATATATCTTTGTAAATCTCTTTTTATAAATGAAGGCAGCCCTTTTGACTTGCCATATATTTAAATGTATATTGTTTGCCTGGAGGACAGACTTATTACTGAGGAAGGGGATACTGAATGGACAAAATCTAAGATTTATGAAATTTACCCCATTGTTCTTTGACACTGTACACAAAATGATGCATGAACAACTCTCATGTAGTCTTTTTAGGAAATGCAGACTGTATCTCAGAAATCATCTGAGACAAATATATGTATATACAGATACCCCAGAATCACAATACAGTTTTAATAAATATAGAACATAAAAGCAAATATAGGGGCATTGCCCAGTTATTAAAACCATTTGTTTGCAAAGCTTGCTAGCCCTGGGATCAATTCCCAAACTCTTCACATATGCCAGATGCAAAAAGTGGCACAAGCATCTGGTATCCCTTTGCAGTGGCAAGAGATTCTAGTGCATGCATGTGCACACACACACACATGTACAATCTTTTAAGGATAAAAATTTCATTTGTACTTAATTTTGCTCAACTTCAAAATAAATTTTAATTATTTCTCCTTTTCCAACTCAATAATAAGGACAAAAACATGAAAATGGAAAATTTAAAATTATTGAAAATTCACAAAGCTCTTTAAAGGAGTCGAAGAGTTTAATGGCTGACTTTCAATGATGTATTTTGTTAATTATACCTTTAACATTTTAAAAATTATTAAAACTTAAAGCTGTGTTATGGAATTAACAGCATCAACATACGTCTATATTTTGTAATCTTAAAGCCTACTTAGTTGCTAGGTGCTGTGCTCTTCCTGTCTATGAGTAAGAAGTTACTGTGCACTCAGACATGTGCAGCTCCCTGGAGCCAGCAGGTGGGTTGTAGTAGATTTTTACTTTCATGCACATTGTCCTTTGTCTTTCTCCAATACAATATGTATCTACCTTCCCATCCCCTCAGGGGTAGGAGAATCAGACCAGCCAGCTGAGACCCATACTTCAATGAACTATGTGCAGCATGCAAGGTTAAACATGTAACATTGACCTAGGGGCTGTTATTAACCTAAAATTTCCTCATCCACCTAAGGGCTGTGAACATTAACCCTGATGTCTAGAGTATATGAAATTTCGCATTATCTTCTAATTACTTTTTTCTGGCCACTTTTTTTCTATACCTAGTACTAATTCTCAAAAACAGTTGTCTTCAATGTCCAAATTATTATAACTCTCAATTGTGGTGACTAATCTTATTTGCTATATTATTTTTGTATGATACCAGATTACATTTTGGAGAAATAAACGGATAGCAATAATACACAGAAGAAATAAGATACCAATAAATTATGATTCCAAATTTCATCCAATATAATTATTATTTACTCATAAACAATAACATCAAAGATCAGACTTGTAAAGAAATCAAGATTACACAAATTTTATGAGTATAACCAAATTTTATTTCTTTTTTCACAATCATAAAGGTAAATGAGCCCCCCCAAAGACTCAATCAGGAGACATAGATACATACAGTATGGTATTTTGGGTGACAAATTTTATATTTTTTACAAACAACATTCTATGTGTTCTATATTTAAATATGAATCATTTTATAATGAATGTCTATGTACAGTAAATTCAGGTTGTCTTAAAATTCCTGGTCCAGTATGTTTACCTACAGAGATACTCTTTTGGCTCTGGCATTTGGGAAAATGTGATAAATCCTTTATGAATACTATTGCCATTGGAGACAGACTGGTATTTTAAACTTTGGATAAAACATTGTCAACTGGATTTGATGGCATATTCCTATAATCTCAGCATTGAGGAAGCAGAGGCAGATCAATCAGTAGTTCAAGTCAATGCCGGCTTTACTCCAAGTATGAGTCCAGCCTTGTCTACATAAAAAAGACAGCACACCAAAATGCTACCCCCAAATCTTTGTATGTCCCTAATGAAAATCAACAGAGTAGAAGTTCATGAGACAAGTAAAAGACCAAATATGCAACAAACTTTTCTAGAGCTATCCATCTTTTTAAATATTACCTCATCTGGAATTTGAAATCACCAATAATGTCATCATTTGAAGTTTCACTAAAATCGTAAGATCAGCTTTATGTGCATTGTTTAAGAAAATATACCAAGGAAAATTCCAAATACCTTAGTTTTTTTAATCTAAATATAAAATGCTTAAAGCTTTTTTTTTCTTTTTTCAAGGTAGGGTCTCACTCTAGCTCAGGCTGACCTGGAATTCACTATGGAGTCTCAGGGTGGCCTCTAACTCACGACAATCCTCCTACCTCTGTCTCCAGAGTGCTGGGATTAAAGGTGTGCACCACCACGCCCAGCTCTAAAGATGTCTTTAAAAGAGTAAGGATTAGTAGAAACAGGGTTAGAGGGGTTTTCTGTATATTTACATTGGGTTCTCAATTTTCAATGTAGTCAAAGATGAATTTAAGGGCTGGGGAGATGGTTTTGCTGTTAGGGGTGCTTACTTGCAGGACTGGAGTCTGATCATTCTCAGAACACACATAAATCAGGGTGCAAAATGTCTCATAGATCTGTAATCCCAATTTGCCAGTAGCAATGGGAGGCAGAGCTTGGAGGACATAGAGGTTTGTAAGCAAATGCTGCAAAACAACTATAGAAACCCTGTCTGAAAAGAATGTGGAAGGAGAGGAGAATTACCCTGAGGCTGTCCTCTGACCTCAACATGTGCTATGTGGCATGTGCACACCCATACACTCATACATGTGCACATCATATACATGCACACAGTTTTAAAAGAGATAAATGTTACCTAGTTTTTCTGAAGCCCACAGGAATGTGTCTTCAGGGGTTGTCACAATTTGAGGAAAGCCTGGAATTTTGTAGTGCAAGAGGTGGTTAAAAGTACCTGGTAGGGGCTGGAGAGATTGCTTAGTGGTTAAGGTGAGTGCCTGCAAAGCCAAAGGACCCAGGTTCAATTTCTCAGGACCCATATAAGCTAGATGCACAAGGTGGTGCCTGCATCTAGAGTTCGTTTGCAGTGGCTGGTGCACCCATTCTCTCTCTCTCTCTCTCAAGTAAATAAATAATTTTTTAAAGTACTTCATAGGGTTCTTTCCACTATAGCTGAAGGGAGTCTTTGTGCAGACTTTCATAATCAAAGAAAGCACTTGGAATTTTCTAGGGGAAGACTCTAAAAAAAATTCTGCATACTTAGTGATTTCTTAAAGTCACTTACAATAGTGCATTACATTTCCCTGCAGCAGACAAGGTTCAAAACATATTTAATCCATTCTCATAGGATGGCCAGTAATTATTTCCTAAGGAGATAATGATTCCAGGGAAAATATCTCTTAAATTTAGAAGAATTATTGGGAGTGCCTTTACTTAAGGAAGCCAAAACTTTCAGTCAATTTTACCAATTGATTTTTTATAGTGCCATTTGTTCAATGAATCTAGAAAATTAAAGATGATAGGCACAATGAAAATTCTGTTCAACTGGCCAAATTTCACAAAAGGATTTAAACAGTTTTCTAGAAACATGAGTTCCATCATTACATTGCGATTCATAAGAAATGTTTCAGTTAGAAAGGATCTTTTTCTAATAGACGTGTTTCCAGCAAAATTGGTTCCTTCCTGATATGAGAAACCTTCAACCTAATGCAGAAACATGCAAACTTAGCCCTGACACACTTTTAGCTTATATTGAGGCATTTGAGTAAAATCTGCTTACCAGATCTCAAGTGGCTCATTTGGCAAAGGGGTAAAACAATATAAGCCATAAAATTCAAACCTCAGCTACCAAGCCAACTAAATGTAGTGTCCCATAAGCCAGTTTTTATAAAAGTGAAGCCTTGTTTTTATAGAGGTGGAACTCGGGGTTTTATCAGTGCACTGAATTTTAACTTGAGATTAATAGTGTAACCCTTTTTATAGACAATCTAATCATTTAGATGCCATCTTTTCTTTTAAGTTCCTTCTTTCGCCTATCTCCTTGTGACACATCAGCTGTAAGGTTTTGTATTTATCTCTCTGTGTCCATCTTAAAAACTTCATGTGCTTCTAGGACAAAACAACTTCAGCACACAAAATCCTTTCAAATACAAAGGTATTGCTTTTATCTTACTTTTAAAACCATAAATCTATTTTCATACTGAGAACCTTCTGTGTCTTCTCATAATTTTTGAATCCTTTCTGTCTTATCTCCTATGTTTAAGACCATTTCTTCTTTTTCAGAGGAGATATGTTTTATGATCTCAAAAAGTCATGTTTCAGTAAATAAATAGATGCATTGTTTACGAATAAAGTTATGATATCTGAACTATTCTGCCAATTAAAGTTTTGTGGGGATCGTCTTAAAGGCAGTGGATAGGCAGAGAATTAATTTCTACAATTTGAACTTTATCCACTATCCTGAGGGATTTTGCTTAAAAAAAAATCTGGTGAGATTTAAAAAAGGGAAGTATAACTGCTGTATCTCCCAGGGACTTTGTTTACATTTGGCTAATATTATTGCCAGGCTTGGTGACACATGCCTTATTCCCAGAACTTGGGAGGCTGAGCAAGAGAATCTCAGGGGTTCTGGTTGATTCTGGAACTATCCAGTGAGTTCCAGATCAGCCTGGGCTAGAGTGAGACCCTAATTCAAAAAATACTTTTGTTTCATATTTATCTGTATTTTTCTAAGGTATTAGTAAGGAGAAAAAGAAAAATTATCTGATTTCCCTCGGGGCAGTACAATACTAGCTTTGATTTTTGTTAAGACTTCTCTCAGAGGCCTGCTGTTCCTTTGGGACATCATTCATTTGAAAACTGTTTTGAAGTTGGCGAAGCTTTTTGCCATAGTCTCAGGTGACTTCATAAATGTAAAATTTAATAAAGCACCCTTCTGTGATCCTCAAAATTTCCTTGGAGATCTCACACACACACACACACACACACACACACACACACACACACACAGTAGGAGCCAGCTCCACGTTGGTGGAATGAGCATCCAAACCGGACATAGTTCAGGGAAGAAGGGGTTTATTTCAAGCTTATAGAGGGGTCCACGGGGAGTTACACACACCCATGATGGAAGAAGCGGGCTCCTACTCATAAATCCACGCAGCGAAAGAAACCACCAAACAGACAGCAAGCACCAAAGCATCATCAGGGGAACTGTAGCAAGTGGTACCACCACAGAGCTCAAACCTTTCTACACACCACTGGGCTGAAGTTCAGGTTTGCCTGCAGTGACACCTCCTTTAGCCAGGTGGCTGGAGACCTGAGTTATAAGCTTCTGTAAAACACCTGAGTCTACAGGGGTCATATATTCAAAATACGACATGGCACACTTACGGATGAAGATATATGTGTGTATATATATGTGCAAGTATGTAGGCAGATATACATATATGTGTGCATGTATGCATGTGCATATATATATATATATATATATATATATATATATATATATCTCAAATTAGCAAATCTCAGTCAAAATATAGACCAAAAATCCAATGATCAAATATTTGAGGTATATGTATGCATTTAGATACACATATGTGAATATATATGTATACACACATACAAACACTATATATGTATATGTATATATATGACATATATGCACCTGATGTACAAGTCATGAAGCTGTATATAGAGTCTCTTATTCTGATCTTAGATTGCTGTAGTTTGGGCTACTTAAAACTCACAGAAAGGCAATATGTCTGCGATAAAAACAAAGAATTGTTTTCCAAATTCTTAGCAGGCATTTCAGCACAGCACCTATTATATTAAAGTCCTAAAATGATTTTTTTTTCACCAATCTATGTAATTGAAGCCATTCCTTTGCCTTGCTTACCAAAGCTTATATTCAAATTAACCAACAAAAGTCAGAAAACCCTGGCTTGCTATGTACCATTGATGAACCATGTCACTCAGGGCACTGGTTCCTAGGTCATGCCATTCATATTTGGCTCAAAATCAAATATTTCTTACTCCATGTAAATAGAATTGCACAGTGTATGTGGATTCTCAGGTTGGACTGACAATACTATCAGTATAAAAGAAAACACAGTTCTTGCTCCAAAGGGAGGGAGCGATCTTGCAATCACTAGGGAAATGGTTACATGAGCATTTAGAATCACAAAACAAAAGATGGATAGGAAGCAATGCATTTATCAATTACAATGGTGGAATATCAGTTAACTTGGTTATAGCAGAACATGGAAACCTCTGTCTTAGGTCTGAGATGTTATCATTGAATTTCTTAGGTTTTGCCTTGGTTAGTGATCTGCTAAATTAATGCATTACAAAAGATTTGAGCTTCTAGCCCAAGCGTTATATGCAAGTTTGGTAATAAGCGGTTAATAAAGATAACTTTCAACTGGATTGCGACATTCCAACTCTTCCCATTCATAATGTTTTAATAAGTTAGTAACTCTGCTAATTGTCAATGTAGATGCTGCTTTCTCAGGGAACTTCATTTCAAGCTATTTGCTCAAAGGAAGTGGCAAAAGCTTTCAGGAGTAATCACATATACCCCTCATTTACCTTCCCACAGTGAATTACAGTGCATAACTAAAGCAAGAACTTGATTGGAACAATGTAACTAATTGTAGACTTCACCTGAATTTGACTGATTTTTAAAACTCTGCACTTACTCTCATGTGTGTGTTCATGTGTAATTCTATGACAGTTTGTCACACACGTGGGTTTGTATGCCCTCTACTTCAATCAGGAGCAGAAATGTTCTCTCAACCAAGCAATCCCTATGCTAACTGTATAGTCACAACCTCTCTTCTCATCTGTAACCCCTGGCAACCACTTATCTTCATCTCTCTCTCACATTTTCTCACTTAAAAATAGTCTCTCAGTATATGTAGATTTTACTGCTGCTTTTCCAATGACACATAATTCCTTTAAGACATGCCCGTGTTGTAGCAAGTACTTAGAGATTATTCCATTGCCTGTCCCAGAACCCTTAGCATTCCACATTCAAGGGCATTTGGATCCTGTGTGTCACTCAAAGTCATGCTTATAAATGCTTATGTGACATTAATGTAGGTTTCTAGTAAACAGGCTTCCTTCCTCTAGGATGGATGTATTAGTTACTTTTCTGATCACTGGGACATAAGACGTGACAGAGACTAGGGATAAAGGGCTTCCTCTGGGTAACAGTTCAAGTCATGTTGTCTATCATGCTGATTTGAGGAAGACATGGTGAAAGGAGAAAAGGGGGCCTAGTTACATCAAGACAGCAGTCAGAAGACATAGAAAGCTGGTATCATAACTGAAGCTGAGATATGAACTACAAGGCCCATTCCACAATGACCCATGTTTTTCCAGTTTGGCGTTATCTCCTAAAGGTTACACAACCTTCCCAAACAGCACTGGCATCTGAACCAGTTGTTCAAGCACATGAGCCTGTGAAGGACGTTTCACACACAACCATAAAAACCTGCCCTAAGTCCCCTAGTCTCATAGCCATCTCACAATGTAAGATGATTTCAGAACAACTTCAAAAGTTCCCATAATTCAAAGTCGAATGTTCCTTCTGATACAGAAAGCAATCTCTTAACTCAGAGCTCCAGTAAACTCAGAAAAATAATACTTCCAGTATACAATGATATAAACAATCCCACTCCAAATAAGAGTAAATGAGACACAGCAAATAAGACAACAGCAAAACAATGCTGAAATGCTGCGAAGCAAATACCAATTCTTTTAGTTCCATGAGCAGCATCTAGGTTTTACAGCACATTATCTGTGCTCCAAGGGGCTTTGAAACCCTGTTCCACCTGCTTGGCTGCCGGTAATACATATGATCTCTTTCTTAGGCTGGCTTTATTAGGTACCTGTAGTTTTTTTCCTGAGGTCTCCAGTGAAACTTGGGCTTTACCTTGACAATTTCATATACTCAGGAACTTGCCCTCATGTTTATCCTCTTTCTGTTGTTCATCCTTCACCTTCTTCTTTGTTTCCAGTGTTGAAGTTCAAAGCCAGACACATGTTCTTGCTAAGCAAGCACTCAACCACTGACCTATATTTATAGTTTTGCCCTTTTTTGAGTTAGGGTCTTGCTATAGCCCACACTGACCTCAAATTAACTATGTAGTCTCAGACTGGCCTTGAACTCACAGAGATCCCCCTACCTCTGCCTCCTAAGTAGTAGGATTAAGGGTGTGTGCAACCATGCCCAGGAAAGAGGGGTGCTGGGAGAAAATGGATGGGCCACAGCCTCTAGGTGCTGCAAACAAACTCCAGATAGATGTCCCACCTTGTGCATCTGGCTCTACATGGATACTGAGGAGTCAAACTTGGGTCTTTAGGCTTTGTGGGCATGTACCTTAACTGCTGAGCTATCTCTCCAATCCTAGTTTTGTTCTTTATTTATTTTTACACAGTCTCAATATGCAGCTCAGGTGAGCCTTGAATTTACTATGTAGCACAGAGTGCTCTCAATATTGAGACTGTCTTGCCTTGGATGTCAGTACTAGTAATACATGGGCATGGGTCCCTTAGTATCTTCAATTAATTAAATAATCATTCTCTAAATTTGGAAAGCGTTTGACAATTATTTCTTCAGACATTTTCCACATTAATTCCCCAGACAACCATGGCATGGATATTAGAATCTTACATTCAATCTTATAGCCCTCAGATGCTCTGTTCATATTTCCTGGGAATTGTTCTTTTCCCCCTCTTTACAAGTAGTTCATGCTGATTTATTTTCACTGACTATTGTATTACTCTCTCCATTCTGCTCTTTGACTCATCCCATTAATATTTAAAAATGGAAAATAAAATATTGTCAACTATATAATTTCCATTTGTAATTTTTGTTGTTTGTTTATATATCTCCTCTGAGAACTTTTATTTTTCCATTAATTTCAATAATGGTTATTTAATCCTCCTACATAATAACTATGATGACTTTATCAAAACATTCAGCTAAAAATTGTAACACTTATGACATCATGGGACTGTCTCACATTGCGTATCTCCTTCCTTATTAGGTCAATTGCTGTTATAACCAGGAACTTTTAATATTATAATACTCTGAGGGTTTGCTGAAGGTGTTGCATACAATCAGCCTGGCTGTCTTCAGAGAGTAAGCACTGTATCACTGGGTGTGGGCGATGTAGTCAAAGTCAGTGCACTTTTCGGAGCCTTCACCATGTTTGCTGAATGCATCCTCCACATATACCATGCTGAGCTAGTAAAACATGGGACACAAGAGATACTCTAAATATTTGTATTCATTTTCAATTTTAATACAGCTCATTTGAGGGTAAATCATATGGAAATGTTTGGTTTTGAAAGTCTCTTTATTCAGTGAAATGCATTAACTGGCATTTTTTTCTTTAGAGTTGGAGCATAACTACATTTTGCAAAGTGATACAAATCAATGAGGTCCACAGAGGATTCAGTTAAATATGCAAAGGAAACAATATCTGTTACATGCTAATAATTTCATTTTTGTCATTTATTACTTATACTTGTTTTCAATATAGTGACTAATAATTTTATCACCCATATTAATTTTGAAAAGTAATCCCTATTCTATATCAATGTCTAATTCCAGCATGGCTTCTATAATATTTTAAGAGAAAACAGGCCACTCCCCCCAAAAATAAAAATTATGAAAGATGGGCTGGAGACATGGCTTAGTGGTTAAGCGCTTGCCTGTGAAGCCTAAGGACCCCGGTTCGAGGTTCTATTCCCCAGGACCCACGTTAGCTAGATGCACAAGAGGGCACATGCATATGGAGTTCATTTGCAGTGGCTGGAGGGCCTGGCGCACCCATTCTCTCTCTCTATCTCTGTCTCTTTCTCTCTCTGTCTGTCGCTCTCAAATAAACAAATTAACAAAAAAAATTTTGAAAAATTATGAAAGATGATTATTCAACAAAGGGCACACAGATGACTACTATTTTGTTAAGACAAATAGTATGGCAATCTGCTAATTTGTAGGGTATTTGTACAGTTTTAAAGACTATAAACATGCTGCCAAATTCAGTGTATAACAAGGGTTTTGTATTAAGGAAAAATAGTGGAACTAAAGACAACTGTCTCAGGCTGGAGAGATGGCTAAGCAGTTAAGATGCTTGCCTGCAAAGCCAAAGGACCCAGGTTCAATTCCCCAGGACCCATGTAAGCCAGATGCACAAGGTGGTGCATGCATCTGGAGTTTGTTCACAGTGGCTGGAAGCCATGGTGCACCTATTCTCTCTCTCACTTTCCCACTGTCTCCAAAATAAATAAATAGAAATAAAATATTTTTTAAAAAGTGTCTCATGAGTTTTTTTAAATATACAGCTCAGACAGAATATACTATAAAAGCTAATTATATGGGAGCATATTTAATATTTTAAAAAGTCAAAAACCAGTTACTGATGGTGAGCTTATTAAGCAAGTTATGGAGAATGTTAGATAATATATATTACAAAAATGAGTGGAGGTAATTCTAAAATCAAGTTTTTTTCTTCACAAAACTTTGGCCAGATGAATTGAAAAGTCTGGAAAGTCTATCAAAAGAAGTATGGAGGGATGGGGAGATTGTGCAGTAGTTTAAGGGTGCTTGCTGCACAAACATAAGAGTCTGAGAGGACCTGAAACCTCCTGAGTTAGATTCCCCAGCACCCGTGAAAACAGCTAGATATTACCATGCATGCCTGTAACCCCATTCCTCCGACCCTGTAGGGAGCAGAGACCAGAGACCTGCTGGAGTAAACTGCAGTTCCACGTTCTGAATGAGACTCTGTCTCAAGGAAATATGCAGAAGAGTGATAGAAGAGGGACACTCAATGCTATCATCTGGTATCACACATCTTCATACACATGCAAACACACACACACCACACCACACATGCATACAGACATACTAGTGTAGCTGCAAAACTTAAATTATAATCTTTGGTAATGGAGGACAGATACTGACTGTGGTGATGTCATTTACTGTTCAGAAGTAAGTTGGTCAAGTCAAAGCCAAATGTTGAAAAGATTATATGATTTCAGGCATGTCATCAAGTTATAGTATCAGAAAGAAACTTTGTGCCGGAACATGATGAATGCTGGCATACATTCTTTATACTTTTAGTGAATTTAATCAGTCATTTACATAAGTCAAATATGTGTCTTATAATATAAAACCTATTTATCAATACAATGTTTGAAGTCATAACAACATTCCAAATTTAACTGAAATTATGGCCAGGTTAGGGTAAAGTAAAAGAAAAAAAATCAATGAATTTTTGACACCTTGGCTAAACACAAATCTATGAACAATGAAATACATGTAGCCCTTATGTTTGATTTCATATTTTGAAAACATTAAAAAAAAGAATTTGGGTAAATATTTCTAAGAAAATAATATTCTTGTACATTTGCAAGTGTATTTTCAGTTGAAATAAATGTGATGTGGCAATTTTCAAATGAACTATATAGAGCTTTATCTGAAATTCAATGCAAAGAAATAATTGATTGCATCTCTTTATTAGAATTTTATGGACCCTCACTTCACAATTACACTTTGCTCTTGTCATTGTTTCTCGGTAGTACCTACATTTATGAGGAACTATTCTAAGGATGGAACATGTTAAGGGTAAATTTTGAACCAAGTATCTGGTGAGTATCTTGAGAACTCACTGAGAATTCTGGCTAGTTTCATTGAACCAGATACTTATGCATTTGTTTCTAAAAACTCAAATATCCCACATTTTTTTTGTTGCTGACTTTTACTTCCATAATGATGCAGGATCTTGAGCCCAGGGAGAGATTAAATTCCATAAAGAATTTATGGAACCAAGGCCCATGGACCTCAACTTTCGGATTGTTATTAGAGTTAGCAAAAAATTAAAAACACAAACTCCAGGAAAGACACATTATGAAATATATACTCATTTTAGGACAAGTTAGGATCTAGAGGAAAGGCTGGCTGAATGACCCAAGCCAAAAAGACTTTTGCTGCTTCCTGAGAAGGGGGAGGGAGCTGGAGAAAGTCTCCCTCACATGTGGCAAAGTCTGAACACACACACACACACACCCATATGTGTGCGCTCATGGAAGGTAAAACCTGAGAGCCTGAGAGAGTCCGGTAGCTGTCAGGCAGTGAGGATGACTGGTCCTCTGAAAAGGCAGGAAGGTCTGCACTTTTTACAGATCAAAGGATGATCTGACTTCTTATCTCTCACCTAGTTCCCTAAACTTGTTTTCCCATGCATGAGCTTCTCCCAGGGAGGGAGGTCTTTTTCTAGACCCCCCACATTGTGGCTGGTCAAGCCTAGACTCCAGAACTTGAAGTCATGGCTGGCCTCTTCTTGAGCCAGCCTCTAGCCCACACCAGTCAACTGACTCACCTGAGCCAGAAGGTGAAGCTCACCACCATAGGCCTATAAATATATTTTACCAAAGGAGGGCAATTTCTCTTTCTCTCTAAGCTGCTTGACCACTGCTGAACCTCCAACTTCCTGTGAGAAGCTGTGACCCCGACTTTCCACACAGGTTCTTGACTCCTCCTGCCCTGCACATGGAAGGAGCTCTTGGCACTTTCCTTCCTGTCCTCTATGGTTTTTCCGGGCCATGTGGGTGCATTCATTTTCCTTGCTTCACTAAATAAATGTAATAACTGAATAATTATCTGCCTCAGACTTATTTTATTCAATTCTTTGGTTAAAAGTAGATGCAAACCTAGGGCTTGGGGTTAAAGGACTTTCCTAAACCCCTATCACCTCGTTTCAAGCCCAAGTCAAAAGATCCCCCTCACAGGGGATCAGAAAAGACTAAGAGGTAGTAAGGACACAGAGCTTAGAGAGAGATCACATATGTAGCACAGTAAGAGATTATCCAAGAACAAAAGACAAGTAAAAAGCAAGCAGGAAAATGCACAAGTAAGAAAACTTCTCCCTTCCCAGTCTGTCTGGGAAGACAGAGATCTTATCACTGGGGGCAGGAAAGCAAATCCAGAAGAGTGAGGAGAGGATTAAACCAAGAGAAATTCGCACATAAACGGGCAAGAGCGCACCCATAACAACACATGGATATATTCATTTTCTACTTGTGATAACAAACCTAGGACAAGCTGAATTCCTGAAATGACTCTGAATGTGTCACTAAGTAGTAGTATTATGTAAGAACTTTTCTGTTTAATCTGTGGGGGTGGATATCACAAGTCATTTATAGACTTTTTGTTCATGAGCTTTCACTGATGTTTGTGTAGGTGATGTGTGGCCCAGGGAAGACAAGGGCTCTCCACACCAGCCACACCAGCACTAGAATAAAGAAGCTGCATTACTGATCACATGTTCATACCAAGAGGCCTTCATCTCTTTAATAGGGTGTCAGCATTCAATTCTTTTCAGAAGTGTCTAGAGAGCAACCCAATACAAAGTAGAGCCATCTATAAATTTGTCTTTATTTTCAGGATTGTGTGTCAACCTTGGTTTATTAGAAGACATTTTGTTCTTTTATGATGATGGTTGCAATCATTAAAGCAGAACCATTATTTAATGTTCCTACTAGGTTCGATATCTTCTTCATTTCAAAGTCAATGTCACAAGTTCAGATTCAACTGCAAGTTGTAAACTCCTCCACATTTATCGGGAAAAAATTTCAGATGAGAAGCAGCTCAATTGTTCTGAAGTGAGAGTTACCATGGAAACTTTGTAGTAACAGGAAAAGGGCTGTTACCTTAGCAATCAAAAATTGATTATTCATTCTGAGAAAAAGACAGGGAAAGAAAAACAATAGACCCTAACTTTCTTTTTCCTCCTTCCTGTTAGCATTGCCATTCTTATGCTAAATAAAGGCAGTATTCTCTTTCTTCTCTATGATAGGTATACTGATAGAAAGTTTCTCAAAATGAGTTCTCAAAAGCAAGTTAAAATTTTGAAAATACTAAACAGGTAGAGCAGTCCACCTCTGCATCTTCCTCACCCAAAGCTGAAGGTATTTCATGTATGGGAGAGAATGAATGTCACTTTAGACAGAAAGAAAATCAACTTAAGAGACACTCATGAAACACCACAAGAGGCAGAAATAGTAGCCTGGCAACTAGGGGAATGTAGGGTTGGAAAGTGAGGAGTCAGAAAGAGTGAAAAGGTTAGCTATCAATATTCTTGTTTCACACCCATTTTGGAGGGTGAAAGTGTCACCTGATCCCTAGAGTTGGTAGAGTCATAACATGGGCCCTAGCTAGGCTGGCTACCTGGCCTTCCTTCAATAGGTCAGTTAAAGAGGAAATATTGAGGGGTTGCAGAGATGGCTGGGTGGTTAAGTACTTGCCTGTGAAGTCTAAGGACCCCGGTTCGAGGGTTGATTCCCCAGTACCCACATAAGCCAGATGCACAAGGTGGCACATGCGTCTGCAGTTCTTTTGGAGTGGCTGGAGTGGCTGGAGGCCCTGATGTGCCCATTCTCTCTCTCTCTCTCTCTCTCTCTCTGTTTCTCTGTTTTTCTCCCTCTTTCTTTCTGTCTTTCTGTCTCTAGTAAATAAAATAAAATAAACAAAAACTTTAAAAGAGGCAATATTGATATGCAGAAAGGTTTTCTTCAGTGTGGCCACACTAGGAAGAGGAACAACTAGGTCCAGTGACTGCAACCAAGTCCATTTTCCATGCCTGGCAACAAGGTTCAGATTACAGAGAGCAAGAAGCATGCATTACATGCAGTCGTGGTAAAGGTGTGATGCTGTCCATCACAGACCCATCATTGTCTCAGCTCAAAATTTCTCCAAGCCCTGCTCTGAAAGTTGTGAGACCCTTGGGCAGTTTCTCTGACTGCTGGCATCAGACCTCAGCCTTTACTTCTACCAGCAGGAGATTCCTGGACAACGTCCAATTTCTTGGGGTCCATTGTTTCAATAGTCTGACAGCCAAAGGGAGGAGCCCAAGATTCTCTGATTAGAAAACTTTTGCTTCTGCCAGGACACTTACAAAATTTTGTGACTTAATAGTCCACAAGCAAATGGAAGAGACTAATAATACATTGGTTCTCTTGCAAAGGGGTAGAGAGATTTAAGGTTGGGATTTAAAGGCAGGAACTGAACCATTTCTAGTTTCCAGTTAGCTCTATACTCTACTCAACAAAATCTTGTGGCTTCTTTTTTTGATTGTAGCAAAGAGAGGAATTTAAGGCAATCATTAAAGTCAATTTATTTATTTGCTGCTACTACAAATAATACTTTAGTAGTTCACAAGCTTCAACAAACTTGTGCATCTGGCTTTACGTGGGTACTGGAGAATTGAACCTGGGTCATTAGGATTTGCAGGCAAGGGACTTAACCACTTAGCCATCTCTCCAGCATGATCCAATGATTTTTAAAAAATTGCCCTTTTATAAAAACTTCTAATGTTTTAAGGTGAAACTGATACATGGATGCATGTTCATTTTTTGGAAAATATTTAATAGTTTTCCTCAATTGAGAGTTCAGCAGTATTCTTCCTTTCCCAAAGCAAACCAGGCAGATTTTCTAGACATCACTGAATTAAATTAAAACCTGAGATGTCTTAACTGCTGAGACTTTTCTCCACTCATCTGAGTCTGGTGTTCATGTCCACTAATTTATTGACTGGAGAAAGGTTCACAGCAGACCATTTATCATTTGTGTTATTAGCCTTCCTTCATGATGAAGGTGTTGTATCCAGAGGAACAGAATTGAGGAAATGAATACACATTGCAAAGCGGGCTTAACCAATCGGCTCACATGATACACACTGGGCAGTCCACAGTGACTCTCTATAGGCAAGAGAGTCTGAGAACCCATGTGCTGCTCAGCCCAAGAGGATGGCACCTCAGCAGACCACTCTCGGGAGTGCAACTGGAAATCTGAGGAAACTGCGATGTGAAGTTCAGGAGGGAAGGAAGCAGCAAGGTAGATAATCCCTCCCCCCAGCAAGTAGAACATGCAGGTAAGCGAAAGATATCCCATTTTGCTGAAACTTCTTTACATTCAGGCTGTCACTAGCACGGCAGCTCACTCTGCTTGGAGGTCTTTCCCGGGGTAATCCTTTCTGGAAATGCTTTCATATACTTGCCCAAGAGGCATTTCTTTTAGTCTCTTAATCCTTGACCTAGCTAAGTAGACAAAAATTTATCACAAATCGACCCTTATCAATATGACATACAAGGGAAAATCCATTGTCTCTCCCACAAATACTCATCAAAGCCTCATGTGCAATGCTTCATCCTTAGCATAAGAAATATGATAATGAAGATTAAATAACACTTAACTACTAGTATTATTCCAATAGATGTTATAGTACATGGTAAAGATACAAACAAGAAAAAGCACAGATACTGTATTATATATGTACACATAGGCACAAAGACTCTTTAAAAATAGGATGGAATCCCAGCATGTGGGAGGCAGAGGTAGGAGGATCAATGAGAACTTGAGGCCAGCCTGAGAATACATAATGGATTCCATGTCACCCTGTGCTACAGAAATACCCAGCTTGAAAACCCAATAAATAAATAAATAGGATGAAAACACTCATGACAACTACAATCCTCATTTATGCAACATTGCCTTAGCAGATATTTTTTAACTACTTTCTCCTACTACCTATTCTATATTTAACCCTCCTTCAGCAAGTATCTCAGTCTTTTTTTTTTTCTTTACCTGGAGAGGTGACCCACTCCTTAATTCCTGAAGGGTCTGGGCTGTGAATGAGTATATATTTACTCAGCTGAACTTTTTTTTCTTTCTGTCAAACAAAATGCATAACAATGCTCACTGCCTCAAGTTCTGCCCATTGTGAAGATTTCCTTCACTACAAATATCACATCCATCCATACATGTTTTTCCTATAGCACACAAGTTCCACAAGACCAAAATCCACATGGTCAGAATAAGAGACACACAGAATCAATCAAACATAAAGTTGATTTCTTTGAAAAGGTTCACAATGGTGACCTGCCTATCTCCAAACTAAAGAAAGGGGCGATCCAAATAAATAAGAGACAAAAAGGAAGTCGTGTAACTGCCATAGTTCATGAGAGAGAGAGAGAGAGAGAGAGAGAGAGAGAGGCAGAGAGAGAGAGAGAGAATTACAGACCACCATGCTTTTTCAAGCCAATTAAGAGTCGCTTTCATTAAGTGGGACTGAGAGGGGCTAGCACTTGAAAGTACTCTCAGTGAAAAAGCTCAGGGTACAGCATTTTAAAAGGCAAAAGACTGTAAAAATAATGACACCAGTGTTAGGTGCAGTCTGGGGAGCCTTGAAACTACAGTTGTTTCACTGGAGTTATCTTGTTTACACACCAGGGCCAGGTTTGGGGTCCTGGGAAGTCTTGAAAGTTTTATCAGTATAGAAGTGGCCCTCCTGGGGAGTTAAAGAGTTTGCAACTGAAAGACACCCTGGCAGGTATGAATTAGTTTACCTATTTTATTCCCCCAACAAGTGGAATCAGGACCTAGTTAGGACAGGATGGCTGTATCTTAGCAATTTCAATAACAGATCCTAATTTTAAAACATCCAGAAAATCATTAGGAAATACTATAAAATGTTATATTCCAGAATGCTAGAAAACACAGATGAAATGGACATATATATATATTTTGGGGAGGGGGGATTCGAGGTAGGGTCTCGCTCTAGCCCAGACTGACCTGGAATTCATTATGTCATCTCAGGGTGGCCTTGAACTCATGGCAATCCTCCTAGCTGACTCCCAAGTGCTGGAATTAAAGGCATGCACTACAACGCCTGGCAAAATGGATAATTTTTTAAGTGTATATAACCTACCTACATTAAAACTAGAAGATACAGGGCTGGAAAGATGGCTTAGCAGTTAAGGCATTTGCCTGCAAAGCCAATGGATCCTGGTTCAGTTCTCTAAGACCCACATAAGACAGATGCATAAGGGGCACATGCATCTGGAGTTCATTTGCAGTGGCATGCCCATTCTCTTCCTCTCTCTCTCTTTCTCATAAATAAATAAATAAATAAAATATATTTTAAATTAGAAGATATAAATAATTTTAAAAGATCCATAATGAGCAATAACATTAGAGCAATAATTACAAACCTCCCCACAAAGAAAACTCCAGAACTAGGTGGATTTGTTGCTGAATTCTTTTTCTAAGTATTATAATTATTTATTTGAGAGAGACAGACAGACAGAGAATGACACAGAGAGAGAGAAAGAGAGAGAGAGAAGAGGGTTATGGGTACACTAGGGCCTCTTGCCACTACAAACAAGCTCCAGACACATATGATACCATTTGGTGCCTCTGGCTGTATATGAGTTCTGGAGAATAAAACCCATGCCACCAAGATTTAAACCAAAAAAGAAACAAATAAATAAACAAACTGTGGGGAGCCCCCGGAGGGTCCCCAAGCGGGATTGTCTACCAGACCCAAAGACACTCACACGGAGAGCTCTCAATGCAAGCCGCAAGAGGTTTATTGTGAAGCCGGTGCACCGGGGCTCGACACGAAGTCCTCACGCAGGAGGGGTGAAGAGCCTCGAGCAGCCGGGAGGTAGGGGTTTTAAAGGGAAAGATCGTAAAACATGCGGAAATATCTCAAACATGTTTCAGTTCAGGGATTCTTCAGATGTCGTCAGGGTGTCGCCTCGGCTCAGGGATCGTGACCTCAGGCAGGGAGCTAGGGCCCCTGCGGTTAGGCATTGTTCAATTGTCTCTGAGCGGAGGTTTTCCAGAAATTGGGTAAGGGGGTTACGGTTGAGCAAACAGGGGTTGGGCAAACAAGCACAGGTGGGCAAACAAGCACAGATCTACAAGCACAGATCTCTAGGGCTAAGGTCAGCATTTCAATTAACTAGTTCCTTATCTAGGCCCAGGTGGCTAGTTGCAGAAAGTCACGTACTGCAGAAAGTCACGTACTGCAGAAAGTCACGTACTGCAGAAAGTCACGTATAACATGTTTTTCCTTCATAAAATGGTTGTCCTTATGCCTAGGTAAAGCAAGCAATTATACAGAAGCCAAAGAAGCAGGTTAGTTGTATCTATTGGTAATCTTTCAAAACAAGCTGGCTGTGGTGGCACATGCCTTTAATCCCAGCACTTGGGAGTCAGAGGTAGGAGGATCATTGTAAGTTTGAGGTCACCCTGAGACTACATAGTGAATTCCAGGTCAGTCTGGGCTTAAATGAGACCCTACCTTGAAAATAAATAAATAAAATAAAGAAAACACCTTTATTCACTTTATCCTCATTGCTGAATTCCATCAAATTTATTCCTAATACTAACACTTTTCAAATTTGACCACAAAATATAAAATAAAAGAATACCAATAAACTTGTTCTATGAAATCAGTATTATTCTGATATCAAATCTAAAAATAGACACAAAAAAGAAACCAAAGACCAATTTCCCTTATGTACATATATGCAAATTTTCTCAATAAAATAGTACAATGAAAGCTTTAAAACACTGAAAAATGAATAAAAGAAGCTAGGAGACAATGTTCTATGCTCTTTAGTTTGCATAATTAATATTGTGAAAAAATGGGTATATTACCAAAAGTAACATACAGATTCAATGTAATTCCCAAGACACTCCAATGGCATTCATTTGAAAACTAGAAAACAAACCCAGTAATTGTTATGGAAACACAAAATAATTTGCATTGACAAAGTAATATTAAGCAGAAGAAATATTGCTGCAGGTATCACAATACCTGGACTATAATTGTACTACCACAGTGCCAAAGTCAGTATAGTTCCTATACAAAAACTGATGCAGGGACAGACCATTGGAATAGAAGAGAGCACATGGGAATACAGCAGATAAAACAAGCTAAGGCTATAAAACTACTATACATGGCGGGGGAGGGGAGAATATAGCCTGTTCTACAATGGTGCTGGTAGAACTGGATATCCACTTGCAGAAAATTAAATTAGACCTACATCTCTCACACTACAAAAAGTCAATTCAAAATGTAACAAAGTACTTACTTTAAAACTAAAAATATTGAAATCACTACAGAAAGAAATAAAACATACACTTGTGGCTATGGCTACAGGCAAGACCTTTCAGAATAGGACTCCCACACAGGAAATATTCCTAAGCAGCAATAAACATGATTACATGAAATTCGTAGGCTTGTGCCCAGCAAAAGAAGCTAACAGCAGAGTGAACAGAAAGCATATGGAATGGAAAGAAATCACTGCTAGCTATACCTTAAACAGGGTATCAAATATCAAGAATATATAAAGTACTGCAAAAAAATCCAATACCAAAGAAAATGCTGCCAATGAAGAAATAGGTTGAAGAGTTACATGTGGTGGCACTGGCCTTTAATCCCAGCATGCAGGAGGCAGAGGTAGAAGGATCACCATGAGTTCAAGGCCAATCTGAGACTACATTGTGAATTCCAGGTTAGCCTTGACTAATGTGAAACCCTACCTTAAATAAAAAGAAATTAAAATAAATTAATTAAAAAATTAAAAAAGAAATAGGTTGAAGAAATACATAGACAGTTCTCAAAAGAAGACACTCAAATGGAAACCAAATATTTTAAAAATATGTTAAACACTTTTAGCCATTAGTGCAATGCAATTTTTTGTTTGTTTGTTTGTTTGTTTGTTTTTTGGTTTTGCGAGGTAGGGTCTCACTCTAGTTCAGGCTGACCTGGAATTCACTATGTCATCTTAGGGTGGCCTCGAACTCATGGCAATCCTCCTACCTCTGCCTCCCAAGTGCTGGGATTAAAGGCATGCGCTACCACGCCCTGGCTTTAGTGCAATGCAATTTAAAACCACTGAGCTGTATATAACTAATAAAGAATAAAAAACACTGAGATTGCATCTCTCCCATTTCAAAATGTCTGTAATCACAAAATCAAATGCTGGTGTGGAGTTGTAGAAGGGAGGACTTTTATTTACTTTTGGTGGAAATATAAACTAGAAAAAGCACAATATGAGTAAGTGTGGAGGTTTCTCAAAAAACTAAACATCCAAGCTAGAGAGATGGCTTAGTGGTTAAGGCACTTGCTTATGAAGCCTGTGGACCCAGGTTCCATTCTCCAGTACCCACAGAAGCCAGATGCACAAGGTGGCGCATGTGTCTGGAGTTCATTTGCAGGAGCTAGAGGCCCTGGCATATCCATTCTCTCTCTCTCTCTCTCTCTCTCTCTCTAGTAAATAAATAAAATATTTTTAAAAATTCAAAATCCAACTACCATGTGATCTATACAACCTATGGGCATATACCCAAAGAATACTATATTGCACAAAAGAGATACTGGTGTATCAATGTTCATTGCTGCTCTATTCACAGTAGCTAGTAAATAGAATCTATCCAGATATCCATCAACTCATGTTGGTATAACTCAATGAAATTATATTTAGTTGTAAAAAAAAAAAACTTAAATTATAAAATTTGAAGGAAAGCAGATCAGACTAGAGAATGTACTGATTGGGGTAGGCCAGGCTCAGAAATACAAAAAGTGCATGTTCATTTTCACATGCAGATTCCAACTTCTGATCTTTCAAGGTATGTAAATAAAGGGGTGTGAGAGTGAGTGCAGCCTAGGAAGCTAGATAAAAGGCAATGAGAAAGGGACAAGAGGTGCTGAGAAAGAAGGAATGGAAGAAGGACACATGTGACATCGATGTAGAAAGAAGGCTGTGGTTGGGGGAGGGCACAAAGTGGATAGAAGAATGGGGAGAGGAAGTAAAGGAAACGAAAATAAATTTTGTGTGAAAATGTCAAAATGAAACCTAATTTTTATATGCTAATAAAAAATAAATCAGAAAATAAAAAGTGGGTGTATAGTAAAATTCTACCTATTTGGCCAAAGCAAGACGTAAGCCCATCAGTGTAAATTCAGATAGTTCCATGTCAGGCATCCAGTTCATTTCTCATATATATATATATATATATATATATATATATATATATATATATATGTTGTTTTTTTTGAGGTAGGTTCTCACTCTATCTTAGGCTCACCTGGAATTCAGTATGTAGTCTCAGGGTGGCCTTGAACTCATTGCAATCCTTCTACCTCTGCCTCTCAAGTTTGGGATTAAAGGCATGTACCACTACGTCCACCTTCTTTTCACTATTTTATGAGCTTTTAGTTTTTCTGACTGTCATATGTTTGGGCAATATGGTTTTGAAGCTGTTGGATTACTTTTTGTTTTTTATGTTGTGGAAATATTTAGCCTCTTACATTCCAATATAATATTTTCATATGTAATTTATATTTAGATTTACCTGGATAAATGCATATATTCCTCTCCCTTTTATTCTTGTTAAATTCTACTTTCTAATATTTCAACCTTGATTGGAGTTAATTGGGGCACTTTGCTTAGTATGGCTCCATCATTTGCCTTCCTTAAATTCAGTAAGAATTTTAATCATATCTGTGGTGGTTTGAATGCATGGCCCCCATAGACTTGGGTGCTTTATTAAAATTGAGTTTGCAGCTTCTGACCCTAGCAGGCACATTCCAGCTTCAGGCAGTGTGTCACAAACAACAGATCTGAATTCTAGCCCAAAGGTATGCTGAGTGGTTGGAGCTATGGGGGTGACTCACTGTTTGTTGCTTTTTGGTTTTGGCTGACTGGTGGTGTGCTCTCTCTCTCTCTCAATCTCTCTGTTGATTTATGAATAGGAGCCACCTTCTTCTACCATTGATGGAACATCCCCTGGATCTATAAACCTGAAATAAATCCCTTTCTCCCATAAGACTTTTTGGTTGGATGCTCATCTCAGCATCCTACTGATCCTAGCAGTAGAACTGCCTACTACAAAATTTGGTACTAGAGAGTTGGGGTCTTGATGAGATGGATTTGACCATGTGGACTTTGATCTTTTGGAACTTTGTGCTGGATGAATATGGATGAACTTGGTACTTGGGACTACTAATCCCAGCATTGTGGAATTGTCTACAATATCTCTTCTGTTTCAAGTTGCCTCTCTGGAATTCTTCCTCCCAGTTACTAGTTCTATAAGTCTTACCTGATTATATTTCATAGTACTATTTATTAGTCAATTTTCTCATTATTTGACAAAAATACCTGGCTTAAGTGAGTAGAAATTTATTGTGACACATGATTTACAGAGAAAGGCATGGCCACTGGAGTGGCTGGATCTGCAGCCACAGGAGAGTGTAGTATAGTTTTCACATCCTGAGGATCAGGAATGAGATTGGAATCAGGGATTGTCTCCTAAAAACACACAGTAATTATTAGTACTTCCGCATGTGCTTTCTCCTTTTAAACAAAGGGGCTACAATTTATAGAAAGCGACAGTTGGCTTTCAGATCTATTTCCCAGAAGTACTATATGCCATTCAAAGGTCTAGGCATCTAGACACGCTCATGCTCTCCAGTGGAATACTTAAACTTAGGTGCATAAAAGTTTTCCATGCTGTATCATGTACCACGAGTACTAAAGCCCTTTCCTGTTGAGCCAGGGTCTTCTGCCTGTGTTTGTATTCGTAATACTGCAGCAGGTTCATTTTTATCTTGCAAATGAAGTAAAACTCAGCCTTTTACAGGTTTATATATATAATTTATTTAGTACTGTAAAAAAAGGAATAATACAACAAGCTTTTCTTTGTTCTTTGAAGCATAGGTGAGTATCTACAAAAAACCATGGTTTCTCAGGAAGTTTTGTGCTTAGAAGCAATTACATTGTGGAATATTTGCATATTTGATTTTTGAGGTCAGCATAGCTAAAAACAAAGGCTGCATATATAATTAAAGCTTGTTCATTATATATTTAAATATCTCTAAAACTTATGCTCTAGGGCTGGAGAGATTGCTGAGTGGTTAAGGTACTTACTTGCAAAGCCCAGTAGCCCAGATTCAATTCCTCATTTCCCCATAAAATAACAGATGCACAAAGTGACACGTACATCTGGAGTTCGTTTGGAGTGGCTGGAGGCTCTGGTGTGACCATTTTATCTCTCTGTACATTTTATCTCTCTCTGTTTCAAATAAGTAAATAAAGATATTTAAAAAAAAAAAAAAAACTTATGCTCGCAGGGCATGGTGGCTCATGCCTTTAATCCCAGGAGTCAGGAGGCAGAGGTAAGAGGATTGCTGTGTCTTCAAGGTGAGTCTAAAACTACATAACTACATACTGAATTCCAGGTTACCCTGGGCTAGAGTGTGACCCTACTTGAAAAACCAAAAAAAAAAAAAAAAAAAAAAAAAAAAAAAGCTCTAAATATTAATCAAATATACCTTCTTTGAATGATAAGCCATTAAAATTTAGTTCGGCTTTGATATTTTATTTAAGCTTAAAATTGTATTTATGGACACATTCTTTTATTAGAGTCTACTTTTTTCACTAGTGCTTAGGAACAGATTATTCTGCTAAATGTTACACTGTAGTATATATGTCATAAATATGGCGTTACAAGAATTTTAAGAGAGTAAAATTATGGGTGGGAGAGATGGCCTAGTGGTTAAAGTCCCTTGATTACAAACTTGCCAATACAAGCTCATTTCGTCAGCACCTACATAAAGCCAGACACAATGTGTCACAAGGATCTGTAGTTCCAAGGTGCCTATGGCAATGGGAGGTGGCGGCAGAAGAGTCCCGAAGCTCACAGGCCAGCTAGAATGAAGGACACATAGCAGAAAAACAAATGAAGGGAGATCCTGTTTCAAGTGAGATGGACAGAGAAGACAGAGACTCCCAGGTTACTTGCAAACTTCCATTCTGGTTCTGTGATGAGTACATGTCTATATACAGCCACACTTCATACACATTCATTCATTCATAATATACATACATTTATGCATACACATTTTTAAAAAGAGCATAAAATTAAATGAGTAGATTGTAGGCTTTCATAAATTATTTTAAGTACTTGCTATTTAACTATATATTTTGCTCTATTATTTGTTATAATCTACCAACATCTCTTTCTAATGTTAGTGTTTCTCTGTTTCTGTCTTTATGTCTATCTCTCTTTATCTATTTTCTTCCCTGCCCCTCTCTTTCCCATAGTGTGGGGCTTGAGTATAAGGCCTTCATTGCACATGCTGGTCAAGTAACTGCTTTCCACTGAGCTTGATTCCCAACCCCTGGTGTTTGAAATAAAGTCCCTTTTGTATCTCAGATTAGATGTGAATTTACTTCACAGCCAAATCTGGTCTCAGACAAATGATTGTTCTGCTTTAGGCTCTGAGAGGGGATTATATGTATGCATCTACATGACTGGTGAGAGGCTAACATCTGAAGCAAATTTAAATGGCAAACTGGTACAATTCACACTTTACAAATAAAATTTTAGCACATCTGATGTAAACCAAACATTTCATGAGTTCCCATACCACACAATAATGAGTTTAAAATCTATTTCTAAAAGAACCATGTTTATATTTATACCATTATCATATTCTATTCTGTACTATAGACAACAGTTACATCTTTAATCTTACATTGTCAAAAGCGGATACAGCAAAGACAACAGCATTAAGTATTCTTATACCACAGCTTACTGTGGAGCCAGGTGTGGTGACACACGCCTTTAATCCCAACACATGGGAGGCAGAGGTAGGAGGATCGCTGAGAGTTTGAGGCCACGCTGAGAGTACATAGTAAATGCCAGGTCAGCCTGAGCTACAAAGAAACCCTATCACCAAAATAAAATAAATAAAATAAAATATAATAAAATAAAATATCTATAACAACATAGTGATAGTGTGTACTAAAATGCAAGAAAAAAAATTTTTGTCCAGATTTCCAAGTCTTAACCAAGCATTAGAATCGAGGAATACACATGAGTCCTATGAGGCCTATCTCAGGGGCAAATTTCACACCTTCAGATTCATGAATGAATGTAGAAAGGAAATTTTTCATGTTGGTCAAGAAGAGTAAAAATAAATGCCTAAGGATCCAGAGCTGCTGAGACCATTTCTATAAGGATATCTTCATGTAGAATGATTTTGTCTATTAGGGTAAGGATTATTAGTATGATTTTGAACATTAAAATAATGCCACTCTCCCTACATGTCAGTCTCTTGTTCATGTCTCCATTGTAATATTCAGAAAGATAGTTTATTTTCCTAAGGTCTTCATTTTGCTATGGCTTCATGGACAGAACCTTTCCATTACATGGCATCTCATCTTAGTTTATCTTGATTTTCTTTTTCCTAATAATCAGTCACCAGCAATGCTATAAACATTTCTGGGCTGGGGATGTAGCTGTGTTGGTAGAGTCCTCATGAAAGAGAAGGTATTATAGGAGGAGGAATATGTCCCCAAACATTGTATCTTTATTCTTGCATCATTCCAAAGTAAATTTAAGGTTTGGCTATGTATTAAATATTTACATACTATTTTATAGTAATCAATATAATTCTTAGTTTTGTGATGAGAATTTTATATTTAAATGACTTGAGTATAAAGAAATTTAGTGTTATTAGGTGAAAACTTGGTCTAAACTTGGTGGTGCTAAGATATTTGTTTCTACATGTGGTAAAATGATGCCACCTCTTTAGAAAAACATTTTTATTAACCATAAGTTTTGTTGTATGGACAAATTATGTGCTGATCTGGCCCCTTCTCCCTTGAGGGGTCCTCCTTAGTGGGATTACTAGTATTCACCATGGGATGATGGATTATGAATGCAGCAGTCATTGTGGGGGGCGGAGCAATGCCTCAGGCTATTCCCACCTGTTCAAGGCTCTTAAAATCTTCCCAACCCCTCTTCCACAATGTTCCCTGAACCTTGGTAGGTTTGTTAAAAGTCTGTTTTAGTGTGGAGCTCTCAAAAGCTTCTGAATTTCTGCTCTGATACATTTTGAGTATCCTCAGTGTCTATCACCATCTCCCTGTGTGGATACCAAGCTAATTCAGGGAGACGTGGACATCAAGTTAATTCACAACAGGTTTATCTTTGCACAAGCTAAGCCTGAGGACACAGAAGGCTGTGTTCTCCAAAGGTCTCCTGATAAAATTGTCATAAAACAAACAACTCCTAGATGTGATCTGAACTGATAAGCACAGGCAAACAACTCCTGGTCTCTGAGGACTTATAGGAGTCAATCAACTCGTGATTTGTCATATGTTGGTAATTACAAACATTCAACTCTGCTCTAGTTCTCCATAGTTTTTATTTATTTATTTATTTATTTTGGTTTGTTTTCAAGGTAGGGTCTCACTCTAGCTCAGGCTGACTATGTTGTCTCAGGATGGCCTTGAATTCTTGGTGATCCTCCTACCTCTGTCTCCCGAGTGCTGGGATTAAAGGGGTGCACCAGCACCATACCTGGCATTTTTTTTTTTTTTTTTTTTTTTACTTGAGACAGAGAGAGAGGGAGAGAGAGAGAAAATGGGCAAGCCAGGGCCTCTATCCACTGCAAATGAACTCCAGATGCATGTGCCACCTTGTGAATCTGGCTTACATGGCTACTAGGGAATAGAAACTGGGTCCTTAGGCTTCACAGGCAAATGTCTTAACCACTAAGCCATCTGTCCAGCCCTCCCCATAGTTTTCTATTGATCAATGTAAAATAAAAGCTGAGAGTAGTGTCACTATGGGTTTCTCTCCAGGGAATCCCCGACCCTCCTTTAAATCACATTTTGCCTGTTTTGTGTTCATTTCATCTTTATCCAAACACGTGTGGATGGTGAACAGTGCCCTGGAGTAGCCCGTCAGCTCACAGTGGCCGAAGAGCAGCACTCAGGTTTCATTCACCACTTCCTCTGTGGTGTAACCTGGACTGTGGCTGATGTGCAAGAGGTGACTCATCTCATGATAAGGAGTTGACTTTCTTTTCTTGTCATGATGGTGGATTTTGGTTCTCCCTAATCTTGGCTGCCTTCTGTTTTATTTATTTATTTTTTAAAAGAAAGAAAGAGTCCCTAAACAAGAGTGAGAGAGCAGCTAAGCATGTTATTTGTGAACGATTTTGATGAGTGTAGCCACTGCTTTTGGGCAAAAGTGGTAGCTTCTCACTGAAGTCTGTAACCATTGCCTCTTAGGATTCTGACTTTGTTCTCAGTACCCATTGAGCAGGCGTCTTACCCAATCAGAGAGCCATTGTTTACCCACGTAGGCTGAGTGTCTGTGACTACTGCACAGGTGTGTACATTTTGTCTGGCAGATTGATTTCATATCTAGCAGGATTCCCACTTGTTAACAAAATTGGTGGCCTTTTCCCCCTAGCAGCCCACGTAGCACTTTCCAGCACTGTGAAGACTAGCCATCAGGGAGCTGAATTCCTTCTAAATTCCAGCACGATCTCTCTAGTTCCTATGTCTGCAGCTTGTGCTACCTTTAGAGTCTTAACCCTTTGCTTCTGGTGGGTAATCCATGCTTTGACAGAAGCTTGTCTTGTTTTGTGGACCTCATAGGTCTCTCAGACTAACAGCTCACTGTGGGGTAAATCGCATTTCTGGCACTGAGAAATACAATCTGGTGTCCAGGGTTTTAGGATTAGGCTTCCTCCTGCCCTCTCCATACCTTCTGCCTAGACAATCTCCACATACTCCTTTTGAGTTTGAGTTTTGAGTTTGCTATCGAGGAGAAAAACAGTTTCCATGATACTCACTCATGTTGGCTTTAGTTTTATGTAAATCTCCCTCCACATTCACCCCAGACTGTTGTACAATGTAGTTATTATGTTTCCTCCAAGTTGCCTATCAGTTCTACAGGCAACTCAGGCTGCTCCAGGTCAGGAACAGCAGATGAGGGAGAACATCTGCCAATTGTGTTTCTGTGCTTGTGTGTGAGTTCACTCAGTATGATTTTTTTCCAAGTTCATCTATTTTCCTGAAATTTTCATTTTTCCTTAATGCTAAGTAGAATTCCACTGTGTGTATATACCATATAAACATTAACCATTCATCTGTTGATGGGCATCTGGGCTGATTCCAGGTTCTAGCTATTGTGAATGGAGCAGCCACAAGACAAATCAAGTGTGTCTATAGTCAAGAGTGGAGTCTTTAAGGTGGATGCCCAGGAGCGGTATAGCTGGATCAAATGGTACATCTATTTTCAGCTCTGTGTGGAATCTCCATATTGCTTTCCATAGCGGTTATAAAAGTTTGCAGTGCCGCCAGCAGTGGATGCGGGTTTCACTTTATCCACATTCCCGCCAGCGTTGGTTGTCATTTGATGCTTTGATGATTGCCATTCTGATAGGTAGGATGGGATCTCAAAGCTGTTTTCATTTTCATTTCCTTGGTTGCTAAAGATGTTGAACTAGTCTTTAGTTGTCTCTTAGTCATTCACCTACCTAGTGTATGGTTCAGCGGTGACCAAGGACCACCGAGACCACTCTGAGGCAAAGATGGAAGTTTTTATTGGGTGCGGGGGACTTGAGCTGCCAGGACTGACTCTCAAGAGAGGAGCAGTCAGCTTGGGGTTACAGACTGTGGGCTTTATAAGCTCTTCAGTTGAGGGAAGGTGAGGAAGGGAAGGATTTTTTTTTTTTTTTTTTGCTGGGGCAGTAAATCTCTGTTCTTCCCATTAGCCTTAGGGTGAGACCAAGAGTGAGAGATAAGGGGGCAGTGAATCTAGCTCCGGAGCCCTGCTGTAACTCCATTTTGTCCTGACCTAACTCCTTGTTTTCTTCCATTGTCTCTTGGAGTCTTACCCTGCCTTTGTCTTCACATCATTTTGAAACAGCTATTTCTATCTTGAGAGAAGAAAGGAGAAATCGCCCTTTATACTGAAGGATGCCTTCACAGACCTCCTATTCGATGGAAGCGAGTAGCTTTCTTCTCTTCTAATGTAATAGCAACCAAAAGTATCTCCACATATTGCAAAACACCTCCATGTCAGTAAAACTGACCTTGTGTGACAAATTATGCAATGTGGTACTACTGATTTTTATTCACTGAAAGGATCCTCTTTCTTGAGTTTCTTCCTTTGGCTTTTATAATCCATCCTTTTCAGACTCATAGTGCTCACACATATTGTCAAGAGTTTTTTTGGGTTTTTATTGGTTGTGTCAGGGTGGGGTGGGGGGAGCAGTATGTACACAAGTATGTGACTCTGAAGTGCCCCATGTGCTGGTATGCAGCGTGTACATTATCCTGCCATGGACTGAACCAGTTGTCAAGTGGCCCACTCAATTGTTCCTCCATCTGTTCTTACTTGAGCCAGAGACTTTTACTAGTTCTGGAGCTTGCCTTTTATTTTATTTTATTTTATTTTATTTTGTTTTGTTTTATTTTATTTTATGAACTCCAGTTATTTTCAGGTCTGTGCTTGCCTGTGGGTCTGGATTTACAGATGAATGTGTGGGTCCTGAGGCTGGGAATCTAGTGGTCTCTCAGCCATCCTTGGGCCCTCATGCTTGCAAGCAAAGTGCACTTAACTGTTGAGCCATGTTTCTACCCTACCAAGTGTATTTTCTTCTAAAACAGAGCTTCTTGGGGTAGTAACCATACCCATGACTTCTGATGTGGATTATTCTTCAAATGCCTTTATCATTTTTTTTTTCTGCAGTAAACAGTAAGAGTAGACAAATCACATCAAACTCAATGAAGCCCAGGTTATATATTAAATTCCACACAGTACTCTGACTAGCACCTTCTCATGTAGATCTGTTGTTATAGTGTGATATCCCATCTGTTTGGGTTTATGTTACACTTGTCACTGGAGAAGTCATATGTGTTTGACTTTCAGAATCATGCTTAAATTTCTATTAAAAAGCAGCCCACTCTCAAGTCAGCAGACTTAACTGCCAGAGGCACCATTACATCTAACACCCAGCACACCAGCACCACCTGTCCCCTCGCTACAGCGGAAGAAGCAAGTGCTCGCAGGGCCTGTCAGTGGCAGAGATAGTTCCCAGCAGAGGAAGGACTTGTATATATGGAGAGTAGAGCAGACAGTATTCCCATGTGGGAATCCAACACTTTGTTAGCTTATTGCTGCCAATTTCTGCTGCTTTTGTTATTGCTTTTGATTTTGCTTCAGGCTATTTTTCTTGACTCTCAAAGGGAAATATGTTTTCTTGATTTCTTGTGCCATCTATTATCATATAGCAAATGCAATTCTTCACATAATGTCCGTGTGTGTGTGTGTGTGTGTGTTAAAGTATTATTAGAGTGTAAATGTTATTAAGAGTGGAAAACACTGAGATAAAAAATGGCAATAAACATTGCTTTTGAAAGATTTTATTTCTCTTTCAAAAGTCAGGCACACTGTTGTGTTGATGGTATGTCTTTCTATACAGAAATGACAGGAGAAGATTTATCTATATTTTGGAGGCAAATGCACAATTTTTCATTGCAGTGTGGACTGGCTAAGGAATTGAAAGCCAGAAGAGCCTCGGGATGTAAGGGAGACACAAGGAAATGGAACCAAGGAAGTAGAAAGAGGGAATTCTACCAAATAGCTACTGAATATGTTAGAGGAAATGGATTCGATTAGTCCTGACATTTAGTCCTATACTATCTTATTTTACTTTTTGAAGATATGCTGCAAGTGTGTTTGATAATGAGGTTGTTCCACAGCCTAAGCTTAGAAATGATGGCACTTAAAAATAGTGCCATCAGAGTACTATCCCTTAGGGTGCTATCATAAGTTCTTGAAAGAATTGAGGTGATGCATCAAAATTCATTGTGCACTGAAAACATACTTCTCGGTCAAGCAAACATAATTTCAAAATAAACTGCCTTTTTCTGAGTATAAGCTATTGTATATAAGAAGTTGACAAGATAAGAATTTTCACTCTATAAATATCAATAACAATGATATTGTTATAAAATATAGCAAAGCCAAAAGTTAATTGAATTAGCATTTATCATACTACAATGTATTTTCAGAGATAATGGAATGATGTTTAAAAATGGGGACACAGCTAGGCCTGGTGGCGCACTCCTTTAATCCCAGTACTCATTAGGCAGAGATAGGAGGATCACTGTGAGTTCAAGGACACCCTGAGACTACATAATGAATTCCAGGTCAGCCTGGGTGACAGTGAGACCCTACCTCAAAAAACAAAAGGAAAAAAAGAGATAAAATAAAATAAAATTGGGACTCTTGGGTTGGGGAGATAGCTTAGTAGATAAAGCTATTGACATGCAAGAATGATTACCTAGATTTGGATCCCTAAGACCCACATAAGAGCCAGACACCATAGGATTTTGATCTCAGTACCTATATCAATAAGGGAGATGGTCCTGGCATCCACATAATTCTTGAGTTTCCACTGAAGTTTACGATTCACCTTCAGAGCTTCACACAATGTCCTCTCAGGGATTCAGGACTTCACCCAACGGCATCCTTGCAGGGATTCTGATGCTGCCAGACACTGACTGGCTTCAGTGGCTCTCTGGAACCGTGGTGTGATACTCCATGACACTCTCAGTCTTACATTTCACATACTTGTAAAAAGCACATGGAATATGCTGACAAATTACTATCTACTCAGGATGGAGTCTGGTCCCCTTGAATCTCAGCTATAGTGTCCATGTGCTTTGGTTACTAAATCTATGGAAACACTCTACTAGGTAGCTATTTTTGATCAGAGAATCTCTTTTGTAGCCATTTCCCTTCAGGCTTTCTCCTTGAGGAAAAATTTGCATTTGAAAAATTTGGAGCATCCAAAATGTGTGGCATCTTGCCCTGAGAGCACCTTTCCTCTAACCCTAGTGCAGAGCGGCAGGGTTCACATGAGTAGTATTGATGTCTTTAAAAATGCCAGCTGGCTTGTCAGCTGCAGGCTTTCTTTTAGAACTTTAAACCTGTTCATATTCCTTTCCTCGGGAAACTTCACATTTTCCACATCGTGTTGCTCTTTCATTGTTCACTTGGATAAGAGCAGTCAACAAAAGCTACGCTACAGCCAGAGTGCGGGGCTACTTGAAATTTCTTCTACTAATCTCACTCGTCCATTAATTTTCAGCTCAGTTTTATTTGAATTCTCAGGACATGGGCTGAGTGAAGTCAGATTCTTAGCCAGACTTTCCCATAAGCTACCTCTAGCCCACTTCTTGGTAGAATACTCATACCCTTCTGTAATAGCATTAGCTGAGCCTCTATAGTTCACATTTCTTTTGGCATTCTCTTCTTCCAAACACATACCAGAATAACTTCTTAAAGTTCTTTTTTAGAGCATTATAAGGCTTCTCTAGCCCAAAGTTCGAAACTCTCTCACACTTCTCCTGCAAACCAGTTCCAAAAGCTTATGGAAGACATGGTCAGGTTTACTGCAACAACAACCCTATTCTCTAACAATTTTTTAATCTTAATTTAATTGTATTTATTTGAGAGAGATAGAAAGAGGCAGACACACACACACACACACACAAACGAGAGAGAGAGAGAGAGAGAGAGAGAGAGAGAATGGGCATGCCAGGGCCTTTAGCCACTGTAAATGAACTCTAGATGCATGGGCCACCTTATGCATCTGGCTTACATGGGTCCTGGGGAATTGAACCTAGGTCCTGGCATGCATTCCCGTCCCATAGAGCAGGCCACATAGAAATAGAAAGTAGTTGATTTCCCCCAGAGCAGACATGTCACTATTATACCCGTTCAGTCATTTATACTGTCTGGCCAAACTTGAGGCTTCCAGTGTCCACTGATTTCACCGCTGATGACTTCTGTCTCCCATAGGGCTGCATGAAGTGCAGCTTTTTCCAGCTTTCAGTTGGCTGATCTACAGGGAGAAGGTTTTCAGCTCAGCCCCAGCTTGATTTCTCAGTAACCTTGCTGCCTGGGCATGTGACGTCTTCAGTGATAGGGTATTGCCATCTGCTACTTTAGTTCACAGGGAATTGCTGCACAACTGCCTTATGAACCACATGGTGGGTTTTATCACAACGATGACAGCACTTTTGTCACTAGATTATTTAAACTATTTACTTTTATCATTTCTGTGATGAATTACCTAACAAAAGCCACTTAAGGAAGAGTTTATTTCAGTTTACATTTCTAGGATATACAATCCATCATGAGAGGAAAGTATGGAAGCAGAAGGGAAAATAGCTGATCATATTGCTTCCACAGTGAAAAAGTAGAGAGAGGGATGATAAAAGTGGGGATGGGCTTTGAAACACCAAGGCCCAATCCCAGCCATCGGGAGGCAGAGGTAGGAGGATCGCAGTGAGTTCAAGGCCACTCTGAGACTACATAATGAATTCCAGGTCAGCCTGGACTAGTATGTGCTTTGAACCCTTACCACTGGGGGAGAGGGGGAGGGACACTTCTGTGATGAAGGCTGAAAGCTACACTAATCTACTGATAGAAGCATAGATATTTAGAAGGCAGTTTGATACCTGTCCATTTAACATAGCAATAGCAATAAGAGTCTCTCCTCGATGTCTCTATTCATGTACTTTTGACCACGTTTATAGTATCACACGTGAATTCCCTCCTGCAATCATGTGTGTTTTTTCTAGAATCCCAACTGAAACTTTAAAATATTATCACAATAAAATTTATTATGGCATTTTAGTTTTATAGGCTCTGAAAACAACGATGTTCATGTATTCATGGTGAGGGTAGAGAACAATTCTGCCACCCCCAGAGCTCCATCCTCCATCCTGCACACTCAGTTTCTTTCACATTTTACTATAAGTTGGTTATGTTCATCAGAAAGTCTAAATGAACGTATGTTCTTTAACACTCTTAGTTTATTTTACAGGTTATTTGTCTTTTAGCCTGCCATTTATACTTTTATTTAGGGCTGAACAGATGGCTTAGTGGTTAAGGTACTTGCCTGTAAAGCCAAAGGATCCAGACTTGATTCCTCAGGACCCAAGTAAGCCAGATGCACAAGGTAGCATAGCACCTGGAGTTCCACTGCAGCAGATAGAGGCTCTGGTGTGCCCATTCTCTCTCTCCTCCTCTCCATATCTGCTTCTTTCTTTCTCTAAAATAAATAAAGATATGATTTCATTTAGTTGATCACTCTTTTCACAATATGTTCAATGTATTAAGTATCATGTTTGTTTCAAGTTCTAGAATTTATGAATAAATTGTGATGTTTGGTTCATTTGTTGTTTTTTTGATGTTTGGTTCAGTTATTATTCTGTTATTCCCATTTATTTTAACTGGCTGCAAATATTTTGAAATGAATTTTGCATGATATGATTTTTTTAAGTTTTATTTATTTATTTATTTATTTGACAGAGAGAAAGAGAGAGAGAGTGAGAGAATGGGCACGTCAGGGCCTCTAGCCACTGCAAACGAACTCAAGATGCGTGCACTCCCTTGTGCATCTGGCTAACGTGGGTCCTGGCAAATCGAACCTGGGTCCTTTGGCTTTGCAGGCAAATGCCTTAACCACTAAGTTATCCCTCCAGCCCCATGATATGATTTTTTAATTAAAATACTGAGTTTGTTTTACTTGCATATTTAGAGTTATCACTGTTTCTTGTGTGGTGACTAGTACTATGTCCTGTTATAACACCCTTTACACAGTTAAACCTAAGTCAAGGGTGGAGTTCCACCTTTAAAAACTATACAGGCATTTAACACAGCACATGTTTGGTAATGGAACTTGGGCAGAATTTATAAGACATGGTTGAGATAGTTCTCACTTTGCATTCTAAAAAGACAGCCAGATATCATGTCTTACAGAAAGAGAGGTGGAAACTTTCAATTCCTTAAAAAGATAGCCTTCTGGTTGTCATCCGGAACCAGTTTGTCATATAATTGACTAGTTGGTCTTCCACTTTGGGATGAGGGTTACATTTTTCTTATTTTTAAATTCTTTATTTATTTGAAGAGAAGATAGAGAGAATGAGCATGCCAGGGCCTCTAGCCACTGCAAATGAACTCCAGACGAATGCACCACCATGTGCATCTGGCTTACATGGGTACTAGAGAATCAAACCTGGGTCCTTAGGCTTCACAGTCAAACACCTTACCCACCCAGCCATCTCTCCATCCCTGGGCCACATTTTTCTATACTTGCTCACATGTTTGCTTTAATGTCTTCAACAGTGCTCGGTCCTTTTGGTGTTTTAGGAGTTTTTTTTTTTTTTTTTTTTTTTTTTCTGTTTTTGAAGGATTCTTGACCTTTTGGTCTTGGTGTTGAAGGTTTAAGTCTTTTCAACTCTGGTTTGACTTTTGTGCATTTTGACTGGATAGATTTCTTTCACTGGAGCTTTTCTTCAGGATATTTATCATCATAATCGTTATCTTAATCAGCCTCATCTTCATCATCACCTTCCTGAGAGGCATTTTACTGTTTTCTCCAGAACCTTGTTACCACTTCCGGGAGCAATTGCTTCCCAGACATACTTGAGAGCTCTACATAATCCCCTTCTTATCTTTCTCCAGAGCTCCTAAGTGCCACCACTGACATGCACAGACCCTGAGCCACACTTCAATGTTAGGACCACAGGTGGTGTAATTTCAAAGTCCCCAAGAGAATCTGTGGGTTTCACAGGCATTTTAAAAGCTGCAGTGTTGCTGTAGTTGGCCTGCCTTCATAGCTCATTGCCTCTGCCTCAACAATGTGCAAGTCATCTTTTGCCTCAGCTCCAAAATTGACAGTTCTTGATGATAACTGATGCTCACTTTAATCATTTTCCACCCAAAAGTGGTAATTTTTTTTTGGCCTTCAGTTTGGAACCCAAAAGGTAGTTTGGGGTCCTTACTGGTCTCATGTACTGGTTCCTAGAAGAAGGTGAGTTGATTATAGAGTTGAAAAGCAGTATTGAGCTCAGCTTTTGAAATAAATTTCTTTGTTTTTCATCTGCAAATTTGACTCAAGGTTGACATACAGGCACACACGGAGAACAATGATTCTCTTTGTTTTCTAATAAACGAAAGCAGCCAGTAGTTGTAGCTATTCTATTTTATTTATAAGAGACTGCTGCTGCATTGTTGTCTAACTGAAATTTCAAAAGTGGAACAATTATGTTGCTTATATTTACAAGACATACATGTCACCATGTTGTCTTCAGAGAAAACAGTCAGTCCTAAGAAGTCATTTATTGATCACAGAATGCTTAAAAATAGAGTGATCTTCAGATCATTGAAAGTAGTGTCACTCTCAGTTTCAACCAGTCCTCATACTGATATTTTTAAACTCAGACATTCCAGCTGAATCATAGTTCTTTAAAAACATCACAAACAATTCCCTGCAATGTGGTTGATGTTTCTGTTGGGCAATTAAAGACATGGCTCTGTGTCCTCATATCTTGATTCAAGAAATGTCTTCAGGTTGTATGTTTTGTATAGCTCATTTATGGGGTTTTCATGTTAAAAGATTGTAGTTGTTATGATTTATTATCACCATTGACCTAAAACAAAAGTTTAAGCAACATATGTTCGAAATTTGCATTTTCTGTAATGAATGTGGCAATGGAAACAAATCTGAGTTTAAAATCTGAGTTTTCAAGTCTAATAATAGTCAGTTGTTCATTACAATGAATTATACCACTTATAAAAATGCATACTTGTTCAGAAAGTCTCAACTATGGTTCCCTTATATAACAGTAAAATTCTATTAACTCCTTGTTTGCATCTCTTTTGTCAGATGAAACAATATTCTTATTTTTTGACCATTAACTAGAAAACTAAGTTGGATTAGAATTGCTGAAATCTTTTTTTGCATTAAAATTATTAAAATGCATTTGCCATTCGGTCTTAAAAAACATTTTCTTTTAAATAGTAATATACTTGATCTTTCATGTAACTTTTCACATTGTAAAAAGATAAAAGAAAACTGGCTAAAGTACTATTTGTTAATATTTTTCTAAAGTTCAAATATAAGTGATGAGGAAATTACTGTACAAAAACATTGTACCAAACTGTAATAGCTTAGAACAATGCACTAAGAATTCAAGTTAAGTAGCTTTATAGTGTTTAGAAAATGATCCAAAATTTACATGTAACTATAATTGTACAAGTAAAGTTCATTTTCATGTTCAGCATCAGATTTGATGTTTACTTTACTGGTACTAAATGCATATACAGTAGATATGATCTGAAAGTTTCTAGTCATTATCTAACTTGATGATTTAATGGAATAACTCACTGGAGTGTACATGCTTTTTTATTTTCCCAAGACAAATACAGTAATATATCATTTAGTTAAAGTAGTATTTCTTCATTTTCACATGTACTACTTTGATTAATAGGAAATTTCGTTGATTTATAGTTCTCATGTGAATTTTCTTTTTAGTTGGGACATTATTTGTGCTGTATCATCGATTTAATAGGAAGTTAAAATAATTGACATTTAATGGATCTAAAAGGGCAGGAAAATGAGTTTCCAGTATAGCTGTTATTACCCACATTATGATTTACTTTTTGATCTAATATGTCATGTTTGATTTTAAATTTTGATTTGTAAGCACCATATTTTTATATTCCAGTTTTTACATAATGAAAAACAAAATATTCTTTTGAAAGGATAAATGAAATGAAGACAGTCTGTAGGTTATTTGAACCCATGTGTAAATCATGAAACAATGTTCAGCAAGTAAAATGTTTTCATTATGACAAAAACTTTCTTTAGGTGAAGTTTGAGATTCTCTTACTAAAATACATATCCAATCTTAGCCAAAGAAACAAACCACAAAAATAAGACATCTACAGGTGAGCTTTCTTTTTACCTCATGATAAGATTACGTGTTTTATCTGAACATGAAAATAAGTAGTTTGGATACACTATAAAAAGATACTTTACTAAACTCAATAATGAACCAAAAACATTACCTCTCAAATCTATGATTTTTCTCAGTTTATTTGAATATGCTATACATATATAAGGAATTGTGTATTTTATAAAAATAGTAGCCTGTTTTACTTTTGTAAAGAAAAATAGAGCATCAAGAAAAGTTTCCACCTTTATAGGAAAAGCAAGACTTGGGTCATTAGACTTTAACAGCTTTTAATGTCTTGGGACATTTAAACAATTAACACTTGGAGAAAATTATTTAGCTAGCAGTGAAAGCTATTCAGAAACAGATAAATACTTAAAAATGTTTTTCAGATTTGGTCTGTGAGTTTAATGACCAACTCTGGACAGGTGAACTGTTTTGTATGGCATAGAACTTATCCTAAAAAAACAAGCTAATTATTTTAGTGCTCTTACAAAATATAGAAGTATTTAACAATTTGCCAAAACATCCCTCACAAGTGCAAACATTCAAATTAAGTGAAACTCCAGACTTGGAGTTTCAAATAAACCAATAAAGATTATTCCACATATTGGAACGGCCATTTAACATGATTAGATAACTGGTATGACTTTTGGAGGGACATACTTCTTAGAAAGTTCCTCTTATTTTTTATATGAGTACATTAATTTTCTAGAAGTCTTGACAATGTAGTAGCTTACTTTTAATTTCTGTTTGGCACTGAAAGTTAAATTCCCTTTATAAAATCCATATACATTCCTCACAAACATTTTCTTAGAATAATAGTGTATTGATAATTTGTAAGAACAATAAAAATCATCATAACATCTCCACATGGGGGCCACACTTTTACTAAATGCTTAACAACAATAATATTTTGGCAGAACATTAAATGTTTTATATTCAAATATTAAAAAGTATATTATTGATATTTGGGGGATTCTGGAAGACTCCTGGCATACTTTTCTGGTCATAGGTAGTTAATTTTTCGTCCCACTATTCTTTCTACTCATGGACCATTTTGCTTCCTTTTTGTGGTTCATGTCTTTTCCTGTAAGTAATTTTGCCAGAATGTTTTGGTTTAAGCTCAGGTACATGTTCCTTCTTAATTCAGAGTGTGGTCAAGTAAAGGCTGAAGTAACATTCCATAACATATGGAAATATTAAGAATAATATATAATATATAGCAGTAATTCTTGATGTAGCTGTTATACATTATCTGCAAGTATAACATACAATTTGATCCTAGAAAGTTTCCTTGCAATGTGTCAGAATTTACAAAGGGCATATCTAACTGCCTGGATTCTTCCCTTGGATCAGTAGCAAAATTGTTTCATCAATTTGTAAGCTAATCTGCATTTTCAGTGAACATGCTCAAAACTTTCAAAGATGAAACTTTGCTCAAGTTGGAAAAATAAAAGCTTTTGCATACTAATACAAGACATTGGACCACATCTAGTTGTCAGGACCAGCAAGAAGCAAGAAGAACCAAGGCTGACTCCTCAGAGCTTCTGCAAACTTACTTTACATCTTTCTTATTTACTCCCAGCACTCCCATAGTTCTCCAGACAAATCTAGTGTAGTTTCTTCTCATTGCTGGGATAAAGCACACAACTAAAAACAGCTAGTGGGAGGAAACCTTTAATTTTGGCTTACAGTCTTGAGGGGAATTTTCATGATTGTAGGGGAAATCATGATATGAGAAGAGGGTGGACATACTCTCTGCCACAGCAGGTGGACTATCATAGCAGGAGAGTGAATTAAGCTTTGGAAAGGGGGAGGTGACAATAACACCTCTATTCTGTCACCAACAACATTCTCTGTACAGCAAGGCTTCACCTCCCAAATTGCCACCAGTTGAGGACCAAGCATTAAGCATTTGTTTCTAGAGGACATATGTGACACAAACCACCACATTCTGCCACTGGCCCCCATAAAGTCATGGCCATCTCAATTTCAAATGCATTCCATTCAACTTTAAAATTCTCTGTAGTTTTTTTAAATGAATTCCAACACTGTTAAAACATCCCCATATTCCAAGTCTCTTAACTGTAAGCCTGTAAAACCAGAAGGAAAACATAATTAGACAGAGCAAACAGTCACATTGCAAAATATGGCATTGCAAGAAAATATTGAACCAACGCAACAATCTAAAATGAACAGAACAACTCTCAAATCCTGTAGCTTCAAGTCCAGCATCTGCAACTAGTGATGAAGTCTCTAGTGCTCTAATTTTGCCCCACCATCTGGGTTACCCGCAGCCTGGAGAAAACTTCATCTTAAGCCAGCAGCTGTCCTAGGTAGCTGTCCTATCATCCTGGCATCTCAAAAATCCTAGGGTCTCCACTGCAACCAACATTTCTTCCATGCAGTGACTCCATCAAACCTCCCTGAAGACACTCCAACAACCCTGCCTCACATCACCCAGTGGCCTTGTCCAAAAAATAAATTGCATTGCCAACCCACTTAACCTTTCTTTCCTGCATTTGCGATACTCCCATACTACCAAGTGGGCCATTCAATTTGACAATTAAGAGGGATAAAACCAACTTTTGAGAACACTAAAATCACTTCAGCATTCATTCTACTATCCTAATTCAGAACAGCAGCACCAAACTCAATGGTGGTGATCTCTCAAACAATTATGCCTGGAACAGGCTCCAGCCTGAAACTTTCTTTTCTGTGCCATGGCACTCTGGTAACATCAGTTTGTTACATCCAAACTAATTCTTGCTCAAGTTCTTAGAACACAGGGAGAGCAGCAAACCTCTCACAGAAGCTGCTTCTAATTCAGTCTGAGCAAAGATATGCTCCTTATAAGCCAATCCCGCACAGTGCATAGTTCTTTCCACATTTAGGTCTGTCAACTGTGACCAGAATGGTCCATCGAACTCCTCTTGAATTACTACAAGATTTCTGTTAAATCAGGGTTTCAAATCCTCCACATTCATTCCACAAACCAGTTGTAAAAGGCTAAAAGTGAAAAAGTTGGTTTTCTAACAGCAATGATCACTGCACTGGTACCAGTTTCTGTCACAGTCACCTTCTTGTTCTGTGGATAAAGCACCCAACCAAAAGCAGCTGATGGGAAGAAAGATTTATTTTGGCTTCAGTCTCAAGGGAAAGCTTCCTGACAGCAAAGGCTATCATGGCATGAGCAGAGGGTAGATATCACCTCTGCCACAGCATGTGGAAAGCTGTAGTAGCAGGAGAGTGAGTAGGGCTTCTGAAAGGAGGATCTAGCTCTAACACCGCAAGCCCACCTCCAACAACACACCACCTACAGCAAGCCTCCACCTCCCAAACTGCCATGGTTTGGGGACCAAACATTCAGAGCACATGAGTTTATGGACTACATCTGATTCAAACCACCATACCTGGGCATTTCAGTATAACGCTTTTTTCTCTTGAGTTAATTGACAGTTTATCCAAAAGTTTTAGATGTACATTATTATTAATTTTCAGAAATAAATATTCTGTATTATAGATTAAGATATAGGTTATTATTTTATGACTACTGAAAGTTATAATATATTAAAGAAAATGGGTTTTATAAAACAGAAATAAAATTTGGAGTTATAAACATTTAAATATAAAAATAAGCATTTTTATATTACAAAATAGCAGACAGTACTTGCTAATGTAACATTATTACAAGGCAAAGGCATAATAATTGCTATCATTAAATGCCATTGCAAGAGAAACTATGAGGAATAATTGTTTAATTAAACACACATTGATCTTTTATATAAATGTGGGTGTGTATTTCTCATGTAATGAAAGAATAGTCTTCCCTGAAAATTATATCTGAATTTCTACATAGCATTTATCTACTCTACCAATCAAAGCATGTAAGAACATTCAGTGTGTGAATTAGAATATCAAGTAAAAATTTTCTTGGGCTGGAGAGATGGCTTAGCAGTTAAGTACTTGCCTGTGGAGCCTAAGAACCCCAGTTTAAGGCTCTATTACCCAGGACCAATGTTAGCCAGATGCACAAGGGGGCACACACATCTGGAGTTCGTTTGCAGTGGCTGGAGGCCCTGGAGCTCTCTCTCTCTCTCTCTCTCTCTCTGTCTCTCTGTCTCTCTGTCACTATCAAATAAACAAAAATGAAAACAATTTTTTAAAATTTCTTAATTATTATAAATGGAATTGAAATCTAGCCAAACATTCTAAACCTATATTATCATTAAATATTCACCATCCAATTAATATGCAAGCAAGATGTGCCTTGTCTATTTAAGGAAATTGTGGCTGTCATTATTATGATTACATAGATAGATTTGTCATCAGGAAACTAAAGTCATTTTAGCCCTAAATTATAACCATAAGAATTTTAAATGTGGCAATCTGAATGTTCAATTAGCTTTCTACTATAGTATATTCATGAAAATAATTTGTTAAATCAACATATAGTTAAATAGTAAATTTTAATTTATGCTATAAATAAGTTATCAACTTGTTAGAGACCTCCTCAAAACTATTATTCTCTGTTCATTTTTCAACTGAGAGAACTATAACCTGTGGCAAACTGAGGAATATTTAGCAGTAGGTTTGAAGAAGGTTTTTGTATCCATAAAAGCAACCATTTAATCCATAGTAATCTTCTGAATATTATGGTATTTTAGTTATTTATATGTGGTATATTTATAAATAATGTTTAAATGCTTCCCATAAATATAATGATAGGCTTAAAAGAATAAAGAACAATATTTTCATTATTTTACATCTGGATGATCATATAGAACAAACTATTTGTTATTTGTTATTTGAAAATACTATGATATTTTTATGTAATACTTTTAGAGAATATATTAAAGTAAAATTATATCTCTTATAGTTTCCTGGAAAATTTCACTTGCCTTAAATTAAAGATTTATTCTGAATTAAACTTTGTCAAATAAATGTTACAATTTGTCTTGTTCTTCTTTTCCAGAAATTCATTTCATACTGTATACTAATCAGTATTGTTATACCAATATGTACAAAAACATGAGCACAACCATTTTGTTTTCCTCCTAATGTAATGTAATTTTCATATCCCTGCTTTGAAAAGGGCCAGTCACCCTAGACTGTGTTTTTCTTGTATAGAACATATGCATGCAGTCATTAAATCAACTGGATTCCCATTTTCCCAAAGTTTTCCTTTTTTTCCTTCTCTCTAGTTTTTCTACAGGTGGCATCTCTTTTTATTAGAAACCTGCGTTGTGAAGCCATCCAATGAGCCTCATTGTTTAAGAGTGATAAGATCAGACTTCATGTACAATTAAGCCAGTATACCAACTTCATTTGGTTCCATTCATGTCCGGGGATCTTCTATCTCCCCATCGCCTTGGTTGTATATGCATCATTTCCACCTCAAAGTGTTTTAACTTTCCTTAGTCATTTCTTCTTTTTTCACATTTTCATTTGTATCCCAACTCTGACAATAAGCTCAAAACTCAAACGACTTCAAAGAAAAACAAGAGAACACATTAATATTACTTTCCTGACTAGAACTGTTAAACCAAAGTACCGTCCATATGGTACTCCTCATAGAAGAATAATCTCTGTTCATTTTCTTCTGGAAGACTCATGTTTATTGTTCTCAACCTCCTTAAATAGTTTGATAATAAATTCCTCTTTTTCTAAATGTTGTGTTTTCATTCTTGTATTTGATACCATAAAAAAGAGAACCTCCTTTTGTACTTTCACAAAACTTATTCTAGTTTAAATATCATTTCTTCACCTCTCTTCCCTTGACATTAGAGTGTAATTCTGTTTTCCTATTCAATACTTAGTAAAAATGCTCATGACAAGGAATTTTACCAATATTCCCATCATTCTCCAGCTTTCTGCAGTATTTATCTCAGTATACTGCTCCCTTATTTTTGCTTCATTTCCCCACTGTCATTCAACTCCTGCTAGAGTGATCATTTCTCTGTCACACTCCTTACATTAGTCAGATTTTTATTTCTGTGACAATCAACAAAGTGATCACTTCTCTGTCACACTTCTTTTTTTTTATTTTATTTTATTTTATTTTTTTTAGTTTATTTTTTTTTTAATTTTTTTTTTTTTTTTAGTCAGTTCTGTATTCAGCAAATACAGTCAGTTTGGTACCATTATTAGGCTCATCCGTGACCTACACTTCTTACATTAGTCAGATATTTATTTCTGTGGCAGAATCAACTTAACTGAGGAAGGATGTGTTATGGCTCATAGTTTTAGGGACTTCACTCCAAGTTCTTTGGCTCTGGATCCTAGGTCCTTGTGGAGTCAGCACATCTAATGGAAGCTTCCCATTTCGGAGTGCACAGGAGACAGACAAGAGGGTAGCTGGGACCACACAGAAGCTTTGAAATCACACTCTCCATGATCTACTTTATTACCTAGACCCCAGCTCCTAAAGTTTCTACCACCTCTCAGAATAGTGCTGCCAGATGGAAACAAACCTTTAATGTGTCAGCTTTTGGGGAGGAATCTTTGTATCTAAACTATAACTCTGCTAAAACCCTCTTAATTTTGCATTTAGTTTTCCTCAGTCTAAAGAATTTTTCTTCCAAGTTGATTGCTTAATTCCTTTCTACAGATATCTATTGAAGCTTCCTCACATTCACCTTCCTACTACTTGGCCTCATCTCATTCCATATTCCCAGGTCTCACAGTAACAATAATTTCTTACCTAAAAATTTGACCTATGTATTTATACATGTCTTTCTACTATCATTAATTTAATATTTTCTACTGCTGCCAGCTGAAACTGCATTGGTTTGGGAAGCGTGGAAAGGACTTCCTTCTTCAATTACATCTTCCCTGACACTCTGTTCAGTAAATACATGTAGAATCAATGAATAAATGGCATTCATATTTTAGAGCAAATGTCAATTCTACAACACTATTGACTGTCTGTACCCTTCTTTCCCAGGTATCAGCTACATAGAAAGGATGAATAGTGTCTACTAACTGAAAATGAATTATATGATCAGTGTTCAAGATGAATTATTTAAAAGAGTAAGGTCATTATATCATAATTAAAGTAATTTCTCTGGGCTGGAGAGATGGCTTAGCGGTTAAGCACTTGCCTGTGAAGCCTAAGGACCCCGGTTAGAGGCTCAGTTCCCCAGGACCCACGTTAGCCAGATGCACAAGGGGGCACACACATCTGGTGTTAGTTTACAGAGGCTGGAAGCTCTGGTGCGCCCATTCTCTCTCTCTCTCTCTCTCTCTCTCTCTCTCTCTCTCTGCCTCCTTCTCTCTGTCGCTCTCAAATAAATAAACAATAAAAAATAATTTCTCTTTATTTTAAATAAATTGTAAGAATTGTTATGTCAAAATAAAGTAGGTATAACAAGTCAATTATCAAAATGATTAAAATATTTCAAATTGGAATAATTAAAACAAATTACACATAAAGTCTTAGTTTTTAAAATGATGTGAGTTGGATAATATAACATATCTTCTTATATTACACTTTTGTCAATGCAAATAAAACAATCTTTTTTAAAGAGTCAGAATTTATAAACCTGGAGGACATTATGCTCCATGAAACAGTCAGTCACAGAAGGACACAGAAATACCCCACGACCTCATATGCTTGTGTAACCTAAAACAGCTGATTTCATACATGCAGTGAATGGAGAAATACCCCACGACCTCCAATGCTTGTGTAACCTAAAACAGCTGATTTCATAGATAGAGTGAATGGAGAAATACCCCATGACCTCATACGCTTATGTCATCTAAAACAGCTGATCAACCTCATATGCTTATGTCATCCCAAATAGCTGATCTCAGATACAGTGAATGGAGAAATACCCCGTGTCCTCATTTGCTCGTGTCATCTAAAACAGCTGATCTCAGATGCAGTGACTATCACAGTGATTTCTAGAGACTGAGGAAGGAACAGGGAAGGAAGAAGGAAAGAGTTGTAGGTGGGTGCAAAGTTCCAATTTGAAATGAAGATTAAGGTCTACTGTACTTTTCACGGAAGTCTGATTATACTTAATGAAGTAGCATACATCTAGATAGTTAGAAAAAAGAATTTTGAATGTTTCTGCAAAAATATCATAAATGTTTGAAATTATGAGCATGTTAGTTACTCTGATTTGAGAATTATACAATGAAGTACATTGAAATATCACAACATAACTTCTAAATATGTAAAATTCTGGGTCATATAAAAGTAAAATTAAAAATAAATTTATTAATAAATTTGATGGTGCATCATGCTTGCAACCCAGCACCTGGGAAGTAGAGTTAGGATTTCAAATTTATTTATGAAAAGTGTACATTTTATATATGTGTGTGTAACTTTGCATTGATATACACATATTTGCAAGGAGATGCATACTCAGAACTTAGAGGAATTGGAAGTCCAAGGTCTTTGCATAAGTCTGAAAAGTACAAACTATAAATTTTTTTGTTGATTAAAAAAATATTTTATTTATTTATTTATGAGTGAGAAAGAGACAAATAGAGGGAAAGACAGAATGGGCATGCCAGGGCCTCTAGTCACTGCATACAAACTCCAGACACATGCACCCCCTTGTGTATCTGGCTTACGTGGGTCCTGGGGAATTGAACCCAGGTCCTTAGGCTTCGTAGGCAAATGCTTTAACCTCTAAGCCATTTCTCCAGTCCAAACTATAAAATTTAACAAGACTATTTGTGTAGGCAAAGAATAATCTTACATTTAATGAGTTTTAAAAGCTAAAATTGAAATAAAATACTATCTTGCTATAATCACACTTCCTATTTTCATCCAAATTATAGAAAATATCAATCAAAATAATTGAAGATCTTAATGTTAAAAGCAAAGGAATGACATAACTACACAAATCTTTTATGGAGTTTGTTACTTATATAGATGCTATTATACTAAAACTTTTCTTGAAATTTACCATCTGATGACATTTTCATAAAGAACAACCCGAAACTAAACTCCTATGCTTAATTAAATTCTTAAATTTAGTTTCTTTTCTTGGAACAATAGAACATTAAAGTGTAGGAAATTAAAGAAAATGTCTGGCTGTCAATTTATGACTTTAATTCAAATGACATCAAATTAAATTTAAATAATCTTTGAAAAAAACAGAAAGGGCAAGCATGAGAATGATACATTGCCATTTTAGATCATAATTTGGCATTGCCCTGGTGGCATCCTAGACATGATGACATTATTTTTTATAGTGCATTTTATAAACATAGTCTACTTTTATGTGTAAAATCTTTAAGAAGCTTTTTGCCTTTTATTTTCCTTGCTATGCTAGATCTCCTTAAAACCATTTTCTGAAAATTGTACAAATTACTAGAAACATTTTCCCTAAGATAGATGTATTTGAAAAAACATGGTGCAATAGATCATTATGTGATCACTAACTCCAGCTCTGACAAGTTAACACTTTTCAAGTCACAATAGGTGTGTTTTGCATGTGAATGTGTGTGTTGCATATGTATGTGCAGGTGCTTGTTTGTGTCCGGGGTGTGGATGCCAGAGGATAACTTCAAGTGATGCTTCTCAGCACCATCCGTCTTTGTGTGCCGTCTTCTCTCACTGGCCTGGAACTTGCCTATGTAGTCTACAGACAGACAGGCCAGCAGGCTTCAGGGATACTCACTCCTGAAATGCTGAGATTACAAACATGGGTCACCACACCCAGCCATTTTTTTTTTATGTTGGTCTGGGAATTAAACTCAGGTCTTCATGTTTGTAAGACAAGCACTTTACCCACTGAGATATCTTTCCAAATGTCTTTCTTATTTTTTTCTTTTAAATTTAACTAATTAATTAATTTGAGAGAGAGAGAGAGAGAGAGAGGGAGAGACTGGGCGTGCCAGGCCTCCCAGCCACTGCAAATGAATTCCAGATGCTTGTGCTTCCTTGTGCATCTGGCTGACATGGGTCCTGGGAAATTGAACAGGGAATTTTTGTCTTTGCAGGCAAATACCTTAACTGCTAAGCTATCACTCTAGCCCCATCTTTCTTATTTTTCTAAGATACGAAAGATTTTTCATAATATTATCATTTTTTCTTCTGAAGTCTGAGTGATAATATACATGGATTAAGTCATCCTGATGTGTAATATTAACTATTGTGAATATATTTTTTAGGTATTGAAATTTATTGGAAATTTGACATTGTGATGTTATCATTTTTGTGTATCCTTTGATAAATTGTTGGCTTTAAGATTTCTTAGCTTTTGTAAACTAACTGACTTGATTTATAGATTTTCTCTTTGACAGATACATTCAAGGTTATGATTATTATAATTATTGTTCCTATAGTATAAATACTGTTAAGTATAATTTTTTTCTAACCTGTTTAGATCAGTCATAGGATCAGTGGCCTTCTATTCTTGTAAGTATATTTAATATTGTAGATTTAGATCTGTTCTTTAAATTCTATAATATTTAATCATACAGTATAAACTTGTAACTTATTCTTTGATTATAACATACTTAGAAATTTGTAACCTGATTTACAAATCTAAAATGGTTTACTAAACATATTTTGAACTTTATGTCTAATCTAAACAATTGTGATCAAAAGTCAATCCTGTATGTGTACAATTCTGTGAAATATGTTGTAACTTACTTTACATACAAGCAGATCTCATTCTACTAAATATATCATGTCTGCAAAAAAACCACATTGATGCAAAGGATATATGTACTGTAAACTATAAAACATTGATGGAAGAAGTTAGTGAAAAATGGGGGAATATTATGTGTTGGTGAATTATAATAGTTAATGTATCTAAAATATCTATACTTCTCAAATCAACTAACAGTTTTCATTATGTACTTTTCTCATTTGTGACACCAAACACCCAACAAGAAGATACTTAAGAGAGGAAAGAATTATTTTGGGTGACAGTGAGAAGGTACAGTTCACCAGATGGGGAAGGCATGAGGGTGGGAGCAGCTCACATCTGTGGCAGCAGAAGGAAGAGCGAGAGCGAGAGCGAGAGTGAGAGGATGCCTCTTCGCATCTCAGCAGACGGGAAGCAGAGACATGCAAGCCAGCACTGTGCTGGCTTTCTCTTTTTACCCCTCTTGTTCATTCCAGGACTCAACCCAGGTGCTCATAGTCAATTGTATGCCTCATTAAGGTACCAGGTATTTCTTTATCCAATAGAATTCCCAACAAAGTTTATAATCACACATGTTTAATGCAATTTCTATCATAAAATTGATTCCATGGAGCTTAAAAGCAGAAAGGTGATTACCAGAGGCAAAGGAGAGTAGGAAAGGAGCGAGTATTTGCATAAATTGATCAGTGGGTACTAAGCTAGCTGGATAGGAGTGATAAATTGATTTTTATGTCTTTCTGTTATTTTTAAAAGTGTGAACTTATAAATTTTCCCTATTTTTTTCTATATTTACTCAAAAATGTATATCAAAACATTATATATTCTATTTAATGCTTTTGTCATACAGTTTTTCTAATAAATTGAATAATAATAGATATAATACATAAATAATATAATATAATATATAATAATATAAAATAAAATGTACTAAATGATAAAATAATTGTATTTCTACTTATTTTTATTGAAATGAGTCTTCTTAGGAGATTTAAAATCATAGTTTAAATCTTCTGCTTCAACTTTGAATTTTACTTTGTATGCTATTGTCTTCATTCTTAGCAAAATCACTGAAATTTCTGTATGATTTAAATGTGTATGCAATTTAAATATATGCAGGAAGATGTTCATTTATTCAGCTTCCTCCCTCCCTCCTATAAGGCTAATATGACTAAACTTGGAATGACGTAATTGAACAGAAGGGTTCTCTGTAAAATGGTCCACAATGTATGGAGAATTAACCTGCAGAAGCTAAGAGAAAACGATTGGGGTAATATCCTGGAGATGCTCAATCATGGAAATCACCTTCGTGGTTAGGAAGGTTTATAAATTTTTGCTTTTTATATAACCTCGTAATATGAGCTTTGACAATTTAAAATTGCTAAATATTACAAATATACAATTATAGCTATGCCCTATAAGTGAGGAAGAACATAGCCTAATTCCAGAGTCAAGAAAGATTTTTCTGAAGATTTTTTTCAAACTTATCTTGAAGATAGAATTTGAATTATTAAGTTTCTGTCTGCATCATCCTGATACTCCCCCAATAAAGGCAAAGAAGCAAAATAATTTGAAATACTATGAACAAACTCAGCAATAATTCTTAGTGGCAGTTGGCAACAGTGGTGATTGGCATTTCCTACTCTGCCAATCCTACCACCCTGTCTAGCACAAAAAGTCATAAGAAAATGAATATCACCACTCTGGACAGCACATCTTCAGAAAAGTTACTTATAGGAAATCTTATTTTAAGGGACCTTTAATTCTGAATTCAGAGTTTGTGTCTCCTGAAGTACAACACATAACTAATGAAAGCTTAATTCAAATATATATGTATACGTGTAAATGTATATATATATATATATATATATATATATATATATATATATATATTACATAATTATTTGTTAAACTAGAAAGAGCTTTAAACTTCACTTTCCATTCTTTCCTAATTTTTAAAAAGTACTGTGCAAGGATTTTATTTTCAGAGAAAGAGTTGTATTGTGTTATTTGCATATAAATCAGTGTTGTTTTATGAAGTACCCTCTGGTGGTGTTGCAAGATGATCCAATGACATGTTTTCATCAAACCAAAATTTTTTATTTTATTCTAACTCTCAACTACCAGAAAGGAGATAAAAAGATTTTATTCTAGTACAAAAGATAAAACAATGTTTTTCTTATATCCTGTCTCCATTTATTAAGACTTCATTTATTCTAGTTAACTTATACTTAGAAATAATTTCTCTAGTAAAACTTTAATTGTTTAATAAAATTTATTCTACCCTAATCCTCTATATTCTACCATCACAGACATCATTGAAGAAGTGGCAAATACTTATACTAAATATTTATTACATGTCTATTACTTATGAGGCACTATATAGAATTATATATCATATTAAACACTACTAAGTGTATCAGCCTTCGAGTGTATATGCCAACATTACTCACTATATAGCTATGAGACACTAGATTTAAAAGTAAATCACATAATATCAATGGGTTTAAGAATTATAAATGGTGGCAAAATCCTTTATCTTTCTACTTCTCCATTCTGAAAAGTGTCACTCAAAGAGATTCTGAAGGAAAAATATTAGTGGAACCAAACAGAATTTTTAATTAAATGTCACTTCTAGAACTGCTTCTGTCATACCTTACTGATGTGATAATCAAAACAGCTTTTATATTTTAGTTTATACCAGTTAATCTATTTTGATGCAAATGTATAGTTTTTAGTGTACTATTAAAAATAAATTATAAATCAGATATAACCTGTGTCTGTCTTCTGGTATGGGTTACTGTGTGACTGATATGGGAATTTGGGGTGTCTTTGACAGAGATGGAGCCCTCCTTGGCTCTTGGTTGGGCTGTAAATCAGGAGTTAGGGCACTAACTATGGTCATAGTCACAAAAATTTGTACAGAGTCAATGGCATCTAGCTTCTTATCTTATAAATTCAATGAAATGAAATCCACAGACCATAGAAAGTGACACTTTGAAAGATTTTACTACAGACCTTAAGAGAAGGAAAGAAGGTAGAAGTACTATGCGATGAGAGAGGGTCCCCAGCGGTGAGAAGGAGAACCATGTTAAGACAAGTCAAGCAGAAAGCTCCCACAATGCGGAGGGCTCCTGAGCATGAAAACTCTACCTGGTGCTTCTAATCAGGGTTTTTATGGGAATTCACTGGGTGACGTCTGAACTGTCACCCCTGCGCAGGGCCAGGTGTCCAGGCACTTCACCACATTTCCAGGAAAGGGAATAAGCCCTTCTAAATTTCTATGGAAGGGGAACTCTAGACAGTTCTGGTCTCCAGCAAGATGAAGGCTATTCGGACTTCTGAAGGGAAACCAGCATGAGGCAGAATTAAATTCCCCCTTCCAGGCTCAAGAATAGTTTTTGCTTTCTGATACTTCAATTGGGCCCGCTAACCCTCAACTTCCCCCCAACTTTACATAATATGCGATTCTTCCATGCATATTTTGAAATAATAGATATGAAAATATAAGATCCATAGGATCGAGTCACAAAGCAAAGAAATAGAACTGGAAGTACCCATGGAAGATTGAGGAAGGCACGTTACTGAGATATATTATAAAGTGGTCACTTTTTGTGACAGATTCTCACTGTGCTGGGTAGTGAGTTCAGATACCAGTCAAGGATCCCTCAATTGTCAAGGGAAAAATAATAGGAGCATGGAAGGCACCAGTTATGTTTGAACCCTGTTTACCACATGGAAATATTGAAGATTATCCATATCCTGAAAAGTTTGTCATTGTTGAAGAGAAAAACAGGAATTTAGTGTTCAATTATTGTAGGAAGGGAAAACTGAAAATTGTCCTTGGATACCACAGCTTTAGTTGCTTTATTCTTAATATGACTACCTGTAAAAGAATGTCTGTGAATAAGAAAGGCTATGGATCAACTTACACATTTTAAAATGTGACATTATACCAGAAGATGCACAGGCAGAAAAAAAATACTTGCTTGACATAAATAGTCCCTTGTCCTGAGAGGTGGACAGCTGAATATTTATAGGATGCATTAGTTTAGACAGCAGTTTATTTCCAAACACTACTTAATATCCATTACACTATGAAAGACTCCAACATTTGCCTTTACATATAAGTACATAATGCTTGATTTAGTGTTTACAAGGATTTCTTTTTTAAGGATACTTTATTATATTGAATTATTTCAGTGTCTTAGGTATTTGGGAAATGATTCAATCTCAGAAACCAAAACAGAAACATTTCCACTTTGCACAAAGGAAAAGTTAGTCTTAATAATATCATTGCTTCTGATGCAAAGAAAAGCTCCATATTTATCAATGCTAATGGAATTCTTCAGTAATATTGTATCCAACCTACTAAATCATTCTCCTACTGTGACTTTTTAAATTAAACATAACAAAGCTGCAAAAATGTAGTTGGGAGTTGGGGGAAGGAAAAAAGAAAAAAAAAAGACATTCTCAGCAAAATCTACAGTGTACACTGATGTAAATTTACAATTTAAACAATATTTTGTGATTTTTTTTTTTGCTTTCTTTTTCGAGGTAGGGTCTTGCTCTTGCCCAGGCTGACCTGGAATTCACTACAAAGTCTCAGAGTGGCCTTGAACTCACAGTGATCCTCCTACCTCTCCCTCTCAAGTGCTGGGAATAAAGGTGTGCACCACCACACCCGGCAATATTTTGTACTTTAAAACAGAGTAGATAACAGAGGGGTTTCTATCTTCTGTGACAAAATGAAGTTACATGTATCAGATTCATTTAATAAACTAGCTTGATCTGAGTATTGACTATACAGACCACCTGTCTTTTAATACGACCACTTCTTCTTTTTTTTTTTTTCGAGGTAGGGTCTCACTCTAGCCCAGGCTGACCTGGAATTCACTATGGAGTCTCAGGGTGGCCTCGAACTCATGGCGATCCTCCTACCTCTGCCTCCCGAGTGCTGGGATTAAAGGCGTGCGCCACCACACCCGGCTTCGACCACTTCTTGTTGGTAACTGAATGAGAAATGTGAAGTGTAGGGTGTCTATAGCAGTAACAAATGACTACAGTTCTCCAAATGAAACTGAAGGTAAATTTTATGTTCCATAGAGATAAACTTGTTATAGTCTCAGTTTAAACATTTATTTGCTATCTAAATATAAAGCTGAAACACCAAATATGATTTTTGGATTGTTTAACCCCTCTGTCAATATTCTACTAATTATTCTCAGGGCTGTTTTTTGTTCACTAATTTTTGGGGGAGGGGGATTGGGTCTCCATATGAGGCCCTAGCCTATCTTAAAGTCTGAATTTGCCATCTTAGTTTCCTGTGTGCTGCTGGGATTAAAGGTGTGTACTATCACACATAGCCAGTCTGATGTGTTTTAAATTTTCTGTATTTGAGATTTTTTTACCATGAATATCTTTAGGAATATCTTATGAAAAACTTACTAATAGTGATTGCTTAATTTTAACACATTTAGTGATTAAAGCATCGTTTGTCAGAGTAAATTTAAATATATAATCTAATTACTTCATTCACTGACATCTTGCGTAAAAGGCCTAATGGTGTTCTCCAGCATTAATCTTAAATCAAATATTTGATTGAAATGTAAAACATAGTGATCTAGTATTTTAAAATACTTATTTATTTGATAGAAATAGTGCAAGAGAGAGAGCCAGAGAAATAGTGCATGGGTGCCCCAAGACCTCCTGTCTCTGCAAATGAACTGCAGATGCATAGACTATTTTATGTGTTTGGCTTTATGTAGGTACTGGGAAATCAACTTTGAGCCCTAAGGCTTTGCAATCAAGCACCTTCAACCACTGAGCCATCTCTCAAGAGTTGGATCTAGCTTGTAAAAATGAGTGGAAAATTATACTGTAGTACTTAGTCAGAATTAAAATAAACCTCAGTGTGATAAAATGTTTGTTACATATTTAGATTTAACAAATTATAGCTAGAAATTGGAGTAAATATAGTATCATAATATGAAAGCTCATGCATTTCAGTTTTATCTAAGCTTTACTTTCTCAATCTGTAAAAATATCTTGAAGGCATATTTTATGCATATTTTATTTCATTTTAACCTTTTAGCTTCTTGGGGGGGAGTTCTTGTTATGTAGGTCAATATACTGTCCAGACTGGCCTCAAAACTTATGGTTATCCTCCTGCCTCAGACTCCTGAGTGTTGGAATTGCAAGAGTTGCAATGTCATTTGTGTCTGTTTTATGTGTGTGTGTGTGTGTATGTGTGTGTGTGTGTGTGTGTTTGGATTTTCGTAGGTTCTCATTGTAGCCCAGACTGACCTGGAATTCACTATGCAGTCTCGGGGTGGCCTCAAACTCATGGAGATCCCTGTACCTCTTCCTCCCACGTGCTGGGATTAAAGGTATGTACCACCATGCCTGACTTTTCTGTATATTTTAATATGACATCAAAAATAACCTTTTTCAGCACCCTTATGCATGGCAAAACTGCACAGCTATAAGCATGAAGGAACGAAATGGCAAGTAATATTTTATATGCCACAAAGTAGAATAAAAGATTTTAAGCATATTCACTACACAGATGATAGCATGTAAGGTAAAGGGTATGTTAATTACATGAGTTGATCATTGCCCAACTTACACATGAATCTAAATATGATACTGTACCTCTCATAAGTATGTTCAAGTGTTATATGTAGAAAAAGACAGTAAGCACATCAATGTTCATCTCTTCTCTGAAGGGTGCAAAATTGTTGGCTTGATTTTTAAGATTTCCTTAAGCTTTATTTTCAGTACAGAATACAACTTAATATTAACACACCAGACAAAAGACTGATGCAACACACCCCAGGCAGTGCTGGAATTATGTCTGTCATAAGCCACCTGAAGGACTTCCATGTAATAGAGAGAACAACTATTCCTCAGAAGACAAGTCTGCATCAATAAATAAATATTGCAAAGTGAGTTTTGTTTTACAAAAGTATGTCTCACAGCTGTGAAGTTGGCTCTTCATCCCATAGAAGTACTTCAGGTGGCCAAATCCAAGTACTTATTAAAACCCACAGTTACAGGTCAAATTTTCTGGTTTTGCCAAAGCAGTGGAATAATTAGCAAGGTCAAAATAATTAAAAATTAAAAGACTGCAAAGTTTGTCACAAATTTAGTTTTGTCCATCTTTTCATAGGTCTGTTAGAATAGAACATTGCTTGTTACTTTGTGATCTGAGTAAGGATTTTAATTAGCTATCAGTAAAGAATCATAAGGTTAATACATAACTGTTTAAAAATATTTCACTTACAATACCTGGAATCTCCATCTCCCTGTCTCCTCCTCCTCCTCCTTCTTATCTCTTTCTCTCTCTCTCTCTCTCTCTCTCTCTCTCTCTCTCTCTGCCTGCCAGTCTTGGATCCATCTGCAGACTAGGTTCCATTGAGCATGCATCCTTTCAAAGGAGTTTTAAGTTGTGTTTCTATATATACTCTACAGTTTAATATTTTAAGTTGTAAATTCTTTAATAGAGGGCAAGATTTTAAAGATTGGTATAAAACCATCAGATAACAGTTTCCCTCTATGCTTTCATGTTATACTCCTCCAAAAAATAAAGTTCTTATATGTTGAGAAAATGAAGAGGGGGATAATGAAAAGAGAGATAGATGGAGAGAATGGGCACACCAGGGCCTCTAGCTGCTGCGAACAAACTCCAAGCACATGTGCCACTTTGTGCATTTGGCTTTATGTGGATACTGGGGAGTAAAAACCAGATTGTTAGGCTTTGCAGGCAAGCACCTTAACCACTGAGCAATGTATCCACCTCCAAATGTTTTGATTACACCACACACCACTACTTTCTTATTTGATAAATTTCCATAAAATTTTCTCACTGTTCTTGGTGCCAATGTGTCATCTTTCTATGACTAGGTCCCTGGTAGTGAGCTATACCACGTAGTTCCTTTTGCTAATTTTATTTCTTAGTGACTATTTGCAAATTTTTGCAATATTTATGCTGATACTCAATGTATACTTATATTTCAGTTTTAACTGACTTACCTCTGTGAAGTCTTTTTAAGCATTTAATTTCCTTTCCAACTAGCGATCACTTTTTCCATACATATATTTCATAGATTAGTATAAACCTACAAAATTAAATTATACTTGTAATACATTAAGCTACAGCTACACTATAATTTAAGATTACTTTCTGGTTATAATAATACATTAAATTGCCATAATCAAGTTCAGATGAGCCCATGATTGACCCACAGGAACAGGTCTCCGGGTGAGGATTAGAGAATGGACGGAACACATCGCAACTCCTTTGTGGTGGGTCCTCTGTTGTTATATTTGAATATAAAAAATGATAACTGTGCATATTTGATGGGCCAGTAATTAAGTTAATTTGGTTGTGGTAATAAATAATGTTAACAATGACATTTCCCATAACAGTACTAACATAGTAATAAGGATTTGGTACAATTGCTTTCCAAGTCTGTAAAGAAAAGGCCTGCTGAATCTATTTCCGCCGGCTGATTTTCCCTACTATGTGTTCCACCTCTGCCCTTCATCTGTCATATGCAGAAATGCCCTGCCGTTGTTTCTCCTTTCATTTGTATTCTAGCAAGGTACTGATCGGCAACATGGTGAGGATGAATCACCTGAGTACCAAGGATGCTTAGCGGAAAAGGACAAGGGAACCAATCATGCTCTACAACTGAAGCATCGCAAGGGGTAATCAGGACCTGTCTTCTGGAAGTAGGTGGAGTAGCTCTTCAAATATCAATTTCCAACGCAGAAAGTTGCCTGAAATAGAAAATGATATGAAAGCTTTAGGAAGTACAATTTGGGTACAAATGGTGGCATTGAAACATGACTTCAGCAGAGCCCTGCAGTGTTGCCACGTGTGGAGAGATGGCAGAGGGCTTAGCATTCGATAGGGCAACATTATCCAGCACAGCAGGGTCTCTAGCTGCTGCAGCCAACTCTAGACGCACACGCCACCATGTGCTTCTGCCTTTACATGGGCACTGGGAAATGGAACCTGGTCCTTAGGCTTTTCTGGCAATGACTGTAATCACTGAGCCATCTCTTCCTTCTCGTCCTCCTGGCAGGTATTTTAAAGGGTATTGCTTTATACATTTTAGGGAAGAGGCTAGGGGGACAAGCTGAATCTCAGTCCCTAATTACCATGGCAACAGAGGAGAAGGAGACCAGAACATGAAAAAAGCTTAGTGTGGAGGCCCAGGCAATGGATGGGTGTTCAGCTCTGGGGCCCTCCCTTTTCAGAGGGAGCTTTTGCTTGCCTCTGAAGAATAACGTTTGCTACTTCTGTTTTTCACTGCATTTCTGAGTCTGTCTTCAGTTTTGGCACCTCCAAACTTTTGTTGGCTTTGAGAAAGGAACCTCAGCCCCTAACCCGGGAGGGGGAACCCAACACTATTTTGTCCCTTAAATGCCACACACCTGGACTTCAAAATTTTTCTAATCCTTTGACTATATTCAGGGCATCCTTATACTCCTGTGGTGGACCTTACTTGTCAAGGAGGCATGACCCCTCTACCACTTAAAGGAAGACAGTCACCCTGGGATTCCTCCACCGACACTTTCTCCTGAGGGTACAGCCTTAGTTAAATGTGCACTACCCATAGCAAGATCAGCGGAATCATTGCTGCCCTCTGGAGCTGTCTAGCTATCTGGGCTGTTGGGGTTCACTTTTTAGGGTGAACAAAGAGTTTGATGCCTCAGAACAACCAGAAAGAAGGTCAAGGTCAAGGGGAAGCACAGATAACTACACAACAGTCAACAAAACACAGAAATTCTGGCACCAGTGCGCCAGGTAAATAAATTTGTTTTAAAAGAAATAGACACATCGAGAATAGGGTCAATTCTTCCACAGGTAAATGAAAGCAGGCCATTTTAACTATGAAATACCAGATTAACTTCTAATAAGATCTACAGCACAAAATATATAATAAATAGCATGTGGCTTATCATGAGCATTAATGGATCAGCAAGATTACCATTATATTGTATTTTCTGTAAGAATGTTTAAGATGTGGTGAATGGCCATTCATGGAGACTTCCTTACATATTCCAAATTTTTTTCTCCTTTCTTTCTTTCTTTCTTTCTTTCTTTCTTTCTTTCTTTCTTTCTTTCTTTCTTTCTTTCTTTCTTTCTATACCCAGATTAGAACCCTGGTCTGCCATCTTCACTGATTTATTGGCTCCCGAAAGGGTGATAGGATGAATTCCCCCTCCATGTGATTTTTCTTGATACTTTAGGTATTTTAAACTGTTTGCAAGTCACTATATCAAAGACATTAGCTTTTAATTCAGTGATTCTGCATGTGCCAAGTTCTAAATGTTTAAAGGAACATGGTCTTGAAATAAAGAGTCTTCACTTAGATTGTCTACTTTGCATGGAAATGAATGGACTTGAAGGACTGAACAAACTGAACTCTTTTTCTTTCCATGCATAAGAGAAAGAAAATGAGTACCAGCAGTGAAAGCACATTCAGTCATCTTGCTTTACTATTTAACTGTATTTCCCAACATACACCAGAAAGCAAATAATTTGGGCATAGTTTTAGATGGTACCTTAAAATTCTTCTCATTAATAAAACTGAGAATTCATCTGTACATAATATAATGTTGCAGGCATATTTACTTTATGGAGCAATTTTGTTAGTGATTTACTTTAATCCAAATCTTCAATGTGCCTTGAAGTTTTGTGTTTTCTCCTCTGTGTATTCCAGTTCATATACAATCCTTTCATAAGCCACTGTATAAACTGTTGTAGAAACAAATTAGACTATGCATTTTCTAACAGTATAGGATAATAGCTATCCAGCTAGGACTATAAGTCTTTGTTTAATAGATAAACTCACCTTATTCATGTTTGTCAAAGTTTAATGGCAAAAGCACCAGCCTTTGAAATAATTCTGCTCTTATGGGAATTTCTTTAGAGTAGAATCAGTATAATCACTTATTAGGAAAAGCATTGATATTCAGAATATCAGAAAGGGTATTCAATCATTTTCTGAAAAATATCAGGAGAAGTAAGAAAAAAGGAAGGATACATTTCACTAAACATGTATAGTTGATTATTTATTTTTCCTTAGATAATTCTTAGATAATTGATAAATCATGGAATATGTAAGTGGAACCATTGCAAATACTTGGTGAAGTCATTATATAATACATCATATGGTATAATATCATGTAACATCAGAACTTATAATTTACTGTTCTTGGTTCACAAGTAAATATATAAGTCAATTAAAATTTTTTGATTGTAAAACACATATAAAGTACTAATGACATTGAATGTTAACTTTGATATTTTCTTTAGGAATTGACAGTTAAAGAGTAGGAGATAAAGGGGCACACAGTCACACTGGATTTATCACATTGCACAATCCAGTAAGCAAGTTAAGATTCTACATTTTCAGGACCTTACATATCAAAAAAATGATAAATTCTAAATTCTGTAATCTTTTTTAAAAAACAGGAGAAAGAAAAAGAAATCTTAAATCATTTGCTAAATGGTTTTACTTCATAGAAAACCAGGCAAAGATAAAGCAAAGGAAAAGGTAGGAGATTCACCGTGATCTGAAGGTCACTCTGAGACTGGAGTAAATTCAAGGTCAGCCTGGGCTAGAGCAAAACCCTACTTCAAAAAACAAATAAACAACAACAACAACAAAAAAAAACATGCTCGGAATTGAAACAGGTTGGGTAGAACTTAAAGGTTTAGACACTTGAGAAATCTGAAAACATGTATAATGAATAAACTCAGTGTAGGAGTTAAACAAACAAAAATCAGAAATAGAAACAGACAAACCTCTTTCCTTCAGGAGTAATTGTCAAGGTGTAGTCCTGCATTTGTGGCTAAGCATGTATCACAAAGTCAAATGTGAGTACAAAGAGTTCCTCTTGAGTTTCTCAACCACTGAACAGACTCTCAAAAGTTGTGAGGTAAAACTCTGCTCCCCAGTAATCTAAAAATTCCCATATCCGAAATTAATTATTATTGTTGCAGCATTTTCAGTGTGCCCTAATTTTGAATTATGTCAAATGGAAAGAATTAAAAATTATGCAATTTCATAAAGAATCATATTTTATGATTTTAAACGTATTTCTATGTTTCATTTTAGCATTCACTGAACTGTTTGCTAATACATTACCTAATCCTGGCTGGAATCTGGAAGAGAGCCAGTCCTCAGACAGCCCATCTAGTGCTGGAAAGCACTACATGAGCTACCAGGGGAAAGTGGTCAACCACAGTCTGAGCAACCAGAGGTCTAAGCTACTCAGAAGAAAATACCCTGACAGGATGTACACAGCAGTGCAATAGTGGCACATGGCCTTGGTGGGTAACCAATAGCTTTCTGATTGGCTAAGAGATCCACTCAATATAAAGGAACCCATAACTGGAATTGGGAACTAGGCCAGAATCCTATGGAGACAAAGATTATACTCTCCAGTGTCAAGCTCTCACTAATTTTTGGCTAAAAGAGGAGCAACGTACACCAAATTCTCCCTAAACTACTAAAGCTTATCCCATTTAAATTATGCTGATTTCACTCTCCTTTGGAGAATCTGTTCTTATTTTTCAGAAGGTAGTGAAACCAGAGGAGATAAACGCACTTCAACCAAGCCACACCTGAAGGCACAGAGGAATTGGGGAGATGAGCAAGAGTGCTGCTTCCATGCTGAACCTGATAATCAGCACCAGTTTGAAGGAGACAAACCCTTAGGATACTCAAGACTTAACCAAACCAAAGATCCAGAGGCTCCCAAGAGCTCAGTACTGAAGTAGACATAAAACATACCATGGTTCAGGGAATTTTGCCGAAGAGGAGGCAGAAAGAATGTAAGAACCACAGGCTGAGACATCATACCCAGAGGCATTGCCTCTTCCCCAAAACTGACTACTTCTCCCACAACATGTAAGCCACAATCCCATGGGGAATACCTGTAACCCCACAGAGGAGGGGCCCCAGGAGAATGGGGCATGGATGAGGGAAAGGAGGGTACCAACACATGATGTATCCATACAAAATACATTGTTAATAATAATAATAATAAAGAAAATAAGAAAAAGGAAAAATATATAGATTTTGAATTACTTCACACAGCACAAAGATCTGGGGTCAAGGGAAAGATTAGTAGATAGAGACTTATCCAGTAATGCCACCAAATTCATTAAAACATAAAAAGTCCAGAATCCAGTGTTCCAAAGCACTTATCCATCTACATCTTCTGGCTCTTATATTCTTTCTACTCCCGAGGATGAGGTTTTGGGAAATCTTTCCTCACCTCTCTGGATGATCTCTGTGAGACAGTAAGATTATAAAAAACCTTATTTTCATACCTGGGAAATACAGGTTTAAAAGGTTACTTGTACAGAGTTGTATAAAGCTCCAAGACACTCTCCCTTGCTCAAACTTTGTCCTCTTGCCCTTGACCATAAGGATCTAAGCTACTTATGAGTGGTTGGAGACAGATTACAGCTGAAAGTTACTTTGTCCAAGAGCTGAGTGGAGCACAATACAGGTCACAGCTTCTGCCACAAAGCCCATCACAAGGAGGACTTTCCATGTGCAGTTTGCTTTACTGGGTTCATTCTAGCACTTCTGAAACTCCTCACTTGAGCTGTAGGTACTATTATTAGTCACTTACATGTTTTTACACATATTCTAGTAATTTAAGCTGTTCTTTAGTATACTATGGCATAACATTTCTGACAGTATCAAAAGTAATTAGCTTAGAGCAATTTGAATGGGTATTTCCAAGCTCTTTGTCCCTTGAAAAGCATAGGCTTGTATCCATTGGACAACTCTAACATCAAAAGTACCCAGGGACTCATTAAGGACTTGACCAGTGTTAGTCAATGTTTCAGTGTTTTTTTTTTTTTTTCAGTATTTACTTTTTATTTTCAATACTAAGGTTTAATGTTGATAGAAAGTTTATGAATATTTCAACAGTGATTCAATTAGTCTAACATCAAAGATTATTTGTAATTTCTGGAAAGAATCATGTGTAGACCAATCATGAAAGGAATAAGAAATTTCTCCAGTCATAAATATGACATTTACCTAGGGTCTACAGGAGTAGATTAATGAATTTGAAGGTAAAAATATCCTTCTTTTCCCCTTTCATGTTCTAAAATGTGTAATGGCATAATTACAGAATAACATAACTTGAAATTAATTATAATAATTTATTACAATTATAGATAATATATAATTTATTAATATTTTGTTATATAGCTTATAGGTAGGGAGTAATTTTTATTATACTAAAAATGCTCAATTTAATCAGAAAGGTAATTTCACCTTATTTAAAATCTCATTTAACATGTAGATATTACAGGTAGTAGAATAAAGTGAATATTCTGAAGATCCCAAAGGTTACATTCCATGTAAATATTGCTTCTATTATCAGTCACTTACCTGCCCTCAAATTCATTCATGTCTAGTAAGTGAAGGACTGCTACAAAATGTCCATTTCTTCTGAGACTCAAAGCACAACGTTTTCTGGTACTAATTCTTTAGTTCTACTTATAAAATAATTCAAGAAACACAAGGAATATTTTATAAACTTAGGGTTATCTTCTAATTATTTTGAAAAGATATTCCTTTTTACTGAATACTAAATATATGCTTTTTTATTGAGAGAAAAATGTTATAGGTTTTACTATCTGAAAGAAATAATTTTAATTCCTCACAAGTGCTACACTTTCAAAACTAAAGAAACTGCCTGCACTCTTTCTTTTTGCTTGATTTGCCTCTGTAACACGTCACGCACACTTTTAAGGTTTATCGGGTCGTGCCATTCCTCCTCCTGCTGTGTTCAGATACTGCTCTTCTTTCTTCACGCCTGCACTGAACTCTTCCTCTTCTTCTCTTGACCATCTGTTTCCAATTCTTATCCTCCCCACTGCCTCAGAGGCCGATAAATAAGCCTCTTGCCCACAATTGCATATGATAATTATTGGTTTAATTTTATTTTCTTCTAGGATGAGATCCCTTATCTCATCATTTATGAACTTTCTCAGTGATGACAAATGCAAATATGAGCCAATCCTTGTAGATTCCTGATATCACATGGGGAGTCCCGCAGAATCTGGTTTGCCATTATCATTCTTACTTGTACAAATGGAGCCAGTCAAATAGCAAGGACATTTTTCACTTTCCCTAGTGCCTCATCCAATTCCTATAAGCTGGGCTTTTTGAGCCCGTACCAGCTTAATCAAAAAGCTTCCAGATTTTAGAAAGACTTTCATTTCATTTCTATCTTGAGGCAATTATCTGGAGCTCAAAGCTCTGGAGTTGCAGTGTCTAAAATCAGGGAGTGCCATTGGCTTGGCCTCAGGTAAAGATCTTAGAGAAGATAGGAGCCCATGATGGAGAGAGTGTTTCAGTGAGAGAACAAGACATAGCAAAAGCAGGGAGCCCATGTCTTGATGGCTCTAGTCTCAGGATGCTATAGCAACATTTTCTATCTTAAAACTTTTATTAGGCTGGGCATGGTGGCACACGATTTTAATCCCAGCACTTAGGAGGCAGAGGATAGAATTCTCCTAATGGTTAAAAATTATATCACTTTCCTCTACTGCAGATTTATTTATTTTTATAATTTTATGCTAAGTATTCATTTGCTATTGATTATAGTTTATCACATATATATGTACCTTATGTCATAATTATTTACATTTCTATATCCATAGAGCCATAATCATACTATATGAGCCCTTTCAGTGTCATGTTTTCAGGAAGTGAGTTTATTATATATTATAATGCATTCAGTCCTTTTTTTAAAATTTTTTTTTGTTGTTCATTTTATTTATTTATTTATTTGAGAGTGACAGACAGAGCGAGAAAGAAGCAGAGAGAGAGAGAGAGACAGAGATAATGGGCGCGCCAGGGCCTCCAGCCACTGCAAACGCACTCCAGACGCGTGCGCCCCCTTGTGCATCTGGCTAACGTGGGTCCTGGGGAGTTGAGCCTCGAACCAGGGTCCTTAGGCTTCACAGGCAAGCGCTTAACCGCTAAGCCATTTCTCCAGCCTAGCATTCAGTCCTTTAAGCAAATATGGTAGTTTGAATTTATGTCCCCCAGTGACTCAATGTTTTATTAAAGCTTATACCTTGGATTTCCAGCTGCCTGGTTGGAAGAGGTGTAACTGTGGGCAGATCCTGGCATCCAGCCCTAAGGTGTTACTGGGGGGCAATCTAGTGATAAACCAGCCTAAGGTGTGCAGAGTGAGCTCTGCTGGGTCCCTGCCATTGTGATGCTTGCTTGTGGTGCTGGTAGTTTTGTTTGTGGTTTTGTGCTGTTTTTCCTCTGTGTGGATCTGAAGAAGGGGCCAGCTTCTTCCACCATTATAAAGAATTAAATCTTAGCTTACTGATATGCATTACATAAAGCATCTTTGATATATGCCAGAGTTGCTGTAGATTATAACCATGAACACTTAGAACACTACTTTGCACAAATACATAGTACAGTATGGCAGAAGGATGTTGAAAAACAGTTCAGAAATTTTTGAAAATTCTATGTTAACTCCAAGAAAGGATACTGAAAATCACAAGAGAGAAACAAGGCACTTATAAAGGCAGGCCCATCACAATGTTATCCATTGTTTGAATGAAAACTCCAAAATCCAAAAGAATGTAGAATGGTTTATTTTAAACAAAAACAAAAAAACAAACAATAACAACAACAAAACAGTTGCCAACTCAATCTACTACATTCAGCAGAATGAGGTCACATAATAGATGAGGAAAAATTTTCAGTGGTAAAAAGTGTTACAAATAAAAATGAATATGTGCAATCATAAAACATGTTAGCAGAGGGCAATCTAGTGATATACCATCTTGATATAACATGAGGAATGACGGTCGGTAATAATAAAAGGCTGTTTTCCATAATTAAAAATATTGGGTTCTATAAGAGTAGAAAATTTTGTATGTATAGTAACACCCCTGCAATTCATAACAATTCATAACATACAATGGTTTTGAGTGTGAGCCTAGGAAGTACATCATTCCAAGTGTTTGTCTAGTAAAACATATTAAGTACAGCTGAATCAGTAAACCATGTTTGTACTCTTGGAAACACAGTGAAAACTCTTAATGGTACTTAATGCTAGCATTTTACTATTAAATTTTTTTAATTTAAATATTCTATTTTTTTAAAATACTTTATTTTTATTTATGTATTTGACAGAGAAAGGAGAGAGAGAGACAGAGAATGGGCATGCTAGGGCCTCCAGCCACTGCAAATGAACTCCAGACACATGAGCCTCCTTGTGTATCTGGCTAACATGGGTCCTGGGGAATCGACCCTGGGTCCCTTGTCTTTGCAGGCAAATGCCTTAACCACTGTGGGGAACCACTGGGCACTAGGAAACCAAAAGTGCCTCCATCCTGAATAATGACTCCATTTTGTGATAAGTTGTCTGTTCTGGAAAGTCACAAGGTCTGCAGTTGTTTGTTAACCCATGCATAGAGAAAGAACAATGTAACCCATAAAGAATGAGAAAGTCGTTATCTTGTGGCTTTGGGGCTGGGGCCTTCTCCTGTGGAACATCTTGTGGCCTTGGGGCTGGGACCTTATCCTATTGAAACAGAACAGTAGCAATACCTAAACTGCTGACAAACTTCCCTGTTCTGCTGTATAAAAGGCATCCTGAGAAAAATAAAAATTGGCAGTTTGATCAGACTCCTGTCTTGCTGTCGGTTCCTTGTGTCTCTTGTCCCTTTCATTTCAGGGTTTTTGGGGTCCATGCTCCCATTGAAGCCCTGCTGGCCGGGGCAAATCATTAAGTCATCCTTCCAGCCCTTAAATATTCTATTTAATAAATATTATTTATTAACTATTTTAAACACAATTTTAGAAAATGCACAGATTGTGGGTGCATTGAATAGTACCTTAAAATTTTAGAGTTTATAATTTTCTAGTTTGCCATTATTATAGAAAATCTAGCTATAAAATATTCTCTGTGTGTGTGTGGGGGGCATGTATTTGTGGTGTTGATGTGTGCGTGGTATATGTATGTATCTGACAGATGCATGCACCTTGTATGTGTGCACACATGGAGGCCAGGCAGAGGAGAATGCCACATCTCCTCCCTTATTGCTTATATGTATTTCCTTGAAGTGGAAGCTCTCTCTCAACCTGGGCAGCAGTTTTTGTAAATCACAGCCAGTCTCCAGTCTCTGTTCCCAGTAGGACTGGGGTTACAGGTCTCACCCAGCTGTTTACAGAGGTGGTGGGGAATTGAAATTAGACACTCTCAGACCTTCTCAGGTCCTCATCCTTGTGTGGCAAATTATCTTACTTTCTGGGCCATTTTCCTAAACCGTAGCTATAAATGCCTTAATAACAAACAATTTCATAGTCATGACTGTGCTCTTAAACGAATCCCAGAAGTGCCCTAACTGAATCAGTTCAGGAGTTGTTTTTGTTGTTCTATAAAGCCTCCCAAGTGAGTGCTGGGATTAAAGGCATGAGCCACCACACCTGGATTCTAATTATCTGTATTTTAAAGTTATGCATGCAGTTATAAAATCAAATACTGAAAACCTTACCCATTTTCAATCCTGAATGCAAAATGATTCTAAGATATGCTTATGCTATTTTAGATAGAACACTTGTTTCCTGCTTTGAGGAGACATTCTTCCCTTAACTCATGACTCAATCCCTTCCCCTGACCCCCTTAGGCCATTCCACCCCAGTAATCTGTATATATATTACACACATATATAGACAATACCCTCCCCATAAATTCCTCCTCTTCCCCCCCCCCCCACCCTCATAGCCCCTTTCTAGCTTCCTGGTGGCTGCTACTGACTTTTACTCCAACTCACATACAAATCTAAATATTTGTAGCTAGGATCCACGTATGAGAGAGAATATGAGGCATTTGACTTCCTGGGCCTGGGCTACCTCACTTAGTATACTCTTTTTCAGATACATACATTTCCCTGAAATTTTATAATTTAATTTTTCTTTACTACTGAATAGAACTCTGTTGTATAAATGTGCCACATCTCTATTATTCATTCATCAGCTGAAGGACATCTAGGCTGGTTCCTTTGTCTAGCTGTTGTGAATAGAGCAGCAATAAACGTGGGTGAGTAAGTATCTCTAAGGTACTAAGTAGAGTCCTTAGGATATATGACAAGGAGAGTTATAGCCTAATAACCTTTTCTAATTGGTAGCAGTTATCTTTTCATTTCTGGGACCAAACATCCAACCAGAGTATCTGATGGAAGGAAAGGGTTATGTCCAGCATGCAGGATTTTTTTTTTCAAGGTAGGTTTTTCCTCTAGCCTTAGCTGACCTGTAATTCACTCTGTAACTCCAGGCTGGCCTCAAACTCACAGCAATCCTCTTACCTTAGCCTCCTGAGTTCTAGGATTAAAGGCATGCACCACCACACCCAGACCAGTTTACAGTTTTGAGAGGACACTTATCATGGTGGAAGAAAACATGGCAGGAACAGACAGCAGAAGCAGCAGTAGGAAGTAAAGAAAAAGGTAAGTGTCACAACTGGAGGTAGTCTACAACACGCTGACGCCCATCCCCCACACGTACCTCCTCGAGCAAGTTTCTACCTTCCATAGGCTCCACCAGCTGCTGTTAAATATGAGGATTAGTCACAAACACATGAGGCTATGGGGGAAATTACATGTTCAAACAACCATATTCTGCCACTGGCCACCATAGCTTCATGGTCATCCTATGATGCAAATTGCATTCAGTCCAACTTTTAAGTCCCCATAAGGCTTTACAAGTCCCCACAGTATTCAAAAGTCCAAAACTCAAAGTCTCGCATGAGACTCAAGATGTCTTAACCGCGAGCTTTGTAAAATCAAAACACCAGTTATATACTTAGAACGCACAATGGCACAAAGTAAACATTTCTGTTTCAGAATGGAGAAATGCAGACAGAACAAGGAAACAATGGACCAGTGTAAGATTGAAAACCAGGAGCAAACATTCAATTCTGCAGCTCCACATCTGGCATCTGGGACAGTGATGAAATCACGTGCGCTTCAAAAGGCCAGGGCTGCTCCACTCCTCCAGCTGTGAGGAGCGCAGCCCCCTCTTATCCTATCTGCTTCTTGATGCTTGTCCCAAACTCCTGCAATCTACTCCGCCACTTGTGGTTCATCTTCATGGCCTCACACTGCTCAGCTTTAAAGGCTTCCCAGCACTGTCAGCATTCCATTTCCCTGTTTATCTGCATCTTCGAGCTTCTAAAACACGTATCAGGTGATGGTGCATTTTTTTCTGGGTGGGGGGGGGCAGGAAAGGCAGCCATTGTGAGCAGGAAGTTCAGCATTTTGCCCTTAGGCTCCCTCCTTTCAAAAGAATCAGCACTCCTACTGTGCTTGAGCTTTTATTCGCCAGGCCTCTTCTCTGCTGTCCCCATGTGGAGCATCTGGCCGGTCCTCAAAGTAGCTCCTCTCTCTGCCTAGGATGCAAAATCCACTCATATTTATTCCTGTGCCAAACGTCATAGTTTTCACTTCTTATTCTTTTTTTTTTTTTCTTTCCTCTACTAAACACAACAGCACATCATTGCTAAATTCAGTTTGATCAAGTTCTCAGGACATGGGCAGCTTTTCATGCCAACTGCCTCTAGCCCAGTTCCTGATCAAATCCTTTACTCCCTCCTCTGAGACCTCATAAACTGATCCTCCAAAGTCCACACTTACTTGCTATATTGTGGTCTTTCAAACTTTCTTCAGAATGGGTACGAATGGGTTCTGCTTACAGCACTGTAAAGCTTCTCTATTCTTACATTCCAAACCCCTCTATATTCCCCCTGCAAAACACTTGTAAGAATTAAAAAAAAAAAAAAAAAAAAAAAAAAAACATGGTCAAGTTTACTGTAGCAATGACTAACTTCTCAGTGCCAACTTTTAGCAGTAATCTTGTTTCTGAGAGAAAAAACAAAACAAAACAAAACAAAACATCCAACCAAGAGCAGCTTATTAAAAAAAAAAAGCAGATTTATTTACAGCTTACAGTTTTGAGAGAAAGTTTTATTATGGGAAGGAAGTCATATATCCATAGCAGCAGAGAGAAAGTAGAGAAAAAGACTTAGGAAAGTGAGCCTGGGTTCTAACACCCTAAACCTTGCCCCCAGTGACGTGCTTCATTCTGCAAGGCTTCACTTCCAAATGGCTCCACCAAGTCGACGTTGTGAGGCTTACTCACAAACACGTGAGGCTACGGAGGACATTTTACAGTCCCACAACCACGAAACCTCATCTGTGCTAAGCACAATCTTAAATTTCTAGAAAAACATGCTTTCCTCAAATATTTTCCATAAGTTAAATAGTATGATCTTCTATCTGTATGAGTATTAACTCCTAGTAATTAGACTTATATTCAATGTTTTCTTTAAGTCATATGTCCAATCCATCAGCAGTCCCGTGGAACCAGCCTTCTAAATTTTTCTAAATGAATCACCTCTTACCATTTCCTCTCGCCCTCTCCTCTGTTCAAGCTTCCCCAAGTGCTCATCCATAAGGAAGCTTGTGGTCTATTTGTTTGCATGATTTCAAAAATAACCAGTAGTTTTCAATCACTTGAACACTTTTATATTCACTGTGTCTTGAATAGCATGTTTTTTTTTAATTTCTTTTAAGAAATATTTGATTTTCTGTTATTCACAAGTTAAAAGAAGAAATTCTAGTTTTGTACCTTGTAGCATGGACAATCTATTTGACTACGTGGGTGCACATCACTGTTTTGTTATTTAGAATCTGGAAACCTTGAACAAGCCTGTTAAAATCCTAGAGCTTCTTCATTTAGGCATACAAGTAATAATCTATTTGTGAAAGTTCAACCATTTCACTTATAAAGCAATTAATAAAAATATAATTTCTTGTTTTTAATTTTTAGTTTAAGCCATTACTAAACCTGCTGCATCTGCTGTCCTTGCTATTCGGATCTTCATGAAGCTTTAGCATCTGCTGTGTAGAGGTTCTCATTGTCAGAAAAACCAGCGGGCCCTTAGTGTCTCACTTCATTGTCTTCATTGCTAAGATCAGCACTTTTTATGCATGCATGTTTGCTTGGAATTGGGACTCTAATCTGTGGAAATTGGGCAAAGAACACAGTTTAAGATCAGTCAGCATCTCCAAACATTGCTTCTGCATCTTGGTTATATGTGCTATTTAGGTCAAAGGTACAAGAAGGCACAGGAAATAGAGTGGTTTAAAATGGCACATTAAATAATTGTAAGATTAATTTTAGGGCATGTGATAAGTAAGAAATTTAGCATTTCAAAGCAATAAATTTATAAAACTTATTTATAAAGTCCATAAGAAATATTCCTACAGTTCTTTCTCATATTTCATTCTCATAGTTCATTCCCAATTTGCTCTTGTGATATTGAATATTCCATAATACCCGGTACATTTTAGTCTCATATCAGTTACATGAATGTTGGTACCCTGTCCATCAAAAGGAAGGTAATGTCATCTCTGCATAGATGTTCCGACCATCTTCCTATGTTCCATTGTCTGTGGTCATACTCCACTATGTTTACTGCTGTTACCTCTGAATATGCAAAGTCCTTTCCACTTATCAAATCCCAGTAACATGTTGACTTACAGCTAGCTAAGTCAGCTCCCACCACTCTAAGAGGTTTCACCTTGCTAAAATATGTAATAACTTACTTAATTCCTTGATGGTATCTCTATTTTTCATTATATTTGTAGTTCTATGCCTCTTTTACTTTTTTTCCATTGGATTAGTGAAGTCTTAGAAGTGAAGGACAAAAACAAGCTCCTCTACTCAATTCAGCATAATGTTAAAATGCAAAGAATTTGAAATTATTTTGAATGTTTTACAATTAAATTATATTTGTCTTAATTTGCACTGATTAATTACTGGAATGTGAAATAGTTCATATAATGTATGTTTACATAAGGAGTATATATTTATACATGTGTGTATACAGGTACATGAATTAGTTTACCTTTCAGATTACCTTTCAGGATATTGACACTATCATAAGCCCAAATGCATGGTCTTTTATTTTTATTTTTCTCAAATATATTATTAAAACTTGAGAGTGGGGCTGGAGAGATGGCTTAGTGGTTACGGCACTTGCCTGTGAAGCCTAAGGGACCAGGTTCAATTCCCCAGATTCCACATAAGCCAGATGCACATGGTAGCACATGCATCTGGAGTTTGCTTGAAGTGGCTAGAGGCCCTGGTGAGCCCATTCTCTCTCACTCTCACTCTCACTCTCACTCTCACTCTCACTCTCTGTCTATCTCATAAATAAATAAGTAAAAATAAAATATTTTTAAAAACTTGGAAAGGGCTCGAGAGATGGCTTAGCAGTTAAGGCATTTGCCTGCGAAGCCAAAGAACCCAGGTTTGATTCCCCAGGACGCACGTTAGCCAGATGCATAAGGTGGTGCATGCATATAGAGTTCGTTTACAGTGGCTGAAGGCCCTTGCATTCCCATTCTCTTTCTCTCTCTCTCGCTGCTCTTTCTCTCTCTCAAATAAAATAATAAATAAATAAATAAAAACTTAAAGAACGAGATGTGGATGCCAAATCTACATAATCATCTTAGGCTATGTGGAAAATCCAAGTTACTAAAATTTAGCTTTTGCTATTTAGTATTCTCTTCTAATCTGAACTGCAAAACTGTGGAGTGAATACTATAGAACACAATGAAACTTTCCAGAACATCTAAGGGATTCTTCTAGATTTCGTATTCTTTTTAATTATTGTTTCACTCTGCCTACCCCTTAATGAGCTGTTACTATTACATTAACTTAACAAGAATTTTGATGCCTTAATAAATGGAATCTCTAAAATATAACTGTCATAATGCATCTTTTACTGTGAATAAAATATAATGTAAAATACCATAGACAAGAGGTCATATGTTGGTATAAACTTAGTATGTGTAATTGGATAAAGGTTGTTTTATTGCATTTGTTTATTACACTAACGTTCATGGAATGTTTGGATCACAGATCCTAGTTCAGACTGTCTGAGATTATCATTAATGTGAAATATTTGAGGAAACTTTAGTGCATCTCTAGGCTTTAAGTTCTGTATATTTGATAAATTTATCAATAGTTTGAAATTTGTAGTTATTGGTATTAAAATGACTTAATATATACAAAGCCTTTCAAAATATCAAAATATCATAAATGCAAAGCAAACACAATAATTAAAGAACTTACTATTATCATTATTGATATTTATTATTCATTTTCAATATTAAATATATCTAATTATGTCCCTTTAAAAATATTTTCCAACTAAACTTATAATTTGAATTCTAAATATTTCAGAATAGAGATGCCAAATTAAGCACCGATGTGGCATGTCTTCAGTTTGCTTCTCTCTTTTGTAAATGCTGCTGATCAGACAACTGGAATGTACTTAAATGTACATTAAGACTTTAGAAACAAAAGAAAAGCATAAAAAGAAACTAAGTAATTGGACTGACTGGCTAGGGGTATTTATCTTTCCTGGTAAAAGGCTTTTTATTCAGTAAACATGAGATCTTAATTGCAGCCCTATCAGTAGTGATTTATGTCTCTTGAAGATTACCTAACCACCAGAGTTTGTATTTCCAAGAAAACTGATAAAGGCAGTGATGAAATTATATTCTGAGTAACATTTAGTCTGTTCTAAGTTTGAGCAGACATGGGGTAAATCAACATGTTATCATTCACTCCTATAAGTAGTCAAAACTTTTCATTTGTTTGTCTTTCAATAAAGGAAATCATGGTAGGAAAGACAAAAAGAGCCCCTTCATTCTTTAAAGCCAACATTCCAGAAGACCAAGGAATCAAAAACCATATATATTGATTAAAAATTAAATAATTATATATATGTATATTTACATATGTATATATGCATCTATGTGTATATGATAATGGTTGGCGGCTTAGAAGTCTTCTGCTAGAGAGGTGATTTAAACTTATATCAAGAATAAGTTAAAGATTCAAGTATTTAAAGATTTATTCTCTGTTTTAGAGAGAAACTCTAAGACTCACTGTATGAAGACAAATTTGCCTGCAGAGAAACATATTAGTAGAATAATTTAGTTTCAAATAATCATTTTTCTTTCAGCTTCATTATTATGAATCTGATGCATCTAAATGAAATATGTTTTTCTTCCTTAGGAGAAATCTACACATGTACTAATCAAGCTGTATGGTGGCCTGCAAGTGGACTGAGGATTTTCTATTTTCCTGCTGTTTGTTTGATTGTCATCTGAACAACTACTTAGGCATGGACCACGTTCTACACTGAGGAGACTTTTACTAGCAAAAGCTAGGTAAAGGAACATAATTATAAAATTATGGTTGTAAGACCTGAGAGCTTCAAGTCACATAGGATACTTCATAAAATTTTTTAGCTAGGCTGTCCCTCAGATCCAATAAGTTATAATATTTGAAGGGTCACCCTTAAAGTTCAGATGTTGATGGCTTCATAGCTGATTTTAATATGTAGCTGAAGTGGAAAGCCATTTTCTAGTCTTGAGGATTCTACTCCAAAATTTTATTAGAGATTTTTAGAATCCCAGTAAATGGTACTTTCTATGTAGAATGGCAGAACATCACAGGAGGATTTATGAATCCTTTCTATAGGTAAAATCTTTGTATACCTAAGATGATGGAACTAGCCAAGAAAGTGGAATCAATCCAAATTTTAGTCATCAACTGGTGAATAAACAAAATGAGGTATAGCCATATAACAGAATAATATTTGCCAATAAACCAACAGTGAAGTACTGATGTGTGCCACAATATTAGTGGACTTTCAACACATTATGGTAGTGTAGTAGTTGCACTGAACCAGAAGAAGCCTATGGGTGGGGAGAAAGGTTTGATCTCAGTGTATAGTCATGAGGGGGTTTCACTATGGCAGGGAAAGCATGGTAGAGCAGATACGGAGCCTCACATCTGGTCACAACAGCAACACGAGTGAGAAAATCCTGAGCACCCAGTGGCCTGGACTAAGAAACCTCAATATTCCTCTAAAAAAGCTCCATTTTCCAAATGTTCCACCAGCGAGGGATTGAATATGAGGCTTAATCACAAACACCCTGTGGAGGACATTTCATTCAAACCATTACATTAATGAAGAAACTATTTGTCTCATTCATAGTCAGACTTCACAAAAGGGAAAGCTTTAAGGATAAACAGTAAATTGTGGTCACCTCGTGCTATGTATGGAAAAGTAATATATAGGGGTATGGGTGTTAATGATTATTTTGGGTAATAAAATATTCTAAAAATGTATTGTATTAATTACTTTATATTAGATAAAATTATTCAATTCATTTAATTATATATTTCAAGTAGGTATAGTTTATATATCTAAAGTATACTTCAGAAATATTTTAAATGATTAAGCACTCTGTGATTTCCAGAGATTTTATTGATACAAATAAAATATTTGTTCATATAAACATAAACATGATACTTTCCCAGTCAATACAATATAATATTTAGTTAAACGATGAATTTTTTAAAATAGAAGAAAATTTTGAGTTTAAATTATTACACTTATAGAACTGTAAGAAAATTTCAGTCATGTTTTTCACATTTTAAAAACTGAGTAGTAAAAGTAGGAGTCAAGTAAACAAATTACAAGTTATATACGATCATTATAAAATATTCTTGTAAGCTCTGGCGCAAAATTACCCTGATAATATAATATATTATAGCAATACAACTGAAGATACATATTTTAAACTGGTCTTTATCTTTCTATTTAATAATTTGGTGACATAACTATATCAAATCTACATGTAAGTTATGGCATATTAATTCATAGGCTCCATAATACTATTAGTTGTTCAAACATGAAGAGTCAAAACTAATTCCCGAGGACACAAACCATATTTACAGATTAAATTATTAATTTTTCACCAATTTATTCTTACATCACTGTCAAAAATGTTGGCAAGGCCTATCCAAGATTTCTGTATATTAACATAAATATAAACAGAAGGGACTGAACTTTATGGGAGGTGTGTAAACTGTATTTATAAAGACTGAAATCTAAGACTCTTGTATTTATGGAATCAAATGTAATAATGCAGCAATAGCTATAATAAAAATTGATAAATAAGCGTAATTAGGGAAACTCAATGTCCTACAGGTAAACAGAAACCTGGATTATATTAAAAACTAACACTAGCCTGCTATGTAGAATCCATGGAAAAGAATTAATAACCAGATGAGGGAGGAGCTATAGATGTTGACTACAGAGTAATTTGTGCTTTCGCTTTCTTGTTTTTAGCTTTTGTTGTGGAAAATGACATCAGATAATGAAGCTAGTCTCAAGGAAATAAATTTTCAAATGTCATATGGAGGAAATTGTTCATGACTTTTTTGAACTGAAGTTTCTGAGTGCATTAAAATGTCATGTAGAACAAATATTTAATGATTATGAAGATAACAGATTATATATATGTGGAGAGAGAGAGAGAGAGAGAGAGAGAGAGAGAAATTTAGTGACCTCTGAGAATGTAGTTTACTTTAAAAGCTAGAGCAATGATGAGTTTAAATGCCATATTACATGTACTTATACTTAGAATTTTGAGGCATGATATTCCAATTCCCAATTTTTATTTCAGATACAAACTAATATATTCTTTAAGTAAATGTTTTCATTCATTTTTTAAAAAATAATTTTTTAAAGACAGTTACTAAAAACTTAATACCTATAAAGTTTGCACTTTACTTTTACATCACACCTAGGCTCAAGCCCAAGAAAAATATCAATAACTCACCTTTCATTTGGGTTAAGTGGCTAAATACTTTTAAAATTAATATTTAACTAAAAGGAGCAAAATTTTTTGTTGGGGCTGGGGAAATGGCTTAGCTGTTTGACTGTGAAGCCTAAGGACCCTTATTTGATTCCCCAGGTCCCACGTAAGCCAGATGCACAAGAGGGCACATGCATCTGGAGTTCGTTTGCAGTGGCTGGATGCCCTGGCATGCCCATTCTCTCTCTCTCTCTCTCTCAAATAAATAAATAAATAAAATATTTACAAAATCTGCCCTATAGAAATAAACTATGTAACTGAGTACACGTGTGAGAGAGAAAAAATATTGTGTATGTTCTGGGCCAGATGACGGGGAGAAAAACTAGGCTTGAACTGTTAGTGGAAGTGAATAAATTCATATGCCACCAGCTTCCCTGCAGTAAAGGAGAATAGAATCCACAACCCCATAGGGAATACCTGTAACCCCACTGAGGGTCCCCAGCAAAATTGGGGTAGGGATAAAGGAAATGGTGGTGACAACAGATGATGTATCCATACAAAATATGTTGTTAATAATAAGGCGAAGAAGTATAACAGATGATAAAATACTATGAATATTATAGAACTATTACAGGTGCTCAGTGAGGTAATACAAAATGTTTCATAGTACAGCACATAGATCTCATTAAGGCTTGAGTACAATTTAGCTATTAAAAAATTAAGTTATTAATAATTGCTAAGCAAAACAATACTACCTTATTGTTATTTTATTCCCAGAATAATTTAGAGACTTTTAGGCATATGTATTATTAATTGCTTATTTCAACCTAATTATCATACACATTATAAAAAAATCAAACAAACCCTGGCAGAAGACAGTGAATTTTGTAAATACTATTCAGATTGGCTACATTACCTGATGTAATCACTAATTAGTTTTAGGTTGAGGACTTTGTTACTTTACATTGCATTTCTTGAAGCATAAGTTAAACCTTAAAAATATATCATTTAGGACTGGAGGGATGGGTTAGCAGTTAAGGCATTTGCCTGCAAAGTCAAAGGACCCAGGTTCGATTCCCTAGGACCCACGTAAGCCAGATGCACAAGGGGGTGCATGTGTTTGGAGTTCCTTTGCAGTGGCTGGAGGCCCTGGTGTGCTTACTCATTCTCTCTCCTGCTCTCTTTCTCTGTGAAATAAATAAATAATAAAATACTTAAAATATACATATCATTTAGCTTTGTGCATTTTAGCTGTTTTACAAATGGGATATACTATTTGTTTTTTGAATCTTATAGCTCTTTTATAAATGGATCTTATTGTAGATATGCAAATTTCTCATGAAAAATCAGCTTCTTGAGATTTATTTTGACATATGCAACTATTTCATATATTTCCATTATGTATATGCTATTAAAACCTGCCACAATGAGCTGGGCGTGGTGGCGCACGCCTTTAATACCAGCTCTAGGGAGGCAGAGGTAGGAGGATTGCCGTGAGTTTGAGGCCACCCCGAGACTACCTAGTTAACTCCAGGTCAGCCTGGACCAGAGTGAGACCCTACCTCAAAAAACAACAATAATAACAAAACCTGCCACATAAACCTAGGAAAGAAATATATATGTCAAATGTACTTAAACATACATAATTTTACTTTTAAAACTAGTGAAAGAAGAAAGCTTACCTAGCTCAATAAGAGTGTCTACACAATCTGAGTGCTTTGTGATGCATTACAAGCATGTCCTCAAGTGTCAGGTGGATACAAAGATGCTCCCTGTGAGTGCCTTCATTCAGAGCTACACTGCAGAGCATGTTTGAGTCAATGACACAAGAAAAGAAATAAAAGGGGGCTGGAGAGATGGCTTAGTGGTTAAGCACTTACCTGTAAAGCCTAAGGACCCCGGTTCAAGGCTCGATTCCCCAGGACCCACGTTAGCCAGATGCACAAGGGGGCGCACGCATCTGGAGTTCGTTTGCAGTGGCTGGAGGCCCTGGCGCGCCCATTCTCTCTCCCTCTCTCTCTCTCTCTCTCTCTCTCTCTCTGTCACTCTCAAAATAAATAAATAAAAATGAACAAAAAATATTTTAAAAAAAAAAGAAATAAAAGGCATAAAATGGGAGAAAAAAATCAAACAATCACCATTAAGACTGCATTCAAAATTATACATTCAGATAGTTTTATTGTATCTTTTTAGATTTAAGTTTCTTTTACTCTTTTAGAACTGAGACTTCTTTTGAATGTGCTTTGCTAATTCTACATTTCTCTGGTGCTGTTTTTAAAGCTGCACAATCTGTGCCTGTCGTGTTAGTTGTTGGACTTTAGGCATGCATTTTGATTTACTGGTTGAATCCAAACATTTAGCCACATCTAACTTGGTCCATTATACTCACATTTCTCTAGGAATACATAAAACTCAATGAAAGTCTCAGTTCTGTTTTTAGTTTTCTTTTATTCATGGTTCAATTCTGTTCACTCACTTTTATATTTCATGTTTTTTTTTACCCTCTTGCATTTTTCATATCTTACCCAGTTTGAATTTACTGCATGCATACTTTCTCATTGGTTCACATTGTCTTCTCATAACTCAAATGATTTTGTTCATTCTGGAGTCAAATTTCTAAGTTCTTATAGTCCAGATGTGTTCTTACTATACTCCCTCAGATTTTCTTTTATTTATTTATTTTTTGTTCATTTTATTTATTTATTTATTTGAGAGTGACAGAGAGAGAGAGAGAAAGAGAGAGAGAGAGAGAGAGAGAGAGAGAATGGGCGTGCCAGGGCTTCCAGCCACTGCAAACGAACTCCAGATGCGTGTGCCCCCTTGTGCATCTGGCTAATGTGGGTCCTGGGGAATCGAGCCTTGAACCGGGTCCTTAGGCTTCATAGGCAAGCACTTAACTGCTAAGCCATCTCTCCAGCCCCTCAGATTTTCTTAATCAAAAATAATACTGTTTTAACAATTATTTCAGATGTATATTTGCCAGGAATCAAACTTCTGAACAGGAAGCTGTGTCTAGGATGATAGCTCCGTGTATCCCAACATCTTATAATTTAGAAAATCTCTTATCAGCATAATAGTCTTTTCTGTCTATCAGCATTTATTGTTTTCTCTCTGTACGTAGTGTTGGCAGTTTTGTCTCAGATTATCCTAGAGCTTTATGCTTATTGTGTCATTTGGTGTTTATCAGACTTAACAGCTCTCAGGCTGGGTATCTCTCAGCAATTCTAAGGTGTTTTTAGGCATCATCAATATTAGTTTTACTTCCTTTATGTTCTTTTTATTCTCTCTTCTGAAAACCTGCTTGCACACACATGAGAATGCCTCACATTAGAGCTCAGATCTATGATCCTCTGATATTCACTGTCATGTCTTTTTCTTTACCTCCTTGTAAGTGATGTCTTTAGATTATCAACCAGTATTACAATGTTAAATTACTGATTCTCTTAATTTACTAGTTCATTGGATCTCCACCTTAATTTCTAAGTTTAAAAATTTCTCGAGGATTCTTTCTTAAATGTGTTGGTTATTTCTTGATATTTTTTTCATTGATAAGTATTTCAAATATTCCTTTTATCTTTCATTTATAATCTATCATTTCAATATTTGCAGCTTCCTACATGTAAATTGGATCATTGTTTTTGCTAATATTATACTTAATAATTTAACATCTTTATTGAGGGATAGTTGATATTTGAAAATTACACATATGTAGTGCAAACAAGTAGATTAGATGTATACGTTCATATATAAACATGTATGATGTTATCACCAAGACCAAGGTAGTAAAAAAATCCAACACATTCCACTTTCTTCTTTTGTACTCTTGTGTCTATGTTTGTTTGGGGGGGGGAAAGCATTTAACACGAAGTCTAGCCTGTTTGAAAAATTTTAGTATATCTTACTATATTGTTAATAATAGGCACTACACTGGAGAGCTCTAGAAATCATGCATGTAGCACAGGTTAAAATCAACCTGTAGCACAGGTTGATTCCAGGCAGATCTGGGCTTAAGATTCAGATCCTGTCTCAAAATAACCTTTAAAAAGTGCCATGTTTCTCTTGTTTAGTATGAAACCATAGTCGTGTGTGTGTGTGTGTGTGTGTGTGTGTGTGTGTGTATGTGTGTGTGTGTGTGCGCGCGCATGACATTTTCATTATTCTTCTGTTGAAGTATACCAGTGTTGTTTCTTACCCTGAGTACATACTGTGAAGAATGATTCAGTGAACACGAGTGGAAAGCTCATCCTACAGATCCTTGGAATTCTAGAAGTGCAGTATATATAGTGATATATATATATTTATATATATATATACTGTGTGTGTAATATATATATTTACTGGAAGAGCCTTCCTACGTTTTCTAATATTTCATTAAGTGGTTTACATTCTTACCAACAGTCTTAAAGAGTGCCAGTCTCCACAGCTTTATCAACAGTCGTTTTGTTTTTAAATAATATTCATCCTGAGGGATGTAAATTGTTATCTCACTGGAGTTTAGATTTGTACTTACCTGATATGGATGTTAACATTTTTTTCTGTGTATCAGTTGGCCATTTGTATGTTTTTGTTACAGAAATGTCATTTAAAATATTTTGTCCCTGTTTTAGGTTATTCATTTTTAAAATTTTGTACTGAATGAAGATCCCCATTCATTTTTAAATTATGTCTCTATTAGATACGTGGTTTGTAAGTATGTTCTCCTGTTCTTTGGGCTATCTTTGCAGTCAGTAAAGTGTGTCCTTGGTTGTGCAAACACAAAGCAGTTTGTCATCCTGGTATTACTGTTGTTTTTTTTTTTCCCATTGTATGCACTTTTTTTATATATATGTATGTATATATATATACACACATATATATATATACATATATATATACAATAAGTCATATTAACATATGACTACATATATTGCACTTCTATAGTCATATAGTAGTTTCATTGTTAATTTTACTGGAAGAGCCTTCCTACATTTTCTAATATTTCATTAAGTGGTTTACATTCTTACCAACAGTCTTAAAGAGTGCCAGTCTCCACAGCTTTACCAACAGTCGTTTTGTTTTTAAATAATATTCATCCTGAGGGATGTAAATTGTTATCTCACTGGAGTTTAGATTTGTACTTACCTGATATGGACTGTTAACATTTTTATCAGTTGGCCATTTGTATGTTTTTGTTACAGAAATGTCATTTAAAATATTTTGTCCCTGTTTTAGGTTATTCATTTTTAAAATTTTGTACTGAATGAAGATCCCCATTCATTTTTTAAATTATGTCTCTATTAGATACGTGGTTTGTAAGTATGTTCTCCTGTTCTTTGGGCTATCTTTGCAGTCAGTAAAGTGTATCCTTGGTTGTGCAAACACAAAGCAGTTTGTCATCCTGGTATTACTGTTGTTTTTTTTTTTCCCATTGTATGCACTTTTGATATCATCTCTGAGAAATTATCAAAACCAATGTCAAAATGGGTTTCTCCTCTGTTTCACTCTAGAAATTTTACAGTTTCAAGAAGATTTTTTTGGGGGGAGGGATGTTAAACAGATTGCCAAATGGTTAAGTCACTAGTCCAAAGTTCAATTCCCCAGTACCCACATAAAGCTCGTTGCACAAAGTGTCATCATGTGGAGTTTGTTTGTAGTGGCTAGAGACCCTGGTGTGCCCATTCTCTCTCACACACACATTCTTTTCCTCTGCCAGGCATGGTGGAACATACCTTTTATCCAAGCACTCTGGATGCCAAGGCAGGAGGATCACTATGAGTTCAAGACCAGCCTGAGAATTTATAGTGAATCTCAGGTCAGCCTGTGCTGCAGCAAGATCCTACCTTGAAAAAATAAAAAGAAGGTTGTTTAGGCTTCGGTCCTTCAGTTGATTTTTGTGTATAATATAAAGCAGAGGAGCAGTCTTGTTTTCTGACATGTGAATATATCATTGCTGAGGAAACCTCTCTGAAATATTCATGTTCTTGGCACCCGTAGCAAAGGTTGGTTGGCTCTACAACCTTGACCTCATGCAATTGGAATACTGTGTGTTGAAATTACTCAGTTATGGATTATCATTTACTCCTCTTAATTTAATTAACATTTTATCTGCCAAGTTCTTAGTGATATACCAGCACAGACCAATCAAAACCATCACATTAGTTTTGTTTTTATTTCTGTTGTACCATTTTGCCTTGGTTTTAATACACATGGGAGTTAATTATAGCCTGTAGAAAGAGTGATATTAAATTTTTCTCAGTATCAATTTTTTTCTTCCTGTTTGTCACCCTCTGGCAAAGTGAGGTCTAAGACAAATTTTATGACTATAGACACTGCTCTTGAATTTGAGCTGTGTTTCATAATGAATGTTTTTTGTTGGTTTTCCAAGACAGGGTCTCACTCTGGCCCAGGCAGACCTGGAATTCACCATATTGTCTCAGGGTGGCCTCAAATTCACAGTGATCTTCCTACCTCTGCCTCCTGAATGCCTGGGATAATGAATTTCTTCTTTTAATATTTTATTTTTATTCATTTATTTGAGAGAGGGAACAAGGGAGAGAGAAAGAGAGAGAGAATGGGCATGTCAGGGCCTCCAGCCATTGCAAACGAACTCCAGACGCTTGTGCACCCATGCATCTGGTTTATGTGGGTCCTGGGGAATCAAACGTAGGTCCTTTGGCTTGGCAGGCAAGTGCCTTAACCACAAAGCCATCTCTGTAGCCCCCATAATGAATTTCTTGATCTGACTAACCTTTTTGGTTTAGTCCCAGTGTCAGTTGTCTTGAGATCAGATCTCAACTGTAGTAAATCCAAAGCCTTAGCTCCCTAGAATGAATCCTGGCATTACTGCTTTCATTGACTTCATGTTTTTAACGGTGAATTTCCTTGGTATTTTTCCCAATTATCCCCAGCTCAGGTACCATAAAAATGTTTTTTTTTTAAGATCTAATTCATTATTATTTTATTTTGCACTTTTTTTCACAATTATGTAGTACAATTACATGGACAACACTCTGTGTTATTGTCCTTACTGATGCTTTAACAAGAAGTGGAAAGAAAGAAGTGCATACACTATGCAAAGAAATGCACAAATGTTTTTATTAAAATTTTTTTCTTCTATAGATTCCTTCTGTCCTACTTTGGCTCTTCTCTTCCATGGATCTCAGCTTGATCAGTTCTTCTATCACCTTCCATCCCAGAACTTTTAATAAAGGATAATGTGATTTATATATCATGTTTGGAGTTATTCTATGATAAATACTTAAGCCATGTACCAATGCATCCCTTCTAAACACGTGCCGTTTTTCAGGAATATGTATTCCTTCAATTCTAAGGTGACCTTGGCAGCCAAAATCACCATAAAATAATATCTCTCCAGAGGTATAAGAAAAACATTGATAACTGTTACATTTAGTAAATAAAGAAATGTTAGACTATATATTGATTTCTGCTATGGTGACTATGCAAAGAAATTTATTTCTTAGGAACTCAGATGCTATCAAAGTGTACTGGACACTCAACTGGGTCTTGCCTTTCATTTATTCTAACAACAGTATTATAAGGTACTCATTATTGAACTTCATTAAATGATTATTGAATATAGCTGTTTTTCAAGTCATGAAATAGGCTTATTCTCCTGCTAAGAGACCGAAGAAATGAAGTTTAATTCTGAGATCATGTAGCTGCAAGATCAGAGCTCCCATCCAATTTGACTGTACAAAGCTATCCTTAGTGCACGTGTCTCCCCACAGTCAAAATTCCTCTCATTGTCTTCTCTAGAGAATTCCTCTCATTGTCTTCTCTAGAGAATTAGGATAATAAAATCCTCTGTACAGAAAAATAAATATGGTGCTTATAAATGCTACCTGTAAAAGATAACATATGCATAGCAATGCAGCCTATACTTTTTTTTATTTCCTTGTTTTGCCAGATATAAATTGTTGAAATAGTGGGAGTTGAAAACAGTTTCCTTTTTGAAAATACATCCAGATATCCTGGCTTAAAATGAGTTTTATGTCATTCTCCTTTGTCAGAGTTAATACCATAGAGGGAGATATGAAATAGAAGGAAACTCATAAAATGCCCACAAATGTGATATTTTAAAAAGGAAATGTGTAAAAGTCTGCTTGATAATTTTTAATATGCTAGTCAGCATTATGGAAATACTAGTTTAAATATAAAATTTGCATATATAAATGATGAAGTACCTATGACATAGCAGCAACTTTGAGAAAGTCGAGAAATCTGAGAAAGGTATAGTTTTGACTATAAGCCTGTGTGTAGATTCACACACCAAGTAAAAGTATATAAATGCTGTTGCCTGATATAGTAATCTGAATTAAATGATTTTTAAAGAACCAGTTGACCAATTCAAAAAGGAAAGTTTTGCTAATTCATAAAATAGTTTTCAAAATCCAATTAAAATATGAGAATGATAAATAAAAGTTATTTTCAAAAGTATAATTATATTCAAAAGGTTTATACTAGAAATGAAAACCAGGGCTGGAGAGATGGCTTGGCGGTTAAGCGCTTGCCTGTGAAGCCTAAGGACCCCGGTTCAAGGCTCGACTCCCCAGGACCCACGTTAGCCAGATGCACAAGGGGGCGCACGTGTCTGGAGTTCGTTTTCAGTGGCTGGAGGCCCTGGCAGGCCCATTCTGTCTCCCTCTCTCTATCTGCCTCTTTCTGTCTGTCGCTCTCAAATAAATAAATAAAAATAACAAAAAAAAATTTAAAAAAAAAGGAAATGAAAACCAAAGGACAAAATTACTGAAATTATTTTCATTTGGATTTGACACTTGACCTACAGAGTAAGTGAATCTTTGACACTTATGAAAACATATTGATACTTAAAATTATAGTCTAAAATTATAATGCAAAATATTTTTTTATTACAGTGTACTGTTGATAAAAAATAAAATATATGTTCCATGATAAAATATTATTAAGTTTCTACTTATGAAGAAACTGGATTCAAGATTCTCAATAGTATGCTAAAGGAGGAATGACGATGGTTCCAATATGGAGAAGTTGCATTTGTTCATAATTTATATCTTTTGTGAAAGAAGATGCTGCTTCCTGTAGGATCACAGAGGTCTACTGTATGCAGATCCAAGTTTGGAAAAGAAGCGAGGTAAGAAGCAACATGCACCAGGCCTCGCTCAGCAGCAGCCAGGACACAACAAGCTACAGGGCTCTTGCAGCCGTTCTTTAGGAAGGAATGCTTACATCCATTTAGCAAATGAACCTGAGTTCCAGGATGTTTGGAATATGAAGGTCTGTATCCCACCCATGATGGGGAGCCTATGAGCTCCCTATACATAAAGCTACCTTCAGTCTGGCCTTTAACATATCGATTTTGTTTTGAACAAATGCTCTTTGCTACATGAGAAAACTCCTTTCTGCTAAGTGACTAGTACTACAGTTTACATGTTGCCACTTTTTTGTGAAACATAGATTAAAAAAAGAAAAAAAAATACATTGATGATTTTCAGCTCAGTATGTGGGTGAAATTAATGAACACTGGCTAAAGATGCAGCCAGGAGGTGATAAATGAATATGTAAAATGAATTTCTTGCAAATATATTCAATTTGTTAAAAGTGTTTTGCATTTATTGAGAGAAAAAGGGACCTGTAATGGGAGTCATAAAACTATGTCTGAGGATGTTTTATATAAGCATGAAGATTATATTTATGGTTATGGAAGGTAATTGGTGATTTCACTGGACTGGAAAGGGATTTAAAATATAATTCCCAACACATGGGAATATATTTTATCAAATTTGTGAGAATTTTAAAACAAGTATCTTGAGGTTTACTTTTTTTAATGACTCTAGAGCCTGTGTATTGAGTTTTTCTATTCAGAACAATAGGCATTTTTAAATAATGTACTGCACATATTACTGTATTATTAGTGAGAAACATAGTGACAAAATTATATAAAGAACAAATTTAAATTATAGGTAATAATTATGCCATTATACCAAATATATATATATATATATATATTCTTGAATGCATTTTAATTCCCACTTTGCAAAGGAAAATGTGAGCTCATGGGAATCCTTCAAGCTTTTCGAAATTCACCTTCCATGTGTCCAGGCCCTTTTACTCTAAGACTAAATTTGTCTTTCCTGCCACTGGGAAGCATCCCCAGAGGCTTCTAGAGACACGGATTAGTGTTTCTTCAGCACTAGGTAAATAACAGGTGGCGATGCCTGACAGAAGAAGTGGCAGGCTCCGGTGACTACAGAGTGACAGAGAGCTCATAATCCTGTGAGATGAGACCCTCTGCCCAGACCAAGAGGGCTGACTTGTTGCTGTCATTAACTGGCAAAACACATGAAACACAGACTTCTCACCCCTTAAAGCCCCCAAATGTTGTGATCTCCTCTCCTTGTCTGGTGTTTCTCTTTCCTGCTTGTTCTTCAGTGGACCCAGACGGAGAACTACAGCCTGTTCAAGTACTCAGAATGGCTGTTTGGGACACTTAATATGCATCAGTAAATCATCCCAGTCTCAAAAGAACCATAAAGAAGCATGCATCAGGACAGGGAAGCCACAGATCTACAAGATCCATTCATTTTCATAGCTGTCAGAGAAATGCCAATTTTCAGTAACATGATTATATATGAACATGAATGAGAGTGTGTTATTTGTGTAATAAGATATTGGCATTCCCACTTTATTTCCCACACAAGGCATACATATCTACACAGTAACCATGTCTTTCCATTTAAATAGAAGCTCTAAATCTGAAGATTACTAAGTAATACATAAACACTTGCCACTTTTTGAGACCAGGACCATCGCAAATAACATAGTCATAAGTTTTCCTGTCATTCTCCCAAAGATAAGAGGTCTGTACCCTATATTCCTTATCAAAGAGAGCAGGTATAATTTCTGCTTATCCCTGAGTGGTAAAGTTCTGCTCCTTGCCAACCTGCATAATTATTTAAACAAGCAGTGGCATTCTTCTGTGATAATCTGCGGAGTTCATACTACGTTCTTGATTACGGTTAAGTTTACCAGCTACACCTTTCTGCTTGCTCACTCCGTTTTCAGCAAACATGTATGTATCCATGAAATGCTCTCCTGCATTAGGCTGTGAGTGTGTGTGTGTGTTTAAACACTGTGGTGCTCACCGGCCCAACATTGAGTATTAAGTAGCTATCCTCATGTTCTACAGCTCAACTTCCTGAACCATGGGTCATGAACTCATATGGAATATAATTGAATGTGGAAATCTTGCAAATTTTTTTACTGTAATAAAAGACTTCTTAATTTGTAAAACCAAATGCAGTTTTGCACAACTTTACTATGGCCTTGGTTTTGGGTGCACAGCATGGTAAGTGCCATCACACGTCTGAGTGCCAACTCTTCTGGAAACACTTCAGTTCAGATTGAAGGGCACTTATGCTATTAGTTGCAGTGCTTTGACTGTGCATACGAAGTTTTCTTCCTTTATAGAAATAAAATGCTTTGAATACAGAAAAATATTATTTTTATTAAGTAGAGAAATTGTATGGACATATCATGTGTTGGTACCATCATTTCCCTCCTCCCTACCCCCATTCCACTGAGGGCCCTCCTCAGTGAGATAGCTGGTATTCCCCATGAGGCTGTGGGTTATGGGTTGGGGGAGCAGCAGTCAGTCATTGTGTAGGGGAGAAGTGCCTCTGGACATTCCCTCTCACCCTGTGGCTCTTACAGGCTTTTGCCCCCTATTCTGCAAAACTCCCTAAACCTTGGTGGGTGTGTTTTAAGCTTGCTTTAGTGTTGAGCTCTCAGCAGCTTCTAGAGTTCTGCTTTGGTGTGTTTTGAGTGTCCTCAGTGTCTCTCTCCCTCACCCTGGTGATGGTTGTTAGGCTAACCATTGAAGCAGCACTCTTGCTTATCTCATCAATTCCTCTGTGGTTTCACCTGGACCCTGGGGAGGGAGGGGAGGGCATCAAAGGGGTGGGAAACACAAATCTAGACCCAAACGGCAATGGTACCATAAAATTCTACTTCCAAAAAGGCAGACCAAGTGGCTGAACCTTCACCAGGCCCTTACAGGGAACACCTGAACCACAAGACACTGGAGAGGGTAGGATCAAGACTAACCTTAATCTTCTACATCTTCCCTCACTCCCTCTCTCTATCTCTCTCTCTCTCTTCTCTCTGACTGTTGTATATTAGTTATCTTTTTCCTCCTTTTCTTAGTGGGCACTGACCTGTAACTCCCAGTACCAGCATGGGGCTATCATCCACAATGAGCTTTTGATCAGAGAGACCTACAAGGTTTCCTAAAAGACAGACAGATTTCTGTCAGAGTACTTGATGACCCACCAAAGGTTACTGGTAAGACCCTACTGCTGAAGACACCTTATGTGGTTGCCATGCAAAATGGAATGGCATGGCTGGAATTTGGAAGAGAGTCAATCCCTAGACAGTCAGCGTGTCTAGTGCCAGAAGGTGCTACATGGGCGACTGGGGTAAAATGACCAATATCTGTCCAAGCAACTCATGGTCTAACCTACTTAGCAGCAAATAACTTGTTGTGATGCCCACACAAGTGCAATAGTGGCACACAGCCATGGTGGGGAACCAACTGCTCTCAATTTGGCTAACTGATTCCCTCAGTGGTACCAGACCCATAGCTGGAGCTGGAAAACAAGTCAGAACCATATTCAAACATAAGCCCACTCTCCAATATCAAGCTACCATCAATCATGGGCTACAAGAGGGCCTACACCTATTAAATTCTCTATAAAAAAAAGTAAGGGTTATCTCATTTGTCCTGGTGCTAACTTACTCTCCATTGGAGAATCTGCTTCCTTTTTCAGATAGATGTAGATCCTAAGGAGAGAGCCACCCCATCATACCTCAAAAGGGCCCCGGCTGAAACTAAGAAAAATTGGCGAAACAAGCAAGGGGGCTGTTTTCCTAATGAACCGGATACCAGCACAAGGGGGAAGGAGATCAGCAGAGAGAAAAATCAACTCCTACCAAATCAGAGAGCCAGAGCCTCAGAGGCCCCCAACACCTCATCACTGAAGCAGATCAAAAATGAACCCAACATGACTCAGGGAAATTTTGCGGAAGAGGGGGCGGAAAGAATGTCAGAGCCACATGTTGGGTCATGATATGCAGAGACATTTAGCTTACCCATAACTGTGGGCTGACTCCAGAATGCATGACCCATATACCTCAACAAGGAGGGGACAAGGGGTGTGGGTAGGTCACGGATGAGCCTAATAATGGTACCAAACTGACTGCATTTGCTGAATACAAAACTAATTAATAAAGAAAAAAAAAAGGGAGTGGGAGAGAGAGAGGGGGGCAGAGGGAGAGAGGGAGAGATTGGGTGTGACAGGGCCTCCAGCTGCTGCAAATGAACTTCAATGAAACCTGAGCCCTTTGGCTTTGCAGGCAAGCGCCTTAAATACTAAGCCATTTCTCCAGCCCAGGGAGATTTATTTATTCATTTAAATTTCAATGTATGTAATAGGTTTGTTTAGGTGATTTATCTGCTTGGGATTTAGTTTTTGTAGGAGGTATATGTCTAGGAATTCATCCATTTATTAAAAGTTATCCAATTTTGTGGAGTAGAAGTTTTGGAAATATGTCCTAATGATTCATCCAATTTCATTGATGTTGTTTATGACTTCTCCCTTTTCATTTCTAAGTTTGTTAATTTGAGACTTCTCTCTTTTTTGTGTGATCAAATTGGCCAGAGTTTTATCAATCTTGTTTATTCTTTCAAAGAACCAGCTCTTTGTTTCATCAATATTCTTAATTGTTTTCTTAGTTTCCAATTTCTTAGTTTCTTCTCTTAATTATTTTTCTCCATCTGGAACTCCTAGGGATGTTTAAGTGGATGGTTAGGTTATTAATTGTGCTTCACAAATTTTGGTATACCCTGTTTTTGTTATCATTTAATTTTGTCATCATATAAATTTTTCTTTTTTTTCCATGGCCCATTCATTGTTTAATAGCATGTTGTTCAGTCTATGGAAGCTGGTGTGTTTTCTGTTGTTTCTCTTCTTATTTATTTCTAACTTTAGTCCAGATATGATGCAGGAAGTTATCTATCTTTTTGTTTGTATGTTTCATGTTAGTGTATCTTTGGGTTTGTGTTAGAAAATTTAATTTTAAAAAATATTACTGAAGTTGATGACTGAAGTCCCATAATCATTAAATAAATTTTTAGCTTGGGATTAGGATAGAATTTCCTACAATTTCTGAAATGGCTGTAAATAGGTCCCTACCATTTTTTTTATTATGTATTTATACAATTCTAAGCATTGACAATGACAAAATCAGAATATTCATCAACACTGAAAAATGTTGAAGATGCTCTGGGTCTCACCATCACATATTCAGCCAACATTTAATTTTTTATGTAAAACAAACATATCCATATGTTTAGTATACAAATTTTCTTTCATCTTTAATATATGGTAAAATTATATGCATGTGAAAGAATTGTTTTAATATATTCATTCATTGTTTATTATAAGTAAATGTTTGCTTTGTATGCATATTTTATATACCTGTATATCAAGGATTGTGTAAGATATTCTTAGGTAAAAGGAGGCAATGACTGAAAATTTTAAGAAACTGTATCCTAGAGTAGGTGAGCCTCTGTGAAAGAAGGAAGTCAAATAAAATGACCATGCATTTGCTGAGCACATGTCTGTCCTTTAGGCTCACTCTAGTCCTTTGTCTTTGAAGAAACTTTCTCATATAGGTTAGGACCAAATTTCTGTATTATGAAATCCCAGTAGTGCTTTCTCCTTAACATCTGCCCTTCCAACAGCTTCTTCCTCTTTATAGGACCAATATACCATTAGGTCTCTTTACCACATGGAGTTTCTAATTTCTATTAGACTAGTTACCAAGTCCGTTACTTGTTCTATGTACATAGTCCTTGAAGCTGAACATTTAGTAAGTAATTATATAACTGAATTGATTTGGAGATAATAAAGCCAGATGGTTTATTTCTTACTCTGGACCTCACCTTATCTTCATAAGTCCTTCTGTTGAATGAGAAATAAAAGGAAATGTACATTTTGCATCAATACAAGAATTTAAAATGTCTTTTAAGTATGTGCCACACTAAAATGAAATATTAGCATTATTTTTATTATTAAATGGATATTTAATATTTGATAGTAATATTAGTTTCATTATTTTCTTCTTTATTCTCAAGATATTTTTCTACATTGCAGTACATAGCAATGTGACAGCAGTGGTTCAAATCGTTTTGAATCGTATTTGCATCACAACTTCAATTTCACTTCTTCTTAACATGAGCATAGTCATTCTCCTTTTTTTGTCCCCATGTTGAAATAGTAACATAAGTAGTAAAGAATCAACTGGAAAACAAGTATTCTGTAAGTAAGAGTTAGATCTTCACTGGAGTAATTGCTGGGAGGCAAAGTAAACATTGTGCATGGTTAGTTGCATTGCTCTTTCACCCACATCTTTACAGATTGGGAAAACAGACAAATGATAATTTCTTATGTTATGAACTTTTGTTCTATGCACACATACTTCTTTGAATGAATATCATTTATGAAAAAATAAAGCTTAGCCGGGCATGGTGGCACCCACCTTTAATCCCAGCACTCGGGAGGCAGAGGTAGGAGGATCATCATGAGTTTTCAGGGCCACCCTGAGACTCCATAGTGAATTCTAGGTCAGCCTGAGCTAGAGTGAGAGCCTACCTTGAAAAACAAAATATATATATATATATATATATATATATATATATATATACATATATATGTTTATATATACATATATAGATATAGATATATAGATAGATATTTATATAGGTTCCTATCACGAATTATCATTTCTCAAAGAGTAGTAGCAAGTACTGTATATACATAGTTTATAAGAAAAACAAAGAAAAGAAAGCTAAGAGTGAATTGACTCACTATCTTAGACTTGGAATAATGAACAAAATCTTCTTGCAATGATTTTTGTTTCCTTTCTATATCTGTTTGTTGGCTGCCAAGGAGATAGCAGTTTATGAGAAAGCACAGAGATGGGGAAAATTTAAAACAGAACCATCTAATATCTGTGAAATTCAATTTACGGTATGAAGTCATTTCACCAACTTTCTTTTTTAGAAACAAATGCAAAAGCAGAGTTTCAAATTTTCTGAACACTTGGCCATTCTGAGGTGATGGCGCATCTTATAAACAACCTTGGTATATCATTTCAAAAGCAAGATTTATGTTGACACTGAGTGAAACACAGCATGATTTCCATATATGAATAGTGAATTCAGCTCTTTATTTTAATTCAGTAAAGTCTATATAACATACTGAGTATTTTTAAGTAAGCCACTTTTCCCTAATTTAAACACTTGATGTGGGATGTTAGTTTAATAAATTTGAATGGCATGTGAAATATGACTATTTGTGAATATGAATAATTTTATTCATGACTATTGTGTCATGGACTTTGATAATATGCTGTCATGAAAACCAAGGTAGATCTATTTAAAGAATATGTTTGTAAAACATTTTGGAACATTTTGAATAATAAGAAAAACACAAGAAATTTATCTTAAAATGAGGGCTTGGGCTTTTAAAAGTTTTTGCTGAGGCTGGAGAGATGGCTCATTGGTTAAAATCACTTGGAGCTGGGCTTGGTGGTGCATGCCTTTAATCCCAGCACTCGGGAGGCAGAGGTAGGAGAAATGCTGTGAATTCGAGGCCACCCTGAGACTCCATAGTGAATTCCAGATCAGCCTGGGATACAGTGAGACCCTACCTCGAAAACCAAAAAAAAAAAAAAAAAAAAAAAAAAGAAAGAAAGAAAGAAAAAAAGCTATTGGTTACAACGTCTGATGATGGCTTGGGTTCAGTTCCCCAGTACCCACATAAAGCCAGATGCACAAATTGGTGCGTTTGGAATTTTTGGAATTCATTTACACTGACAAGAGGCCCTGTCATACTCTCTCTCTCTCTCTGTCTCTCTCTGTCTCTCTATCTCTCTCTGTCTCCTTGTAAATAAAAACTATAAAAAATTGTTGCTAAACTGCACTAATAAATCTCTCAATGGCTTCCTTGGGCGACTTCAAACATAGACTGAGAAAAGAAATGATCATAATGAATGAGACTCAGAAAATGATCCCTAGTTCTGTAGTAGGCTCTTCTCTTTGTTTTGGTTTCTCTAATGCTGGGGCCAGAGCACAATCAGGCAAGTGTGCTTTGCTCATATCCAATCCTTCTTAAGTAGAGCAGTGCAAGATAAAAGGAGTAGAGAATGACAACACAGTTCCTAAAGTGAGAGGATGCAATCAGTTTTTTAATTCAGTGCTAGACTTTCTTAAAAAAAAAACTCATCTAAATAAAAAATTGCAACTATGTCAGTGCTAAGTATAAAGTCGACTAAGTGGGAAAGGGAATGTGCCATTCAGAACTTCTCATGTCATTTGCATTTATCTCCCTCTATACATGTGCTTGTGATCTCCATGAGAGCTCTAGAAATATTAAGTTGCTGAGAAAATAAAAGTAGGGAAAATTGTAAAATCTGGTTCATGTGAATCAGATTTATAAGCCAGTAACAAGATCCAATATTTTCAAAGATAAAAGTAATTTTATGGACACATTAATGTGTAAAAAATGCAAGTTAAAACAACATTAAATTGTATAGTTATTGGAATAGTAATAACTAAAAGCCTAAGACGTCTTAGGAAAATAATCTGGGTCTTAAAAATTGGTGACATATGTTAATAATTTATGGTTAATATATTCATCTGTGCTCATATACAAGTCAAAATTGGAAAAAAATACAGAATAGTTTCTCATTTTTTGTCTTATGTACAAAGAATGCTATTATTCAATCTGTACACATTATCTTATAATGGTGCTATGTATCAGATGTTTGGCTATACAGCAAATACTAGGATATCGGTTGCTATAGCCTTCTCCTATGTAGAAGAAGCAAGCAAAGCTGCTGAGATGAAGAGAAATACTCCTGAATGAAATATCTGAGAAAGTTTTACACAAAGAAAGAGGTATTACAACTAACCTATCAAAAGATGGATTCCATTCCATTACGAAGACCTATTAGAATTTTTATCTCTGGGAACCTGTTAGAAACACAAAAAGCTTAGCTTCAAGCCCAGAGCTATTAAATCAAAATCTGAAATATAAAACCCTGAAGAGAATAATTCCAGAGGTGTGAGGAAACACACAAGGTGGCAGCTACATTTGTGGTTTTGATTATAGTGATTGTTTCACATACTTATCTCCAAATTAATCAGTATGTATGCTTTAAATACATGCAATATTTTACAGGTCCATACATCAGTGATTTATTCTGAAGACACATGACAGATGAAACTTTCCTAGACAATGTATATGTAGATCAAAATTATGAGATGTGTCATCCTTCTGTCCTATGAGCAAATTTAAAGTCCCTGACACCAGTGTCTCTGAAACAATCCATCGTGTTATTTATTTGCCTAAATTCCATCTCAATGGCTAGGTCATCATAAAACGATAGAGATCGACAGCACATAAAACAAAGATTTGCTTCTAATGTCTACCTTCCAAGATACACAGATGGGACCTTCATATGACCTATGAAAATATAATTCCTATTGCTGGTGTTGATAAGGATGGACTTATCCATCCATGTACTTTGCAGTGCGGAAATTTCATTTTTGTTTTCTAATGTTCAATAAAGATCTTCTGCTTGCTTATTACATTGTGTAGAAAATGTATTATACAAACAGATGCTATTTCCAATTTTTTTCAACACTACCATCAGTGATTTTTAAAGAAAACAGTACAGTTGATTCTGTTCAGGGTCGTGAGGACATGGTAGGTCAAATTGTGTAATATAACATTGTTACACAGGGTCTTATAGAAACATGACCTGGACATTTATGATAAAACTAAAGACAATATAATATGATCATGACAATGTACATTTATTCTATTTTGGAGACATATACTTGGGAGTAAGCAAAAAACTTCTTCAGTTGTCCATAATTATTTTTCAAGAATGCAGGCTGGTTTTCAAATACTTAGTGGGCAGAAATTATTTTTCAGGACATTTCCATCTTCTGTAGTTATAGACTCTTGTTACCTTTTTTTAAACATCTAGTTCCTTTCCTCAACTTCTCCAACATTTTGAGGATAATAATTACAATGCGAGGCTCTGTGATATACTTACCTTTTCCCTCACAGTATTTATTGTCTGAGCCCAAAATAAGCTAGTTTTCACCTGAAACTAAAGGTATAGCATTAACAAGTTATCAAAATAATATTTTTTTTGGCTTAGCATTTGTTACCATTATATAATACAATACTATAAGAAGAACTTTAAAAATTCATAAACTAAACTTGTGTTTGACACATGATATTCATGTCTTTTTATATTTCAATGTTATGAAGATTCCATTTGTTAATTTTGAAAAACAGAAATGGCCAGCATGTGGTTAACATCCACAATGAGCTGTTGAACAGAGACTAACAAGGTTTCCCAAAAGAAGATGGATTTCTGTCAGAGCACTTAATGACCCACCAAAGGTTAATGGTAAGACCCTACTGCCAAAGACACCATATGCTGTTGGTACAAAACATGGAGTGACCTGGCTCAAATCTGGAATAGAGTCAGTTCCCAGACAGTTAACCCCTTTAGTACCAAAAGTTGCTACATGAGTGACTAGGGGAAAATGACCAACATCTGTCCAAGCAATTCGTGGTCTAAGCTACTCATCAGTAAACAACCTGACATGATGCTCACACAACTACAATAGTGGCACACAGCCGTGGTGGGTAACCAACTGCTCTTGAATTGCCTAACGGATCCACTCAATGGAACAGATCCCATAGCTGGAGCTGGGAAACAAGTCAGAACCATATACAAAACATGAGCCTGCTCTCCATTTTCAAGCTCCCACCAATCATGTGTTACAAGAGGGCCTACACCTATTAAATTCTCTCTAAAATAAAAATGGTTATCCCATTTATCTGGTGCTGACTTCACTCAAGGTATTAACTGCAGTAATGCAAAGGTGCCTAATACATTTTCATAGCTTAGTTCAAAGTAACAATGGTTTAATAATCATTCTGTGAAATTTTTGAAAATTTGACAATTGGCAATTATAAACTAAGTGCTATCTCCTCTTATACACCAATGGCTGTATAAACTGACTAAATGACATTGTGAGTCTAATAAAGACATACAAGGTAAAAATATCAGAAATTCTGTATATATTTTGGTGCATTGCGTATTTCTTGTCATAATTTCTGTTCTCTTTAAGACAGAGAAAGCCAGAATTTTGAATATAAAATAATGTAAAGGGACAAGCTAGCTTCTTGTATTTGTCAGAGAATACCTAGCATCAAAAGACCTTGTATTTAGCCGGGTGTGGTGGCACATGCCTTTAATCCCAGCACTCAGGAGATAGCGGTAGGAGGATCACCGTGAGTTTGAATCAACCCTGAGACTACCTAGTGAATTTCAGGTCAGCCTGGGCTAGAGTGAGACCCTACTTCAAAAAAAAAAAAAAAAAAAGACCTTGTATTTAATGCTTGTTTCCCAGATTTCAAAAAGAGTTTATTAGGAAACCTAATTAAATTATTATTTATCATTTGATAATTGCATACTATATAATGTACTTTGATCATCATGACCCCCTTACCCTCTCTTATTCTCCTCCCCTCCCACTGACATCCTTCTTCCTAATAAGTCCTTCTCTTATTTTCAAGACTTTCTTTTTGTAATTCACCAACTTTTCTTTGGGTTGCTTGCCTAAGCATGAGCAGGGATTTATTCACTGGAGAATAGGCAACATCCTAGCAGCTAGAAGACTGAAGAAAAGCATTCTCATTTCTTACTAAATATTAATTGCCAATCGCTCCTGAGAGGGATGATGCCTTGTGAGTCTCTCCTTCATCGATGACTGAGTGGTGAAGGGACCAATCTTGTGCTGGTCTTCAACAGTTTATGACAGCTACTTTGAGTTCATGAGGGCAATATCTGTATTATGTCTGGAAGATAGTGGTTTATGTTTTGAGTTAGTGTCCCTAATATATTTTGAATTTTTGCACTCCTGTATATATACGACTATACTTGAATTTAAGGAAATCTTCGCAAATAGGATTATAGAAATTTAAATAAGGTGTGTGTGTGAGAGAGAGAGAGGTTGGCTAGCAATGACTTACATTTCAAGTACTTCACATGCTGTCAGGACCCAGTAAAAAATGCCAGCTGTTATTAGTATGGATTCCCACTATGCCTGTAAGAGTGTAAGTTTCTGACACAGGTAAAAATTCCGGAGGGTCATCCAGCACACTTATTAAAAACAAAATGTAAATGACTCTACAATTTTGTTCAGACAACTGCAGAACCTAGAAAAGCTGTTGCTGCTATTGACACATAACATACTGCTATTATTGGTCTTTTTATATAAATATAAATATATATACATATATATATATATAATTTGAATTTTTGGAGACTTTAGCTGTGCTGTCAACTTTGGAAAAAAAAAATCCCTGTTTACCATGTTGAGTTGGCATTGTACAGAAATTAACAGCCATATTGTTCTAGAAATGTTAAACTTAATTTTTTCCATATGTACAGGGGTAATGCACTGTATTAAATATATAAGGTCTTATCTACGTGGGTTTGATTACAGAAACTAATAAAGTATTCTCTAAATAAAAAAAAAAAAATTCCGGAGGTTTGGGAACCTGATTCTTTTGTAACATGCTGCAAGTAAAATTAGCCTCCTTTCATCTCATAGGAAGATGATATTGTTACTAAACTAGATAGCATGTGCTCTTACCCTCTGATCTACATGGAGATTGTCTCTACCTTCTGCGTCTACTCACTGCTGACATCTTAAATACATAGTGCAGTCAAAACACCACTGTCTTTGCAAGTTGTACAGAAATGTGAGAGCCTTTAGGGAACTGACACCAAACTTATCAACATAGGTATCGACAATTGTTGCAGTCAAGTTTACATTGCTGGCAGAAATCACCCAACCAAGAAGAGATTTTGGGATAAAGGGTTTATTTTGGCTTATAGACTTGAAGGGAAGCTCCATGATGGCAGGGAAAAACGATGGCATAAGCAAAGGGTGGACATCACCCCCTGGCCAACATAAAGTGAAAAATATCAACAGGAGAGTGTGCCAAACACTGGCATGGGGAAGCTGGCTATAACACCCATAAGCCCACCACCAATAAAACATGGCCTCCAGGAGGTTTTAATTTTCAATTGCCATCAGCTGGGGAGACGAGCATTCAGAATAACTTAAGTTTATGGGGACACCTGAATGAAACTACCACAATAAGTGAGTTAGGGCTTAGAAGTCACATTGAATATTTTTTATTAGTTATGTACATACTCAGTGTGCGAATAGCACATGTTGGTACCATCCTTACCCTCATCCCATCCCCCTCCCAAGGAGCCCTCTTTGATGGGGATACCATGTGGATTGTGGGTCATGCGTTGTGGAGAAAGCCATCAGTTATGGTGAAGAGGCAATTACTCTGGGCATAATGTCCCAACTTGTGGCTCTAATAATCTTTCCACACTCTCTTCAGTGAATTACCCTGAGCCATGTTGGGTTCCTTTTAGGTTTACTTCAGTGATGGGCTCTTGGGAGCCTCTGTGTCTTTGGATCTCTGATTTGGAAGGAGTTTAGTATTCTCTGTGTCTATCTCCTTCACCCTTGTGCTGAATATGTTTATTGTTACAGGTAAACATGTCCTATATTTTTCAGGACAATTAGCATTAGATTTGAATTATTATTTCAATGACCATTAAGTAATTATGGCAAGTATCTCAGTGGTACGTGACCTAATAATTTGAAAGGAAGCAAAAACTCTCAGTGGGTGTAATAATATATACAAAAAAAAGAAATTGTAGGGTTTGAAACTAGTCCAAGATACTTAAGAGTTATTTATATATATATATATATGTATTTCTGTAACCTGATCTAGGTTAATGCTGGAAAACTATAACATGTGAGCCAAACCTCACCTACTAGTAGTGTTAGTAAGCAAGGTTTACTGGAATACAAGACATTCATCTGTAACTTAGTTTCCATTGCTGTTTTGTACCATATTGATAGACTTAAGCCATTGTAATAAAACATATGTCCCACAAAATATAATTTGTTCTCTGCCTAGCAGTGTATTAAAGCTCAGTGACTCTCCATGATAAATGCAAGGATAGTTTTAATAAAATATTTGGGAAAAATCTTATTTGCATCATTATTAGTGATATATTATAACTTTATATTGACCATTTGGTTTTCATGGCCCATCCTCAAAATATTCCATGATAGCTTTATGGGGATTTTTAGAGCCAATCCTTAGAGGTTTCAGTCTCTACATATCAGTACATGTTCAGAAAATATGTGCTACATAAATAAAATTATCCAAGCAGTCTAAACATTTTCTGAAGAGTGATGTGGTATTCAAGTTCAGTAAGAAGCCCCAGGGTAGAAAGCTGCTTTTCCCAGCATCCAAGTGCACTAGCTTTGTTTCTAGTAATTTTAACCTCAAAACTTTATACCTTAGGAGAGGCGATAGGTGAAAGTGAGAAATGTCAGATTACTGTCATTTTTTTAAAGAACTTTACTAGGTTGGCTTAGTAGATGTATTCTATGTGGAAGTTTCTGTACCTGGGAAGTGCTTGTGGTTCTACCCATGGATCATTTTACAGTTAGTGTTAGAAGGTATTCTGGGACCTTGCATTTTGGAGACTCGAAAATTTTGGGTTGGTCTTTCTTCAGAATATACTAGTGGAAGACTCTGTGAAGCACTTCATGGTAGTTATTTTCTTTTTCATTCAAGTTGGTGACCTCTTACTCCTCTTGCCTTCAAACCCACATGCGGTACAGTTTCTCTGAATTCGTTGTGCTCGCTCCTGTTTCAGTCTGGCTAGGTCTCAGTGAAGCACATGCAGGCCAAAGGGATGTCTTGTAGGAATTGAGCTTCCTCTTGGTGGTCTATCCTAGCTACTCAGTCAACCTGTCATTCATTCCTCTTCCAAACTCCCAGGGCCAGAGGTCCTGGTAATATGTTAGTCAACTTTAATAACACCAGTATTTAAAAGTGAATGTTATGAATTACATTCAGCCCCTTAATTATTTCAGGAAGGATATAAGAACAAACTTATATTCCTGTTTAGACTCCATGAGGGCTTCAGCCATAAGACACATTTTCTCATGTATAGAATTTATGAATCCTGAATGGAAAATGAGATTTATTCCACCTTGGAATTTGGAATTAAGTAATTTTAGTACATTTAAGCTATAAGAAAATAGTATGATGAATTGAGTTTTATAACTCAGGATAGATAAAGGCCTTTATGGATAGGACAAAAGACTAGAAAATAAAAAAGAAACAATTAAAAGAAAATAAGGTATAATATTAAATTCTGATTCTCAGAAAAATAAATATGCATGTGTATAATCTAATGTGGTGGAATGGGAACATGGCTTAGTAGTTAAAAGCATTTGATTGAAAAGCCTGTCTGCCCAGGTTCAGTTCTACAGTACCCATGTAAAGCCAGATGTACAAAGTGGCACATACATCTGGAGTTCATTTGCAGTAGCAAGAGGCCCTGGTGCACCCATTCTCTCTCTCTCTCTCTCTCTCTCTCCTTATGTTTCTGTCTCTCTCTAATCACAGGTAAATAAGTAAAAATTTAAAACTTTCAGGCTGGAGAGATGGATTAGTGGATAAAATGTTTGTTTGCACAGCCAAAGGATCAGGTTCAATTCCCCAGTATCCATGTAAGCTAGATGCAGAAGTTGATACATGTGTCTGGAGTTTGTTTGCAATTACTATAGGCCCTGGTGAGCCCATACTCTCTCTCTCTCTCTCAAATAAATAAAAGAAGAGAAAAGATATTTTATAAAAAAATAATATATTGTAGTAATATAGTCTAATTAAATCCAGTTTACAACTTAGAACAAATGAAGGAAGCATTGGGAGGTTTTGAGAAAAGGAGAGGGTCTGGACAGTTGTTCAGTTGTGAATTATGTGTCATGTAATTTTGAAAATCATAGATTCACAGACTGATTCTGTTCTAACAATAGAGTGGGTTATTTATGGCAAACCCTGTTTCTGAAGCAGATACCCAGCCAAATCACACAAGAAGAAATGGTTTGAAGCAAGCAGAGAATTGGCAAGGCTGAGAGAATTCATGAGATCAGGATATGAGGGAGAGATGGAAGTCCAGCTGTGAGCCTAGCATTTGACACAGATTTCCCCAGGGCACATGATATACAACAGGTACCATTCACTACTGTAGAAACACACAAGCTCAGGGGCCTTTAGAGAATCATACTTCTTACAAAGTTGGATTTCAAGGAACATCTAAAAGGAAGAAATTTACTTAATGTTCTTGGAATTTGGTTGGGTTCTTCAAATTGCTACATCATTAAGATAAAGGTAACATAACTATTTGTTTCATATAAATAGTATGTTATCTTTCCAAGTGGCAGTAAATTAAATCTACCTTTTCCTCACTCAGTATATTTAAATCAATTTCAGGGAGATATGCCAAAATGTGAAAGGTAAAACCATAAGTCTTCTAATGATTAACATATAATGGCTTCTCCTTGAATAGGTAGAAATTTCTTAATCATAGTATAATGTACATTAGAAATAAGATGTTTGCTTATTAAGCAATTTTTATATTTTATTCATTTATTTTTCATTTATTGTGTGTGTGTGTGTGTGTGTGTGTGTGTGGAGAGAGAGAGAGAGAGAGAGAGAGAGAGAAATATGAGTATGGGTGCACCAGGGCTTCTTGCCACTGTAAATGGACTCCAGATGCATGTACCACTTTGTGCTTCTGGCTTTAACTTGTGTACTAGTGAAATGAAACCAGACCAGCAGATTTTGCAAGCAAGTTCATTTAATGGCTGAGCCATACCACAAGTCTTTATTAGCTGAATTTTAAGAGTATGAGCTCTTTATTGTTGTACATATTTTAATGATTTCTCCTCCATTTTGAATTCTCATTCTCAAAAATTGTACCTATCAAATTCAAACATATACAAACAAAGATTCATCGGGAAGGACTATGCATGTGGGACAAGATAGAAAATGTTCAGAAAGCATTCTGAATCTTGAAGAGCTCTGAACTTGGTAAGCTCCGTCCAGGGGCTGTTAGACTACAGCTTTCACAGCTACTGTGGTCATGGGGCTTCTGGTGTCCAGCATTGCCACCTAGCCTGATAGGAACAGTGCAGATCAAAAGCACTGCCCAGCCAGCTGTTCACACTGAGTTGTCCATGTTTATTGAATAATCACTCCTCATTTGATTTTTTTTAATGATTGCCATCCTTTCTGGTGTAAGTTGGAACCTCTCATAGTTTTAATTTGCATTTCCCTGATGGATAAGAATGTTGAACATTTTCTTAGGTACTAGCCATTTGTCCTTCTTCCATTGAGAATAATTTCTGTGCATGGTGAAAGGAATGGGTCTACTTTTAGTTTTCTACATGTGGTCATCCAATTTGTCCAGCACCATTTGTTGAAGGTGCTGTCCTTTCTCCAATGTCCATTGTTGGCTCCTTTGTCAAAATTCAAGTAGCTGTACTTGCTTGAACTAAGGGCTGGGTATTCAATTTTGTTCCATTTGTCTAACTATCTGTTTTTATGCCATTACCTTGTTGTTTTTGTTACTATGGCTTTGTACTATAGCTTTAAACTGAGTATGGTTATAACTACAGAGGTGTTTCTTTTGCTGAGGATATGTTTGGAAATCTGGGGCCTTCTGCCATACCATATGAATTTTGAGATTTAGGGTTTTATTTGATTAGTTTATATAGTTCCAAAGATTTATTTAAAAAATAGTGCTAGTTCTCCCATGATTTCATGGAGATGATTGAATTTTGGGCTTTTTAACTAATAATTTGAAAGATTCCAAGCATTGAAACTTCAGCCTAATTAGCATTAAAATTTCAAATGCTTTTCTTTCTACAATCACACAGCCTAGCATGTAGTCATTCTAGATGTCTGTAGAGGTTAGGCGGCAGATTTTTCCATTTACATGTTTCAGCCTACAGGGATTTTTATCAACAGGAACTCTGTTCTGTCAGTGAGAAGTAATGAGACAGGGATGTCCTCTTTCTTACATCCATGGTGAGTTTGCCATCATCTCGTTGCAGGTTAGAGATACATCTTTGACATAGACTTCTATATAAAAAAATATATGTCCAAGCAGGGTGTGGTGGCACACGCCTTTAATCCCAGCACTTGGGAGGTAGAAGTAGGAGGATCGCCGTAAGTTCGAGGCCACCCTGAGACTCCAGCCTGGGCTAGAGTGAAACCCTACCTTGAAAAACCAAAACAAACAAACAAAAAAAAAGATGTCCAAATACTGCCTCTCTTTGTGGAAACATATATTCATTCTTCATGAATCATCTCTCTTGGTATGAAATATCAAATCACATTGGTGTCTTGCATTCTCTCTAGGCTTCATCCTTTAAAAGGGCATTTTATCCTTATTCTCCATCACTGTTAAGATCCTCCCAGACCCTCTCTTGGCTGAATAACAGCCCACCAGCAATATAATTCTGCTCTAAGGAACCACATATGTCTTTACTCCACTATGACATTCTCCTTGTTTCCTGTCATGATAACCAGTTCTCTCATCCTATCACACATGGGTATATCATAAGTTTGTGGGCTAAGCAGATATTTATCTTGAAATAAAATGCTAGTCTTTGTAGCCCGCGTAGTCGTCTCGCCAGCAAGAACGCACGCGGACACCAGGATCCTTCTGCAGCAAGCGTTTAATCCAGATGAAAAGAGGAAAGACCCAGAGCCCCGAAATGGCGCCGCTTATATAGCCCCTAGGTGGCGTGTACTCTGCTGATTGGCTGCGCGCTCATATGACGCTCATATGACGCTCATATGCCCGGGCTGGGCAGTGACTTGGCGCGCTTTTGCCACTTGCACATGCGCTATTCTACTTGTTCACCAGGGCCGAGGCCGGATGTCAGCGCCATCTAGTAATGGCGGTCACCTCTCGGCTCTCTACATCTCCCCCTGTTTGTTTTAATAAGATGACAACTGCCTCATAGCCCAGCCAGCGCAGCACCAAACAACCCTATGCTCGATCAAGCAAATTCCTTCCTTGGGGAATAAGCGATCAAGAGCTCACTCCCTCACCTTATCAGGTGCAATGGAGACAAGTCCTCTGAGTGCAAAGGCCAAGGGAGAGACAAAAAGGGGAGTTAACACCCATCCCTGTGCAATGGAATATTGTTCCTGGGGGTGCAAGGGCTGTCAATCTCATATTTTGGTGCTGCAGCCACTTAGGCAAGGGCTGATTAGACTTAGATCTCCCATCGACTCAGTGCAATGGGCTAAACCCTTGAGGTGCATCGACTGAGGGTCTCAGTCTAATAAATTAACCAAATTTCAGGAGATGATCCCTGTTCCATAGCCACAAGTGCTTGCGCAATAACTGCCTTGTCACATTGCTATTGAGCTCTGAGCTTGCAGAACAACCAAAGCAGGAACACTAAGCCACAACATAGGGCTGCACCAAACAGCGCCACTCCCACCCATTCCTTAAAGAAAGAGAAGGCTGAAGAAATCCAGGATGTCAGGCCCACAGCTAGGGAGGGGTCAACTCTAGTAGAGTAGGGTCTTCATAATGGATCTTGTCCACTTCTTCGGCTCCTGCACAGGATCTCGATGATTCGTCAGGTCTCACAAGTCTACGTGTTAGGCGTTCTGGTAGCCAGAATGGATTGTCTTCTTCCTGTGGAAAAACACAAACAGCTCCCCTGGATCTTATTAAAATAGGATCTGGGCCTCTCCATTGACCAGTCAAAACATCTTTCCACTTAACCATCTCCTGTGGCCTGTTAGGCTCTGAGCAATGACGGTCAGCCGCCGAATGGCCCTGACTGTCCAAATTTAAAAAATTAAGAGTAAAGAGTGCTATGGATATAGTCACTCGTGGGACTGAGGGCAGAGCCTCATCGACTCCCCCTTTTTGTTTTATTAAATAAGACTTTAGAGTGCGATGAGCCCGTTCTATAATACCCTGTCCTTGAGGATTATATGGGAGACCTGTCAAATGGGTCACTCCCATCTGGTGACAGAACTGTCCAAATTTTTGAGAAGTATAAGCTGGTCCATTGTCAGTTTTAAGAATTTTGGGCTTCCCCCAGGCACTCCACGCCTCGAGGCAGTGTTGAATAACATGGGCTGCTTTCTCCCCGGTTAATGGGGAAGCAAACATAACTCCAGAACAAGTATCAATGGAAACATGTAAATATTGTAATTTGCCAAAAAATGGGACGTGAGTAACATCCATCTGCCAAATTTGTAATGGGCGAATTCCTCTGGGATTAAAGCAAGGAGAGACTAAAACAATGCAAACACAACCACCATCAAACAAACATTAAACTTCTGCAGTTCAAGTTCAATAGCCTTGAAAAGCAGGTTCCTCCTCCAGTCAACTCTTTCCAAAAGTGTTTGCATTTCTATGATAGCCTTTCCTCAGGCATCCTTTCCATTGTTTGAATGTAAAGCAGTTGGAACAGCTTCCTTAAGATTGCTAATGTGTTTGACAATAGCAGGTTCAGTAACCTAAAACCAGTCTCAGTGCCTGTAATTTTAACTTGCTTGAGGTTTTCCAGCTTAAAATCTTAAATCTCTCAGTCCAATATCTTTAGCCAAGCACATCAGTCCATTACAAATTTAACCTTGATCAAACACTCTGGACCTCAGCAGCAGAACGCAGCCAGCCCTTATTCCAATAGCCCAGTTCCAACAAAGTCCTCTGCAGTCTTTCCTTCATTGCCATAGTGGCGAGTCTCTCAAGCTGCATGACTGTAAAATTAGCATCTACTCCATACTTATTAACTGATTCAGCAAGTTCCTTAATGAGGGCATACTCTACCGGCGCATGAACGCGGCCTCCATCCGCAGCCTCAAACACCGGGAAGGCTTGTAAGCACCTCCTTCTGTCCCCCTCTGAAAGGAAGGAATCTGAACAATGCTTGCCGGCATAAGGCGGAGGAGCACTGGGAATGACAGGGGCGGCAGATTGAAAAGCCGCGTGGTTCAGCGAGCCGCTTCGCCATCTAATTCTTCCTCCTCGGAGGGACTAAGATCCTCAGACTCTGAGCTATCAATTCCTAAAGCCTCCAATTCTTTTATCGGATAAAGAAGCCTCCTTTTTGGACTTCTCTTTTCCCTCTCATGTTTCTCTCCCAGGGCGTCTTTTCCCTTGTCTTTTCTTTCTGTGGACTTAGCGTCCGCGGAAAGGCCTTTTTTCTTAGAGACGTCTTTTTCTTTTTCCTCAAGGGCCCCTAACCTTTTATCCCGTTCTGTTTCTGACATGCTGTCTTGTAGCTCCGAATGTGAGGCTCCCATGTTCACAAAGAAGAGAACGAGAGCCACCATCACAATAGGGAGAGCAAAAATTGCTCCTACCAATTTGGATGAAAGATGAGACAAGTCAAGACCAAACATGCCTCTCAGAACCTACCTCAGTCCTGCAGTTCTGAATCCTTCCCCGTGAATGGGGGGTCTCCTCGGCGCCGGCGATGACAGGCACCCGGCGTCCCGGGTTTTTCAGCACCAGTTGTAGCCCGCGTAGTCGTCTCGCCAGCAAGAACGCACGCGGACACCAGGATCCTTCTGCAGCAAGCGTTTAATCCAGATGAAAAGAGGAAAGACCCAGAGCCCCGAAATGGCGCCGCTTATATAGCCCCTAGGTGGCGTGTACTCTGCTGATTGGCTGCGCGCTCATATGACGCTCATATGACGCTCATATGCCCGGGCTGGGCAGTGACTTGGCGCGCTTTTGCCACTTGCACATGCGCTATTCTACTTGTTCACCAGGGCCGAGGCCGGATGTCAGCGCCATCTAGTAATGGCGGTCACCTCTCGGCTCTCTACAAGTCTTCTCTTTTAACAGGGTCAAACAACATAGGAAATGACTTTCTTATGATGCTTTCTCTTACAGTCCTTTTGTTTTTATTTTATTTATCTTTTTGAGAGATAAAGAATCCTTGCACCCTAGGGCCTCTAACACTGGAAAGAACTCCAGACCCATGTGCTACTTTGTACATCTAACTTTATGTGGGTACTGGGTAATAAAACCCAGGCCGTCAGACTTTGCAAGCAAGAGCCTTTAACCTCTGAGTCACATCACTAGCTCATTAAATGTTAAACTTTTTTGTTTATTTTAATGGTAAGGTCTTACTCTATCCCAGGAATACATGGAACTCACTCTGTATGCAGGCTGGCTTCAAACTCACAGTGATCCTCCTACCTCTACCACAGCAGTGCTGGGGAGTAAGTATATGTGCCACCATGCCCAATTTATAGTCTTTATTTTAATTTATTTATTTTTTCAGTTCACATTTTTACTTTTGACTTTGCTTAACTAAGAATTTTCCTTGGAACATAAAATGAAGAACCAAATAATTATGTTTTGCCACTAAACAGCTCAAAAAAAAAATAAACCCAAAATAACAGGGATGAACCATGCACATAAAATATTCTGTTTCTATAAGCTGATTACTTCTGTTTTTCTGTTACCATCACAGATTAACTAAATACTGTTTTTTTTTCAATAGAAATCTGCATTGACAAATATGGCTTCACATTTCTCAAAATAATTTGCTTCCTAAGGTTAGAATATGTCATAATTAAATACTTTTTGTTTTTCGTTGTGATCTTTCCATATAATTCCAGAAAATATCATTCAACAGTTATTGCACTGATGTAGATAAAAAAAGACCTGACAGAACACCAAACTTCTAATGTCCAAAAATATAGCTATCCTGGCTATAGGAGAGCAGTGTGGCAATTACTCTTCTGGACGTTTACTCCATGTGTGCCTATCCATTTTTCCATTTGGAAAAAGCAACAATTCACTTATACTTGCAGGCTTAACAGGATTAACTGTGATTTGATATAAGTGACAGATTTAAATTTACAGAGAAGCATAGCAGAAATATTTACAAGAAACATATAAGCGCTATGGGAATGAATGATATATGACCACAGAAAGATAAAAAATTTCAGACCTATAGTAAAATCTAGTAAGCTGTATGCTAACTACCATAAACAATGAGAAGAGCAGGCATCATGAATAAGGTAAAATATCTGGCTCTTTGTTGCAGTTACCTTTTCTTTGCTGGGACAAAGCACCCAACCAATAGCAGCTGCTGGGAGTAGAGTTGTTTATTTTGGTTTATAGCCAACATGATGACCAGGGAAAAATGGTGGAGCATTAGCTCCTTATCTACTTTCTGTTGTGGACAATAGGAGAGGAAGCTGACTACCACTGGCAAGCTGTGAGTTAATAAACCTCAAGGTCTACTCCCAATGACACACCTCCTCTAATAAGGTCCTACCTCTCAAATTGCCATCAGTTAGGGATCAAGCATTCAAAACACAAAAGTTTATGAGGTATACCTCATTCAAATTCCCATACTCTTATTTCCCATAAGAGATACTGTTTATTATTTATATATTCAATTTCAAATATTATGCCTCAAATTTATCCCATATGGCCAAACATTTTGAGATGACAAGCAGATGTCCACTAGAATGTATGCAAGTTAGGATTATCCAGGGGAAACTAAGCAGTAGGATTGAGAACAGAAAGTTAAAAAGAAGAGAGGTCAATTCTAAGGAAAATACTCATGTGACCATAGAAGCTGGCAAGTGCCAAACCTGCAGAGCATACCAGCATGTGACCAGGAAGGAGCAGACATTGAGGTTTAAGTATGAAAGTTGTCTGCTGACAGAATTCTTCCTTCCTTGGGAAGAGCCGTTCTTTGTTCTGTTCAGTTCAGCTAATAGAATGAGGATATTACAGAAGGCAATCTGTTTCACCCAAAATATACTAATTTGCTCATCTCAACCAAAAACCACTTTTATGTAAACATTCAGAATAATGTTTATCTACATTGACATGGAGAATTAGTCATAGTCAATGTATATAAATAAATACTCATAATGTGCAAAGACATCCCACCCTGCAGACCTACTAATGTTCAACAATGTTAGGTGAATAGCTTTTTTTTTTTAGAATAATTATGTTCAATAAATAAAACTCTCACAAGAACAGCTTCAGCAAACTCAGGATAGTTATGTTATTTAGTCTGAACACTATTTTTACCTACAAACACTAACAGTTGAAATAGGTAATTTGATCATCTAAAGTCAAGTATATGAGATTTTCTGCTTAGTAATGATTCCATTCTACTTTAAGAAAAATGCTTCCTATCAAATGTAATATCTACCTTTTAAGAAACATAATTTTGGTGATACAAAAAGTATGAGAAAAATTTGTTTCTTAATTTTTTACAATTAATTCTAATTGTATTTCTAATTAATATATCTAATTGTAATTCTGTATAAGTCTATTTGTAAAATTCCTTGCAATGTGAAATTAAGCACATAAAAGCTACAAAATCAATGTTAAAATGAAATAATATTGTATAGATTGTATTGACATATATAATAGTGCTTTATAGACATAATTTGGCTTTTTGTTAGATCATGTCATACTTTCTGTCCATCTATATTAACTGTGGCATTTAGGGATGAAATTAACATCAGAAATTTGAACTGATTAATACAAGTTTGAATCTGATGGCTTTATAACACATTGCCCTAAAGGAGTCATAAAGCATAAAGCACTGTACATGCATAAAGTGCATTGGTGTATACATCTTCATTTTTATTTAATCTTTTAGAAAGGTATCTTGAGTAATGATTACAGGCAAAAATAGAAGACATCTTGTTAATTTGAATGTCATTTGTACTAAATGACTACATCAGCATTTGTAGAAAATTACACAATACATGCTTATATTTATAGCTAATTCATTGTTTAATTTAAATTCAAACGCGGAGACTTCCTGTTAAGATGGCGTCTGCCTAACCGCGCCGCAACACAATTGAATACATTTTCATTTGGCAAAGTGGACAACTCTACAAGTGAATAAGGCAGACTTAAAACAGTTACAAGGGCATTAGAGCCTCAACTATTCAGAATGCCTGAGAGAGAGGGCTAATGGTTTCCTTACATCCTCTTGAGACTTCCTAAGTCAATGGTTTGTATGCGTTTAAGTCACATAGCCACAAAACTCATATCAAAGAGATCCACTTCAATTCTGAGCAGCCCTTACCATATCACAGTAGACACTAGGAAGCTGCAATCTTTTGATTTTTTTTTTTTGTATTTGAATTATTTATTTAGGATGACAAAATTAAAGTAAGGATTCTTTTTTAAAATTTATTTTATTAGATATGTACATATTTAGTATGTAAACAACACATGTTAGTACCATCCTTTCCGTCCTCCCTGCCCCTTTTCTGTGTTTTTCAGTTTGTTTTCTTAGCACATGGAAAGTGCTGCCGCCCAGCTTCTGTGTATGTGGTGAGCAAAGCTTTAACGCCGCTTTAAAAAGTGTATTCACTTCTCCAGGTTGCTCCAGGCTTGACATTTGTGTGAAAAACATATTCTTGGCCAGGAAAAATTACTATTGAAATGCAGTCTTCCACTTAACTCTGTCTCCTAAGAACAGGAATGGATGACACTTTCTTTAGCAATAGGCTGTGCTCTCCCTCAAACAACAACTATATTTAGACTTATAAATCTTACTTAATTCCTCAACTACAATTCTCAACAACGTGTCCTTTTCTGTGGAACAGAAAACTCACCATATTCAGCCATCATCTTCTGCTAAGCTACATAAACACTCCTTCACTCTTTTTAAAGAGTATATAAAGTATAATGTTGATAACAGTAACAAAACTTGAACAAACTTTAACACTGAGCCATGAATTTAATATTATATGAAAGCTTTGAATTTAAAAAAGATTAAGTAGCTACAAACTTTACAGTTATTATCTTGATTGTTTAAAAATTAAAAAGAGGGGACTGGAGAGATCACTTGGTGGTTAAAGGCACTTGCTTGTAAAGTCTGATGGCCTATGTTGATTCTCAAGTATCCACAAAGTGACACATGCATCTGCAGTTTGTTTACAGCAGCCAGAAGCGCTGGCACATCAATATTCTTTCTGTCTGCCCCCCGAAGTAAATAAATAATTTAAAAAATTAAAATGAGAGGCTGAGGAGATGCCTTAGCAGCCGAAGGCACTTGTTTGCAAAGCCTGCCACCCTAGTTCAATTTCCCAACCACCCACATAAATATGGATGCAAAAGAATGTCTCAAGTTTCTGTTACTCATGCGCAACAAGATACAATGATGTGCTTATACACACACACACACACACACACACACACACACACACACACACGTGTGTGTGTGTGAAAAGAAGTAAATTTAAAATAGCAAATTTAAAAAATTGAGCCAGGTATGGTGGTGCATGCCTTTAATCCCAGCACTTGTGATACAGAGGTAGGAGGATCACTGTGAGTTCAAGGCCACCCTGAGACTCCATAGTGAATTCCAGGTCAGCCTGGGCTACAGTGAGACCCTACCTTGAAAAATAAAAAATAAATAAATAAATTAAATAATACCATAAAACATGCTTTATTAATTAAAATGAAATTCCTACAATAAGAAGAGTTGTAGAGTATTTGGTTAAATTTACATGAAATTAAAAAGGGATTTTAAAATTTCATCTGGTTTTCATATCTTATGAATTTTTTCTACTTATATTTTTAGAAAAAATATAATATTGATTGAAAACCAGCTTGGCAGTCTCTGGAAACCAGTTTTACAAAACTGTTTGTCTTCATGAAAAGTTATAAAATCTCAGAATTTGATAATTCAATCCAAATACATTCTAAATATAAAAATATCCCAAAAACATGTAGTATATATTATTGAATGTTTATTATGTTGATGTAGAAATTTAACAAGGTTATGAAAATATATAACAGTGAGTCCCTATTGGATGTGACATTCTGAAATAGAAAGGAATATACAAACTCAGAAAGAGTGAGCACCAAACTACATTATATAGGATTTGAAACCATAATGACTGGTATTAGACATAGTGTGATTTATTTACAATTTTCCAAGACAATATTGTTGTATTTGTGCAAGCTCAGTACTCTGTTTGGCCTTGCCCCTCAGTCTTATTTATTATCAATGAGGCATTCACATTAATCTGAGAAAACTTCCTGTTTTCATAATTATATGTATATTGCTCTTAAGAAATAGTAGTTTTCATGGAAGTTTACAATTATATTTTGAAAACAAAAAGTTTTATGTTTCCAATAAGTTGAAGGTATGGAAAATTGATAATGTAACTCAAATAAAATATGTATAGAGCATTTTCCAAATCAGAGACCAAATACTAAAGGCTCTCAAACAAAAGAAAGTACTTATGACTCTGTATATAAAAATTCTAAGTTTTTTTCAAGATCTTTGGAGATAGTTAAAAGTGGAATGTAAAATGTGATATACAGTCAATTAAAAACAGACTGGCCGGGCTGGAGAGATGGCTTAGCGGTTAAGCGCTTGCCTGTGAAGCCTAAGGACCCCGGTTCAAGGCTCGATTCCCCAGGACCCACATTAGCCAGATGCACAAGGCGGCACATGAGTCTGGAGTTCATTTGCAGTGGGTGGAAGCCCTGGCGTGCCCATTCTCTCTCTCTCTCTCTCTCTGCCTCTTTATCTCTCTGTCTGTCACTCTCAAGTAAATAAATTTTAAAAAAAAAAACCAGACTGGCCTGGGAAGAAGGATTCATTAATAAAGGCTTCATAATGATGGGACCTAAGCATTAAAATCTAACTGTACTAACTTCATTCATATACTGACATGGGCAAATGTCATGAAAATTGTAACAATTCTCTTAGAAGTTTTGTGCTAGGTAAACTGGCTGTCTGATTCTTAGTTTATTTACTATGTTATTCTATTAAGTTTACTTATGTTCGTTTCCTGTTTTAGCGAGCTGTGTCAGGACCATTCTAATAAAACACACTTGATAAAATGACGCATGTAAAACTTACTTCAAGGATACTACATACTGCCTATTTGATGAACACATGTATAAAAATGGGGAACAGTCATGGCAAGGTCAATATTTAGCTTGATTCACTTGACAAATTACATCAATCCAATTGTGTTATTCATCATAAAACACTGATGGATAGTTTCAAAATGGTTATCTGCTCATACACAATAGTAATATGTTCCTCATTTTTAAAGCAGACCAGAATAACCATTTATAGAAATAAGCATTTTTACATTCAGTTCAGGAGCTAAGGCTCTTCATTTTCTGGACACATCATTTCCCAGTTGGCCAATAAATTTGGAATGCAAGAATATGGGTTAAAAATGTAAGACAGCCTGATGACTGTTCTTAAGTCTTTCACAGAAACACTGTCCACCTCTACTCACACTTCCTTGGCTAGAGCACAGTCACACAGCCATATTCATAAGGGAGGCTGAAAAAGCCTTCAGTGTGGTCAGGAAAAAGAATTTGGTTTTTGGTAAATAGTTGAGTGTTTCTCCCTCAGTCAACATAAGTCTCACTAACATTAAAAATCTATGAATCTCTGAATATATTGATATCATTTTATCTAGCAAATACCTATACTCATTGTATTTCAGACACGCTGTTTCAGTTGACAGCCATTCATAGTTTCCACAACCTCAGGTGGAAGGGATGCTATTTGTGAAGGGATTGTGGAGTCTTCCAGTCCCCCAAGCACTGATTTTGCCTTCTTCTCCAGGGGACATTTGGTAATACCTGACAGGTTTCTGTTGTCACAGCTGAAAGGATGAACTATTATCACCTGGGAGAAAGAGGCTGGAGATACTGATTAACATTGCACAGTGCACAGCGTATGAATACCAGGCTAAAATTTTAGCACCAAGGTAGAGATACTGATTAACACTCCACAGTGCACAGCAGATGAATGCCAGGCTAAAACGTTAGTACCGAGGTTGAGAAACACTTCCTTGCTACTTCACCACCTTAGCTCAAAGTGGAGCCGTGCCTATAGGGATGGTCCAACCAGGCTTATTAAAGAACAATGACATATTGTGTTGTGTTGATCACTCAATGGTTTTTATTCTGATATACTACCTCTAAAATACATCTTAACAGAGTTAATTGTCTTTATAATTATTATAAAGGAGGTAGTTTGAAGTGTCAATTCTTTGAAAAGATATAGAAAAATAATTCTTTCTATTACTATCAAAGATAAAGTAAGAGCATTGATTTCTTCATATATGATAGACTATAAGCAATCCAAGTCCACCCTTTAGCTTGGCTACTTGCTAGTTTAGAGGTAAATATGTGAACAATCTTTGGAAGAGAATAGAAACTACGGCATATAGTTCATGCCTGGTATTCACTCATTTGATACTTGGATCTTGTTTTTCCTGTTTCATTTGGTTACAGGTATATGTATACACCTACTGTATACATAAAATCACATTACTTTCCAATCCTTTATGTAAATTTAAATAAATAATTTATTTATTTAAATTATATTTTATTAGGTTATATTGCTTACATGTTTTTCATGGTATTCTTTAAATGATATGGAGTCTTAAAAAACTGAAGAAAGGGCTGGACAGATGGCTTAGCCGTTAAGGCACTTGCCTGAAAAGCCAAAGGACCCACGTTTGACTCCCCAGGACCCACATAAGCCAGATGCACAAGGGGGTGAACACATCTGGAGTTCCTTTACAGTGGCTGGAAGCCCTGGCACGTCCATTCTCTCTCTCTCTCTTTCTGTTTCTCATTGCTTATTTCTGTATCTCTCTCTTTCTCAAATAAATAAAAAAAACAAAATAAAAACAAACTGAAGAAATTAAACACCAATAAAGAAGACCATCCTCAAAACCTTGTATTTTAAAATAAATAACATCCAAATAATGTCACAACTTATTAATCAGGATCTAAAGATAAGATAATCAAAATAAAACATGATTTTGGAAAGATTAAAATGGTAAAATGAGAAAATATGCATTTTGTATTGAAATTAAATATAGTAGTCATTCATAATCTGACATGTTCAAAAATGACACCAGAAACTCCTCTACCTGCCCTTAACGAATTTTTCTACTTTCACTGAATGATATACAAGTAGAAGTGAAGATAAATATTTTGTCATTATTGGATATTCATATTTATACTCTTTAAATTGTGCCAAATTAGGTTAAGCGTCTTCTATAATATTAACCCTTGGATTATCATAAAATTTCAGTACTTTGCAGTACTTGATTTTCAGATTTTTCTGCAAAATTGCTAAGGCTAATATAACTAATGATTATTGGAATCTCTGTATGGCTTCACAAACAGAAATATTTTAAGCCCTCTGGGCTTTGCTGTGCAATTTAAATCCAAGTGCTAATTTCAAAATGTTCTGGGTTTTATTTAAAAATACAAGCTGTCTTTTGAAGCATTTATATACATTTGAAACAAAATTCATAAACTGACAAGCTGTTTTCTTTGGCCTGCATGGCATTTTAATTTTTTAAATACTTTTTGAAGCATTTGACACCTTTAAAATTGTGGATCTATCTGTCAGGATAATCAGACTGTCAGAGGCCTTCTCAGCTCCTGACAGGATCAGTCTCCTTTGAGAAAGAGAAATTGTATGCTCACTGTCAAGCATCACCAAGTTCTGCCAAGGTTGCTGATCTCATCGCTTTACTGAGCCGTACAGGCATCTCTTCCTGTCAACCACTTTCCACCACTATGAATATATGTTTAAGAGAAGCAGATACAATTTAAATACCTGTTTTTGTATGTATTTAGTCCACAAGGTTATATTACTATCATAGTATTGCTATCCTGATAGCATGTGTGACTTCAAACCAATGGTGATTTGAACAAGTTCTCACAGCTTCCTCAGGCCCTGGTGATGAGTACTACATAGTGTTGATAACCACACCAGACAGTTTTGATTCCGTTTCAGATTTACGTACATTATATCTAGTTTTGAGCCTACACATAATGCACTTAGCTCATCAAGATGTCTGCAAAGTATGTCTTTCTGACTGCAGGTGACAGACTCCTTCTTCAGCCTTCTCCCTCAGAGTTAACACATGCTTTGTGCTTTACTAGTAATTTCAGAAAGTACCATGGAAACCTTGTGAAAATGCCTTGGAGAAGAATGCACAGCTATTTCAGATGAACTTAGTGAGTTTAGGTTGAAGAAAACTTGGGGTTTATGTCACTTCCTGCATTTTAATTAAGATCATTATGGCATTAGACTTTATTTATAGACAATGCACATTTTCACAAAAAATGTCACTTTAAAGGGATGAGTGAATAACCTACAAGATAGCATAAATTTAAGCTAAGAATTGAAATAGATCAATATCTAGATAAAATGATACCCAGAGTAATGCATAAGATCCTGCTAAAATGACATCTACCCTTTGATGTGTGAGCTAAAAGTTAGGCTCAAACATTCTCACTGGCAATAAAAAAGGGGGTGGGCGATAACCTACTCAGAGAAATGATCCATAGTTTCTATAAGATGTAAAACAAATGATCGCTCAAATTTTCTTACTTATTGTACTAAGAATTGAAGGAGTTTATACTAGAGTTTTTTTCATAAGCAAATGGTTTTTAAACAAAATTTGGGAAAACATCAAAGTAATGTACTTAAGTAATTTTGTGGGCATATTTCTTTCTCTGGTCTTTAGCATGGACTAGTGATGTCCTCAAAGTGAAATTAGTGTAAGTAATGCTTCAAGTAGCTGAGAAAAATACCAGTTGTGGCATCATGCTGATCTGAATAAATAAAGGTAAATAAATAAAAGGGATCTTCCCTGCTGAGCCTGGGACACAAAGGGGTGACTGGCAGATGAACAGTAGTACTTACAGAACAGACACCCATATGGCTCAGGAGGTGATTGGTTGGAATTAAATGAGCCATGGCTGATAAAAACTGGAGGTGAGCAAAAACGTCTGGAATCTTCAGGTAGATGAAGTGGGAAGGGCTGCCCGTCTTCTTACATAACTCTTTAGACTCTGCTTCCATGCACAGACATAAACTGACAATGGAAACCATAAGCTTTTATACACATAGTGAGGCCATGAGTACTTTCAATCTTGAAAACATGTTAGGGTTTTTATAGCCATGATTCTGCTTCAACTATGCCCTAGTAAACTGACTTCTCGCTTCCCTAACAGAGCACACACCTCTACTCACTTGGCTTTCTCTTAGCTGTTTGAAGGAAAAAATTCATTTATGCCTCTTCTAAAAGTGAGGATCATTATATCAAACCCTTCCTTTTAAATATTTTATTATTATTTATTTATTTAGGAGAAAGAGGCAGATAGATAAGAGAGAGAATGGGCGTGCCAGGGTCTCTAGCCACTGCAAACGAACTCCAGACTTGTGCACCACCTTGCACATCTGGCTTACGTGGGCCCTATGGAATAGAACCTGGTCCTTTGCCTTTGCCGGAAACTGCCTTAACTGCTAAGCAAAAATCTCTCCAGTCTTTAAATCCTTCTTGTAAGATTGTTAGGAGGATCTATACCCATTAAGTTGTCTCTAAACTAATAACGGTTATCCCATTTAACCTGTGCTGACTTCACTCTCCACTGGAGAATCTGCTTCTCTTTTATAGAAGGGAGCATGACCTGAGGAGAAAAAGACCCACTGTACCTGACCAAGGCCCCAGCTGAAATCACAGAGGAATTGGGGAAATGAGCAAGAGTGCTGCTTTCTCAGTGAACCTAATATCAGCACAAGGGTGAAGACACTGAGGACACTCAACACCTACCAAAGCAGAAATCCAGAGGCTCCTAAGAGCCCATCACAGAAGTAGACTTAAAATGAACCCAACATGGCTCAGGAAATTTTGTGGAAGAGGGGGGCAGAAAGACTGTTAGAGCCACACTTTGGGACATTATGTACAGACACCTTACCTCACACCATAACTGACTGCTGCCCCCACAATGTGTCTCCCACAATCTCCATGGGGATGATCTGCATTCCCAATGAGGAGGGACCCTTCGGAAAACAGTCAGGGATGAGGGAAAGGATGGTACCAGCATGCGCTGTTTACATACTAAGTATCCATGACTAATAAAAATAAAATAAAATAAATTGTTAGAAGGACTAAATGAGATAATTTCAAAGATCTTAGTCTGTGTTCCTCTGTTCCTCTCTTTTTTGTTATTATCCATGTTTGGCTGTTGGCATTTAGATTATGGTATGTGAAGTTCTGACCATAACATTGGGACTAAGTGAATTATCTCAAAAGTAAATGACTGGCAACACAACATTTAGTTAATGGGGATGGCTTGGGTCTCCTAGGAAAGATTGGCGGACTTTCTCCTGAAGTCTCGTGGGTGTCAGTTTGGTAAATGGGCCATAGTTTTAGGTCTGCTGCAAACCACATATACACTGCAAACTGAACAACTTCTCAGAGTTCTAGTTATATTCACTAAGTTCTCAAGAATTATGAAGAAAGTAAAAGCCACTTTAGAATTTACCATGAGCAGTGAAGCTGTCATACATATTGTGAGAGAAGGTGAAGTCGGATATAATTGAAAGCTGTATTGGAAAAGCTGGGAGTTTTATGATTAGCAACTTAAACAGTACTTTATTTAAGAAAAAAATATTTTTGTAATGAGATTGAGACCGCCAGCATCTACTGCACCCTTTCCTTTAGATTGTGTTCATAGACACAGCTGTTACCCGAGTCAGTCATTCAGCACTTTCTAACCCTGCTCAGCCAATTGTATCGCCTCCTATTTCCCATTCCAAAGAATGCTATCTTGCTTCAGGCATTTTAATACCTACAGCTAGGTTATCAGTAGAAATTTTCAGTCCTGTCAGTGTAATTGCACTGGGACTTTTCACAGGAATTATCATTTATATGATTAGGTGTGAATGTTAAGATCTTAGACTCTCAGTCTTAGCATAAGTTTATGTTTTTGTTTGTTTGTTTTGAGGCAGGGTCTTAACCTAGCATTGACAGTCCTAGAAGTCACTCTGTAGCTCAAGCTGGTTCAGGATTTATGGTGGTTGTGTCAGTTACATTCTCATTGCTGAGACAAAATACTCTATCACAAGCAGCTTATGGAAGGGGGAATAAAAAAGGTTAATTCGGCTGACTGTTTCTAAGGGAAGACCATCCTTGTAGGGAGAGCCTGGCAGGAGCTGAAGTCAGATAAGCCAGCAGAGAGAAAGCAGAGATTGACGAAGGCTGGGGCTCAGCTGTGGCCTCCTTTCCATACACTCCATCAGGAAGGTGCGTCTTCCTACCTCAATAGTCCTAATCACAACAATCCCTCACAGGTGGTTCCTGATCCCATCACATTGGCAATAATAGAAACCATCACAGTGATCCTTCTAACTCAGCCTCCAGAGTGCTGGGATTCCAGGCATTAGATACCGCCTTGGCTTAGTCCCAGTTGGTAGTTTACATGCATGCACAATGTTGTTCCTGTGGGATAAGCCCAAGGATGGGGAAAACCAGTAAAGGCTTCTGTTTAGTTTTCTTTTATAGTCAATTGAAAATAAGTAAGTCTATAGCAGAAGTGGTTGATGATGGAAAGGTGTGCTTTGGAGCACTGCCTTTGCATTCATGACCTCATGGTAGCTGCTGTAACCTGCATAAGACCTGAGTAGTACTGAGCCCATTGGTAGGTTATCATGAATACATGCATGTGTATAACAAAAAGATACTAAGACAGAAGAGAGACTAGTAGGAGAGAGATGGGGGCTCAGTGAGGGCTCAGATGATGGAGCTCAAGGAGGGTGGTGGAAGGAGAATACATAAATTTTTAATAAAGTTCTTTGTTTTAGTAAGTACCCTCACAGTGGAAAATGCTGTACCCAAAAGTCATAGATTGTTACAGAAAAAATACTTGAAATTATTAGATTATGCATATTGTCACTAGTTTATGAAATAGTTGTTTTCTCAACTTCTTCAGAAAAAAGTCATGGCCTCATGAGTTAGAAATTTCTCTAATGATCTAGCCAAGAAGATTTTTTTAATGGTTTTTTGAGGTAGGGTCTTGCTGTAGCCCAGGCTGACCTGGAATTCACTATGTAATCTCAGGTTGGCCTCGAACTCATAGTGATCCTCCTACCTCTGCCTCCCAAGTGCTGGGATTAAAGGCATGCCCCACCACTTATAAACTTTCAGATTTATTGTAGGAGGAACAGAATTATGCTTAGTTCTGATATTTTTACTTTTGTGTGTGAAGTGTAGGAAAATACCTGTTTTGTGTTTCACTATACATAAAAATGCATGTATGTGTACTTGACTACACATAACCAAACAAAAACCCATAAAATATGCAACAGTTGTTCAATTTAGACCTTCCCTTGAGATTTTTTATTTAATAAACCTCTTAGTGGATCAAACTGAACAGGTTTTTTAATGATTCTATGATTTTTCTATATGTAGACATACTTTATCAAAAATTTCAGCTAAAATATTATTTTTGAGGCAAAGTCGTGCTGTACAGCTCAGGCTTGCCGGGCATTTGTGGGCCCCATCCCCTGACCCCATATTGTTTAGTGATGAGGTTTAGTGATAAGTGTGTCCAAACTTGGTTTCCGTTAAAATCATTTGTTGTCTATTTATAATAATAAATTTTACTTACAGATGGAAAAATAAGCTGGTTGTTGGAGTAAACTTGAACAAATATGAAAATATAGTCTATTCATCACATATAGTCATAGCCTGAATGCCTCAACACATTTCTCTTAGTATATGCGTAATAAGATGACTCTTAAAAATAAACCCTATCTTTGGCAAGCGAAACATTTTAAAATATTAGCAACTGTAAATATTAGTTAAATTAATTTATTGGACACTTTTCATGTAAGCAAATGCTGAGTGAAGACAACACAATAATTGTGATGATTATTATAGTACAACAGGTAATTAATACATTTCATAGAGTAGCAACTCTTTCAGTTACTAATTAATTTCTTCCAAGCATCCTCTAGGAAAGCTGTTCCATTAACTTTAAACCTTGGAAGTCAAAGGCACAGAGAGAAGTTCTACAGTTTGCCCAATGTTAATCAGCCACTGGGTTACAATATATTGATCTTATATCAATCTATAAGCTCTGGTTCATGAAATCACATTCTTATCCACTGTGCTATGAACCATTTAATAGCAGTGATAAAAAAAAAATAAAAAGACAATAAAAGCGTTTGGATCTTCCAAAGTCTAAGATAGCCACTGTAAGCATTTGTTTATGTTTCAAGGCTTTAAGTCTTTGTCCATTCACTTTATTCAGAAGCTTGTGGAAAAGCCCCAATTTCTGTTACCCAAAGTGTCCTTATCTGTAAATTAAGGTGTTGAATGTAATATGTTCTTTGAAAGAAACCTTTTTCTGATCGTCTTGCTTCTTTGTCACCTGAAAAGTGAAATGATCTTAGTTTTCTTCTGTTTCTGCCTTGGGGTGACTCTGGTGGAGTTTTAAAAATGTAATTATATATGTAAATCTACTATTTATATTACAAAACTAATAATTTAACCTAGGACCTCACATATGCTACTCGAATGCTCTGCTGCTGACCTATACACTAGCCCTTTTCTAAGTTTCAATACCTAACTTGTACATTCTGGATTTGGAGAATAGTCTCCAGGTCCATCAGCTATAAGCTGATACCAGTACCACTCTATCATGGGCTTATGCTCATTACAATAAATAGACTGCCAAAAAGGAACATCTTATGTAGAAAATCAAAGCAATTACTAGACTTCATTCTCTACAACTTTTTTGTTTTAAATTGACCACTCACATGTTCAAATTTGAAAGGAGATTATTGCTTATTATATGGCTGTAGCATGCATTTTAACAAAACAAAGATTTTTTTGTATAGTTAATGGCTGACGAGTATAAAATACTGAGACAGTATTGTGAAGATTACTCACGATAACTCTGTGTTGATTTTTGATCCCAGTGATTCTTTCACTCAAGTTGCTTCTTATCACCTGAGTTCAGGCACATTTGCAAGATATAACTCGGTGAAGAAACTCTAACAAAAATCAATCATCTCTTCCTAAAACCTTCACTAATGGTAAAAGGTCCTTAATTTAACCCAAGAAGACGGAGAAAGGAAGTTTTGTTGCGTGTGCATGTTCATGTGTGTTCAGGTGAGTGTGTGTATGTGTGCGTGTGGATATGTGTGCGTGTGGGTATGTGTGCGTGTGGGTATGTGTGCGTGTGGGTACACACGTATGTGCCAGCAGAAAGGAATTTCAGGTGTTCCTTTGCTGAAACAGGAGCTCTCACTGGCCTGGAGGATTGGGCCTAGCACTATCCATGCAGTCCTAGGGATCCACCTGCCTTTGACTTCTCAATAACAGGATTTCAGGCATGCCACCACAGCCAGCGTCTTTCTTTTAAATATTTTATTATTTATTTATTTATTTATTTCACAGAGAAATAGATAGATAGAGAGAGATAGATAGAGAGAGAGAGAGAGAGAGAGAGAAAATGGGCACACCAGGGCCTTCAGCCACTGTAGACCAAATCCAGACACATGCGCCCCCTTGTGCATCTGGCTAATGTGGGTCCTGGGGAATCAAACCTGGGTCCTTTGGCTTTGCAGGCAAATGCGTTAACCGCTAACCCATCCCTCCAGCCTAGCAGCCAGTGTCTTTCATGGGAGGAATTCTGGAGACTGAACTCAGCGCTTCATGCCTGCAACCCTGAGAGCAGGCAGTTAGGACGTTTATTTTCATGGATGATCTATACAATCTGTAATGTGATTCCTTCTTTATAGAATATTCTTACCACTGCAGTTTTGCACAAGTGTTTTCTTTCCAGTTTGATTTGATTTTCTGAATAGCAATATAGTCAATTAATTTAACTTAATAAAAAACAACAACTATTGAATTCTTGACAAAGTACTGAGCTAATGTGGCCAAACAGGCTTCTTTCTAACTGTGAGGGCCACTGACTTCAGTGATGTCAAAAATTAGTGGGAAAGGAAACTCACAAGAGGAAAGTTTGAAAATATGACATTAAAGAGATGAGGTCACCATAAGCAAAGATTATAAAAACGTTATAAAACAGTGATAAAGCTGTTTGGGAAGTACCAAAGGCTTCGTAGTGGAAGACGCCTTGAGCTGATCTGAAAGCACGCTGCCCAATGTTAAGTAGCAGGAACCGATTTGATGGGGAGGCAGTGAGAAGTGGCTGGGAGCTGCTCTTTCCTCAGAAAGTGAAGAATCTATGCAATCGAAAGCCAGCCAGATTGGTGAGCCTGCCCGGATACCAGACAACTTGTTTACCAGGTCATAACACAGCAAAACACACGACTCGTTTATCTTGCCGGGCGTCAGAGCCCAAGCTCTCCCAGGAGCCGGTGAGGCCAAGATGCTCTTGGGCTGCAGAGGAAGAGCATTGCAACGGCCCTGTGTCAAGTTCTGAGAGAGGCTATGAAAAGTATTTTTGACAGAGAGATGGTGGACAGTGTAAGAAAGATGAGTCCTAGATATTTCACAGTGAATAAAAACCATGTGTCCTATAGACAGAAGATGCTATTACTCACTTTAATAACACCCTAGTCAGTTCACTTTGTAGGCAAAATGTATTTCAGATAAAAACAGTGATACAGCAAACAAAAGAGGTCCATTCATGATTTGTGTTAAACTCTTAATAAATGACAGAATCTTAGCACCTAAACCCAATTATGCATGAAGTTCTAATTTCTCTGTGTGTCATTGTAATATTTACTCTCAGTAATTTTTGAAACTTGGTTATTCATCTCACAATGTATGTGTTTATATAACCTTTTATATTCGTAGCACTTGTGGTGATTTGATTCAGGTGTCCCCCATAAACTTAGGTGTTCTGAAGGCTAGGTTCCCAGCTGATGGAGATTTGGGAACTGACGCCTCCTGGAGGCGGTGTATTGTTAGGGCAGGCTTTACAGCTAGTTTCCCCATGCCAGTGTTTGGCACATTCTCCTGTTGCTATTGTCCACCTCATGTTGGCCAGGGGGTGATGTCCACCCTCTGCTCATGCCATCATTTTCCCTGCCATCGTGGAGTGTCCCCTATAGCCTGCAAGCCAAAATAAACCTCTTTTTTTTTTTTTTACCACAAGCTGCTCTTGATTGGGTGATTTCTACCAGCAATGTAGAACCTGACTGCAACAGCATTTGAATAAAATTGAGTTAGTTCTTTTTAATTTTTTTTTAAAAATATTCTTTTTTAATTTATTTGAGATAGACACAGAGAGAGAGAGAATGGGTGCACCAGGAACTCCATCCACTGCAAATGTATGCCAGACACATTTGCCAGCTTGTGCATCTGGCTTATGTGGGTCCTGGAGAATCAAACAGAGATCCTTTGGCTTTGCAGGCAAGTGCTTTAACCACGAAGCAATCTCTCCATCACCCCCTTTAAAAATATTTTTGTTTATTTATTTGAGAGAGAGAGAGAGACAGAGGGAAAGAGAGAGAGAAAGTGTTCTTTATTTTTGTATTATATTATTTTATTTGCCAGGAGAGAAAGGGAGAGACAGAAAATGAGCACACTTCTTGCACATCAAATGAACTCCAAATGCATGTGGCACTGTGTGGTTTTACATGAGTACTAGGGAACTGAACCTGGGCCAGCAGGCTTTACAGCTGTGCGCCTTTAACTGCTGAGCCATCTCCCCAGCTGACCCTGATTATGGCTTTTGAACTACTCTTCATAGATGCATAACATATTATACTTCATTCTGATTTAGTTTACTCTCAAATTTAAGGCAATTTTTTTATATTTCTATGGTGTCTTTTATTAGAAAGACATTTAGATGAAGTCAGTTGAAATCAACAAACATTCTTTACATATAATGTCTTTTTTATTATTCTTTGAGTCATTTATTTGTCATACTGCTTTAAAATCCAAAGCCTAGCCGGGCGTGGTGGCGCACGCCTTTAATCCCAGCACTCGGGAGGCAGAGGTAGGAGGATCGCCATGAGTTCGAGGCCACCCTGTGACTACATAGTGAATTCCAGGTCAGCCTGGGCGAGAGTGAAACCCTACCTTGAAAAACAAAAAAAACAAAAACAACAACAACAACAAAAAAAAAACCAAAAAACAAAAAATCCAAAGCCTAACTCTTGCTAGGAAAACTTATGACCAATTAGCTATCTCCAGGAACTATTTAGTCTTCTGTATAAGGATTGCATAATTAAATGCATGTGATGCATTGTAATTTTCACATTGTCTTAATAAATAGCAGAGATGTTTTGGATATACACCATTTCTACTCATGTTATTTAACAGAAAAACAACTCTGCCTTGGTTGTACAGTCCCTCAATATGAAGAAGTGCTCACAGTTGAAGTATTACCTTGCATGTTATCATTAACTAAACTAAACTGAACATGTGGATCTTTGAGCATTGGCTCATAAAAATAAATATCAAATGCTACACATGAATGTTTATTCAGTTTTAACTATCATATGAGTTATTTTTAATTTTATTTATTTATTTGAGAGACAGAGAGAGAGAATTGGGCACACCAGGGCCTCTAGCTACTATAAATAAACTCTAGATGCATGTGCAACCTTGTGTATCTGGCTTTATGTGGATACTGGGAAATTGAACTTAGGTCTTTAGGTTTTGCAGGCAATCATCTTAACTGTTGATCCATCTCTCTAATCCTCATATGAGTTATATTTTGTTTTTTATTTCGTTACTTTCTTTTATATAAATCCCTTTACTCAATCATTGGTTTACATACTTTTAAATCAAATTTGGCATTATATATTAACTCTCTTGTCACCTATTCAAAGATTGCACCAAAATATAATTTTACTAACTAATATCAACCTTATTAGTAATGTTATTTTCCTGAATTCTGATCATTTTAAACATATTTAACTATATATACTTAACATATTAAGTAACTAAAATGCTATTTAGTAGACTTAATTAGATTTAACTCACTACTTTTCTTGTTTAAATACTTTAACTTACTTCACCTAAACCTCAGTTCAGACATCATTCTCAGGTTGCACAGATGGCTTAGCAGTTAAGGCTCTTGCCTGCAAAGCCAAAGGACCCAGGTTTAATTCCCCAGAACCAAAGTAAGCCATATGCAGTAGGAGGCACATGTGTCAGGAGTTCGTTTACAGCTGCTGAAGGCCCTGGTGCACCCATTCTCTCTATATATCTGCCTCTTTCTTTCTTCCTTTCTCTCTCTCTTTCTCTCTCTCTCTCTTTCTTTCTCTCCCTCTGAAGTAAATAAATAAAAAAAAATTAAAATAAGGGCTGGAGAGATGGCTTAGCAGTTAAGGCGCTTGCCTGCAAAGCCTAAGGACCCATGTTCTACTCTTCAGGTCCCCTGCTAGTCAGATACACAAAGGCGAGCCCAGCACAAGGTCACACCACACATGCTCAGTGGTGGTGCAAGCATCTGGAGTTCAATTGCAGTGGCTGAGGCCCTGGCAATTCTCTCTGTCATGTTCTCTCGCTCTTGCTCTCTCTAAAAAAAGATAAAATACAATAAGAAATCATTCTCTACATATATGATTGTGTTATCATTTTGTAATGATCACTTAGCTACTTGCATGCACACAAATTGAGACTACTTTTAAGTAAACATGTCTAATCTGTTCTACTTCAAACTCAACTCTGGCAATTCTTCTTCTGGTTAATATCATTTCAGTAAGGCTCTAATGTCTATCTGAAAGAAAAATGTTCCCTGATTTTTAGGTTATAATTTACATTTAAAAAATTCTTTACTGCATGCCACTTAGTTTTTGTAGTTTATTATTATTTTTTAATCTTTCAAAGTTTATCCAAATCCACTTGGCTGGTGGGGCGATTGCCTTTTCCCGCCAAAGACTGGATTCTACAGTTTCAGATTTTGTTCTGAAAATTCATGTCTTTAAGTATTGCTACTTATAGTAAATTTTGATTCTTCCAAATTCAACTTCTGTCAGTGTACTATTCATTTAGTATTTATGGCAAGCCTCTTTCAAGCATCTTTTCATTTGTACCTCTGTACTACTGTTCGGTCAGAGGCAGTCTTTACCTTCATGTTTCAATAGGCTCTATCACCTGAAATCAATTTTTTTTTTTTTTTGCTTTGTTTTTATTTTTCCATACATGCCTCTTCAGTTAAATAGTAGACATAGAAGCAGGTTGTAATCCCAAAGAATCTACTAAGCACCATAGATATAAAGGAATGTACAGGAGATAAGAGCAGATTATAGGCTCCAGTGATTATTTCTCAAATAACAATGGTTTGCTTTCCTAGTACCTTTGGAGACCACTTTAATAAGCCAGTCACTGCTAACATCCTATATATCAAACTTTTGACTCCTTTGCTTAATCAATACTGTTAATCATGTTTCTAAAATAAACACTAGTTCTAAATCCCCCTCACAAGACTTTAACCAAGAGGTCAAAGGACACAGATATGGTGAGATCAAAAATTGATACATAAAAATTATACCAGGGACATAAGTCATTACAAAACAATAGAGCAGGGAGAGAGTTAGTTACAATAGTTAGAGAGTTAGTAACCATAGTGCCACCCCTGGTCTATTGTTTCTTGGGCTACAAAGCTTCCATTTTCCTCAAATTTAGATGGTTTTGAGAGTAGCATTGCTTTTCAACTTTTTCTCACTCAAGGTTCCAAGAGTTATATATGAGTGCTTCACTGCCTTTTTTACAGCCTATTCATTCCAGACCCTTTCTTTTCCTCTCCAGCATGTCTATTTATATGAACATGTAATCCTGGGTGACTTCATTATCTCCTCAAAAGCCTCATTTCTTGTCAATTAGAAGAAGTCCTACAAATCCAGAGTGGTTGTGATTCAAGACATAAGGATGAGAACAAGAACCAGGTCCAGTATGGAGAGCGTCGGAACTGAGAAATGATTCCATAGGCTACTCCAGAAATCTTAGCATATTACATTCATTAAAATCTATGATAACACTTAATTTTCCTAGCATATGCACATATGCACATATGTCCTTTCAACAGAAGTATGTCCCTTGCAATTAAGTCCCAGGAAAACTTGTGTGTGCTTTATAACTTCATGTGAACACCCAGCCTTTATAACAGATCTCCCATGGAATATGATGTAGCATCATATGCCACAGAAAATAATTGCCATCCACCCATTTCTTAAACAAACCTCTGTGTACTAGCAAAGTATCATGAGGCAGCACTGATTCAGTTCTTGAAATGATATAATTCCTATATTCAGAATTTATTTGGAATAAACTGCTTGAGTTTCAATTCTTTTTTTTTTTTTTTTTTTTTTGGTTTTCTGAGGTAGGGTCTCATACTAGCTCAGGTTGACCTTGAATTCACTATGTAGTCTCAGGCTGGCCTCGAACTCTCATTGATCCTCCCACTTCTGCCTCCCAAGCGCTGGGATTAAAGGCATGCGCCACCACGCCAGGCTAAGTTTCAATTCTTTTAAAAGTACTGGGCCATTCTTTCAATAAAGAAGACGTATTTGTGAACATGTTATCACATTCTGGCATGCGAAGTGTTTTTTTCTTATAACACATTCACTTTCTAAATATTAGTAGTGAACTTGCTTGCACAGTGCAATGATAGAAGGATGGTGTGTGTAATGCTCAGAAACCTTCCAGCAAGAAGAAATCCTTACTAGAGTAGTGGGAAGCTAGCTTATTATTATAGAATTTTGTATGCACTGATAGAGGCAACTGTGACTCTGATAGGAAATAAAAATAAAGCAGTGTTCAAAAAGCAAAGATATGGGCTGGAGAGATGGTTTAACTGTTAAGGGGCTGGTCTTCAAAGCCAAAGGATCCAGGTTCAACTCCCCGGGACCCACATTACCCAGATGCACAAGGTGGCACATGCATCTGGAGTTTGTTTGCAATGGCTGGAGGCCCTGAAGCACCCATTCTCTCTCTCTCTGCCTCTTTCTCTCTACGTCCCTCACATTCTCAAATAAATAAATAAATAAATAAAATAAAATATTTTAAAATTATTTTCTAAAACATTTTTTGTTCATTTCATTTATTTATTTGAGAGTGACAGACAGACACAGAGAGAAAGAGATAGATAGATAGAAAGAGAATGGGCACGCCAGGGCCTCCAGCCACTGCAAAGGAACTCCAGATGCATGTGCCCCTTATGCATCTGGCTTATGTGGGACCTGGAGAACTGAGCCTCGAACTGGAGTCTTAGGCTTCACAGGCAAGCATTTAACAGCTAAGCCATTTCTCCAGCTCTATTTTTAATGTTTTTTTTTTTTTAATGGTGATGTGGAGTAGCTGAAGCATGATGTAGGTGGTGTTTTCCAAAGTCTGGCTAGAATAACATTTACCTTTACAGGAAAGGGGCATAGCTGAATCAATATGGATTTTGTGTTCATAATTATTCAGCTCACTGATTCTCCTCATATTTGTATCAAGCCAGGGTTAATTGTATTTTTTATTATCTTTATTTTTTCTTTTTCTTTTTGTTTGTTGTTGTTGTTAAGTAGAACCTTTGTCTGGACATACCATATGTTGGTAACATTATTTCCCTCTTCCCTGCCTCCATTCCACTGAGGGCCCTCTTCCATGGCACAGATGGTGTTCACCATGGGATTGGAGGTTATGAACTGTGAGAGACGCAGCCTGTCATTGTTGTGGGGGGCGGGACAATGCCCTAAAATCTTTCCACCTCATCTTAGGCAAAATTCCCTGAGCTGTGGTGGACGTGTTTGAAGTCTACTTCAGCGTTGAGCTCTCAGCAGCTTCTGGGCTTTTGCTCTGGTGTGTTTTGAGTATCTCCAGGGTCTGTCTCCAGTACTCTGGTGCAGGTTGTCAGGCTCCAAGTAGAAGCAGCACTCTTGCCTGTCTCTCCACTTCCTGTGTGGCTTCTCCTGGGCCCTGGCTGCTGTGTGAGGGGTGGTTCATCTCCCGTCAGGGAGTCAGCTATCTTTTCTTGTCTTGCAGATAGATTTTGGTTGCTCTTGGTTCTTGGTGTCTTTTAGATTCTCCAGTGGAGAGTGAGGTCAGCATAGGTGTAAAGGGGATGAGCACTGTTAATCTAGAGAGACTTTGATGGGTGTAGCCTCTCTTTTGGCCAAAATCTAGTGGAAGCTTCCTTCATTGTTTTTTGTTTTTTGTTTGTTTGTTGTTTTTTTCATCTGAGGTCTTTGCCAATTCCTTGTCTAGTAAGCACAGAATGGATTAATCATATTGTTTGGTTCACTCTCAGTCAATATAGTGTTCTTTTATTTATTATGTATATTTAGTAAAGCCTTTTCACTTCTAAGGATGGTGAAACTCCAGACCATAACTTAATGTCTATCTGAACATAGTGTTTCCATCCCACTATCCTGATTTCCAAATGCTTGTTTTTTTTCTTTCTAAATATTGTGTCCATCATTCTCATGCATGTGTTTTTTATATTACTTTGTGCATATGAATATTTCATAGAAAGTATATTTCCAATTTTGCTAATTTTTATTTTATTTTTTTTTGGAGGGAGAACTATGAATTTTATTTATTTATTTACTTATTTATTTATTTGTTTATTTACAAGGAGAGAGAAAGAGAAAGAATGGGAACTCCAGGACCTGTAGCCACTGCAAATGAACTTTACATGCATGTATCTCTTTCTACATCTGGTTTTACAGGGGTACTGGGGAATCAAGCCCAGGTTGTTAAGTTTTGTAGGCCAGCACCTTAATTCCTGACCATCAAGCTCAAGAAGTATGAATTTAGTCAAAAGGGAATCTTTATAAACTGTTTCTGGTAATATAAATTGGCGTGACAATTGTGAAAACAGTATGGGGCTGGAGAGATGGCTTAGTGGTTAAGACACTTGCCTGTGAAGCCTAAGGATGGAGGTATGAATCCCCACTGCCCTCCTAAGCCAGATGCACAAGGAGCCACATGCATCTGGAGTTTCTTTGCAGTGGTTAGAATCCCTGTTGCACTCACTCTACCTACCTCTTCCTCTCTGTCTTTTTCTCTCTTCCAGTCTCTAAAATAAATAAAATATTTTTAAAAGTACATAGTGTCATTTAAAAATTAAAAATATAATACCATATGATCTAATAATGCCATCATTGCACATATAGCTTATGAAAACAATGTAAGTATTTTGAAGAGATATATTTACTCCCATGTGATTACACCATTATCCACAATAGTTATCACATTGGCAAAACTAAATGTCCATTAGTGATGAGTGGATTTAAAATGTAATATATATGTTGTATCTATATAATCTATATCTATATAGAGTTTGTATGTGTGTATGTGTCATATACATATAGTGGAATATAATTCCACACTAAAATTAAAGAAATTAATTGTCATTTATAAAAGCATTATGCTAAGACAAATAGACAAGGAAAGAGTAGATGGTTTCATTTTTATATAGTATCTTTAAAAAGTATAATTTATATAAATAGAGAGTGGCAAGTTGCTTGCCAAGAACTTGGAAGGTGAGGACAATGGGAGATGTTGGTTCATTGGTAGTAGCATTCACTTGAAGATGAATAGATTGTGAGAATCTAAGAAGCATCATGAATGTATTTACTAATGCTGTAGTGTAAACATAAAATATCTGCTAGTTTAACAGATCATAAATGATTTACACACACAAAGAAAATGTTATGATATATATATACATATATATATAGATATGTAACATAAAATTATATCATACACTTTAAATACATGCAGTACTGTTTGTGAAATATACTTGAAGCTAACAAAAGGTTAGATGCTAAACAGTGATGACTAAAACAACTTGAAACTTCATCCACCTACCCTGGAGGAGATCTCACTTTTTCAAATGAAATACTAGTGAGAAAAATTTATGTACAATAATGCTGAAGTATTTCCAGTATGGACACTACACAGGGAGCAAAAATACTATTTATAACTCTGAATATTATAAACATACTGCACTTACTACCCATCATTTTTTTTCTTATTCTGAAAAATAAGACTATTAATATTAAGGTTAATTTTAAGCAGTTAAGATATATTAGACAAGCAAGCTTTCTTTTTTTTGTGACAAACACTTTTATTCTAGCACTTGGCAGGCTGAGGAAGGAACATTGCCAGTAGTCCAAAGCCAGACAGATACCTACTGAGACCCTGTCTGAAAAAAGAGAATAGATATTTGCAGGTTACATTCTTTTTTTTTTAAGGTGTCTTTTTTTTTTTCTTTATTAGTTAGTTTTGTATTCAGCAAATACAGTCAGTTTGGTACCATTATTAGGCTCATCCGTGACCTACCCCCTCCTCTTGGCCCCTCCTTGTTGAGGTATACGGGTCATGCATTGTGGAGTTAGCCCACAGTTATGGGTAAGATAAATGTCTCTGCATATCATGACCCAACATGTGGCTCTGACATTCTTTCCGCCCCCTCTTCCGCAAAATTTCCCTGAGCCATGTTGGGTTCATTTTTGGTCTGCTTCAGTGATGAGGTGTTGGGGGCCTCTGAGGCTCTGGCTCTCTGATTTGGTAGGAGTTGATTTTTCTCTGTGCTGATCTCCTTCCCCCTTGTGCTGGTATCCGGTTCATCAGGAAAACAGCCCCCTTGCTTGTTTCTCCAATTTTTCTTAGTTTCAGCTGGGACCCTTTTGAGGTATGATGGCGTGGCTCTCTCCTTAGGATCTACATCTATCTGAAAAAGAGAAGCAGATTCTCCAACGGAGAGTAAGTTAGCACCAGGACAAATGAGATAACCCTTTTTTTTTTTATACCAAATCCCATGTGCTTTATATTATAACAGGGTTGGGATTGTTCAGCAAATATTACTATACTAAGATGTATGCATTTGCTGCGTATTCTCACAGTGTATTCAGTTTACCTATTTCAACACTGCGCTGTACTAACATGACTCAGTGGATTAACACACTCCTCCTTTTGAACATCTGGATTGTTTCTAATATTTTTGTGACATTAATAATATTTCAACTCTTGCACATGATTAAGAATTCACCTTACATTTAAACTTGAAGATTTATTCCTACTTAAAATAGATAGTTTGACTTTAGGCTAGACCATAAATTTATTTAAAGTCTTTGTATTTATTTATACTTCTTCATATAAGAGGATGTGTATGACCACTTCTCCAACATTGGGTAAAGTCATATATTGGTCAGTAAAAAGGATATAAAATTGTCCCATAATTTTATTTTTGTGTTTCTTCATCACTAACATGATTCATACAATATTTGCCTTAATTTTGCAGTTGGATAATTCCTGCTTTTCTTAGTGACTTGTTAGTTCTTAAAATATTCTAAAAATGTGTTGCTGTAGAGGTTGTGAATATCTCCTCCCACTTGTAATTAAAAAATGTTAATAATAGTCTTACTTTCAATATGCTAAGCATGCTAACTTTTAGATAATACTGAATGGATCTGGTTAAGACAATATTCCCCACTCTGAAACCAAGATCAAAATGTAGGAAGCTAAAATTTCATCTGAACTTTCAAAACTGCTTACATACTATGTGTGTCCATAACTAATAAAAATAAATTTAAAACAAAACCTATATTTGTGGTAAGTACAATTCCTAAAGGATTTGAATATAAATTGTATATATAATAATATTTTGTATTAGCTGTGGTTTCAACACATGAACAATCAATTTTAGAGCATTTACTTTATCGGTCTTCATTTTGTCAGCAATGCACTGTGCTGTCTTAGTTACATGTCCCACAAATAAGCTGTTTCTGTTCCAGACTGTTTGCTCCACTGGTGAATTTGAATTTGCCTATTCTGTGTTAATACTGCACTGTTTATATTTCAGCTCCTTGAAAACTTCTGCTATAGATATGCCTTTTTAATTCTTGCCCAAAATATTAAAGTTGTTTTTACTGTTTCTACTACTTAATTGTTAGGAATCCTGGGCTGTGAAGTTTTCTTGGCAGTGAAAGGTGCTTGCTCACAAAGCCTGCTGGTCTGGGTTCAATTCCCAAGTTGTTCATGAAAGTGCAACACAAAAGGTGGAACAAGCATGCAGTGTTTGTTAGCAGTTCAAGTGTCCTTCACAATTCTAGGGGGTGCAAATGTGTGCATGCATCCACACATATATGAAAATAAATAAACAAATTCTAACAGATTATGTAAATCTTTGTTGATATTTTTTTGAGGTAAGCCCAACAGACTGCCTTTTATTTTATTTTATTTTTTTGTAATGCAAAAGTGAGACAGTGTGAGAGAGAATTGGCATGCCAGGGCCTCTAGCCACTGCAATTGAAGTCTAGATGCTTGCACCCCCTTGTGCACACATGTGACCTTACAGGCTTGCATCACTGTGCCTCTGGGACCTGAACATGAGTCCTTAGGCTTTGGAGGCAAGCATCCCAACTGCTAAGCCAATTCTCCAGCTCTTTGTTGATAGTTTAGGTGAAGTTTTGTCTGTTATGTAGCTTAACATTTTGGTAATTGGCATATTTGGCATATCTTTCTAGGACTGTAATATATCTCTTTATTTAGATCTTCTCTAGTATTTTGTCATTAAAATATTTAATTGTAACTTTGGGAAAAGGTTTGAATTATACTTATAGGTAATGGGGCTGAGGATATAGCCCAGTTAATAAAGTATTGCTTTATAAGCATGAGGACTTGTGTTTGACAACACTACCCGCATAAAAATGCTAGGCATGGGCACACATACCTATAATCTCAGTGCTGGGGAGACAGTGGCAGGAAGATCTCCAGAGCTTGCTGTACAACTAATCTGGCATAATTGGTGAGCTCCAGACCAGTGAGATACCTTGTCTCAAAAAGAGGTGGTAGTCATTCCTGGAGAATGACACCTGAGCCCTCTTACTCATAGAAGCACACACACACACACACACACACACACACACACACACACACAGGGAGAGAGAGAGAGAGTGAGAGAGAGAGAGAGAGAAAACACATATGAAAAAAGATTTTCATTTTGTTGAATTCATTCATAGATAACCTAATCTTTATATCTAAGGACAATGAACATACTATTTTCACTTGTTAATTTATTGTTATTATTGTTTACTATTATATAAAAAACGTTTTCAATGTTAATTTTAGAGCCCATAAACCTCACAAAATTTCCTTTAAAATGAAAATTTTGAATTTCTTTGGACATTAAAATTATGTGTGAGAGGCGCATTCCTTGTTTCCTAACATTAAAAATATTGTTATCGTTTTACAATGTGAAAATAAGTACAAACCTCACTGGATCCATCTTTTTTTTCGTTTTGTTTTGTTTTTTGAGGCAGGGTCTCACTCTGGCCCAGGCTGACCTAGAATTAACTATGTATTCTCAGGATGGTCTAGAACTCACAGCAGTCCTCCTACCTCTGCCTCCCAAGTGCTGGGATTAAAGGTGTGTGCCACCACACCCGGCTTTGGATCCATCTTTTGAGCTAAGGTTCTTTATAAAATGTTTGCTACTAAGAAAATTACATATTTTTAATATTGTTGGCCAAATATATTGGAAATTATAATCAAATATTAAATTATATGATTAAACTTTGTTCTCATTATATACAAATTCAAAACTAAAATGAATGAAAATTTGCTTATTTTAAATACCACAATGTTGATGCAATATGTATTGTGGATTTAAAAAATTTACTGTTTTTTCATTACTTGGGAAGAATTATCAAACATCTATTATCAATCAATCCACATATTTCCTTATCGTAGGAAGTTTCTTATTAAAAGATAAAGAGAATGATATCACATTTGTTATGCTTCATAAGATCACACATGGCCCTTACTATGAGTAGTGACAACAAACTTTATTTGACTTATTAATCAAGCTTTCTCTAAACCTTAAATTTTAGTCAATAGGAAAAAAGTTAACAAAGGCCAGTGAGGGGTGAATCTGATTAAAATACATTTTGTAGCAAGTAGGAAATTATTATAATGAAACATTATTTTGTATAATCAACATATAGAAAAAAATTTAATATATTTAGTTATGAAAGAGAGAGACTCAGAGAGAGATTATATACATGTCAGGATCTTCTGAATCTATAAATGAACTCCAGATGCATGTGCCACTTTGTGCATTTACATGGGTACTGGGGTATCAAACCCAGGCTGTCAGGCTTTGTAAGCAAATGGCTTTAACCACTGAGAAATCTCTCCTGCCCAGCAATATTTTTAAAATGAATTAACATCTTAATTTCCCACCAGGAATAGATGGTAAGACTCTTGCTGAAAACTCCACTTGCTTGGGCTGCAAGGTCACTGAGAAATCAAGCCAGAGCTGAGCTGAAAACATCCTTCCTGTAGACTAGCTGGGCAGAAAGCTGGAAAACCTATGCTGCATCCAGCCCTATGGGAGAGAGAAGTCACCAGTGGAGATAAACAACAGTGGACACTGAATACCTTAAGTTTGGCCAGCCAGACTAAATGAGCCAATGGGTGTAATAGTGTCATGTCTGTTATGGGAGAAGCCAAATGCTCACTAATTGGACTGGAGACCTGCTCCATGGAAGGGAATACATGCCACATACTGAAAACCTATGACAAGAGAGGTCATGAGCCCTAGGGATTTAATGCCTGCTGGTGTCTGGCTAAATGCATGTACTATGCTCACCAAAGTGACCAATAAACAGTTCTATTAACATTCACATTCATATAGTAAAGCTACTCTCACTTTAGGATTAGAGAAGCTTCTATTTTCAGATGACAGTGACCTCTGGGATGACTCAAAAGGTACCATGTTGCTGAGATGTGACAGAGGAGTGTTCAGCATTGAAATATCTCTATCACACCTTCCAAGGCTCATGATCCATTGCAGAAGAGGTGGCAGAAAGGATGTAAGAGGTAAAGGAAGGGTAGGACTGCTTACAATGCACTCTTCCAGACATAAAATGGCCTAGATATCCATGACCTTGAAATGCCTGGTACTACCTACATAACACCCTCATGATAGGAAGAAAGTATGATGACATTAAAATAAGAGAGAGACTAATTGTGGGGGAATATGATGGAGTATTGCATTGTGAAGGGGAAAGTGAGGGAGGGGAAGAAATTATCATGGTTCATTGCCTATAATTAATGGAAGTTGTCAGAAAAGTTAAATAAAGGAATTAACAACAATATGTCAAATCTTAATCAAAGTTTATCTTACTTGAAAATTTAAATGAGACATTTGTGTTCTTGCTTTAGTCTGCTTTAGATAAAAATATACCTCCTTTGCTTTTCCTTATTTCCTTCATATTTTCATGGTCCTTAAGAAAGCAAAAAAACAAAAATCTGAATCTTTTGCATTTTATGGGTCTGTATGGCCCTATTGTTTCTTGCTTTGGCAGCTGCTATCATTCCCGGGGTTTGAAGCTGATGTTTGATCTGTTTAGACTCACAAAAACTGGTCTCCACTGCCCCCTGCTCCCCTCACCCAGCCTGTGTGTTCAGCTTTTCCACCGTCTGCCCTGATTCCTTCCTTGATGTCCTTTTTAACTCCAGCTCTTGTGGTTATACCTATAGCACTAAATTCACCACCAGTTCTTCTCCAGCCTAGCGACTGATTCCTCTGGCACACTTCTCATTCACTTAATTAATTATTTCTGAAAATATTTTACCTCATATGAAAATTTAGAACAAGCAATCCGTGAAACTCTCGGTTCTGACTGAACTTGTAACACTTCTTCCAAAGGTTGGAGTGCGGTGCCATAGGAAATATGTCAGACTAAAATAGGTCTAGAAGGTATAAAAGCTGCTCTCTGTGTGAATGACACCCATTTCTTCCTTCATTTCTTTTGGGTGATGTCACTTGTTTTTCCTTTTTTAATTTAGAGAGTCTTTGCCAGTTTAAAAGAAGGAGAAAGTAGAGAGTATGAACACCTTCTGCCCATGAGAAAGTCGGAAGAAGAAAGTCCACTGAGAGATTGAAATTGGGGTCATTTACAGGTTCCAAAAGGGGCTAACTTAACCAGCCCTGACACCAAGTTTAAGTAATGTCTTAAAAGAAGTTTGGATGAGGAGTGATTTTAAAGTCTGCACACTGTCCCTACTGCTGTTTAATTAATTAACTGTAATGAATTGTAATTGTAATTAGAAATTAATTTTTTATTTTACAAGACTACATCTATTTACTTTTTCTGTACTCAAATCTTCTCCCCACACCCAGGCGTATACATGCTCTAGGTCTACCATGTAGAGGTCTCAAATTCAAAAATGACATAGGGCAACAAAACCCATAGTCATTTTCAAAATAAGTGTCACACTAACTGAGCTGATGAATTTGCTTATGGGATAGATGGTGATGGTGGTTTCAAGGATTCGCCTATGAATTATTTGTAGTTTATTGTGTTCCCTGAAAGGGTCACATGATCGGAGGCTTTGTTTCACAGTATGATGTTCCTAGGAAATAGTGAGCAGTCTAAGAGATGAACTTACAGCTCTCAGATTTCCTTCATTTGTAATGTTATTCTATTCAGTTATTTTTCTACCATTTTTGTTCTTGTTTCTTTCTCTTTATTAGTTTTCTAATCAATGTTACATAACTATTTGATCATATTACCATAGTCAATATACATTCAATATATCTTATAATAAATATTGAAACCAAAACACAATAATAAAAACAGTTAAAATTTTGGAATGTTTTTGTTGTAGTCATTAATATTTTTGTTTTGGTTTTAAGATAGACATTGCTTATTTGAAGGCCAAGTTATATCAAACCTTAGATTGGAATGTTTGATCCAAACATATTACCAAATGAATATCAGAGCTGGCAGGGAATCAATGGCCAGGCATAAAGCGAGTCACAGCAATCAAGTGGAATGAGCCCTTTCCTTCAACTAATGAAATGAGAAAAGACACTCGATTTTCTTTCTGTCTTCTGTGATGATGGTTAGCAACCCAATAAAGTGGATTGAGAACCCTGACTATGAACATTAGGAAATATTCATGGCAAGCACTTCTAACACAGTGTTTTGAAGGTTCACCTGCCATAAACATTGCCTAGTGTGAAGAACCATAGTGACATGAACAATAAACCTGGCTTATCTGTAAATATTAGAAATGTACAGACTTAAATTTTCTTAGTTATTTTCTATCTGGGCTTACAGATTAGTTTGGTCTTTGAGAATGAGTCCCAACCCCCCCCCCCCCCCAGGAGATCATTTCCAAAGTTAAGCCTTAAAGCTAAGCAGAAAAATGCCCTGCACATTGTTTTATAAAACTTTGCTTTTGTTCAGAATTTCAGATGGTTCTGGAAAGAAAACAAGTTTATAAAGTACTATCTGTACATACCATCAGAGTCACCAATTTTCTTTTAAAGAAAAAGTGGAAGATCTGGAATATCAGCCAATCTATTCCAATGCATGTTTATTGAAAATTTTCATATTCTTTTAACCAAGGCCACATATATATGAGAGAGTGCCTAGGACAGATATGTGTGTATGTATATATGGTGTGTGTATGTGTGTGCTCATGCATGCAAATGGGTAGGTGCTTCCACTAGCCATTTTCATTAATTATATAAATATTCAAAAATACTTGGTAGACATTGAAAAATTTAGTATAAAATTTAGGATATTGTTGTGCAAGAAATTAAAACTTGCAGTAACACTGCTTATATCAGACTAACACCAACACATATGTCAATAATCTCAAGCTGGGTCTCAACTCTCTTTCTGAAATCACCTTTTCCTTCTCATCATTGTCATTTCCTGCTGTCAGTTCTTATGTTAGAATCCCAACTCAAATCACCCAAAGCTAAAAGAGGAAATGTATTTTAGTAGATTTGAAAAATAATAGAGAATACCAGAGTAGCTCACAACTCAAAGGAGGAGAAAAAGAAAAAAGCAAAAAGCAAAAAAAAAAAAAGCCAGGCGTGGTAGCACACGCCTTTAAACCCAGCACTCAGGAGGCAGAGGTAGGAGAATGGTCGTGACTTCAAGGCCACCTTGAGACTACATAGTGCATTGCAGGTCAGCCTGAGATAGAGTGCGACCCTACCTGGGGTGGGGGTAGTCAATAGAATCAAGGTTTCAGAGACTGACCCTGGGATCCCATGCTACTAGAAGTCATCTGTCCCCTCTGCCATTTTCTCATTGCTTTCATTCCATGATGCAGGAAAAAATGACGGAGGTTAGTGATATTATCTTTAACATATGATCAATGATGATGCCGATCCACCCTTCCACATTCAGTTGAAAACAGACAGGAACAATGGACAAATCTTTTGTAGAAATCTTTTTACAATGTGGACATGCATGACAGATGTGAAAATGGCGTCCCCCAGTAAGAGACTGAAGATACAGGAACTGGAGGACAGTGACGTTTACTACAGCTTCCAAAATAAGAGCTTTCTTCTTTGCAGACTGGTAAAAACAACAAAATTGCCCACCTCTCCATGGAGATTCAGTGAATAGTATTTTTAGGAACATATATGATTTTATGGATGTCAATTATGCAGACTTTATATACACCAGTTATAAAACAATACCAAGTGCATATCCAGGAACAAGTGCTTGCCTATGTGAGAGTGTAGAGTATTCTGATGGAAACTACTCCTTTACCTATGCTTTTGGCATTCTGTGTGCTGTTTGACTGGAGGATTATGATAGTGAAGAATTATATCTTTTATAAACATAGATCCGACCAGCTCCCTAAAACTGAAGCCTTTAACTTCATTCTATTAATCCAAATAAAATTTAGATTGCACTAAAGTCCTCATCCCTATTAAGTGTTCTACCATGAGTCACATCTGCAAGCCAAACTTTATCTTTAATTCCATGTATACAAATATGTATATATAATCAAGATTATTCAAATAATATTATAAGAAGAGACAAAATGAAGAAGGAAGTTTCAATCCATTAAAAACTCACAATGCCAGGAGACAAGCCTCTAACTCTCACCCCACCCACATGCATACAAATATTTTCTAATGCACAGTAACAGATAGTTTAGAAGACAGTATCAGAAGGGTAAACAAATTACCTGTGTGTATATGGAGGATATATGGAGTGCCTTTTAAGAGAAATTGTATATGGGGATATTCTGAATAATAATTTTTGAATCTTTTTCCTTTATTAGCTTGTCTGGCAAACTATGTAAAAGAAAATAAGGATGAGATTGGAGAAAGGAGGAGACAAGAAGCCGAAATGATAAGCAAGTTTACTGTAAAAGAAAGCTCAGAAAGTCGGTGTAGAAAAGTTTTTAATGATGGTTAAGAGCCAAATGTTGAACAAACATTAATTACAGAATTCAAAGAGACCCAGGGCTGAAATACAAGAGCATATTTTCATTAACTAAAAATAAATTATTCTCATCTACTGCTTTTCAGTGATGCAGTCTTTCCATGGCCATCAAGTAAAAACAAAAAATACCTAAATATCATAAACTGGGTACAAGAGAATTTTATTTCTCATCATTCTGGAGGCTGGAATGTGCTAGAATATGGTGTTAGCAGGTTTGGAAGCTAGTGAGGGTTAATTTTCTGTTAGTTCCTTCTCACTGTGTCCTTACATGGTGCTTACAAGTTGTTGCAGTCAGGTTTGCATTGCTGGCAGAAATCATCTGACCAAGAGCAGCTTTTGGGGAAAAAAGGGGGGATATTTAGACTGACAGACTCAAGAGGGAAGCTTCATGATGACAGGCGAAAACGAAGGCATGAGCAGAGGGTGGACATCACCCCCTGGCCAACATAAGGTAGACAATAGTAACAGGAGAGTGTGCCAAACACTGGCAAGGGGAAACTGACTATAATATCTATAAGCCAGCCCCAAACAGTACACTGTCTTCAGGAAGCATTCATTCCCAAATCTCCATCAGCTGGGAACCTAGCGTTCAAACCACCTAAGTTTATGGCGAACACCTTAATCAAACCACCACACAAGAGGGGACAGAAGTCCTGTAGGCCAGTTTCATAAAGACACTAATTCTATTCGGCCTAGTGATCTAACCCTCATAATATCATCATCTCTGCTGTCAGGAATTCAGCATACAGATTCAAAAGGACACAAACATTCAGACACTGACATGTACTCTGAAGAATGTATGTTTAATGCTGTTTTATTTTTCATATTAAAGTAAAGGAAGGACACTTAATTTATATATACATACATATATATATATATATATATATATATATACATATATATATAAATTACATTAAGTTGTAAAATAAAATCATCCCATTTAATAATCCTGAATCTTTTAGAAGTTATTTAAGTTACTTAGATATATTTTTTGGAATATTTTAGTGGTACTATATTTAATTTTGATGGAAAATATTCTGAAATGATTAGATATGATATCTTTTTAAAGGAAATTTAAGTAATTAAGTGATTTTTAAATTTAAATTTAATTTAATTTGATATTTTTAGATGGGGGAGAATTAGAATGCTAGGACCTTTAGCCACTGCAATCAAATTCCAGATGCTTGTGACACCTTTGTGCATCTGGCTTACTGGAATCTGGAGAAAGATCAAACCTGGGTCCTTACGCTTTGCAGGCAAGCCCCTTAGCCTTCTTTCCAGGCCTCAGTGACTTTTTTCTCAATTTTTAAAAAATTTTATTTACTTATTTTTATTGAGAACTTTAATCACATTCCCATTTAGTTACTCTCTTTTGTCCCCTCTCTCCTATTCCCACTCCACTTTGGACCCTCCTGTTTCTTTCCTCTGTTTTGTTCTTATTCTTTTTGTCCTCTCTTGTCCCCCATGCCAAAATGTTAGTGGTTAATCTCAGTTATCAATTTAATATAAATTTTAATCACCATGGAAATAAATCTATTGGCATGTCTTTGAAGCAGTTTCCAGACTAGGCTAACTGAAGTATGGAGACCCACCTTTAAAGTGGTGGGTGTCATTACATGGGCTGGGACTCAGAACTGGATAAAAAGAACAAAGCTTTCTGGCAATGAGCATTTGTTAGTCTCTGGTTTGGACGTTATGTGACCAGCTACTTCGAGCTCCTGCCACCATGCATTGCCCAACTCATGCCCATGGTGGATTGGAACTTGAGCTGTGAGCTGAAATCAACTCTTCCATCCTTAAGTTGCTTTTGTCAGCGTGTTTATTCACAGCAAAGAGAAAGTAATTATTACAACATTAAAAATACTAAAGCTTGGTGGATGATGGGAAAATTATACTAAAATGCATGATTTTCTCCCAGCACTTGGGAGGCAGAGGTAGGAGGATCACCATGAGTTTGAGGCCATCCTGAGACTACATAGTGAATTCCAGGTCAGCCTGAGCTACAGTGAGACCTTACCTCCAAAAAATAAAAGCAAAAAGACATAATTTTCATAACTTCTCACTTAATAATATTATGAACATCTGACTGGCTTCCTACACCTGTTAAGTGTTCTCTGTTCATTTGCCTCAGCCTACATGGTACTGCAGTCTAAGTTCTTTCCATCATTCACAATTCATTAGGAGCCATTCTTTCTGTCTATCTACTGCACCCTCTACACTGAATGCTTGTGTACCTCCCAAGTTGATTTGTTCTAATCTCACCTCTAATGTGATGGTATTTAGAGGTGTGACTTGTGACAGATCATCTGAGGAGAGCCCCATAAATGTGATTGATGTCTTCATAAGAGAGGCCTCAGAGTATACCCTTCCTCCAATCTACCATCTGCTCTTCCCGCAAACTCACTCTGAATTCTTATCACATTCTTCAGGGTTCAAATGCCTGTCTTGAACCATCATTCTTACAGTATCCACACATCCTTCATGAACTACCAGCCTTAATGTCTACACATCTTTCCTGAACCACCAGTCTTGTTTATTTTTACTTATTTATTTATTTAAGAGTGACAGATAGAGAAAGAGGCAGAGAGAGAGAAAGAGAGAGAGAGGGAGAGAATGGGCACACTGGGGCCTCCAGCCACTGCAAATGAACTCCAGACACGTGCACCCCCTTGTGCATCTGGCTAACGTGGGTCCTGGGGAGTCGAGCCTTGAACCGGGGTCCTTAGGCTTTACAGGCAAGCGCTTAATGGCTAAGCCATTGCTCCAGCCCCTGAACCACCAGTCTTACAGTGTTCACATATCCTTCTTGAACCACCGGTCTTACAGGGTCCACGTATCTTTGGATATTTTGTCTTTCACCTGGTAGCTCATTTCTATTGTTCTTGTCTACATTTGTATTTAAAATGTGTTTGTGTTTTTGCTTTTTCTATAAGACCTTATTATATGTTTTCCATTTGGAGAGAGAAAATGTGCTCCCATTTATGGTTGTGTGCCTGGTACACAGTAAGTGATCCAGATAATATGTTTTTACTTTTTGAAACAAGGTCTCAAGGTGTACTGCAGCCTGGTTTGGAATTCACTTTAGTTTAGGCTAGCCCCAAACTCCTAGCTATCTTTTTGCTTCAGCTTTTGAAGTTCCAAAGTACAGGCAAGTTCCATTATATCTGGGTTCAGAAATTAGCATGGGAGCATTGTTCCTCTGAATAATGAGGCTTTTCCTCATTTCTGAAAGCATGTTACTTCGGCTTGTCTGTTGCCACTATTCTAGTAGTTCTGATGACTGATGAGGTGTACCTTGTGGCAGTCAGGTCCACACTGCTGGTAGAAATCACTCAACCAAAAGCAACTTCTGGGAAAAAGAGGTTTATTTTGGCTTACAGACTCGAGGGGAAGCTCCACAATGGCAGGGAAAATGATGGCATGAGCAGAGGCTGGGCATCACCCCCTGGCCAACATAAGATGGACAATAGCAATAGGAGAGTGTGCCAAACACTGGCAAGGGGAAACTGGCTATAATACCCATAAGCCCACCCCCAACAATACACTGCCTCCAGGAGGCGTTAATTCCCAAATCTCCATCAGCTGGGGATCTAGCATTCAGAACACCTAAGTTTATGGGGGACACCTGAATCAAACCACTACATTCTGCCCCTGGACCCCATAAATGAAATATAATAAATGATGTAAAATACAATGCATTCAGTGCAACTTTAAAAGTCCCCATAGTTTTTATCAATTCCAATGATGTTCAAACATCCCCATAGTCCAAGATCTTTTAACTGAGCCATAATATCAAAAAATTCCCCCCAAACCCATAATAGCACACAATAAACATTCGCACTGCAAAAGATAGGCATTGGACATAGCAAAGAAATATTCAGCCAATATAAGGCTTAAAACAACCAGGGCAAACATCAAACTCTGTAGCTCCAAGTCCAACAACTCTAGCCAGAAACAAATCTCCAAGTCTGATAATTCTAAGCAGGAACAAGTCTCTGGAGTTCCAATTCTACCCCTCCAGCTAGGCTACTCACAGTCCTGGAAAACTTCATCGGGGCTGGCAGCTTTCATTAGCAGCCATCTCATGGTCCGGGCCTCTCCACTGAGTCTCTACTGTAATCGATGGTTCAACCTAATGGCTCCATTGGGTTCCCATGCAGGCAATCCTGCTTCATACTGCCCATGGCCATTTCCAAATCACAAGACCATGTTGCAAACTCAGTGACCCTCTCTTTCCCGTATTTCTTATACTCCATAAGACCAGGTAGGGTGCCAATTTGTTAATCCGGGGAGCAGGGAATAAAACAGACTTTGAAGAACAGGACACTCCTTGAGCACTCAGCCCCTTCAAAGAGTCTACATTCTTCCTTTTGCCCCAACGCAGGTCAGCTGGCCCAATCTCAAACGTTGTTATCTCTCAATTGCAGCTGAACAAGCAGCAGTTCAACCAAAGATTTTTTGTTTTTCTGTGCCATATCCCACTGTTCATACCAGTTCATTTCTATGCAAACCAACCCTGCACAACTTCTTAGGACCCAAGCATAATAGCAAGCTTACCACACAAACTGCTAGCCCAGCCTAGCCAAAGGTCTTTCTCACCCTCATAAGCCAAACTGCACAGTCCATAGTTCTTATTGCATTTAGGTCTTTCAACTCTGACCACAATAGTCCATCAAGCTGTACTTACAGCACTGCAAGGCATCTGTTAGGCCAAGGTTTCAATTACTTACACATTCCTCTTGAAAATCAGCTCCAAAGGCCAAAGCCACACAGTCAAGTGTCTAGCAGCAATCTCACTCCTCGGTACCACTTTACTGTTGCAGTCAGGTTCTCACTGCTGGTAGAAATCACCTGACCAAGAGCAACTTGTGGGAAAAAAGAAGTTTATTTTGGCTTATAGGCTCTAGGGGAAGCTCCATGATGGCAGAGAAAAATCATGACATGAGCAGAGGGTGGACATCACCCCCTGACCAACAGAAGGTGGACAATAGCAACAGGAGAGTGCCAAACACTGGCATGAGGAAACTGGCTATAACACCCATAAGCCCACCCCCAACAACACACTCCCCCAAGGAGGTGTTAATTCCCAAATCTTCATCAGCTGGGAACCTAGCATTCAGAACACCTAAGTTTATGGGGGACATTTGAATCAAACACCACAATACCTGAAATCTTTTTCACAACTAACAAAACTTTCTTTATTCTTACTCTTCCATAGTCTACTTGGGTTACATTTGTTTGTCTACAACTGTATGTGTTAATGTTTATTTCAATTCCATTATTACAGAGTTTTCTCCCTTGATTCTTTTTAAATCAGTCAAATTTCTATGGCTACTTACTTAATTACTTCTCAAATCTTTTTTTTTTTTTTTTTTTTTGGTTTTTTGAGGTAGGGTCTCACTCTAGCTCAGGCTGACCTGGAATTCACTCTGTAGTCTCAGGGTGGCCTCGAACTCTCGGCGATCCTCTTACCTCTGCCTCCCGAGTGCTGGGATTAAAGGTGTGTGCCACCACACCCGGCTTACTTCTCAAATCTTTTAACATGATAATCTCATGTGATTCATTCATCCTTTCAATTATATGCCAGTGATTTCAGTGGCCACACCTTAGTGTATTTTATGTAATATCTTAAATAATATTTCCAAAACTTTGTGTTTGTTTTGAATTTAAGTAGGTGCCACTTTTTAAGGTAAACTCTTTTATCCTATACAAAATGATTTCTTGTTCTTTTGTTCACTATGATTTTTGTGTGGTACTCTCTATTAAAACTATTTTCAGGCTGGAGAGATGACTTAGAGGTTAAGGCACTTGCCTTCAAAGCCAAAGGACCCAGGTTCAATTCCCCAGTGCCCACATAAAACCAGATACAAAATTGCACATGCATTTGCAGTTCATTTGCAGTGGCTAGAGGCTGTGGTGTGCCCATTTTTTTTTTCTATCTATCATATATCTATCTGCCTCTTTCTATCTCTTACAAATAAAAAAAATATTTAAAACTATTTTCATAATTTTCTCATTATTGGATGAGGTGAAAAAATCATTACTTGCTGACTGTGTATATATGGAGAGCACATCTTCTACTAGTATGATGGTCCTCTTAACAGTTCTTCAATTGCTGCTTGCATTATAAAATTCTATCAGAGGCCACAAAGCCAAGGTTTCTCTTTCTCTGTGATATTATATCTCTAAAGGACTAAGTATCCAGAGAATGTATATATATATGAGAGAGAGAGAGAGAGAGAGAGAGAGCCAGGTTTGCATAGCTGGCAAAAATCACCCAACTAAAAACAGCTTGTGGGGAAAAGGGTTTATTTTGGCTTACAGACTTGAGAGGAAACTCCATGGTGGCAGGGAAAGTAATGGCATGAGCAGAGGGTGGACATCACCCCCTGGCCAACATCAGGTGGACAATAACAACAGGAGAGTGTGCCAAACACTGGCAAGGGGAAACTGGCTATAAAACTCATAAGGCTGCCCCCCCAAACACACTACTTCCTGAGGTATTAATTCCCAAATTTCCATCAGCTGAGAACCTAGCATCCAGAGCACCTAAGTTTATGGGGGACACCTGAACCAAACCACCTCATACACCCCTAGCCCCCATAAACTGATAACCATCCATGATGTAAAATGCAATGCATTCAGTCCAACTTTAAAAGTCCCCATAATTTTTATCAATCCAAATAATGTTCAAAGGCAGGCATGGTGGTGCATGTCTTTAATCCCAGCACTCTGGAGGCAGAGGTAAGAGGGTCAATGTGAGTTCAAGGCCACTCTGAGACTCCATAGTGAATCCAGGTCAGCCTGGACTAAAGTGAGACCCTACCTCAAAAAAACCAAAAAAGGAAAATTAATAATAATGATGTTCAAACATTCACATAGTCCAAGATCTTTCAACTGAGCCATAATACCAAAAATCATCTTTAGGAGAACTCAGTCTCTCCTACCAACTGCTGATATGGGTTGTAACTGACTTCCATCTCTATCAACTCCCCCTTGAGTTGCCTGTCAGGTATGCCTGCAATTCAAGCTGCTTGTCCACTTATTATGCATGGGAAGATTTGTAATGTCAGTGCAAGATGGAGGAATTGGTAAAATGAGAGGGGAGGACTTTTCTGAAAGCATTTCTAACTTACAAAGTCCTTAGTCAGGCAGTTGTTACCTCACATAAATGGGCAGGTCCTTGCCACTGCAGATTTGGGTGGTTTGATCCATGAGATGATGTCCAACCTCTGCTCATGACAAGTTTTCCACTGCCATCATGGAGCTTTCCCTTGAGTCTGTAAACCAAAAAAAACCTTTTTCCCACAAGCCATTTTCAGTCAGGTGATTTCTGCCAGTAATGAGAACCTAACTGTGACTGTAATGTTGGTACTGAGGAGTGGCATTGCTACTAGACACCTGACTGTGTGGCTTTGGACTTTTGGAGCTGATTTTCAAGAGGAATGTGGAAGGATTTGAAGCCTAAGAGATGCCTTGCAGTGCTATAAGTACAGCTTGATGGACTATTCTGGTCAGAGTTGAAAAACCTGAATGCAGTAAGAACTATGGGCTTATGAGGGTGAGAAAGAACTTTGCATGGACTGAGCTAGAAGCAGTTTGTGTGAGAGGCTTGCTGTAATGCTGTGTCCTGAGAACTTGTGCAGAGTTGCTTTGCATAGAAATGGACTGGTGTGAGCAGAATGATATGGCACAGAAATAAAATACTTGGTCTGAAAATTCTGCCCATTCCGCTGCAGTTATATGAGAGATTATAACTTTTGAGATTGGGTCAGCTGATCTGCACTGGGGTAGCAGGAAGAATGTCGTCTCTTCTGAAGAGGTCGGAGTGCTCTACGAGTGTCCTGTTCTTCAAAGACTGCATTATTCCCACATAGATTAACAAATTGGAACCCTACCTGGTATTATGGAATATAAGAAATGCAGGAAAGAGAAAGGGTCATTGAATTTTCAATGCAGTCTTTTGTTTTGGAAATAGTCATGGGAAGTGTGAAGCAGGTCTGTTGGATGCCTGTATGGAGACCCGATGGAGCTGTGAGGACAATCCTTAGGTTGTAATAGAGACCCAGTGGAGATTCTGGAACAGCAAGATGGCATCTAAGGAGAGTTACTGGCCCCAGATGAAGTTTTCCATGACTGTGAGTAGCCTAGCTGGAGGGGCAGAATTGGAACTCCAGAGACTTGTCATTGGTTAGCATTATCAGAATTGGAGATTTGTCACTGACTATAGTTGTTGGACTTGGAGATACTGAGTTTGATGTTTGCCCTGTTTAAATCTTGTATTAGTTGATATTTCTTTGCTATGCCCAATGCCATCTTTTGAAGTGTGAGTGTTGTTTATTATCTGCCATTATGGGTTTTGTGGGGAACTTTTTGGTATTATGCTCAGTTAAAAGATCTAGGACTATGGGAATTTTTGAACATCATTACGATTGACAAAAAAAAAAAAAAAAAAAAAAACTATGGTGACTTTTAAAGTTGGACTGAATGCATTACATTTTAGATCATGGATGGTTGTCACTTTGTGGGGGCCAGGGGCAGAATGTGATGGTTGAATTCAGGTGTATCCCATAAACTTAGTTGTTCTGAATGCTATGTTCTCAGCTGGTGTATACTTGGGAATTAACACCTCCTGGAGGTGGTGTATTATTGGGGGTGGACCTATGTGTATTATAGCTAGTGTCCCCTTGCCAGTGTTTGGCACACTCTCCTGTTCCTGCTGTCTACCTGATGTTGGTAAGGAGGTCATGTCCAACCTCTGCTCATGCCATCATTTTCCCTGCCATCATAGAGCTTCCCCTTGAGTCTGCAAGCCAAAATAAATCTTTTTCTCACAAGTTGCTCTTGGTTGGGTGATTTCTGCCAACAATGTTAACCTGACTGTAACACAGATATTCAACACATTGGACCTGGATTATTGATTGCTTCCAAGCTCCTCCCCATTCTTCTGTCTATTCATGGCATACAGAAGATGTTGTTTGGCTTTATCCCAAAGGAAGTTTCTCCAAGTTGTTCTGCCAGAATCTAAAAACCATAGAAACATACTCAACTTTTTGTTCTACCCTCAGAATTCAATGCCTGATATACATGTGCTACACAGACATATCTTCTTCCTGTGTTTTAATCTTCAGGGAACCCTACAAAAAGAAAATGGCAGGTGGGTTTCTGTGGTATCCAGGGATATTTTAGTTCCCAAGGGAGTTCATATTCAAATGTTTCAAATCCATTGAGGATTCATCACCTGTCATATTTCCTGCTCTAGTGGTGTCTCTCTTGTCACCAAAGAAAAACATCAGCTGTGTTTCTATTGCAGCTGTAAAGGATATTTCTTACTGAAATCTGGTGGTTAGCTTACTTTGCCAACCCAGCTTTCTGATGAGCTTTAAATAAGCATAATTTTAAGAAATTCAGCTTAATCTTATTGTCATGTGTTTTTTTAAACTTTTCTTTTGGGACTTACTAAATATGGCAAACACTATTTTATCTATAATCCACTTCATTTTTATTAATACTACATTTTAAATAACATACTATTGAAATTCTATATTTGTAGTTTTCTGAGATTTTGGTTCTTTATTGTATTTCATGAACTTACTGTACGCAATCTGTCTTTTTGCATGCGGTTGATGGTGGTCATGCTTTATTGCTTTATTAATCCCTAGTCTTATCATTTCCTTGGTTTGAGGTACTGTCCACGTGCCCGTCTGTTGTGGGAGATAGCCAACTGTTTAAACAGAAATTGGATTTAATCACCTTGGACCCATAAAGGGCCAATGTTCTGCTGTTTCTTGTCTGAGTGGTGTGAGTAGATGCAAAATTTAATATGTGCCCTAATCTCCCAACTTTCCTTTCTTCTCACCTTGTCAGTTCTTCCTGGTGTACAGAAAAAAATTTCCTGCAAAAAATAGAAGAGGAGCTTATTTGACTCTTCATGGGGAAGCTCACAGTGTTCTACTTTGGTCATAAATTAAATATTTTTATAGACATTTATTTTGATTTATTGCTATGATCTGTTTGTGGTTTTATTTCCTAACAAACCAATGTAGTAAGAATATATATATATATATATATATATATATATATATATACATGTATATACATATATATGTGTATATATATGTATGTATATAGAAAATATATTCCAAAAATATAAATGACATAATCAAATTTAATAATTGGGGACAAGTACGGCTATTTGACTATGGAATAATGGAACATTCATTAGTTCAGCATTGATAATTATTAATGAATGTAATGAATAAATTATGAAGTATTCTGTCTTTGTTTTTGTAGATATCTACTGAAATGTTTAAGGGTGATGTATAATAATATTTGAAATTTATGTTCACACTCTTTAGCAAAAAGGGAATATACACAAATGAAAGATTAAAAAGATGTGGTATATCTACACAATAGAATTCTACTTAACAGTAAGAAAAAAAATGGCACAATGAAATTTTTAGAAAAACTGTAAAACTTGGAACAGATAATACTAAGCAAACTCACACAATCACAGACAATTGTCACATGGTCTCACTCATCTGTGGTACCTAACCTGAATCAGTGGAAGTTGTTGACATACCTGAATGGCATCTTGAAGCTTGGACAATGGTAAGGGGTAGGGCTTGGGGAAAGCATAAGGGTGGGGAAGACACAAAACTGAACTCAAATTGAACTGGTACCATAGAAACCCATATCCTGGAACTTAGACTAAAAGGTTGTACCCTCAACAGGACCTTAGGGGGAGCACCTGAATCGAAGGGCCCTAGAGAGAGTGAGATGAAACCTAACCTTAAATTTCTCCTATTTCTCTCTCTCAAATCTTTTTCTTTTTTCTTTTCCCTTAGCACTGGCCTTTAATTCCATATACCAGGACATGGTTAACATCCACAACAAGCTGTTGATCAGAGAGACCTACAAGGTCTCCCAAAAGAAACAAGACAGATTTCTATCAGAGCAGTTGATTACCCACCAGAGGTTAATGGTAATACCCTCCTGCTGAAGACATCATACGCTGTCAGCACAGACCATGAAGAAACCTGGTTAGAACCTGGAGGAAAGCCAGTACTCAGACAATTAGCCCATATAGTGCTGTAAGGTACTACATGAGCTAACTGTTTATTCTGTGCCATTATGGATTTTGGGGGGATTTTTTGGTATTATGGCTCAGTTAAAAGACCTTGGATTACAGGGATGTTTGAACATCATTAGGATTGGTAAAAACTATGAGGACTCAAAGTCATACTGAATGAATTGTATTTTATATCATGTATGGATATCAGTTAAAGGGGGCCAAGGGTGGAATGTGGTGGTTTGATTCTGGTATCCCTCATAAACTTAGGTATTCTGAATGCTAGTCTCCCCAGCTGATGGAAATTGGAAATTAAAGCCTCATGGAGACAGTGTATCATTGGGGGCGGGCTTATGTGTGTTATAGACAGTTTCCCCTCACTAATATTTGGCGTACCCTCCTGTTGCTATTGTCCACCTTATCTTGGCAATGGGGTGATGTACACCCTCTGCTAATACCATCATTTCCCCCGCCATCATGGAGCTTCCCCTCAAGCCTGTAAGCCAAAATAAGCCTCTTTTTCCCATAAACCTCTCTTAGTTGGGTGATTTCTACTAACAATGCAAACTTGACTGTAATAGCCATGTTGGGTTCATTTTAAGTCTACTTAGTGATGGGCTCTTAGGAGACTCTGGATCTCTGCTTTGGTAGGTGTTGAGTGTCCTCAGTGTTTATCTCCTTCACCCTTGTGCTGATATCAGGCTCACGAGAAAGCAGTACTCTTGCTCATTTCCCCAGTTCCTCTGTAGTTTCAGCTGGGGCCTAGGGTGAATTGCACTGGGTCATTTATCTCCTCAGGTCTCACTCCCATCTGAAAACGAGAAGCAGAATCTCCAATGGAGAATGATTAAATGGGATAACTATTATTAATTTAAAGATAATTTAAAGGGTATAGACCCTCTTATAGCCCAAGATTAGTGAGATCTTGATAATGGAAAGCAAAATTGTTATTTGGATATAATTCTGACTTGTTTCCCAGTTCCAGATATGGTTTCCTTTCTACTGAATGGATCCATTAGCCAATGCAAGGGCAGTTGGCTCACCACCATGGCTGTATGCCACTATTGCACTTGTGTGAGCATCACATCAGGTTGTTTGTTTCTGAGTAGCTTAGATTTGGAGTTGCACTGACAAAACTGTGTTGCAAACTCAATAACCCTCTCTTTCCTGCATTTGTTATACTCCACAGTACCAGGTAGGGTGCCAATTTGTTAATCCAGAGGAGGAATAAAGCAGACTTTGAAGAACAGGACACTCCTTGAGCACTCAGGCCCCTTCAAAAGAGTCTATATTTTCCTGTTGCCCCAGTACAGGTCAGCTGGCTCAATCTCAGTGTTTGTAATCTCTAAATTGCAGCTGAATGACTAGTAGTTCACACAATGATTCTTTTTTCTGTGCCATATTCCTCTGTTCATACTAGTTCATTTCCACACAAAGCAACCCTGCACAACTTCTCAGGATACAGGCATAACAGCAAGCCTCTCACACAAACTGCTAGCCCAGTCCAAGAAAACTCTTTCTTACCCTCATAAGCCAAACCTCATAGTCCATATTTCTTAATGCATTCAGGTCTTTCAACTCTGACCAGAATAGTCCATCAAGCTGTACTTATAGCACTGCAAGGCATCTCCTAGGCCAAGGTTTCAAATTCTTCCACATTCCTCTTGAAAATCAGCTCCAAAAGGCCAAAGCCACACAGTCCGGTATCTAGCAGCAACCCCACTCCTCAGTACCACTTTACTATTGTAGTCAGGTTTACATTACTGGTAGAAATCACCCAACCAAGAGCAGCTGGTGGGAAAAAGAGGTTTATATTGGCTTACAGGCTTGAGGGGAAGATCTGTGATGGCAGGGGGAAAATGATGGCATGAGCAGAGGGTGGACATCACCCCTGGCCAACATAAGGTGGACAATAAAAACAGGAGAGTGTGCTAAACACTGGCATGAAGAAACTGGCTATAACACCCATAAGCCTGCCCCCAACAATACACTGCCTCCAGAAGGATTTAATTTCCAATTGCCATCAGCTGGGGAGACTAGCATTCAGAACACTTAAGTTTATGGGGGACACCTGAATCAAACCACCAAAATGGCTCAGGGAAATTTTTGGACAAGGGGGTGAATTGTTAGAGCCACAAGTTGGGACATGCACAAAGACATTGCTTCTCCCCCATAACTGATTGCTGGCACCCCACAATGCATAACCCACAATCCCCATGGGGTTGACCTGAATTTCCAATGAGTAAGGCCTCTTCAAAAAAAGGGTTAGGATGAGGGAAAGGATGGTAATAAGATGTGTTGTTTACATACATACTTAGTATGTGTTTACATACATACTAAGCATGTCCAAATCTATTAAACAAAGTAATATATTAGCTATTACCAATTTAATATACTAGACATATGTGTTTATTTTTCTACTTGTAACTTTCTTCTTTAGTTCCAAAATCTTATAAGAACTTGAAAAATGCAATTGGCAGAAATATCAATGTTCCTATAGAAATTATAGGTATTCCTGATAATGTTATAAATAAAATTATAAGTTAAAAAAATCATATTTTTTATAACATTTCCCTTAAAGAAGTCCTGAGATTTAATTTTAAAAGATAAATGATTCAGCATCAAAATTCATTGTACACAATGTTGTTGCAAAATCATCATGATTAAAATTTATTTAGAACAAAACAAGTGATGGTCAATATGCAAAACATCACCAATAAAATCTATACTCTCTCTAGAAGTTAGTTCACAGATCTTTTTATGTAGAAATTAAAAAAAAATTCAAGCAGGCTATTTTTGACTATATATGCTTTCACTTATCTACAAATCAAAATAAAGGTGAAGGTTTTATACTTACAGCATTACCATAAAGGTTACAGTCTGATTTCATGAAGTACTTTGTATTATAGACAGCATATGCAATTTAATAAACTATAAGAGTCTTGGATTACTTCATCTCTAAATAGAGTATAATGGAAATTACACAAATAACATTCTAGTGAATGACTTAAGACTGATTTGAAAAACTAAATGGCTTATCTTCTGTTTCCCTAAAACATAATATGATTCTCAATGAAGCACACATCACATAAGTAGATGGACACATTTGGAAAAGATTCTTTATCATATATGATCCATTAAAATTTTATAAACTTTAGCCTAGGTATGAAACATAGCTTCTCAAAATCAAAAAACTATTTGGTGAACAATCCAGAACAATTTGATGAACATAATATTAATACAGACCAACATAGTTACAATTTTCAATGGAAATATAAAATATAAACACCAACATATAAAAATATTCAGTATTTATAAAATATATAATTATTTTCATATTTTATTTATATATTACATTTTCATTACTTTATAATGTTATATATAACTGTGAGTTCAAAATTACTGATTTAAGTTGAAGTTAACATATTTATGTTCCATTTAATAGAACATAATTAACCTCAACTTAAACAAAACTAAAAGGTTTATTAAATTTGATTTTGTACAAGTATATGGAATCATTTTTCTTCAAATAATTATGTCCATAATAAATGATACATCCTCTGTGAAATATTTCTTGGTACAGGATAGATTTCCTTGCTCATATTGAAGGTGGACTTGGGGTTTGCTGGGGCTCTGGTGACATAGTGCATTGGAGTCCACTGATAGGTCTTCTCATAGTGGTGAATAGAAGGCTTTGCCACACAATTTCCACAGTAATCCCATGTGAGAGAAGCAATGTCAGACAGTGGGTGAATCTTTGCCAGTGGATCACTACTGGAGGAAGCAACAGTTTTATTAAGGCCATTAGTATTTTGTGAGGGATGAGTCACAACTTTTTATGTTAGTTTTATAAAATCTCTGAGAGGTAAGACTGTTAATCTTACCAGTTGTTCGCTATTTCTGGCCTCCTGGATCCATCCCATAGTGTGATAAGGGATGGTGCATTCACTGGTAAAGCTTCACAAATGGATTTTGTAAAGTGTATATAAAGTGTATGCCCCTCTTGTAGTTCAAAAGTAAGGACACTTTAAGAAAGTATAATTTTGGAGATTTGCTAAAAGTCATTGTATTTAATGATAATTTAGTAATAAATCATATCTTCATCAAATTTCAGGTACTTATAATTAATATACAACATTCAAAGGATTAGAATATGTTCAATTGAATGAAATTATATGCAGATATGATAAATAAATCTCAAAGAAACAAATAATTCCTTCCTCATTATGACAGTGGAAAAATATAGTAGGTATAATTTTAATATGAAAAAACTTGCTAATAAAATAAGCAACAGGTAATTTGTTGCAAAAAATAATGGGAATAAAATTTGTGTTACAAAAGAAGAGATTGTGAATATGAAAAAGGTATCACTGATGCAAGAGAATGTGCCCTGGGAGTAATAACTTTTCTGCTTCTGAGCTAACTTCTAGGAGGTGACAGAACTGTCTAGATAAACAGGACATCCTGCCAATTTTAAAGGTTTTATTTTTCAATTGGAAGTCTGACCTTGGAGATGGTGACATTTAAAATTCACGGATTAAATGTTTGTCCAAAGACAAAAATATGCACGGGAATAGTTGTAGCTGTGACTCAATTATTGTCCATAGTAACTATAATGTAAATTGTCACAGCAGATTGTAGCATAAGGAGACTGATTCTCATTATTTGCAATCATTAATTATTCAACACAATTGGAAAACAAAGCATGAGCATTAGTAGATTTTAAAACATAAGGGTAAATGTTTGACAACATCAAAAACAAATCTGCTCTTAGAGACCTGTCTCAAAAAAGGTTTTGAAATAAGGAAAGCCACATTGATTTCATGACTATAGGTGTCAATAAAGTAGGGTTAGTAACTATAATTCTGGAATAAGACCACTTCAGACCTAAGCAAAGCTAAATTTATAGTTATGAGGAAAGCCAAGGCTAGAACTAACATGATTAAGAAAAAAAATCAGACAGTTATTATGGTTTGAATATGAAATCCACCCCCCAGACTTATGTACTGGGGACTTGGTTGCCACCTGATTGGCTTTGGGGAACTAATTGGATGCTCAGGGCGCTGGCATAATCAATAACTAAATCTGTGATGAATTTATAATGTGTGGTCGTTTTTGAGAGTTGGTAAAGAGAGAGAAATCAAGCCTGTTTGGATTTCCCTACCACTTCCTGCATTTCTTTCTATTTCTCTTTCTCTCTCTGTCTCTCTCTCTCTCTCTATTTCTTTTTCTTTCTCTCTCTCTTGGCTGTCATAATGTGGGCATTTCTACATTGTCAAGTGAGATTTGACACCTCTGAAACCTTGAGCAAAATAAATCCTTCCTTTCTTCGATTGGCTCTATCAGATATTTTATCACAGAAACTAGTAAAAGAAGCCAGGCATGAGTAGTTAAGATTGGATGTCTGCTTCTTTCTGTCTGAAAAAAAGGTCTGAAAGAAGCTTAACTAAAGTTTAACTAAAGCCAATACAAAACATCTGACAAGAATCTGACCATTCTGAAAACTAGGTAAAGTAAAAACTATAAGGTCTAAAACTAATGAACAAAACAACAAAAAAAATACACATAGATGCAGTTTGTTGCAACTAGAGTCACTTTAGTTCTCCAAACTACATGCTATTTCTTCCCAAATACATACATTTTATTCATTACAATAGTTTGATGTGCATACAAATAAACATTAAGTCCATTAGAGACTTTCAGAAAATATTTCTAACCTAACTCTCTACTGAGCATTTATTTGTAAAATATGACAGTAAAAGTTTATGTGGATGATGGTAATAGTTTATCTTTGAAGTTTAATTATTTTTCTAGGAAGATGAACAATGAAGACATCTACTTTTAACTGGTAAATTTTGCCATTAAGTAAGTCATGTAATTACATTTATATCTAGCTTACCATTTTAATTACATATATATCAAGAGTACAGATAAGCTTCATCATCCCATAAATTCTCTTGATATTTAATTTCTTCATACTGGTTTTTATTTCTCAGACAAACACATATATACCTGGCCTTATAAAGTTCAGGAGTGCACAAAGAAATATAACTGTTATTTGTTCTTCTCCACTACAGTTAAATTACATAAAATTTCTAATCAGATGACTTAAATTATCAAAAATGATACTGTAAAACTTTTTAATGTCCCTACTAAAATGACAATTATTAGTATACTACATTAAAGACAATGCAAAGAAAATATGAAGTCTAGCTGTTGAGATAGTTCGGCGTCAACTTTAAAGGCACTTGCTTGCTTTCCAAGCCTGAAAACCTGATGACTCGGGTTCAATTCCCCAGAACCCCTGTAAAGTCAGTTGCAAAATGTGGCATATGTGTCTGGAGATCATTTGCAGTGGCAGGAGGTCCTGGCATGCCCATACTCACTCTCTTTCTGTCTGCCTCTCTCTCTCTCAGATAAATTAAAAATAAATAAAAATATTACACAAAATAAAATATGATGTCATTAAACGAATCCCCTGCCATCACAAAGGAAAGAATAGGTATAGTTAAAAGAACTGGAATTTGTATCATTTATGTAATATTTCCTTATTCCAAAACACATTTCTTACAATAGTATTTTCATCCTGCCAGCATCACAGCCTAGACACATTCTTTCTTTAATGTATTCTATTACTGACATTGCCACAGATTGGGGCATCTGCCTAGCAGACTTCTGTGAACAGTTTCCCCTCTGCTAATACACACTCCGGTACCAGATTAATCCTCCTAAAGAATTACTTCCACTGTGCTAATCTTTCTCATAAAACTGAAAAACTCTCTAATGGGCCTGTCACAATGAGATCATGTTCTTATGCTTGTCTTTTCAGATAATTCAAACAAATGCATTAATTTTTACTTTTGCTAGAGCTTCTCTGAGAAAAGGCAGACTATTTCCTGGAATCAACTTTGAAACAGAAACAGAATGAGGATATTGGGCCATGAGAAACAGAATTACAGAAAGATGAAAAATAGAGGCGACATAGAGAAGGAAAGAAATGCAATACACCTGGGATTTCATCTGACAAAGCAGGGGCGTGGAAGGAGAGCCCTGCGCCTTGGGCTACAGTGAGGTGCTTGTGAGGCAGAGCACCCGGCTTCAGGATTTCAGTGCTAGGCAGTCTAGGTGCAAGGTGGAGGATGCTCCACCAAAGCGGGACTGCAGGGGAAAGGCATGAAAGGGTGAGTGAGGTGTTCTTGACTTAACAGCATGAGCTTTGAAGGAGTCTATGAAAGATTTTAGTTAGCCTTGGTGAGATATAATTCACATTATATATACTCCCTGTTTACTGAAGTAGTAAGATTGGAGTTTACATTTCAGAATGCATTTGAAGTTAAATTGTTAGAGTGAAGTCCTTTGGGTCTGGATTTACAATCTTGCTGAAATAGTGTTAGCCTTAGATTCCAACCAGCAGAAACATTGTAGAAAAATGTTATTGAATGTATGGCCACTAGCTCCTCAAGACTTGCTTGTATTTATAAAGGAATTATTACCTTATTTTAATGAGGAGGAAACAAATAGATCCAAATTGGTAGAAATTCAATGAATGGATGGATAGTTTAATTACAAGTCTTTACAAAATAAAAGGTCTAGGCAGTATAAAGAAGGGAATACAGAAGCTTCACAGGTCAAAGAATCCAAGGAAACAGAAAGAACAAGTACAACTGACATCTTGGATTGGATCTTCAGACAAAAGAAAGAGGAGTGGAAATTGCTGGAACACAAATAAGGTGTCTAATTATGTTAATAATATTGGATTAAGTTGATCTCTGTGTCGTGATAAATCAACATCATTATGTAAGGTGTTATATTAACATTCTTTGTAATAGTTTAGTAGCTTTTCTAAAATTCAAAACTACTTCTTGAAATATAAAACCACTTCAAAATTAAACTACTGAAATAGAAAAAAAAAAAAGCCCTGCCTTTATTACAAAACATTTCAAATTTAATTGGCTTAAATTTATGTCTAAGAATGTTTTAACATTTAAAAGGATGTTTTCAAAATGAGTATAATAAAATGAATATTAAGCATCTTTAATTATGCAGTAATAATCACTTTAAACAAAATAAAGTTGCCCTTAAATATTATGACAAGAAGAAATATTTTTTTTATCTATAGTTAATTTAAGATTTCATTTATACATTTTCAAGCAAACACCTTAACTACTGAGCCATCTCCTTAGTCCTGTTCATTTATGTATGTTCATTTCCATATTATATCATTTGTAAATACTCTTAACTTCCTAGGATGGTTTCAATGAAGTGGCTCCCATGACCTCATGTGTATAGAATGTCTGGTCTGCAACTGGTGGCAAATGAACAGGTAGGACCTTGCCATCAGAGCAGGGCGTGGTGGCGCACACCTTTAACCCCAGCACTCAGGAGGCAGAGGTAGGAGGATCACTGTGAGGTCGAGGCCACCCTGAGACTACATAGTGAATTCCAAGGTCAGCCTGAGCTAGAGTGAGACCTTACCTCGAAAAACAAACAAACAAACAAGCAAACAGAAAAGAAAACTTGCCATCAGAAGTCTGGCTCATACACGTAGCTTCCTCCCAGCTGCTACGGCAAGAAGTGATGTGTAGCCTCTGCACTGCCAGCCTTTCATGGCCATAGCAATTCCCCTTGAGACTGTAAGGCAAATACATCCTTTTCTCCCATCAGTTGTTTTTGTCAGGTGCCTTGTTTCACAAGGAGAAGGTAACTAAAACAGAAAATCAGTACCAAGTTGATGGGCCATTGCTGTGATAAATCTATGTTCTCTTTGGTCTTTTGGAACTGGATTTTGCAGAAGAAATGAGGAAGAATTTGAAATTTTGGACTGAAATCCCTTCCATTGCTTCAGGCAGAGCTGCTGGACTGTTCTGGTGAGAGCTGAGACCTAAATGAGGAAAGAAAACTGAGCAATGTAGGCTTGGCTTATAAAGGGACAAAGTACTTTGTAGGGACTGGGCCAGAGGCAGTTAGTGAGAGAGGTTGACCATGCTTTTTCTGTGTCTTGAGACCTTGCGCAAAGTTGAGTTTGGGGTAATGAACTGATGTGTTTGTACTGGAAAGCGGCAAAGGCTACTAAGACTTGGCACGGGCAGAAAGGCAAGTCTTGGGTCAGAGACCACAGCCTGGTTCGGCTGCAGTGCTTTGGGACATGACCACCCTTGAATATTGGGCCCGCTATTCTGTTTTGGGACAGTACGAAGAGGGCTCATGATCTCTGGAAAGGAAGGAGTGAGAAGGAAAAATGCAGAAGGAATTTCTCGCTCTTCATATTTGTCTGGATTGACAAATTTGGTAGCACACACGGTACAAGTCTTGTAAGCCAAACGAGCCCAAGAGGCCATTGGATGTGTAACGTGTGAATGTTTGAGAAGAGTAAGGGACCAGTGAGAGAGGAAAAGGAGAATGCGGGAGGGCAAAGGAGGTGCACCTGATGAGAATATATTATAGACGGGGTGAATATGTTATAATGAATATCACAACTAATGTGGAGCAATATGCATTTTCAAAAAAAAATCTGGAACCTAGATTTATTTGACATGGTATATGAATATGGTATGAAATTTCATGAGCTCTGGGGCCTCTTGGCCCAGATGGGCTGGTCCCCAGTGGCTACAGGTTTTTTGAGTTCTTCTAGCCCAACAAGAAAAATTAAGGAATGCAGATAAGGAAAATGAGGAGCATAAAAGTAGATTTTTACTAAGGAAAATATACTTTTTAAAAAAACCTAATAGTGTGGAAGGTTTTCCCAAAAGAAAGAGAAAGAGATCCACTCATTTGGATCACGGGCTTGGTGCTGGGAAAATAAATGTAGAAAAGTCCCAAGGTGTCAGGGCAAGCATGCTTAGGATTTCTACCAGACATCCAAAGGAGAGAAAGAAGGAGCAAAGAAAAGTTATGCTTTTGAGTTTCAACACAGAAAAGAGGAGGCTATGTAGTGAGGATCTGTGGGCAACTGTACCAATAGAGGGGGCTTCTTGAGGATATAGCATATTATCTTATTAATGAGCAATTTATTCCTTCCGCCTCTTTAACATGTATGTTAAGTATCAGATGGCCTCTTGAACACGTGTGTGATTGGCAGGCTCCCAGGACCAGACACTTTGTTGCTCTGGTTTGGAGAAAGTGTTTCTTCCCTTTCTAATGCTACCAGGAAAATAGGACTTGGGGTCTTCCACTCAATGGCCTCTGAGTCTAATGTCTGCCTTCCCACAATATTTCCCCCTCAAGAGTTAAGACTCCATAATCATTTAGGAGATAGGCAGCAACTCAAGGCTGAAGTGGGGCACAGAGGAGTTCTGGAAATATATCTTCTGAAATTCTCACTTTAATCTTATAGGGCAGGTTGGCATCTATCTATATTTTCTTAGGCTTGTGTCCCTAAGTGATTACTTGTAAAAGAAATTTAGCTTGCCCTCACCCCCTTTCTTTCTTTCTGAAAGAATATAATAAGCCAGTTATAAAAATGCCTTAGAAGCCATGGATGGTGGCACATGCCTTTAATCCCAGCAATTCAGAAGCAGAGTTAGGAGGACCTTCCTGTGAGTTCAAGGCCAGCCTGGGACTACAGAGTAAGTCTCAGGTCAGCATGGGCTAGAGTGGGACCATACCTCAAAAAAATGCCTTAGAAAAATAAGTTTGGAATTGCTGAATCAAACACATTCTCGTAGATACTACAAATTTGAATCTTCATATTGTTAATATATAATAACATCTAGTATTTTAAATTAAAGTATAACTTAAAAGTTAGGCAAGAGAAGCACATTTCCCTATGGTATCTAGGTACTAATGTGCCACATAGTGAGATTTGGACAGACTTATCAAAGTCTTATACTTCACAATTATTTTTTGATTCTTGGGAAATAATATGATTTGAAAATGTGGAGTCTTTATTTGTTTTATTTTTGATTATTTTATTCATTTTAATGGAATTCCCTTGGTCATTTGTGAAAACAGACAGCTCTTCATTTAACTTGCTAGCTAGAATATAAAGTTAACATGGAAATTAAATGTACAGATTATTTAGTAAAATGTCTTTTATCCATGTATATAATATCTCCCCATATTAAAAAATCTTCTATGAAATAGTAACAATTACTTAAATTGGCAATATGTACTCACCCTTCTTATGATTATCTCCTTGAGAGAGTAAAAGAAAAATGGGAAGACAGCAAGAGTGTACTAAAGGTAGGTGGTTGAAGGCTCAAACATTGGGGGAAAAGATGATTTTGAAGATTCAGAATTAGAACTTCATCCTGAAGACTTAAATCATTGTGAATACTACTTAACTATGTAGAAAGAAAGTTGTAAAGTCAATATTATAATAGATGTGAAAATAAGTATTTAAGTAGACAGAGTAAGCCAGGTGACGAAGATGTAGCTTAAGGCCTGCTGTAGGGTCGAGGGACTAGTATGAACAGCTCAGCTAGGTAAGATGAGAGATCATAGGTTTTCTTTGTCTCCCTCTTCTTCCTCCTCCCTTGCTCTCTCTCTCTTTCTCTCTTTCTGTTTCTCTGTCATTCCTTCCCTTAATGTCTCCTCTTTTCTCCTTGTGATGAACTTTGAGCAACCTATACAAATTCTCAAACTACAACACCAAGAGAGCTGAGTTGATAACTGAATTTACAGGAGGGAAAGTACGATTTTGTGGAAAGTGCTCTATTATTTACATTTACAGCTGTAAGGGCACACTGTCCACATTTATTGGGACTTGTTGTGAGGACCCCGAGAGAAGTCTCTAATGGGGCCTGCAGAATATGGACGGAACTTCTGTCACTCCTCTCCTCTGTTTGTCCATGAGGACTGATAAGTATACTTACTGTGCTTGTCACATCGGGCCATGTGGCCTTTTGGGACAAGGTCTTCTAAAAAGTTTCATTAGCTACTGTGCATGTATACCTGAAGAAAAGCCCAGAACATTTTCTTGAACATTCTCAGATGTGTCTGATGCCTTGATTAGGTCTGGAGTGCATAATATTCAATTCTTTGATGTGTAGACTCTTTTACTCTTTTTCTTTTAAATTCCCTTAATTCAGGTATGATGAAATTGTGCTTCAAAAATATACTTCTGCAACATAAAAATGTTTCATTTTTACCTTACAAAATCGTGTACTCTATTTTTAGAAATAATGAAAACACCTGCATGTTACACACCTTATAAAGGAAGGAGTGAGGGGCTGGAGAGATTGCTTAGTGGTTAAGTGCTTGCCTGTGAAGCCTAGGGACCCCAGTTCGAGGCTCGATTCCCCAGGACCCATGTCAGCCAGATGCACAAGGGGGTGCACGTGTCTGGAGTTCATTTGTAGTGGCTGGAAGCCCTGGCGTGCCCATTCTCTCTCTCTCTCTACCTCTCTCTCTCTCTCTCTCTCTCTCTCTCTCTCTCTGTCATTCCCAAATAAATAAATAAAAATAAAAACAAAATAAAATTTAAAAAAAGGAAGGAGTGATTCATGTCTTTACCTGCACTTGTAAAGTGGTATTTTATCAAATGAATGTCATGTGCCAGGCTTGGAACTTGGATACAGTGGATAATAAGAAACAGGTAAGTCCTTGAAATCCATAACTACCATGGAATTTCTGTGTGTGTGTGAAAGTAAAGAAAAGACTGAGATTACAGTATCATTCATACATATGACAAATACATAAATCATTCCATACTGCATCTTTTATCTTGTTTTCATAAATAAATTTTATAAATACAATAAAATTTTGCCATTTCTTATAATTAAATTTGTGATTTTCTTCAGCCTACATGCATGCTATTTGCAAAAGTTGCCATTTAATCTTTAGGACAATAATACATATAAATTCTATTTTCCTATATAGAAATATTTGTTTAAGAAATAAGCTAGTGAGTAAAGACTTACCCACTAGCTTATTTAGACTGTTTCACTTACTAACTATAGACCCCCACCTGTTAACAGAGAACCCATTTTCTCATCTGTACAATATAGCTGCTAGTGACCTCTTCGGATGGTTGTTGCAAAAATTGAATCACATAGTAAGTATGAAGCTGGTCTTATTGTGTAAAGCACATAGCAAATGATTGCAACATTTATTATAATCCCAAATTACTCTATCAAAAATTAGCTATTTGCTAATAAGACTCATGCTAAATAAAGTTAAAGTAGAAGAAAAATTATAAAATTTAGATTAAAATGATTTTACCAGCTTGTTATTTTGGCTTTTCCTTTGATCCACCCATATTCACACCTTAAGGAAAACTCATCACATTACCTTACATCAATCATTTTATCTTTTTTATGTCTTTTATATTATAAAGTTCTTGATGATCATAAATAAATAAAATTACCACTTTGATAACATGGTTTGTAATAGTTTATAAAAGAGTACTTGTAAAAGAGTTTGCCAAGACATATGATTAATAAATATTTTTGACTTTTACTTGTGAATTTATGTAGTTTTCTTCCAATTATACATTTCTGGAACAATGTAAACATGACAGATTGAAACAATACATTTAATAGGAAAATGCCATTTATTTGCCATTAAAATAAAGTCCCATATTTTCGCCATTTTAACTTTTAATTGTCAGCTTTTTCAGTTGCATGGAAACATAAATCCAATTCCTTTGTGTGTCCTCAGGTGTTCCCTAAATACATTTCTGTGTTGCAAGGGACAATCAAGATGAATTACATAATATTACTAAGCATGGCCGAACTGCAGAACACCACTGGGTCCAATTCACTCAATGTCTAACATGCCATTTATGGGCTTTCCCATCTATAAGTGGTGGATTTTATATATTCATGAAAAGTCATTTGTTGCAGTCATCTAAATTCTCTATTGTTTCCTAAGTAGAAGGCAGACTTTGCTACATACATCCTCATCAACCACATGTCTCAGGGGCAAAGAAACCACCAAGCAGATTATGTTGGCAGGATTTTCACCTCAGTAAGTAATAACACTTAGAGAAAAAAACTCTAAAATGTTTCCAAATATGCCGGATGCATATTAGAACAGTTAGGAAAAATTATAAACAGAGACTCCCTTAAGCCCCATTATAGTTCAGTTTATTCAAACTAGAAATCTCTCTGAAAAACAGGCCTTCAGAAGGAGACATTTTGGGTATAAGGAGTCTTGAATTAATTCTCCATCTTCCTTCTGCATGCTGTTTTAGTCAGTCATCTAATGATGTGTACTTGTAGAAAGCAAGCTTGAGAATGTGATATCTTTCTCCAGTGGACAGAAAAGCAATGGAAAAGAAAGCAAGCTGGTTTCACTTCACCATAGAAAAACTGACTGTTGGAAATGTCTGTGAGAAACAACCAGCAGCTAAGTTCATTTCCATAAGGCTTCCTTCTCACCTACCAGAGGGTAAGATGAGCAGTTAGGCAGGAGCAACGCATCAGCAAAATGTGACCAAGAAAATTGACACAGTTGACAGCCTTAATGATCTAATTTCTCTTTTTTAATATTGTCATATATTGACTGTACACAACCCATGTTCCAACAATATCAACAATAATGAAAGGGTAGGATAATATAACTTTTTTGAATAGAAGGAAAATTGTGTTGGTGAAATCATCATGACACGTCATGATTATGGTACAGATACCAGATTATGGGGCGTGTGGGGAAGTGTATGACTTGTTTAGAGAACACTGCAATAGTTGGTGGTGTGGAAGGTTATGAAACTTCTGAGAAACCACCCTTGCTATTCTGTGGGTGACTACTGATCTATTAGGGAAGCCACAATGACAGGGCCAGCCATAGAAGTAACAAGTATTTACAAATTTGCATCACTCCACCCTTCAATCCACATTACCCAGTTGGGAGGATGCACTTATGTAGCCATTTTACTGCTGAAGTACTAGATGCTCATAAAAGCTAAATTTTTTAAAAAATTATAACTTCTAAATTTATACTGTGACACTGTAGCAGACAGCTTCAGGTTCACTGAGATGAACTTCCAGACCAGACACAGTTATGGAGGAAGGGATATTTATTGAAGCTTACAGATCCAGGGGAAGTTCCATAATGGCAGAAGAAGCTGGCCTGCTTTCACAGGCCGATGCAGAGAGAGAGAAGCACAAGCCAAAAGCCAAAAGCCACAGCCCACTTCAGGAACTCCAGCTTGGCACACTTTGCATATCTTTAGATTGAAATCTGAAACCCACCACCACACCTTAAGATCCACCCAGTGACACTGCCTCCAGCCAGATGGCTGCAGGTGCAAACTACAAACAATGAAAAACTGTATGTTTTGGGGGGCCATCTATTCAAACCACCACAGATACTTTTAAAGATTCATTGACTAATTAAAGACAAAAATAAAGCTAGTATTATCTATTTATAAAATATTACAAAACATATTATCTATTGTACTAACTGGCAGCATTTTTGAAAGGATGGTAATGAATCTACCCAAAATAAACATATCAAAGATGCATATTATGAAAATATGTGATCTAACACAGAGATAGAGAACTGATATAAAAATATCTGGAATATTTTTTAATTTTTTTGTTCATTTTTATTTATTTAATTAATTGAGAGAAACAGACAGAGAGAGAAAGAGGCAGATAGAGAGAGAAAGAGAGAGTGGGCGCGCCAGGGCCTCAGCCACTGCAAACGAACTCCAGACACGTGTGCCCCCTTGTGCATCTGGCTAACGTGGGTCCTGGGAAATCAAGCATTGAACCGGGGTCCTTAGGCTTTATAGGCAAGCATTTAACTACTAAGCCATTTCTCCAGCCCATATCTGGAATATTTTGAAATAGCATATTTAAATATATTTTCAGCCTTCTAAATAATAAAACACTATTGTATTAAAGAAACATATAACTCACAAAGTAATATTTCCTTTTAATATTAAATTATACCAGGAATACAACAAAAATAGTATTCACTATAATGTTTCTAGAAAATATGTTTTTCCAAATAACCATTAAATTTTTATTGATATGCCAAAATATAAACTAAGTCCAGAAAGCCAGTTTGGGAAACTGAAGCAGACTTGCCCTCATTATCTTTCTTTAGTTCATCTAATTCCATATTTTCTAAAAAATATGCCAACAGAAAAGTGTTTCATTGGTTAAAAATAATTGCTAGATTATATAAGCTTAGAAGTTTTCCAAGTTAAGCTATTTTATCTGAGGTTTATCAAATTTTTATTTGAGATAATAATAGACACTTTAATTCTTAAGAAGAGATTATTGTGAGTAATATTCTCATGGAAACTTCATCATTAGTACATTTATTATGGACTAACTTTTAGAAAAGTAAAGATGTATTTGAAGAACAGATTAACAAAGAAGAGATGAAAAATAATAAATTATGCTCAATAAAGCAAGCCAGCCAATTATCAGAGCTATCTGGGGAAAAGAAAAAGCAATACTAGCAGGCTGGAGAGATGACTCAGTGGTCAAAGGTGCTTGCTTGCAAAGCCTGATGGCTGGAGTTTGATTCCCCCTTACCTACATAAAGCCAGATGAACAAAATGGTGTATGCATCTGGAGTCTGTTTTCGGAGGCAGGAGGCCATGGTATGCCCATACTCACTCTCTCTCCCTCTTCTCTCTGTCTCTCAAATAAATAAATAATAAACTGGTATTTATTAGAATACCAGTATTCCAAGCAAGCAGCCAATCTCTTTAAAAAATCATAGGAAAACTGTTCCATTATTAACTTAAATGTCAATGATCTTAATATTGCACCAAATACTAAGTGGATGGATTGGCAAAAGATCTACCAGATGTCTCCATGAAATCTATCTTGCAAGATGCCCCAAAATGGAGTGTCAGTGGATCAAAATCAACCTCTAGTACAGACAGATACAAAAACAAGTGAAGGGAGCTACTCCTCTGCCTGATGAAATAGTTTTCAAAAAATGCTAGTTATAAGAGACAAAAAGAGCCACTACATTTTAATAAAGGGAAAAATTCATCATCAAGAAAATATAACAAGATGCTACATGGGCGACTGGGGGAAATTGACCAATATCTATCGAAGCAACGCATGGTCTAACCTACTTAGCAGCAAATAACTTGTTGTGATGCCCACACAAGTGCCGTGGTGGCACACAGCCATGGTGGGGAACCAACTGCTCTCAATTTGGCTAACTGATCCCCTCACGGGTATGGGACCCATAGCTGGAGCTGGGAAACAAGTCAGAACCATATCCAAACATAAGCCCACTCTCCAATATCAAGCTACCATCAATTGTGGGCTACAAGAGGGCCTACACCTATTAAATTCTCTATAAAAAAAAGTAAGGGTTATCTCATTTGTCCTGGTGCTAACCTACTCTCCGTTGGAGAATCTGCTTCTCTTTTTCAGATAGATGTAGATCCTAAGGAGAGAGCCACCCCATCATACCTCAAAAGGGCCCCGGCTGAAACTAAGAAAAATTGGAGAAACAAGCAAGGGGGCTGTTTTCCTGATGAACCGGACACCAGCACAAGGGGGAAGGAGATCAGCACAGAGAAAAATCAACTCCTACCAAATCAGAGAGCCAGAGCCTCAGAGGCCCCCAACACCTCATCACTGAAGCAGACCAAAAATGAACCCAACATGGCTCAGGGAAATTTTGCGGAAGAGGGGGCGGAAAGAATGTCAGAGTCACATGTTGGGTCATGATATGCAGAGACATTTAGCTTACCCATAACTGTGGGCTAACTCCACAATGCATGACCCATATACCTCAACATGGAGGGGCCAAGGGGAGGGGGTAGGTCACGGATGAGCCTAATAATGGTACCAAACTGACTGTATTTGCTGAATACAGAACTGACTAATAAAAAAAAAAAGAAAATATAACAATTGTAAAGATAATATATATGCACCACATACTGGAGATCCCAATTTTATAAAACAAGCACTAAAATACATAAAAGGCCACATAGGTATAGAGAAAATAATAATAGAAGATTTTAATATCATATTCACAATTCTTTTCTCCAATTTGTTTTATTTCTTTATTTTTCAACCACTTTTCCCACATGGTTAGTTTTGTTTCCACTTTATTCCACGTTGTGATGTCTTTCATGTTTGAATTTTAGTCTTCCTATTATTATGTTTTTATTTCTCTTTCCTATTCTAGTGTGGTTTGTTTTTCTTCTTTCTCATGAAGTTTTTGCTGTTTGTCCTCCTCCTATTCTACATTATTATCAAGAATAACAGTGATTAAAGACAATGTTGGACAACTATTATCATGAGATACCAATAATGGAATAATGAGGAATAACCATGTAATAACCATTAAGAAAAACAACCTTGGCTGTGAGGATCACTCAGTTGAGAAATGTGCTGGTTGTAGTATGATAACCTGAGTTAAGATTCTGACAATCCCAGGACTCAAAGGCCAGGCATCATACATAGTATATAGTGAGGCAACAAATAAGTGAAATAGAGGTTAAAAGAACAATATATAGAATCAACTAAACAAAAGACTTGTTTTTTGAGAAAGTTAAAAAGGTTGACAAACTCTTAGCGAAGCAACATAAATAATAAGAAAAAAACCCAAATAAATAAAATTAGAGATGAAAGGGGAATTTGTCATAATAGACCCAAATAAAATCCAGGAGATTATTGTAAATGAAAGATTATTTTCCAAAAATCTGGAAAATCTAGATGAAATAGATAAAAATTTAAATGTATATGGCTTATATAGTTTAAAATCAAATGATATAAATAGTTTAAACAGATCCATAGCAGGTAATGTTATGACCAAAGGACTCTTTATACTACCAAAGCGATGATTGTACATCTATGTTAATTGCTTCTCTATTCACAACAGCTAGGAAATGGAGTCTATCTAAATGTCTATCAAGTTGTAAGTAGATAAAATGAAAACACACTATATTTTCACAGTAAAAGTTTACTCCAGATATAAAGAAAAATGGAACTTGCAGGAAAATTGTTGGAATTGAAAAAATAATAATTTAGATAATTTTTAGATATTTTTAGATAATTTTTCTTTCCAGCTTAGAAAGAAATAGGCTCATATGCTCTTTTATTTGCAGATCCTAAATTTTAATGTTTCTATGATAAAAGAAGGGGATATGAGAATGGGTATAGGCAATGAAACTAGATAGAAAACCACAGTAGGGGAACAAAGAGTGTTGAGAATTGGGGGAAGGAAAATGAATTTTACTGACATGAAAGTAAAATGGACAATGAGGGGGTGAAGAGAAGGGGGTGACAGAAAGTGGGGAGGAGGGATGGAGGGAAGAGAGGGGAAGGGAAACAAAATCAAAATAGATAGACATTGCAGAAGTTCTCTCACTGGAAAATTCAAAACACTGTGTTGTACAGAGGAAGAGCTGATCCTGATGCAAGAAAATCAAATAGCAAAACAACTGGAAACTCCATTTCAGTGGGGTGCCTTCATATTCAAACTATGTCTCATGAGAGTCTCCTGTCTCATAACTTCCTGACAGTGCCTTTTCACTTTGTTCATCACCAATGAAATAATTTACCATTGGAAAAAGCAAATGTTATGGGCTCTGCTTCTCTTTTAGTTACCTCATCCTGATACAGAGTGAAGGCAGTTGGAATTCATTGAAACCACACATCTCCAGGCCCATTATTTTCACCTGTCATTCTTCCAGTGAATTCAGCAGTACTAATAGGGCAAGTTTTTTCTTCAACCAAAGACAAATGGAAGTGTTTTCTCTGACTTCCTACACTGGTGAGGACACACAGTGCTGGAGAACCTGACATAAACCATGTCCTGCAGAGGCTTAGGAACAGAAGCCCAGAGCAGAGGCTGGAGCTGAGCCCTGCTGGTACTTCCTTCCTGTAGTATATAAAGATGATATATATATATATATTTTTTTTTGCCCTTTGAGAAACACTTACTGAATCCCAGGCTAAACAGAACTCACTTTTTAGCCCAGGGTGGTCTCAACTCATAAAAACCTGATTCCTCATCCTCCCCAGTTCTGGGATTAACATGAGGTGCCAAACCTGGCTGGCTCTGATTAAGTTTTCACAACCAGGCATAAATTCTTTCCATGGAACAAGCCTCAAATTCAATCAGAAAGCAGTTGCTTACCTTCATAACAGTAATGCTACTATTGCACGAGTGAGCACATCTTGCCTGGCTGGCCTACTTTTTGGCCCACAGGGTCCACTGTTGATTATGACTATTGATGGCTTTTCTTCTGCCAGCAATTTCTTAGGGTTTCTTTATATATAAGGTCATGTAATCTGTGAATACAAACAGTTTCTTGCCTTCCTTTTATTTAAAACATATTTACTTAAGAGAGAGGGAAGGTGGGGGAGAGAGAGAAAAAGACAGAGGAAGGAGAGAGAGAATGGGCGTGCCAGGGCCTCTAGCTGCTATAAATGAACTTCAGATGCATATGCCACCTTGTGCATCTGGCTTACCTGGGTTCTGGGGAATTGAACTTAGGTCCTTTGGCCTTGTAGGCAAGCACTTTAACCACTAATCCATCCCTCTTGCCCTTGCCTTTCTTTTAAACCTGGAGGGTTTATTTTTCATTTCTTGTTTAACTACCCTATAAACAATATCAAATACAATGTTGAATAGAATGGAAAAAAAATAAGGTGGCCTTACAATCTTAGGAGGAAAGCTTTCATCATTGCCTATGATGCTAGCTGTGAGCTTTTCCTACATACTCTTAATCACGTTAAGAATATTCCCTTTTTTCTTTTAGGGAGAAGCTTTTATCATGAAATATTAATTGATGTTATTAAGCACTCTATGTATAACTTTGTATTATAGTGGCCTTATAGTATCTTTCTTCATTTTTGTTAATATCATTTACTATAGATTGATTTTTATTCATTGAACTATCCTTGCAATCTTGGAATACATAACACTTACTAATTGTGTTTAATAGTATATATTTATTTATTTATTTATTTTAATTAATTTATTTTTTCATTTTTTTCAAAAATTTTTTTTGTTAACAACTTCCATGATTATAAAAAATCCCATGGCAATACCCTCCTTCCCCCCACTTTCCCCTTTGAAACTCCGCTCTCCCCATCTCAATCAGTCTCTCTCTTATTTTGATGTCATGATCTTTTCCTCCTATTATGATGGCTTTGTGTAGGTAGTGTCAGATACTGTGAGGTCATGTATATCCAGGCCATTTTATATCTGGGAGGAGCAGGTTGTAAGGAGTCCTACCCTTCCCTTGGCTCTTACATTCTTTCCGCCACCTCTTCTGCAATAGAACCTGACCCTTGGAAGGTGTGATAGAGATATTTGAGTACTGAGCACTTCTGTCACTTCTTTCCAGCACCATGATGCCTTCTGAGTCATCCCAAGGTCACTGCCTTCTGAAAAGAGAAGATTCTCTACCAAAAGTGAGAGTACCAGTAATATAAGGGTACGAACATTAAGAGGAGTGCTTACTGGGCACTTTGATAAGCATAGTATATACATTTAGCCAGACAGCAGCAGATGTTACATCCCTAGGGCTCATGACTACCTCTGTTTTAAGTTTTCAGTATCAGGATGCATTCCCTCCGATGGAACGGGCCTCTAGTCCAATTACAGGGCAGTTGGTTTCCACCATGACAGACGTGCCACTATTGTACCAGTTGACTCCTTTGGCCTGGCTGGCCAAATCTAAGGCTTGCAGTGTCCACTGTTGAGTATCTTCACTGGCGTTTTCTCTTTCTCCCATTGAACTGCATGCAGAATGGCTTCTTCCAGCTTTCTGTCAGTTGGTCTACATGGAGGAGGTTATCAGCTCAGTTCCAGCAGGATTTCTCAGTGGCCTTGCAGCCCAAGTATGTGGAGTCTTCAGCAATAGGGTCTTGCCATCTATTCATGGAAAGCTTTTCTTTCTCCTCCTATTAAGACAGATGAGTTTCTGGGTCCAATAGTCTAGTTTGGCAGTAACGGTCTTTCAATACTAACAGCACAACATTCCAAGCTCTTTCAGCTTTTCAAGTTTCCATTGAAAAGTCAGCTATTTCTTTTACAATCCTGCATTTATATGTGACTTACATTTTACTTTTTGCAGCTTTCAGGACCCTTTCTCTTTTGTGTATTTACTGTTTTTATTAAAATATGTCATCGGGAGTTTCTTTTCTATACCTGTCTATTAGGTGTTTTTTTTTTTATGTCTCTTATACCTAAATGGCTATCTATTCCCCTAGATTTAGGATATTTTCTGTTATAATTTTATTGAAAATTGTTTTTGGCTTGAAGTTCTTCTCTTCTGTCTATGCTTATTATTTCTATATTTGGTCTTTTCATGTGTCCAACACATGTCTCATGTTCCAGTCATATATTTTTAATTTATTATTGGATTTGACAAACCAATTCATTTCTGCTACATTGTCACTGACCTTTGATATTCTGTCCTTCTTATTGTCCAGTATATTGTTGAGGTTATTCACTTGACCCATCACTTTTTTTTTTTCATGCCAAGTATCATTTCAGTTTGGCATTTCTTCAGGATTTCTATCTCTTTATTGGATTCTACTTCCATGTCCTGGTTTGACTTCCACATTTCATTTAGCTGTTTATTTTTGTTTAGTTGAAATTCATTCTCATTTCTATTCTTGTCATCTTTGAGTCTTTGTACACATTCATAATGGTGCTTTTAACTTCTTTCGCTGGAAATTCCTCCAAGTAGCTCTAATAGGGGACCACGTCTATGAGAGTGGGCATTCTTGGAAGAGAGAAATTGCCTTAGGGTGTGTGTGTGTGTGTGTGTGTGTGTGTGCATGTATTACTTATTTTACATTCAAAGTTGCAATCCGGGGATATTTTGTTGTTAAAGTTTTTCTGGCACACCTGTGATAAGTGAGTGTTTGGATCAGTGCTTGACTTTCTGTTGGTGTTGCTTGAAGTTCAATTGTGGAAACAGTTGGTGCAGATTCATGGATGGGCAATGTGAGGTGCCCTCAGCCTGGTTGAAAGGGCATGCACACAGATCCTCATCTGGCAGGTCAGAGTGTGTGTGTTACGCCCCATGGTCAGGGCAGGGGTACGTGAAGGAGATGGATAAGCCTAAATTCACAAGTGGAATTGCTGTGTGTGTGGGGGGGGAGTGGTGTCACATGTACAGCAAGCAAGTGTACTCTGACCTGCATCTGTGACTGTGGAGGAGGATGATTCGAGGAGGGCTCATAGGGAGGGAACGCAAGCCCAGACTCGCATATTGTGGTGGTAGCTATGTGGCCGAGGGAAGGCATGTGGTGTGCGAACATGTGCCTAGAGTCAGGGCAGCAGTGGTGGGAAGACAGGGCAAGGGATGTAAGAAGCAGGGGGGTGGCCGGAAGCCACACAGCAGTGGTGGCAGTGTGTAAGCTGAGGGGTGCATAGAGTGGGGGACTATCCAGATTCACACAGAACAGAAAGACGTCTGGTGGTGTGCTAGGGAAGGGTCAAGAATAAAGATATTCTAACGAGACACTTGTGCCAGTCCCTGTGGTAGTCACACTCCTGAAGCAATAGTCCCCAAAGAATTGGGATTTCTCAAGGAATCTTGTGCTAGAAGGAGAAAACAGTCTGAAGCCTGATACTGGCTAGAGAAGGAACTTGTCTCCTGGAAAGAGATGTCACACATTTTTGACAACTTGTCAGAATCCCTTGTGGGAAGGAGACAGTGGGACTGAGACAAAGAGGATAAGCAGGACCACAACTTGACAAGCTCAGCTTAGTTACAGTTACCTCTTACCATCTGTGTAAACCTAAACTTTATGCCATGTTTCCAAAAGTGTGTGTGTGTGTGTGTGTGTGTGTGTGTGTTGTGAGGGGGAGGGTCGCTTGACCTCCTGATATCTCTTTCCAGTGTGGCCAAAATGTATAACTCCCCTTTCTATGATTTTCACGATTACTTTTCTAATTGGTCTATTAGAGTATATGCTTGAGACTAGCTTATAAGGCTACCAGGGTCCAGACCTGTGAAATGAACAACTCTCATAATAATACCAGGATACTCTCAAATAGTGTGGATAGAGTGCAGATATATGAAGCAGCACCATTACAATAAGATTTGTACTTCTCGAAAAGAACATATGGAGCCAACAAGAGATATTCCTTAACTGTGTCACCAGAGTAAGAACCTCTTCCTATCTAATCTTGGTCCTCCCATCTCTCTTTCTCTATTGCTTTGACCAATATCATTATCTAAATGTTCTACTTCATATTTACAACTCCCATCCCTAACAAATCTATACATTTAGATATATCTTCAAATCTACTTTTATAAAAATTTTGTTTACATATTTGCAGGTGAGTATGGGAGTCATGTATGTCACAGTGTGTGTAAGTCATTAAGTCAGAGGAGAATTTTGAGGTGTCTGTGCTCCACTTATTCTGAGACACAATGTCTTCACAGACTGCAATGAATGGCAGACTAGCTGGCCCATGAGCTTCAAATTTTCCTGATCCCACCCCTCATCAAAGTAGGTAACATAGGATCTCAGATGCACACACTACTTTTGCATCCAGCTTTTACATGTGTGATGAGGAACTGAACCTCAGTTTGCAGGCTTTGCAACAAACACGTCACTTTTAACTGGTGAGACATCTCTGTAGCCCCTTGCAATCTACTTTAAGTAATATATAATTGTATAAAGGGCAAAGACATAAAAAACATTGTTCATTTTTAATAATATAGCTATCATTGTCTGCAATAAATCTGAAAATACCTTGTGCATGCAATTAGATTGGTTTTAAGAAGTTGCAGGAATAACTCTGTCAATACAGCACTTGCTATACAAGTGTAAGGACTGGAGTTTGGATCCCTAAGCCCCCATGTAAATGGCAGGTGGGCTTGGTGATTCACTGTAATCTCAGCCTGTGGGAGACAGATAGTGGGAATCCCTGAAGCAAGCTGGTAACTACACTGGCTTAGCCATCAAGTTACACGCTCAAGTGAGAGACCTTGCCACCGTAAAATAAAGAGCAACACGACTGAAAAAGACACTTAACCTCTGCTCTTTGCATGTACACATATGAGCATGAGTCTCCCCCATACACACCACACACACATGCAAAACAAGATTAATTTTAGGTGTACTTCTGATTTCTGAAAACTGCTGCTGTAATCCACTTTTCTTGGTAAGTTATCTTACCATGTCCCTCCATGACTCACTCCTATAATGAAATTTCACAAACACAGTAAGTGAAACAAGGAGTTACCTTTTAGAGTTCTGGAAACTTAATCCAAGATTAAGAAGTCATCTTATTTGTTTCCTGGAGAAAACTATTTCTGATTCAGAGAGAGAGGAGGAAAAAGGGAAGGAGAGAGGGAGAGAGAGAGAGAGAGAGAGACTTAAGACCCTTGATGCCTTCTTCTTAAGGCACTTATGGACCATGTTGGCTTAGTCCTTAGGTCTTCAGCTGAAGTGACCTAAATATCTCCCAAATGCTACCTCTGCAAATACCATCACACTGATGTTTGGTGCTTGAACATGAGATGTAGAGGGAATTTGATATCATTTTATTGCTACCCTGTCCTATTGCCTGTCTTCCTTACACACAAATCACATCCATTCCATCCCAATAACCTTCAAAATCTTATTTTTGCCATCATTTGTAAAGCCCAACCTCTTGTCTAAAGAAATGTGAACTAAATATGGCTGATATTTGAAGCATGGTTCCTTCTGAGGCAAATTCTTTTCTTCCTGTGAACATATCAAGTGAGATGAATAGTGAGCTTTCAGAATCCATGATGGCAGAACTTTAGTGTAGACATTGTCATTACACAGGGAAGAAAGAGTAAAAGGAAGGAGCAATGGATCTTCAGCAAGGACAAATTAAATAAGATTTCATTCTGTCCAGAGATTTCAAAATAATCCTTTTTAAAAAGTATTTTATTTTTATTTTTTACATTAAAGAGAGAGGGAAGAAGAGGCATATAGAGAAAAAAAATAGAAAGAGAGAGAGAGAGAGAAAGAGAGAATGGGGGGTGCCAGGGTCTCTAGCCATTGCAAACAAACTTCAGGCACATGCTCCACCTTGTGCATTTGGCCTTATGTGGGTACTAGGGAAATGGACCTTCATTCTTTGGCTTTGTAGATAAATGCCTTCATTGCTTAGCCCAAAATAATCCTTCTTAAATCGACTTTTTAGCTTTTAGACCTGTTAAAGTAAAATAGTCACCACTGTAGTTCTTGTAGGAGGAGAATCCACCCCCAAGGCATGCCCATACTCACAAGGTCCATCAGGCCAGTGCCACTCTCATATGGACTTCAGAGAAATAAGTGGTGGCCTCAATGATCTCCAAGTTGTCTTTGGACCCTTTGGTTTTTTCTTGTTGAAGAATAGCTACCAAAGTCTTAATTTACTGAAGAGTAATGCTCATCAGGGCTGGGGATATAGCTCACTGGTGAAATATATCACTATCATGTGTGAGGCCTGGAATTATTCTTTGGAAAGAAACAATGATGGATAATTAATAATCATTATTATCATTCATAATAATAATTTGCAGTGGACTATATGTGCCAATGTTTCAGACTCTAATGGATCTGTAGTTTTTCCTCCATTTCATCTTGTTTTTCTTTCCTGCCCCCTTTAGCTCTAGCTGGCAGTCATTTATGGTGTAATCCATCTTTAAGCCTGCTTTGGTTAAATGGCTGATTAAGTCCAAGTGTAGCACCTGCCTCTTTGTGTAAAGCATTCTGAGTCATATCCATTGTTCTCTTAAAAATAGGCTTTGTCATTTTTTGAATATGTACTGGTTAGTAGTTTTCCAAACTTTTAGTCATTGGTACCCTTTTGCTTAGCAATTATTTCTTTAATTCATCTCTCTATTTTATTTTACTCATAAGCATTCAGAAGAAACTGAATTGTTCATTTAACATTTTACCAAAAAATCTTCTAAGCTAAATATGCAATTTTAGCAGTCACTAGTTCTGCTTCCCACAAAAGATTAGTACATTTGTCAGCTAAATTCTCTGCCACATTATAATCAGGATCACCTTTCCTCTAGTTCTCAGTTAACATTGCTTCTCATTTCTGATGCCTCACCAGAATCACTTGAAATGTCTGTGGTTATACTTGTACTTCACATCTCTTACTGTTTTGACCCACTCTCCAGTTCAAAATCGGCTACCACATTTTGTGGTATTTGTCATAGCAGCATCCCATTTCTTCTTAATACTAAAATCTGCCTTAGGACATTCAGCCTCCTTTAACACTTAAACAAAAAACTCATTCCTCATGGTTTTGGATGCTGGAATTCCAGGATCAAACTGTTGGGCAATTCTCAAGGGATCTATCCTTCAACTGCAGACATTCATTTTCCTATCCCACCCACAGATGGCAAAGAGATGCTCTAGATAGTCTTTGTGAGAGCTCTAGTCCCATTTTAATTGTCTGACTCTCCTAACCTCACTGAAAACAAATTGTCTTTCCAAGTCTTCATCTAGTGGAAAGCTTTCAAATAATAACCTCTCAAGAGAAAAGAAACAAGATGAAACTTTGCAGCAATGATAGCTTAGAATAAATGAGAAACTCCTGATGTTTTGAGGATGGTTACACAATTCTTGATTGTAAATACCTTAAAACTAGTGTTTAATATGCTTTTAGCAGTTAGAAAAATAGAATGCATGGTTAGGGATAGAAATAACCAAAACCATATTCTCTGTGAAAAGCTGTTAAGAGAATAAAATGACAAGCTACAAATATGGTGAAAACATTTATAATGACATATCTAAGACTTAAGAACTGATAAAAGTATAAACAAGAAATGGTTCGAAGACCTTGAACACCTCACCAAAGAAAATAAGCCTATGGCAGATGCCTTAACATTGCATGGAATGCAATGTTAAGAAATTCTTTTGGAATTGTTAAATTCAAAACAATAAAAATGCAAAGTGATGGCTAGGGAATGAGCTTCACCACTGGTAAGAATTCAAAATGGCACAGCCAATTCCAACCTCAGCTTTAAGGCTCCCTAATTAGCAAAACATGCTTTTATCATTTGGTCCAACAATAACACTTTGTTATTTACCACGGAACTTGAAAACATATGCAAACAAGTAGGTTTACTCTTAACTTGGTACCAGCCAACATGCCCTTCAGCAGGTAAGCAGACACACCTAGGAAATGGAGTACTTTTCAGTGTAAACAGACATGAGCTTTCCAGTCACAAAAAGGCATAAAACGATCAGCTTTGCCAGTGGCTCTAAAGGGATGGATAACAGATGATTTGAGGTGCAAAAAGCCTCTGTATAATAATATGCATCTGTCTACACTCATAAAACAGGGATCAAGAGTGAAAAAACCTTGTATAAAATGTAAACTTTGGCGATAATAATGTCTTAGTATGAGTTCATGATTTCTGATGAACTTACCACGTTGAAAGGAAATGTTGATGATGTTGAAGGCAATATGTAAGTGTAGAAAGTATATGGAAACTCTGTACCTGTTCTTCAATTCTAGTGAGAGCCTAAAACTTTCATTTTAATCATAGGTTTTACTTTCTACATTGGGTCTAAAAAGCAAATCTCCCCAGCTAATAGAGCTTATCAATACTATGGACACAAAGTTAAACAAACTGATGTATGCCCTTAATAAATGTCAGATTCAGTGAGAAAATAGAAACATGAGAGAATATTTTAATTTGTGGTATATGTATCCTTATTAGATGATGTCTATTGAAGCTATGGTAAAAAAAAAAGTTTCAGAATGTAGATGAAGACCAAAGAAGACATCATGAAAGAAGCTATAATTAATATAAAGGTCAGAAGTGTAACAAAAGACTATCATTTGAGTACATCTAGAAATTTATTGAATAAGTATGTACAAATGATACATGCTGCATAATTTTTGCATTTGTAATTGACCAATAGAATTATAATGCACCTATAAAGTAATTCTAATACCTTTAATTCTGCTCTATCACACTTTCCCATTCTTCCCGGTAATATATCAAATGTGAATTATGAGCTTAATAAAATAAATAAATTAATCAGCTTAGTATTACTGGCAGATTACACTTTATGTTATTTTCATAGTCTATATCAGTTTATGTTTTTCTAAATCAGTGATTAAAACAAGATTATTACCACTGGAGCTTTTTATCTTCTAATTGTTATTTAATAGTTACACATATAATATTAGTTAAGAGATTATAAATACTAGTATTTATTTCTTTTAGAGAAGAATTCTATGTGAGACAGTTTACATGTCTAAAACCATTTAAACAGTCAGCCTAGGCATCATATAGTTCCATTAATTTACCAATTTTATGCAATTCCTTTGTAAAATTCTGCATGGGCTCCATTGAAAGATAACAGAAGGTAGATACAGATGATAGAAGATAGATAGATGATAGATAGATAGATCAATAGATAGATAGATGATATAAGTGACATAGATATATTATAGGTAGATAAAATCATGATTTCAATACATTAATTTCTGAAATATAAATAAAATTAATACTCCATGAGAATTTAATAGTTAGGTGATATATCACACCTATCAAAATACCAGGCATAATTCAAGCTGCTGGTGGTGATGATGATGATAATGAAGATAAGCAGAATCATGTATTCATGAGTTATATGGAGGTTGACCTGCTATCCACTCTTTCTTAGGATGATGTTAGATTTATTTATGCATTTACTGATGGATTCATTCTTCACAAGAAAGGAGCACCTATCATATGTTTGGCCCAAGTTGGTCATAGTGAGGAGAAGGTCAACAATAACCATTCTTTACCCCATGATGGCTTACAAAAGATGAAGCAGATCTGATCTTTAGGCTACTTAATGAAATGGAGTTTGGCAGTTATAGTTCAGGACTATGATAGTATAGTAGAAAAGTCAATTGATTCAAGAAAGATATAGCACAAGTTGGTTCCTAGAGAAAAACGCTTGTCTAGTTTCTCACAAAATTCATAAGAATTATCCATGAGACCATACAAGCAAATGCATCCAAAAAAGGGCAAAATAACAACTGGGGAGTATAGTGGTTGTATAAATACCTATGTTTTTATACAGCTAAATACTTTATTCTATCATTATTTTCTGGTTTAAAACATGTATATGTTGCTTCTGTAGAAATCAAAAGACAAAGAAAAATGGGAATTTCTGAAATGTGTGTGGTAGAAAGCATTATATATTATATACTTTATGTTATATATATATATTTAACTTTTAATTGACAATGTCCATATGTATAGGCAATATACCATGATCTTTTTATGTATTTTTAAATTAAATTTTAGGTTAACATATAAATTGATGGGTTTCATTATAAAATTTTCATACATATGTGTCATAATGTTTGTTTTTTTTCTCAGCTTTTCTTCTCTCCCTCTGGTTTTCTTTATTTCCAAAGATAGTACCCTTTCTGCTTTCCTATCACAGATATTTCATTAGTTTCTTTTGTTCTTTCTTTCTTTTTTTTTCTGTTTTTGTTTTTTCAAGGTAGGGTGTCACTTTAGCCAAAGCTGACCTAGAACTCACTCTGTAGCTCCAGGTTTGCCTCAGACTCACAGCAACCCTCCTGCATCAGCTTCCCGAAAAGTTGTGCACCACCACACCCAGCACTTTCTCTGTCTCGTGGCCCAGCACACTTTATTCCTTAACTTTTATCCAATTTCTTATTATTGTGGGGAAAACAGCCAAGTTCAAAATAACTAAAATATAATACTTGAAATAGGTAAATTGATGGAATTACAGGTAAATTTTCACACATTCTCTTAATTTTATCTGAATTTATAATACAGATATGATGGGAAGTAAGTGGAAGACAGAGAGGGAAAGGCCCCTTTGCTTCCTCTGCTTATAAAAAGCTTGGTTAGAATAGTTTCTGTTTCACTGAGGTAACAGGACTCCGGTAAGCAGCGGCCACGCTGGGCAGAAGCATCCTTTACTTGAGGAGACAGATGAGTAACGTGATGAGCTTTGTTCTGAAGGGTAACTGGTGACGCCGTTTCAGGCATCTGTGGTAGCTGCTTTACTACTGTAGGAATAAGCACAAATAAGATGCATATACAGAACAATTTAAATGAAAAAGAAGAGAGAGGGCAAGTTTAAATGTCGAAACACACCTGCAACTAAGAAACTGTCTTTTTGAGTAAAGATGCATATCATGGTAAGACAAAATTAACATACTGACTGTTAAAAGACCATTTCTTTAAAACACTTTGTATCTGAATAAAAGGTATTTCACGGCATGATATACCCCCTTCTTTCTCCATAGCCCTAAAAACAAGCAAAGAATTCTTACTGTGTTAGAGCTAATGTATCTTTTTTTCTATATTATAATCAATGTAGCTGAGAAAAGGAAAAATACCAAATGATTTTTAAAAAGCATAAATATTTCAGTACTTATGAACCATGGACCCATAACAAATCTTTACTCATGTAGCTTAACTAAAAGCTAGACATACCAAATGATCTTGTTCTGCAGTTAAAGCAATTAATGTTCTTTCAAATTAATTTAAGCCATATGCATTATAGATGACAGGTAGTTATCCATTTTCACCACAAGTTATACAAAAAATTATTTAATTTCAAGCAGCAAAATGTCACTCATAAAAGAAACTATTAAAGAATACTGAGTTTGCATCTTTCATGAACAAAATTATGACATCTCAATTTGTGCTTTTATGAAACATTCAATTTTACTTAGAGACTAATTTCATAAATATATTTTCACAATGTATCTTTAAAACACATTTCAAACTGACCTATAGAATGCATGAGGCCCTCTACTCATTCTCTACATGTATTTTGATAATACAGCTTTAGGAAAAACTAGTAATTATATGAAATCATAACATTTTAATATTTTCATGACATTCATTAAGACTTAATCGTTAAGTACAACACATTAATCTTCAAAGTTAAAAATAGAGACATAGATGTGAAAAAGTATGATCTATTTTTCTGAATTTCAAGGTTTAGTATCCAGAGTATGATCTTAAACCAGTGTGTCTGCACATGTAAGTCAACATTAAAAGAAAAAGCAGAGTACATTGCTGCATGGGTGGCAGACAGTCTGAAGATGTCTCGCATGTATGACGATTGGCTGAGAATCTTCTTCTTTCCCTGATAGTTCCTTCAATGCTGCTCCAGTCTTATTTTGCTCTAGTCTGAGCCAATCTCATGCCCTGGGGCCTTGCTTGCAGAGCAATCCCTGGATCTGATCATGTTCTCTCCTTACTAAATACTTCTACTCATATCTACTTCCAGCAGTCTGCAGTTCAAGGGTGAAGAGTATCTGCATTCTGTTTTATCCTCTTCACTCCAAGTCTGCACAAAGAGCATAAGAGCTCCTTCTCACCTGCTCATTGTAGGCATTAGCAATCATCTTTCCACCCTGGCTACAAGTGACCTGTAACTGAAGACACTAGGCCATCCAAGTCTGTGAACACAAAGGACAGAAATATGGCTCAAATTTAAGAGACAGATATAAATTTTAATTTCAAACAGATTCTTTAAAGATTCAAACTATCCTAGTGCTTAGTCATTTCTATGTAGCTGAACATATTGTTCAAATTCATGATTACAGTGGTTATACTTTGACGTAGTTATATACATGGATTATATTTTACTTTCCAATTTTTATTTGTAGCACATGGGAATACAATTGACTTTTTTACACTGGCTTGTGCCATGAAAGCTTTCCAGCATTTCTTACTAAATGTAGTTAACTTTATTGGTTCCATTAAGTCTTTTCTATATGAATCCTATGTTGTCTTTGAGTAAAGGGTTTTGTTTTTCCTTCCCAATGTGAATGACTTCTTTCTCTGTTGCTTATTTAGAACCTCTAGAACAATGTTGACTTGAACAGGTGTGGACAAATATCCTTGCTTTATTTCCACATACATAAAAACTGTTCTTAAACACTAAATGGAAAGCTAGTTGTGGGTACCACCAATACAGGTAAGGAGGCTCATGGCTGTTTCTAGTTTGCTGAAATGCTTCTTCAGGAAGGGATTCAATAGTATTTAGTGCTATTACTGCATCTATTGAGATGATCACATAGTTTTACCTTGTCAGATTGTTGATATAACAAATCATATTGCTCTATAAATGTTAAAAATATTTAAATTTATGATAAAATTTTCTGTGGTTTAAAGTGACAACATAGATTTAGTTGAAGAGTGTTTGCCCTCCTAATTTTCTGAGACTTTATGTAGAACCATTTTGCTCCATAGTTGAAAAGTGCACTAATAAAGTCATTGTGTTTCTGAGACATTCTCTTGGGAAGCTCACAATTTCTTTAATACACATAAAAATGCCTGAATATCTTATTCTTTTAAAATCTTGTTTGTATGCAATTTCTTTTCATATTTACAATGTACTCTGATTATGATTCCTTTCTACCACCCTCTAGTGTTCCCTGTCTATCCTACTTCCGCTGAACCCCTTCTTTTTTTCTGATGAGCACTTTTCTATTATGATGCCATCATACTATGCAGGTCTTATATAGATAGTGTCAGCTGCTGTGAGATCATAAGTGGAAAAGCCACTTCATGTCTGGCAGAAAATATTCCAAAGCATTCTTCCTCTTCCTTTGCCTCTTATATTCTTTCAGGAGGCCTCTTCTGTGATGGACCCTGGCCTTAGAGAAGTGATCATGGACTATTCAATACTAATTCATTATTATTTTTAATATTTCATTTTTAGAGAGGCAGTTAGGAAAGAGAGAAAGGGCACACCATGGCTTCTACCCACTGCAAATGAACTCACATGCACATGTGCCACCTTGTGCATCTGTCTTACATGGGTTCTGGGGAATTGAACCTAGGTCCTTTGGCTTCGCAGCCAAGGGCCTTAACCATTAAGCCACCTCTCCATAATTCATTACTCTTGAGTGAACATTTGTAGTCTGACACTTTCCAGAAATATTTTAATCTACCTATATTGATATATTTATGCCCATCAAGAAGATGTAGCAAACACACACACACACACACACACACACACACACACTATTCATTGCCACTTGAAATTACTCCAGTATTTATTGATATGTTCCATTTTCTGGTATTTCTTTTCTCTTCATTTTATTCCTGGACAATCATTAACTTACATTATCCTTTTCCATCTACGTCTCTCATGGATCATTGTTCTTAGTAGTTTAATGTCCACTATATTGAAACCACTGTCCATCTATTTGTAGTTGCTTCAATAAGAGGGCAAAATTGGCTCCCATTTATTTACATTCTGGTCAGAAGTTGCTGTCTTAAATTTTCACATAGCTTGGGAAAATCTACATGTCTTAAATGTGAGTTTTTACTATGCACTATAATGCTAGCACTATATACTACATGTAATATATTATATAAAATAACTGTAATATTTAATAATAACACTATATGATAATACTTAATTCATTGCTTCCTATTTCATTGTGACTATCTCATAGGCAGAAGCATGTACTGCCTCAACATTTCACACTATTTAAGCTGGTTTTGACTCTTTCTGCCACTATCAAATACACTGAGTAAGGATTATTTATTTATTGGAGAGAAAGAGAGGGGGACAGAGATAGACAGAATGAATGAATGGGCACATCACAGCCTCTAGCCACTGCAAACAAACTCAAGACACATGCACCACCTTGTGCATCTGGCTTTACGTGGGTACTAGAGAATCAAACCTGGGTCCTTAGGCTTCACAGGCAAGCACCTTGACTGCTAAACCATTTCTATGGTCATAAGTAAGGATATTTTAAGCCTTTATTTCTTTCTGTCATTACCTAGACACAAGCTCAGAACTGTTTTAAATGAGTGGATAAATGATATACTGTCCTTAGCTCCATACCATATTCTGATCTCCACTTTGATTATAGAAGTCTTTTGCAAAACTAAAAGGGGGGCACCCAGATCCTCTTATTGTACTCAGTGTGGCAATGAGCTCCAACTCTTCAGTCAGTTTAGTGTCACTATCTTTTGTTTGTTTCATTGTTTGGGTTTTATGTGAGGCAGAAGCTTTCTATGTAGTACAGGCTGGCTTCAAACCTTCTGCCATCTTCCTCAGTCTTCAAAGGGCTCAAATTACAGGTGTTTACCACCACACTTGGAGATGGGGTTGAACCTGTCACCTGTGCCCCTGTATTTGACCATAAATATTCTAGTTTGGTTACATCAATTTTAGGTTTTTCACAAATCCTGTTTTCCCATCTTCTACTTTTGAGAAACTGAAGTCAAATATATATGTTTTCACCTCTCACTTCTGTGTACTTTCTTCCAAGCACAAGTAAAGCTCATTGCTCAGTGACATGTTTATATGTCCACTAATTAATTCCACACAGAAGTGGTCATTATCTTCTGATTCTATCACACACTATAATCAACTTATTAATAGAACTATTTCACTTTTATCTTAGGATATAAAAACTTTCCAATGAGAGGATGGGACTACAAACACCAGTTCAGTGTTTACATCTAGAACTGGACCCGTATCGCACTCACTACAGATTGCTGGCTCTATAAAGTACACATATACTCTTAAATTGGTTTTTGTACTTTAAATTCTATCAGACAACAATGTAGTACACAGTGTATATTATGAAGTTTCAACTACAATTCAGGAACATCATGCATTCGACTTACGAATACACATCATAGTAATGCACATGCTGTTCTACTCAGGAATACCTGTCTCAACACCAAGCAAGCTAGTATTCTCACCTTCTCTGGTGGTTTGATTCAGGCATCCCCCATAAATTTAGGTGTTCTGAATGCTAGGTTCCCATCTGGAGCAGATTAGGGAATTAATGCCTCTTGGAGGCATTATTATTAGGGGTGGGCTTATGGGTGTTATAGCCAGTGACTCCTTGCTAGTGTTTGGCACACTGTCCTGTTGCTATGGTCTGCCTTAAGTGGAGCAGGGCATGATGTCCACCTTCTGCTCATGCCATCGTTTTCCCCTGCCATCATGGAGCTTCCCCTCAAGTCTGTAATTCAAAATAATCCTCTTTTCCCACAAGTTGCTCTTGGTTGGGTGATTTCTACCAGCAATGCGAACCTGACCTGCAACAGCTTCCAACTCTTTTGTTTTCTTTTATGTAGGGTAGCCGTTGTCTGTTACTTACATTATGGCTTATAAAAGAAATTCTTATTGGACAAGTTAAAAATATTATAGCCATATGGGTTCATACCAAAGGTTTCCGTCTTACACTTCAGTCTTCATGAATGAGTTATATGAATTTAGCAGATCTTGACACTTAAATGGCGAGACCTTTAAGGTAATATCCAAGTCTTTGTTCTGTAGTCAGTCATGAACTTGGATTTATTTTGGGTGATGCTGGCCATAGTGTAAAACCTGCCTCTGGAAAGCTTCTATGTTTGATGTCAGAGCACCATAGAAAGTCTTAAAACTACAAATAATATATCACACTGAGTTGTTTTCTTTACAGTCTTGGGAACATATTTCTTCTCCTTAATATAGATACATAAACTTTGAGGATTTTTTAAAAAATGTTTTATACTACTATTTTTATTGAAAAGTATGATTTTCTGTTTTCAAAAGACACCAGTTTTTAAAGTTTGTCTAGATATTTTATTGATCTAACTTTACTAGAAACTTATTTATAGTTAAGAAAACGAAAGTGTTTCTTTAGAGATGTCAGGTATTACTAATACAGAAAGATTCTGTTGGAGGAAGTATAAATTCAGTGTTGAGAAAACTAACCAAATAAACTTAATTTTATAAAAACAAATCTGTATTTCTAGCTGTCCAAGATAAAAGACAATATGTTTCATTTTTAGGTTATTCAGAAAAATGTTTTCCAGTGGCTAAATTATATCTGTTCTCATTTTATTTTTTATTTTAAAAATATTTATTTGCAAGGAGACAGAGAGAGAGAGAATGAGAATAGGTGCTCCAGGGCCTGTTGCCCCTGCAAATGAATTCCAAATGCATGCACCACTTTGTGCATCTGGCTTTAAGTGGGTACTGGGGAATCACACCTGGGCCATCAGGGTTTGGAAGCAACAGCCTTCATTTTGTTCCTTTTATGACATAGACACCTGCCTTTCATCATAGGGATTGTCAGTTTTGCTGAGGTTCAAAATCCTATGAGTTAATATCCTCTAACTTGTGTCACCCTGATTTAGTTACTTTTTTCCCATCCAGTCCCTGAACTAATGGGGGGAGCTCCTCATCCAAGTATTTTTTGGCTTCCTTTTAACAATTTCAATCTATGGTGAGTTTCTGTTACACATTCCATTGTATGCCACTTACTTTCTATTTATTTTCTAAATTTTCTGTGTTTTTAATATCTTAACACATGTTTAAGCCTCATAATTTGATTACAAGCTCCTGCCTGTGCTTTGTTTTAATTTATGCAATACCTGGCAGTATGTCCTAAACCTAAAAACATCTAGTGTTAATTCTTGGTTGAGAACAGAAATGAAGCAGCTTATGTATTTTAAATTGTATTTTATTTATTTATTTGCAAGCAGACAGAAACAGAGAGAAGAGAGACAGGCAGAAAGAATGGGCATGCCAGAGACTCCAGCAGCTGCAAACGAACTTCAGGTGCATGTATCACTCTGTATCTGCTTTGATGTGGGTACTGAGGAATTGAACCCAGGTTACTAGGCTTTGCAGGCAAGCACCTTAGCTGCTGAGCCAGTTCTCTAGTTCATTTGATTTACTTTTGAAAGGCAATTTTAAGACATACTGTGCCAACTAATTATCTGTTGGTTGTCTACAAATGTTGAGTTTCATCAAAGATCAATTATAGTTTAGATTTGTTATCTGCATTTGCATAAAATTATTTTCTCTGTCATTTTAACTTTTCAAACTTGTAAAATATCAAAAAGCAATTTAACAAGTTATAGCGCCTTTTACTTAGAAGTGTCTTATTAACAGGAAATTATATTCAGAGCATGGTAACAACGGAGAAGTAATTGACAGCTTTGCCTAGTCTCCAAATAATAGTGGTGCAGGAGTTTGGATCCAAGGAGGTATAAAATTCCATAAAGACGCAGGAAATCTCAGGCCTGTGGACCCTAACTTTCAGAATCTTATCCTAGTTATCAAAGAATTGAAAACACAAGAAGGGTTAATTATAAATTATGAGGCTTATTTTAGGTAGAATAAGGATCCAAAAGGATGGCTAGCAGGAATCCCAAAGGGCGACAGAGGAATTCTCCAGCACAGCGAAAAGACTGGGCGTTCACACTCACGGGAAGGAAAGCTTGATAGCCCAATTCAAAAGGTCCCCTTCACATTCGAGGGCAGAGAACAGACGTGTGGCAAAGCCAGTGCGTCCAAGAACAAGGCAGTGGGGCACTAAGACAGGTAGAAACCCTCCCCAGGCCGGCCTAGCTCCAGACGGGAAGAGACTTACACACTTGTGTTCATGTAGATCCAGAGGACAAAGGGACCAAGAACATTTTTACACAATCCTTAGGGTCCTTCGTATGGATCCACTTAGGGTGAGCCTCCTCACCAGACTTGAATGTGTAAGAAAGAGGCCTCACTGGCTGGTGGGCTCAAAAGGTTGACCCAGGAGGGAACAAACCTGGAAACTGATGCGGGGGAGTTTTCCTTCAGCCATTTTGCGTACAGCTGGGTCAGATGCCGGTTTTATTCTACTCTATTTCATTTTTTAAATTTGTTTTTGGCTTTTTGAAGTAGGGTCTCACTCTAGGTCAGGCTTACGTGGAATTCACTATGGAGTCTCAGGTTAGCCTCGAACTCATGGTGTTCCTCCTACCTCTGCCTCCCAAGTGCTGGGATTCAAGGCGGGCGCCACCACGCCTGGCAGATGCCGGTTTCAGTCCTGCCAGAGCAGCCAGGTGCTATCCATGTTCACCTCGGGCCTCGGTCTCTGGCTGACTGAAATATAGTTATCATGGTCCTGTTCCTCTTTCAATACGGTGTAAGCAATTGAAAATTTCAGAAAGTCTCACTCACAGCGCTTAAAATTTTAATATAGGTTATTTCTACATATAAATAGTGAGTCAATAAGGAAACAAATGCCCTTTCCATGAATTTCCAACATATTACAAAATTATTAGTTAATTCAAACATACTATTAAAAATCTGCTATAAACCAGTCACTGTTAGTAACAGTCTCTCTCCTTGGGGAGTAGTCCCTCTTCCTCAGTCATTTCTCCCTCTTTCTAGTTCAGGAATAATCTCAAGGAGAGCCAGATAGTATTCCAGCAGGCTGGACTCAGCTCCCAGGTCATTACTGATTGATGCTTGCTTTTGTTTGCTTTTTCTAACAGCCTGTTTGGATTTTCATCATGTTCAAACATATCAATTAGCTTACCAGTATCACTCAGTTATTGCAGAATAACTTAAATTAACAAAGTTCCTTTTGTTTGAAGGGGAGGTATAGGCATGTTGTGGACTCGTTTTTAAAGTTTCCTAAACAATTAGGGCAATTACTCAGAGTGACAGGAAACAAAGCCAAAGGGGACAGCAGATGTGTCTCCTCCAGCAGCCAGGATCCTTCGTGGCCTAAGTGAAGATAAGAGGGACACAGCACTCAGGTAATGGTACTCTCCCAGCAATTACTTGATACGAGGCCAATAACTTTCAACGAATAGTGATATGCTGCATAATAATGTACTATATTTTATGCAGTCCAATATATCTGTTGTGCATTGTCTTGTTGATAGCCACTTGGAGGATTTCAAAATATCATTTCGTTTCCCTGACAGGTGCTTTTTCAGAGTAGATTATGTGTACAATTATGGATGATGAAATACACTTTTCTATTACAACCTGTCCTTTGGTGGTTTCCTTCATGACTACAATGAACTGATCGTGTTAGTCAAGTGATTAAGGAAAGCTTAGTGCTCTAGAATGTTGGAAAATGGAGCCATGTTTTAGGGACGTTTTTATAACCTATAGGACTAAAGGTGGAAATGAGGATAATGAGAGATTCCATCATACATACGGGTTAGCTGCTTTAGAACTTCCCCACAAGTTCATTTCATGGTAAAGCAGATGCAGACGTCTGCTGATGCTCTTGCCTCATCTCCAGCTCCTGCATCCATCAGGCAGAGAGCTCTTCGCTCCATCACCTCAGCAACCCTGAAAATGCAGAATCTACCACCTGCTCACCTGGACACCGCCTTTCATGGGCTCTTCTAATATGCTGACTACCTCTAAAAATTATCTGATATCTCAATACAGGAAACAAGTTTAAACAAACTCAGGGAAGAATCTCAGATAAGTGATACTTATAACTGTTAATTTTTAATGGTTTTTACTGTGAACTCTAATATATGAACATACTGGAAATCGGTCATATTCCGACCAGGTTATCCTCTTCTGTCCCCTCTCCCCAGTCCCATTCCCAGGAGGACCCTTTCCCACTTGGGTAAAGCTTTCTTCTCCACTCCAGGAGGGTAATTCCACCCTCCTCTCGTGCCTTAGTGAAGAAGTACTTTGATATCCTGATCATATCTTTAAAAATAATGAATTTTAGTGATGAGGTGTTGGGGGGCTCTGAGGCTCTGGCTCTCTGATTTGGTAGGAGTTGATTTTTCTCTGTGCTGATCTCCTTCCCCCTTGTGCTGGTATCCAGTTCATCAGGAAAACAGCGCCCTTGCTTGTTTCTCCAATTTTTCTTAGTTTCAGCCGGGGCCCTTTTGAGGTATGATGGGGTGGCTCTCTCCTTAGGATCTACACCTATCTGAAAAAGAGAAGCAGATTCTCCAACGGAGAGTAAGTTAGCATCGGGACAAATGAGATAACCCCCCCCCTTTTTTTATAGAGAATTTAATAGGTGTAGGCCCTCTTGTAGCCCACAATTGACGGTAGTTTGATATTGGAGAGTGAGTTTATGTTTGGATATGGTTCTGACTTGTTTCCCAGCTCCAGCTATGGGTCTCATACCAGTGAGGGGATTAGTTAGCTGAATTTTAAGGCCAGGCATGGTGGCGCACGCCTTTAATCCCAGCACTTGGGAGGCAGAGGTAGGAGGATCTCTGTGAGTTCTAGGCCACCCTGAGACTACATAGTGAATTCCAGGCCAGCCTGAGCTAGAGTGAGACCCTACCTCAAAAACAAAAAAATGAATTTTAATCTTTTTGTGCTAATTTTAAAGTGTAATAATTTTTATTATTGAAATATTATATATTATATCTAACAAATATAGAATTTTGGTCTTCTTATTTTTTAAATAATCACAGAGTTTGCCTATATTAATTTCAATGCTCCTCATAATTCTTTTTAATTTAGCTTTCTGAGAAATATTCAGGACATTTGTTTGGCTCAGTTCTTTATTAAAATATTTATTTACACAAAAAGAAAAATGGGCATGCAAGGGCCTCCTATCACTTTAAACAAACTCCAGATGCATGTGCCACTTTGTGCATCTGTATTTACATAGGTAAATGAACCCAGGCCATTAGGCTTTGCAAGCCTTATAGGCCTTTAATTATCTCTCCAGCTCCATCTTGATTATATCTAAACCTTAGTTTTTCAACCCCACCCATAATTCAGAGGTTTGTCATTACCATAATTAACATTAATTATATGACTTCATACATAATGATCTTTAATTTTCATTATTACTTAATGTATGGAAATTATAAAATCAAAATGAGAACATCTATTTTTCTCTAAAATGGTCAAATCAAAAGAAATAGCTGTATGTGAACTTATTCTTAGTTTCCATGAAGAACTTGGCATTTATAACGTATTAATGTACTTAGAATCAGTTATCAAAACTAATTGTGTCAGACAATTGAAAGAACATGAACATGATTTTTCATAGCAAAAACACTTGTTGGCACTTTTTTCTGTGGGATAATTATTTAAAACACCAGATGAAAGATAAAGAATCTGCTGTGACTTATTAAAGATCCATTGGGAGAATAAAATTTCAATCCTTTCAATTAAAAATACACATATATTGGGCTAGAGAAATGGCTTAGTGGTTAAGCGCTTGCCTAAGGACCCCAATTCAAGACTCGATTCTGCAAGACCCATCAAGACTCGATTCTGCAAGACCCACATAAGCCAGATGCACAAGGGGGCGCATGCGTCTGGAGTTCATTTGCAGTGGCTGGAGGCCCTGGCGTACCCATCCTCTCTCTCTCTCTCTCTCTCCCTGTTGCTCTCAAATAAATAAATAAAAATGAACAAAAAATAAAAAATGCACATATATTGAGACAATTGTGTATTAGAAGTCATTAAAAACAATGGAAATCAAATCTATGTAGAGCAGAAACAACTCTATGATCGATGTTGTTTTTGAAAGGAGTTATTTATTAAAGGGAGGCACAGTACTATTATTTACCATCCTCCCCAAATTCCAAGTTAAAAATAAAAAGGATTCATTTGAGCTAAAGCCTTACCAGCTTTTTAAAAACATACTTTTTATTTATTGCAAGCAGAGAGAGATAGAGAGAAAAGAGACAGACAGAGAGAATGGATGTGCCAGGACTTCCAGCCGGTGCAAGTGAACTCCAAATGCACATGCCACCTTGTGCATCTGGCTTTACATGGGTACTAAGGGATCAAACTTGGTTCCTTTGGCTTTATAGGCAAATGCCTTGACCACAAAGCCATCTTTCCAGCCCCAGAAGTATCAATTTTTAAGCAAAGTATCAAATATCATTTATCTCAGTTTATTTTTTTCATTTCTAAACTTCTTATAATATTCCCTGGAATACACTCCTCATAGTAGTAGTGACACCATCAATTCCTGTGTCCATTCATCCTTATTGTCAATCTCCCTTACACTTCAGCCTGGACATCCCTACATTTGCAACTTGACATATATTTCAAACTTTCATTTGGCCAACAAGTTAATTTATTCTTATTTTTTTTAATTTTTTAATTTTTTTCTTTATTAGTTAGTTTTGTATTCAGCAAATACAGTCAGTTCGGTACCATTATTAGGCTCATCCGTGACCTACCCCCTCCCCTTGGCCCCACCTTGTTGAGGTATATGGGTCATGCATTGTGGAGTTAGCCCACAGTTATGGGTAAGCTATATTTATTTTCTGTATGCAATTTGTGAACATGATGAAAGCAATCCATTATTCTAGGCATGATACAATGTCTCCCAAAGATAAATTGCTTTCACTTAAAATGAGAATTAATAGGTTGGAGTGTCACTAGAGTGACATTTAGCAATTTAACACTTCCAACAGCCCAAATATTTACATCAAAACTCATGGATTAAGTTCTGTGAAAGCATGGGGATCACCAGGGTATTGGGTAATAATAATTAATGATATAATTATAGCAAATTGACATTTTATAGGAACAAAGTATACAGCATAATTGCCAACTTAATCGTAATATGTTTTGAGGAAAAGAGAGTTTATAGCTTTCTATACATTTTTCATAATTCTAGAATAAAAGATCCTAGTTTCTCAATTAAAAATGAATTTTCTGGGGGCTAGAGTGATGGCTTAGCAGTTAAGCCATTTGCCTTCAAAGCCAAAGGACCTCAGTTCAATTCCCCAGGACCCATGTAAGCCAGATGCATAAGGGGTGCATGCATCTGCAGTTGATTTGTAGTGGCTGGAGGCCCTGGTGTGCCCATTCTCTCTCTCCCTCTTTCTGCCTCTCTCTCTCTCTCAAATAAATAAATAAAATAAAGTTTTTTTTAAAAAAAATGAATTATCTCATGTGGAAAAGTTTTAAAATATGCCACATATAATTGACTATTAACTTATTCATGCATGTAAATGTATTCTGCAGTTACTGTTATGCCCTCCAGTAACTCACAATCTAAAATGATGACAAGAGCAAAGTGCAATGACTAAAGCATAATCAGCTTAAGTACATCAACATTTAATAATGAAGCAGAAGTCTTTCTCTTCCTTTCTACCTGCTCAAGAAATGCAATATTGAGAGTATAAATAAAATTATTTTTCATTGCTTTCTAACCCTAGCAGTCTCATTTATTTGTTAGGAAAATGGAGCTATCCATTAGCATGACATCATATATTTGCTGATCATATTTAAAATACTCACCCAGTGCAGTGTACAAAAGGAAGAAGCATCGTGCTACTTGCAACGAACATAGAGAAGGGAAAATAAGACAACCTGCTAAAGAATTGCCACTCACCAAATATTTGGCTTTGTGACAATTTTATAAAGAATCTGACAAGGAAGTTTGGACTCATTTGGCAACTGTTTTTTTTTTTTTTTTTTTTTTTTTTTTTTTTTTTTTTTTTTTTTTTAGTCAGTTCTGTATTCAGCAAATACAGTCAGTTTGGTACCCTTATTAGGCTCATCCGTGACCTACCCCCTCCCCTTGGCCCCTCTTTGTTGAGGTATACGGGTCATGCATTGTGGAGTTAGCCCACAGTTATGGGTAAGCTAAGTGTCTCTGCATATCATGACCCAACAAGTGACTCTGACATTCTTTCCGCCCCCTTTTCCGCAAAATTTCCCTGAGCCATGTTGGGTTCATTTTTGGTCTGCTTCAGTGATGAGGTGTTGGGGGCCTCTGAGGCTCTGGCTCTCTGATTTGGTAGGAGTTGATTTTTCTCTGTGCTGATCTCCTTCCCCCTTGTGCTGGTATCCGGTTCATCAGGAAAACAGCCCCCTTGCTTGTTTCTCCAGTTTTTCTTAGTTTCAGCCGGGGCCCTTTTGAGGTATGATGGGGTGGCTCTCTCCTTAGGATCTACATCTATCTGAAAAAGAGAAGCAGATTCTCCAACAGAGAGTAAGTTAGCACCAGAACAAATGAGATAACCCTTACTTTTTTTTATAGCCATAAATATTTACTCATGAAAATGTCTAGAGCCAGGCCATGAGAGGCACAAACACCCACACTAAGGTGCAAGTAAGCTGAAGGTGACTAGTGTCTGATGGAGAAAAACATAATCCTTTTTTGCTTTTCCTCATTGTTTTCTTCATCCAAGCAAAATAATAAATTAATATGGAAAGGAATAAGAAAGAGCCAGAAAAAGGCAAAAGAGAAATAATCTACGCTTCAGTTAGGGAACATAACCATCTCTACTTAAAACCCCATATGGACAGAAGAATGTGTCTTCCAGGAGTACCAAGGCCCACATGTGAGGCTGAGATGGGCTGTAGTAGATGAGCATCAGGGAGACCAAAGAAGCGACAGAGAACAATGACCTCAGCAGCTTTTGTGTACTCCTGCAGGTAGACCACCGGAGGAACTCCAAGGACCCTTCCTTGGAAAAAGAAACTGAAGCATCCTCGTGCATACAGACCGTAAGACTTCCGCGGGAGACTCTGTGGTGAGCAGAACAGAAGCGCTGAGAAAGGAACAATGAACTTGACGTAAGTCAACAGAAAACATCTTTACTGATATCAGAAGAGAAAAATGAAAGAAAAACATTTAAGATCTGTGGAAAATACAAATCTTCCTCCATGTGAGAAACAAGAACCTCAGAAACAATCAAACAAACAAACAAACAAACAAAAGGTACAACATGAAGGCAAAATGTTTGATGAGATCATTCCAAAGACTGCCCACAAATAGCAAAAGGCATAAAATCAGAATGTGAAAAAAGACAAGAAAATGATGCTTTCTTGAAAAGGTAGACAAAAGGTGAGCATTTGATGAATCCAAGGGTAGAGTGCAGGGGAGACCAGAGTTCATGGGTAATGCTAACATGCGTCATTAGGGAAACACAAATGGAATTGAGTTCTGAAATAACTATGAATCTTAAAAGACTACATATTGTATGGTCCAAAGTGTATGACATTTTGGAAGTGGAAAAATATGGAGACAGTAAAGTGATCAGTAGCTGCTAGGTTCATAGGGTAGGAAAGATGAATAAGTTAGGCATAGAGGATTTGTTTGTTTGTGGGGAAAGGCTCTTATATAGCCTAGGCTGGCCTTGAACTCACTATTGTAACCAAGGATGACCTTGAACTACTGATCTTTCTGTACCCAAGACTCAAATGCTGAGTTTATAGAATCACACTGCCATGCTGGACTGTACAGAGGACTGTTAAAACAGTGATACTATGGTGACGGATGCAGTTCACCATACATTTGTACCAACCCACAGAATGTGCACCCCCAAAAATAATCACTATGGGAAAAAAAAAGAATAATAAGTAAAAATGATGTGTCAGTGTAGGTCCATCAACTGCCTAAAAATACTGAACTTTGATGGGGAGATTCTGATCATGGGGGAGGTTGTGCCTATGCACACTGGCAGACTTTGCTGTAAGGAGGGAGTCAGTCTCGAGTAGAGATCCAGACCTTTGTTGATCAGTATAGGTTCCCCTCTAATAAACGTTTGGCCCTAACTTAGATATTTCATATTATCACTGTTTCCATTTCATTGCAGCTCTATCAGTTTTTCCTCAGTGCATTTCTTTAATGACAGAGCATTTTAAAATATGCTAGTGAACTTACTAGGTACTATGTGTACATTAGGGGAAAGAAACCACACATGTTTTCATAAACTACAAGCATACATTAATTAGCATTAATATTGGCACTGTATCCTGGACCTAGTTTTTGTGCATTTGTAAGATAAGTGTGTATGTGTGCTCATGTGTGTGAGGGGTGCCTGTCAAAGCACACATGTGACAACCAGAGGACAAGCTTGGGTGCTGGTCCTCACCTTCTGCTTTGTTTGATCCAGGGTCTCTTGTTCACCATTGCATGAACCAGCTTAGCTTTCCCAAAGCATCTGGTGGCTTCTATAGTCTCTGCCTCCCGCCTTGTGCATAATCCTTGTGCACTAGGATTACAGATGCTTTCACTACTGCATCTGTCTTTACATATTTTCTGGAGATTTGAACTCAGGCCATCAGACTTGTGCAAAAAAGTTTTGTTCCCCCCCCCCCACCCCAATGAGCCACCTCCCCAGTCGTTAAGCAAAATTTTTGACTTACACAAATTAATAGGGATAATTTAACATTCTACTTTCTAAAATAAACCAAAGCCCTTCCTCAGTTTAAAATAAAGCTTATTCTTCTTTGTAAGCACTTTCAGCAAACTATCTGAGCAGTTGGAGAAAGTATTAAAAAAAAACGTTAAAAGCAGAAAAAAAAAGATAGAATTTCCAGTTCACAGTTATAGCAGATTCTGTACTGTGCCATATCAATCCAATATATACTTAGTAATATAAATTCTAAATGCTTGTATCAGATGTAAATAGATGTAAATAGAATATGACTGACAACTATAAAATTTGATGATAGGTAAGTCCTCATGGCAGGAGCTTAGAAAACTATAATAGCACAAAGAAGTTTTATGTTTGATTTGCATATCTAAAGTTTACACCGAGAAAGTGTGAAAGCAGTAAGTTTCTATTCAAAAGTCCTTTATTATGTTTACTGTTGAGGGCACCCCTGTGACTATATACACTATACTAGATAACAAAATGTTAGCCAGAGCTTATATTCTAGAAATATGGGTACATAGCCTTATGTTTTAATTTGCACATGACCTAACATCAAGCAAACAGATGACAAATAATATCAAATTTTTAGAATTCTAATTAATGTAATTTTAATTCTAAGAACATTGCAATTACCGACTCTGTTTATGCTTTTCAATGAAAATGTATTATTATAATTCACAGTTAAAAGAAATTAGGTAACAGGAAGTGATAAATTAACAACAGTCAGTAGATTTGCAAAAATTCCTATTTTCAAATTGTTCATTTCATTATGCAATGTTCCATTTAATAGACTATAATGCTATGCTAGAAATTTTATTTACTTATGTAAAACCAGCTTATTTCAAATAAACAAGACATGTGGTTTAAGCCAGTTACTGAACTGTGAACTTTTGTGGGATTTATTGAAAATGTAATGAATTTTGAATGAAAGTACCAGGAAGCATGTCACTTTATCTAAAGGATTACTAAGGGTTGACATAACTTAATGACTTTTAATTAGGCTAAGGTGCTAAACCCAAGGGGTTAAGCAAGCACTAAATACAACACATTTGTGTAAGTGCTTGTTCTACAATCTTATTTCTGATGCAAAGGCATTAGAAATAGAAGATTAAGAGATTCAAGATTAACAGTATCCCAAGTATTAGGTGTAAATTGGAATTTCAGTAAACTTGAGCAATTATTATTTTGGAAAATCAAAATGTTACAATATTAAATGTTGAACAAAAGAAAAAGAAAGACTTGTCAGCGTTGTTTTCTGATGATGTATGTATATGAATGCATCCTGTGGCCTCTTCACCCTGGCTCCTAGCCTCACTCCTCCCAGTCTCACAGTATGTTCATCACAACTAAACTACCTATTTCTTCCTACTTCCTAACTAATTCCATGTATCTCAGTTTCGGTTAATTTCAAACTTCTTTCAGTTCTCTGATCAAATGCCTATTTAAGGGGTACAACGTTACAGTTATACAAAATTAATAAAACCCAGAGAACATGGAGCACTATAGTCCCTGTAGTAATAAAAATGCATGGAATATTTAAAGGAATGAATACCTTGTTATTTCCAATTTTGTATTTTTAAAAATAAACCTAAGTATATAATGACATGTTTAGATCTTTTGTTTTTTTCTTTCATTAATGACTGCGGATTATATGAATTTGCCTTTTGAATATTAAGAAATCTTATACTTCAGAAACACAGCTTTAGACATAGTTGTTCTATGCATCACTGAAGGCCTTGTACAGTTATTCACACTTTTTCATACATATTTATTTATTATTGTCACTAGCTTAGAACTACCAAGCACTGGCACATTTTTTAGATTTGGTGTCAAGGTTCTTTTGGTTCTTTTAGCTAGAACTGTATTATTTTAGTTTACTGTCTCTTTTTTAAAGATTTTAAAGTATAGCATAAATTTCTTTAATGTGTTACTAACATTTTCTTCATGGATCCGCACTGGTAAGTTTTTGTGTGTATGTTTTGTTTTGATTTTATTTTGTGAGGTAGGGTCTTGCTTTAGCACAGGCTGACCTATAATTTACCATGTGCTTCAGGCTGGCCTTGAACTCACAGTGAACCTCTTACTTCTGCCTCCTGAGTGCTGGGATTAAAGGTATATGCCACAATGCCTGGCAACCAGAATTCATAAGTTTTGAGTTTCATTATGCATGTCACTAATCAGCATTTTTCAGATGTGCTGGCATAAAATTACCATGAGAAACCACTATTGATATCTGTAGGTATAAGTCAATGGTAGAACACTTATGCTTAGCAGAAGATCATAGGTGCAATCTTTAGCACTGTTGAGAGGGGGGGGAGGGAGGGAGAAATGACTCATATCTGTATGATATGTATAGAAATAACATTTTAGTACAGATAATGAAAATTATATTTTCCTTTTTTTCTAGTTAACTTTTCCCTTGACTTATTAGAGTGATTTATAATCTTCATGAACCCAACTTGTCTTTATTGATTTTTCTCTGTTCTACATGTTTTCTAATTCACTGATTTCTGTTCCTACTGTGTTCCTATACTTTTCTTTAAAGTTAATTTTATACTTAATTGCCAGTTCCTTGAAATCAATGTTTAACAAATGAATATTCAGAATTCTGGTATGTATAAAGCATATATTTCAATACACACATACAAACACACACAAACACACACATACACACACATATATACATTCAGCTTAAAATAATTTCATGTATCTATTTAATATCATCAGGAAGCAGGAAGTCATGTTTATTTAGAAATACGTTGTTCATTTGCCAGCATTGGGAAAATTTTAAGCTACCATTTTGCTATTGATTTTCACTATAAAACCACTAAAGTTACAGGATGTATTCTTTATAATTCTGTTCAGTTGAAATGTGCTCAGTATGTCTCTCAGTATGTGGTCAATATTTGCAATAACCATGTGTATTCTTGAAAATGATGATACTGCACAGTGATGGAATATAGAAGCCTATGCATGCCATTGCTCTCACAGGGATATCATACCTTTGGACATTGTGACATGAAGGTGTCATATACAAATATGTAATAACACTTTCATAGCTATCCTGGGACATATGCAGCCCAAACACCTGAAAATTTGCTACACAAGTTGTCAAACTGGTATTATCCAGAGATTCGTTCCATCAGTGTTCTGGACAAAAACTAAAATAGACAAAAACATATTTTCAATGTATTTCTATAACACATTTTACCAACTTATTATGCATTTCAAGCTAAATTCTTCTACAACTAATTTCAGAATTGTAAAATATTCTTTTAAACTTTTTTTCTCATAAAAGACACTCTTTGAGGGCTGGAGAGATGGCTTAGCAGTTAAGCGCTTGCTTGTGAAGCCTAAGGACCCCGGTTTGAAGCTCGATTCCCCAGGACCCACGTTAGCCAGATGCATAAGGGGGCACACGTGTCTGGAGTTCGTTTGCAATGGCTAGAGGCCCTGGCACACCCATTTTTTTTCTCTCTCTCTATCTGCCTCTTTCTCTCTGTCTGTCACTCTCAAATAAATAAATAAAAGTGAACAACAAAAAAAAAAACACTCTTTGATCATACATGATTATACTTTTATCTAAAATTTTTACTACCATCAGAAAACATTAGGTATCAATGTTCTCATATTATATATTTTCCATTTTTTTTACTTCTATTTGTTCTATATCACGATATATAAACATTAGGGCTGGAGAGATGGCTCAATGATCCAGATGCTTTCCAGCAAAGACTAAAGACTGGGGTTCAATTCCCTAATACTCACATACAGATAAATGCACAAGGTGGTACATGCGTCTGGAGTTCATTTGCAGTGGCTGCATGCCCCATCTCTGTCTTTCTCTTTTTCATAAGTAAATAACTAACTAAATAAATAAAATATGTTGAAAATATTTGTAGGCTTTAAATAGTTCTTGCTTCTGTTTTGATGTTATTTCTATTACTAATGTTATAGTACAATCTAGTTATCTTTTTCTTATCAAGGGTATATTTGTGACATACTCAACATGTGATTACTGATAAATTTTGATTTCAATTTACCTTGTCAATGTATCAATTTAATTAAATATATTTTATTATGTTACATTAGATATTTTAAGAAACATAAAGATGATTCAGCTATTCAGGTGTGTGTATGTAAGTATATAGGATGTACCTAGTAATAGGCAATACTCCTGGGACAGGACCAGGTTCCCCCAATCCTTTTGTCCTTCCCCATCTTCCCTGGCTGCCTCCCAGAGGAAGATGGAGGATGTAGTCCTGGTAAGAAGGTCTTCCTATGAGACAGGAAGCGAGCTCGGCGTCCTTAGCATGTTGTTCTCCTTCAAAACCATCACGTTCTTAGCTATGCGGTGAGTACCAGTGTGGAGAACTAGTGGAAGGAATGGCAAAGCAGACTTCTCAGCAGGCTGTAAAGGTTTTGAGGAGGATCTTGTCTAGAATTCCTCAGAAGTCACCGGGCCAGTTCTGATGTGTGGCTGTTGCTCTTTGTAGCTTGCACAGGCGCAGGCCTCTCTTTGTTTTCTGGATCTTCTGGGCCTGAGCTCTCCTGGCTGCAGTTATTCAGTATTTCTCACCATGGGTTCACGCTCAGCTGTTTCATCTCACTGCATCTGGGTTCTCAGGCCTTAACATCTGTACTTTCTCCAAGTCTTCTCTCCTCATCTGGAATCATGTTCAGTCAGTTGCTGGTCTCCATCTTGGTCATATTTTATGGATACTTCAGTCTCTGCATCAGTGTGGCTGTTCCTCCTTCTTGGTGCAGACTCTGTTATGTCATCCATGGTATTTTTTTTTCAGTTTTGGTTTGTCCAGGACTTTAATGTTAGCCCTTCTGTACCTCTTACATGGTGACAATGTCCATAGCCTCCCATGAGGGCCTCTTGGGCTGGAGACTACCAAGTTTGACTCTCCATAATCCATATAAAAAGCTGGCTATGGTCTTGCACTTCTGCATCCCTCATTATTTCAAACACCCACTTTCAATTTTTAGCTCTTCATTCATTTCTGCAAAACTGCAAAATTGTCAGAAATCGTGCTTTTTGGCACAAAGACTTCCCTTTAGAATTTCTATTAGTTTCAGTGTGCTGCAGTGAATTCTGATGATCCTGCATGTCCGATACTTTCTTTGATTATGTGGAGATAGAATTTAACATACATATTAGTATATAATAGAATATATTAATTAATATAAAAAGTGTTTAATAATTCTGTGGCATTTTCTTTAGTTTTGTTTTCCACTTACCTGGAAAAAAAATAAAGACATGTATTACATATAACATAAATGAGGAAAACAAATGTGAACATTTTATCTTAAAGAAACCCAAAGTGAAATGCTAGGGAGAAAGAAAGACAATTGGACTAAGAATAAATTTGAAGTGAGACAGAGTACAGTATCAGTGCCTAGCACCATAATTTGTCAAAAATAAAGTACCATTCAATAGAAAAATTGAAAAGCAAAATCTCTATGAAAGTTCAGTGCAATCTATCTCACTTGGTACTGAATTATTTCAGACAATCTTTCAGAGTTGCTACTGGTAAAGGAATCCTGTTCTTTTGGCCTAATACTAGTAACAGGCTGAATATTCTAGTTTTTGTCCAAATCACTTGCCAACAGAAAAAAATAATAATAATAATTAAGACAAATATTTTCAGAAGGAAAATAAAAAAATAAAAATAATAAAACAAAAAAGAAAAAAGAAAAAGAAAATAAAAGCAGGGAGAAAAGAGCAAAAAAAAAAAGGTGAAAAAGACAGGGTTGGGAGAAACTGACTATTCATAATTAGATTGGGTTCCCACTAACCGATAAATACTATGTGAACTTGGTAGTTTCCAATCTTTAGTTTTCCAACTTTAAAATAAAAGGAAGCAATTTACTTCATAGTTGTGTTGTGGATTATAGAATCCATCACACACAAAAGGCATTACAAAGGAGAATATAAATGTCACAACCTAGATAGGCACAGAAATATTTGAGATAGCAAAACGTCTCCACTGTTAATTTAAAGTGAAAATAGAACAATATCTACTACAGCAGCATAGTGAAGCTTGATATCAGAAAATTAAAGTGCTTTTGTTCGGAAGAAAATTATGAGAAAAGTATAATCTGAAAAAGAAATTATATGAAATTTCATGGCCTTGGGCAGATTTTAAGTTTTAGCTGCATGTTATTTCTGCATTCTCACTATTCTGGTATATTTTGCCCAAGTAAATAGGCTTAATGTTTGAAAAGTACAGCGGAAGACTCAATGATGGGAAAAGAGTAACCAAGAACTAACTTCAAGCTGAAAAAATACGAAGCAATCATCTCCATATGATTTGAAACTATGTGGCAAAAAGAATTCAATGGATCTGGGCTAAAATAGCAGAAATGTGTTGGATATAGTTAAACAAATAAGGTCTACCTTTTAGATTCAGCAAAAGGAAAACAGAGCAAGGTATTCTATTTCACCAAGGAATTCAATTTTAAAACTAGTGAAAAGCCCAAGTCATTACAATACAGAGATGTTTAGCTAAGCTCACTGTATAAGAAATTGGTTAGTATTTGCAAAGGGCATCAATGTTTTAAGACTATAAAAATGTTTTTCTTGGATGAGGTTAAAATTATAATACTATCAAAATTTAAAGAAGGAAGTCAAATGCTTTTTGAGGGTCAGGAAGTTTGGGAGTCAGAAGTTCACATACTTTCCTTTATTCATAAGAAATGAAATGTGTTCTTTAACTATTTTCCCATTTAATATAGCATTATGGCAACTTCTACCAAACAAAGAATATAAATATTTAAGTTACTCTGGATAAGTTTTATCTTTCTTTGTTCTTGAAAAGAATGACTGCCAAGCCTTTTCATTTTTCTGTAATACTAGGGACAGTTCACAGTATTTTCCTTCTATTTCAACTCTAAATTCTGCTTCATCAACTACCTATCTATCATCTATCTCTATCTATTTATCTATCTATCTATCTATCTATCCTCTATTTATCTTTCTATCATCTATCTATCTATCTAAAGTTAATATTATAATTATCCTCATCCATCATGATTTTAGGTTTTGGTATGGTGTGTTTTCATTATAATTTGATTCTAGAATTTTTAAGAATTTCTTTCTTGATTTCTTCAATGACCATTTATCATTCACTAGTGCACTGTTTAATTTCCATGAGTTTGTGTAAGTTCTATAGTCTTTCTTACTACTGATTAGTAGTTTCTGTGTTTGTTAATATTTGCTTTATAAGCTGGGAATGGTGGCACATGCCTTCAATCCCAACACTAGGGAAGCAGAGGAGGATTGCTGTGAGTTCGAGGCCACTCTGAGACTATATACTGAATTCCAGGTCAGCCAGAGCTAGAGTGAGACCCTACCTCAAAAAAAAAAGTGCTTTGTGTCTAAATATATGGTCTATTTTAGAGAATGTTCTGTGTGCTGCTGAAAAGAATGTGTATTCTATGGTATTTATATGATATTTTGTCTAATTGTTTATTTATGAACAAAGACAAATAGAAGAGAGAGAGAGAAAAAAAAAAAGAAAGGAAGAAAATGGTCATACCAGGGCCTCTGGAAGACTCCAGATGCATGTGCTACCTTGTGCATGGGTCCTGGGTAATCAACCCTGGGTCCTTAGGCTTTGCAGGCAAGTGCTTTAACTGCTGAGCATCTCTCTAGCCCCTTCTGCAGCACCCAGACTGAGCATTTTGTATATGTCTTTTAGGTCCATTTGTTCTATGGTGCCACTTGATCCAGATGCTTATCTGTTTAGTTGTTGCTGTTGATTTTTTTGAAGTAGAGTCTCACTCTAGATCATGTTGACCTGGAATTCGCTATGTAGCCTCAGGTTGGCCTGGAACTCATGATGATCCACCCACCTCTGCCTCCCGAGGGCTGGGGTTAAAGATGTGTGCCACCATGCCTGACTTTATCTGTTTATTTTTTGTTTGTTTAATTATTTTTTTTGCCAGAATGACCCATGAGAACTGGGTTATTGATAAGTGCTTGGGGCTATCTATGGCTTTACATCTAGCAGTGTTTATTTAATGAAATTGGGTGTACCTATGTTTGGTGCATATATGCTTGGAATTATGATGTCCTCTCTTAATCAGTATAAAGTGATCTTTTTCTCTTCGAACTGATGTTGGGTGGAAGTCTATATGGTCAGATATTAGAATAGCAATATCTGCTCACTTTCTAGGCCCATTTACTTCAAATACCATTTTCCATCCTTTCATTTTAAGGTAGTATCTCTGTTTTTGGAGAGTTAAGTTTAACAACTTTGGGGAGTTAAGGCAACAAATAGAAGCTTTTAATACAGTGTGTAAGTCTGTTCTGTGGTGTTTGGACCATTGATCGTATGAGTTATTATTGAAATTTATGTATTTATTCTTGCTATTCTTGATCTTGCAGCACTTGCTGTTTTTCTGTTACTCTTTTGCATTATTTGAACATGGTTTATTTTTTCCCATTGTCTCAAGTATGTGCATTTCTTTCTTTTCAGTCCAAATTATCATTCAGGTATTTTCTGTAGAGATAGCTTAGTGGTTGTATATTCCATTAGCCTGTTTTCATCATTGAAAGTTCTTGTTTCCTTTTCAATTATGGTAGGTAACTTTGCTGTATAGAGTACTCTGGGTTGGCAGTTGCTGTCTTTCAGAACTTTGAATGCACAGCTTTTGAGGTTTGTGTTGAGGGATCTGCTGCTATCCTGAAGGGTTTGCCTTGATAGGTGACTATAAGTTTTACTCTTACTGCTTTCAATATAATTTATTGGTTTGTGTATGTGCAGTAGTTTAATTACAACATTAGAAGAGTAGCTGTTTTCTGGTCTTTTGTGTCTGTTTGGTGTTCTAAATGTCTCCTATATATGGATTAGCATCTTTCCCAATTGGTGAAAGGTTCATTCTATGATTTTGTTGAAATTACTATGTGTTTAAATTCTTCTTCTCTGTACTCTAAATTCTTAAGTGTGATCTCTTCATTGTATATCAATTGTCTTGAAATCTCACTCATACCTTCCTGTTAGTTTATCTTGCTTTGTTACTGTGTTCTAGATCTGCCTGTCTTATATGTCAGATATTCTGTCCTCTCTGTGCTCCATTCTACCAGCGAGATTTTCTACAGTTATTTACTTCATTTACTGTGGTTTCCATGTCCAGCCTTTCTTACTGACATTTATTCAGTATTTCTATTTCAATACTCACAGGCTGTATTGACCTCCTTATTTCGTTAAGTTGGTTTCCTGTGTTCTCCTTAAGGAGCTTCATGTCTTCTTCGATTCCTTTGATCTCATTTTTTTATGTCTCTGGGTATATTTATAATCATTCTTTTTAAATTCTCTTTCTGCTGTTTCATGTAGTCAGTCTAACTGGAGTTCATTACTGTTGGATTTGTACCTTTTGGGAGAATTATGTTGTCCTGATTTTTTTGTGTTTCTTGTATTTTTGCATCTCAAGTTATTTCAGTACTTGTGTTTTGTAGTTATCTGCTGTATTTATTAGACATGTAAATCGGAAGCTATCACCTCAAAGTTGGATCTCAAGGCACCAGATATGCTTTCTATATTACTTCATTAATAACATCGGGAGTGACCCAAGCTGTTGGATATACATGCTATACAAATATCCTCGTATCCAATGAACAACAATGCTCCTTTTGATTTCAGTAGTTGCCACTGAGTAAAACAGAACAAGGTTGGTAGAAGTATGCTAGGATTTTGATTACTTAGAAGTGGCAGAAATGTAGGGTGGTTATTGTAAGGTTACTATTATCTTTCAAAAAGATGGATGTGGCACAAATAGCTGGGAGAAAACACTGGGTACTGTCCGTTTCTACAGCTTTTAGGTGTTGAGGAGACATAAGGTTGTAGGTAGGGAGAATAAGGACGAGAGTATGAAGAAAAGGGGTTGGAAAGAAATGGGAAGAAAACAAGATGTGGGTGGGGAGAGAAGTAGAACAATTCTATACCAGGCTGGGTGCAGAAAAATACCGAACAATCCTAACATCCAACTGAACAATATACAAACACAAACAAAAGACCATGGAATATCTATGCACAGGTAGGGAATAAAACAAACAGGCAAACCAACAAACTCTCTGTGCCCTCAGTCCGTCAATGGGTAGGCTGAGATTCCTGGGCCTCAGGGGCTTCCAGTTCAGCCTGAACCAAAGTGGGAGCCTGACCCTAAGAAAGACAAGAAGAATGTGCTGGAGAAATAGCTTAGCAGTTAAGCGCTTGCTCTTGAAGCCTAAGGACCCCGGTTCGAGGCTCAATTCCCCCAGGACCCACGCTAGCCAGATGCACAAGGGGGCGCACGCATCTGGAGTTCGTTTGCAGTGGCTGGAGGCCCTGGCGCGCCCATTCTCTCTCTCTCTCTCTCTGTCTCTTTCTCTCTGTCTGTCACTCCCAAATAAATAAATAAAAATAAACAAAAAATTTAAAAAAAGAAAGACAAGAACAAGAAAAAATATTATTTTAATAAATAGCAAAATGACAAAAATTTAATCTAAAACAACTTTTTAACAATGGTAAATTGGACTAAATGTACATCAATCAGTTTTAACATGTCAGGTTTTTTTTCTTCTTAGAGGAGTAGGTTTTGAAAGTTTTCTTCCCTGGATTCTTTTCTTTATCAACCTGCCCTGATATGGTAGCTGTGATTGACACTTCCAGCACAAGCTAATATTTCTGGCTTTGGAGTATATATTGCCCTAGTGTAAAATAGCCAGTTACCTTTTGGGGTGACACTCTGTCTGAGCTACAAGGAGTGTGAAGTTAGAGCACTGGGCACTTGCTCTGCTGTTTAGGCAATTCTCTTCTTCAGATCAGCTGTGCTGGATGCTGTGTGAAGAAGCTGGCTCCCAGTTTTTGGAGCCCCGAGATCCCCAATGGTTCCTGGTGCTGGCCTGTGGGGAGGGCAGGATATTGAAAGTCAGAAGTTGTTCTAGAGCTGCTTGACTGGATCCTGATGTACTCTACTTCAGGTTGATTCATTTTGTAAGAAAGGTGTGAGTAGGAGAATCATTTCCTTATAGTTTTGCTATTGCTGCCTCAGGCAGGGCCTGGTGAGTAGGAGCTCCCCCCTATGCCACGGGGCTGGAACCCCATCCTGGCTGGCTGTGTGGTTCCTGAAAGATTCTGTTGTTAACAACCCTCCTCTGCAGGGTTCCCACTTCTATTAACAATTACTTACTGTTTCTTTGGAAACCACCTTAACCTGAAGTCTCCTGAAAATAACAATGATTGCATTCTCTTGGGGAAAACAGTTTCCCTAAGCATGGAGAAATATAAAGAGTAAATATGATTTGTATTCTGTATAGCAAAAACACTCTGTAATAACCCTATTACCAATCATCAAAGTTAAGGTGGTTAGAATTAAGCTAACTAAACTCATGTGTAAACTGGAGTTCAAAGAGGATAAGAACTTCATTAGTTATCTAGAAAAGCCAATTAATTTCTGGACAAGGGAATCACTTCAAATTATGTATTATGCAAGGGTTTTTATTTGTCCCATGTATAAGGTAAAATGTGAGATAGTCAGAAAATTATAGCAAATTTTCCGTTTTTCTATTTCATCTTTTGCAGTTCTCTTGATAGTTATTTCTTTTCTATATTCTGTCATTTAAGTGTTAAGTAATAAGATGCTTACAAAATGAGTGAACACTGTTTTGTAATTTGAACTGATTTACATGATAACTTTTTTTTACATCTTTGAGTGTGTGTGTGTGCGTGTGTGTGTGTGCGTGTGTGACAGAGAGAGACAGAGAGAGAGACAGAGAGACAGAGAGAGAGACAGAGAGAGGGAGAGATTATGAGCAAGTTGTGTGCCATGGTGCATGGATGGAGGTCAGAAGACAACCTTGAGTATCAGTGTTTGCTTTTCCACTTTGTTTGATGCACAAGCTCTTGTTGTTCACCTCTGCATGTGCCAATTTATTGACCCTTTTAGTTTCCAGGGTCTCCCCTGTCTTTGCATCCTACTTCCCTGTAAGAGCTTTGTGATTACAGATTACAGATTACAGATTACACACTTGCTTTACATGGGTTCTGAAGATCTGACCTCAGGTAGTCATACTGTCTGTCTCTTTGCATCTATCTGTCTGTCTGTCTGTCTATCTATCTATCTATCTATCTATCATCTATCATCTCTACCTTCTCTCTCTCTCTCTCTCCCTCTCTCTCTATAAAGTCAAAATGATTGACACCATAAATATGTTAACATTTTCTTTCTATTGGATGTATGACTATAGGAAGATTTTTCATTTCTTCTGCATGCCAGACTATGTTTATTTTAATTTTCTACAATACACTTACATTACAATCAGATACAATGCACCTGCAATATTTTCATGGACAAGTTAGTGCTACCAAACCAGAGTATTTAAACAACTTACTTCTGAATGATTAATATTTATTTCTGAATCAGGGAACTGAGAATAATACTTAAAAGTGAAAAAGAACAGACCTAGATTTCTTACATTTGTTGCTTATGAATTTTAGAGACAAGAAATACAAACCACTTGATACAGAGCTAAGGATACTGGCAGTGATCAGTTAAACAAGAGCTGTCTTACAAAGTAGCATTTAAAAATTTTTTTTTTAGGACAACAAAGTATGTACTGTGTTATAATCATGTTATAATCATGAGACTGTTGAGAGTTGTGTTTGGAATCAAATGGCAAATAGAACATGTGTGGCCAAAAGTTGTCACTGTGCTAACTTTACTTTTGTTTACCTATAGATATGGAATGTATAGTAGTAATGGCCTACAAACTCAGAAACCACCAATGGTAAACAGTTCCTTGAATCTTCTTTCTTTTTTTCTGTTATTAGTTTTGTACTCAGTGAATACAGTCAAGTTGGTACCATTGTTAGCCTCCTCTCTGTCCTCCCCCCTCCACAGGGACCCTTCTTGTTGGGGTATATGGGTCATGCATTGGGGGGTTAGCCATCATTTATGGGAAGGAGGAAATGTCTCTGTGAATCCTCTTTATATGGGGAAGTTGTGTGACAACATATTGGAGGTATCCCACTCATAAAGACTTCATTGTGTCCAGTGAGATGCCCCTTCATCCTCAGAATGATAGTTAGGTTTCTCTGTCTCCACAGTAGGATCTCCAACCTCTCATTGAAAGATTTTCAGAATGTTGTACAGATCACTTTCTCAAGAAACTACTATTAAATTTATTCCAAAAATCCCTGTGTTTCTGATGTTTCCATTTAAAACTCATGTATCTCATTAATTTCATGTCGTTTTTTGTGTGTATATCTCTTAATGTAAACTATAAATTCAGTGGCAAATGGTTGTACAATTTTACTCAATCACATAAAATTATTTTTAAAAGCAACAGAACATTTATTCAGTGCCTTGAGAGTGTATTGTAATTAACCCAAAATATATTGGCATTTTGCGTATGCCAAAGAAATGGAGTAATCAGAAGTTTAGCAGGGGGTAACCCAAATGTTTGAATATTTGAAATCTTTCTCAATAATTCAAAAGATTATAAAACACTTTTCTTCTTAGACAACTTGAAATACTTCTTAAGCCATCTGTGTAAATAATATGTCTGTTGAAGCAACACTTTAGCTATCAAAAACAATAAAAGAATAAAGAATTAGGCCTTTCCTAAATTAATAAAATATACCAACAATATTATCTGTTTGTAATACATAATTAAACTATAATCTAACACATAAAAATAAAATTCTCAAGTAAATGCATTGCATTTGAAGATATAATGACTAGAATGTGCCTTTGAAACCAGAAACAAATCCTTGGTACAACTTTTCTACTACTAGTTTCCCAGGAGATGTTTTGATTATCAGTCATCTCCAAGCCCAGTCTTTTTTTTTTTTTTTTTTTTAGTTTTTGGAGGAAGCTTCATACTGTTTTTTTTTTCTTTATTAGTCAGTTTTGTATTAAGCAAATACAGTCAGTTTGGTACCCTTATTAGGCTCATCCGTGTCCTACCCCCTCCCCTTGGCCCCTCCTTGTTGAGGTATACAGGTCATGCATTGTGGAGTTAGCCCACAGTTATGGGTAAGCTAAATGTCTCTGCATATCATGACCCAACATGTGGCTCTGACATTCTTTCCGCCCCATCTTCCGCAAAATTTCCCTGAGCCATGTTGGGTTCATTTTTGATCTGCTTCAGTGATGAGGTGTTGGGGGCCTCTGTGGCTCTGGCTCTCTGATTTGGTAGGAGTTGATTTTTTCTCTGAACACTTTTTGAGACATCATTTGTGGAAATATTCAGAGAATAAAAAACAGGAAAAGGGCTCAAATATTTTGTTTAGTGGAAGAAACAAGAGATAGAAAAGCTCTGCATGAGGAGCTTTCTTTGGCTGTATTATGACATGGCAGTTTATGCAAACTTTGCAAAGATTCTTCAAACAATTAGCATAGTTTATTTTGCAAAGTATTTAGCATTACAGATCTAAGTCTTCCTATTTATTTCTAGAGCTGGAGAGTTCACTTAAAGATTATATCAATTTCTTTTTTGCACTTTGCAAAATATACAGGGTAAGTGAAAAGTGTAGGGAAGCTTTCTGTAATATCTCCTCAGCATATTTGTGAAATCTATCCCTGGTGATTGGTATCTGGTGGGCATGTACTGCGTCAAAAGGAGCTTAGAATATAAAATGATACCCTCATGTCAGATAGTTGTACTTTTTTCACTCTCCTCTAGTTCACTGTAAACATGGATATCCTAATAAAATTAAATCTTATATCAAGTAGTTTAATTTTTGTTCTAAATCTTACAGTGCACATATGTACTTCAGAGTACCATAATACAAGCTTCAACTGTTTCCTGTGAAATTATGTAAACGAATTTCAATAATGTTAAAGGATTTTCCTGGAACAATAACAAGAGAAATGGTTGTGTTTCAAAATAGTAGCTTCTTCTATGTTGGGGTATAAATCACTGTCTGCCTGGGTCAACAATCACATTAATATGAACAAAAGGAAATTGTCCCTGTAAGTATGGTAGTGTTTTCTAAAAATTATTTGTAGAAGTAAAAGATCCTACAGTCTTACAATTATTTCAATGCAGTTGGACAAATTTCCTATTATACACTTACTATCAAAACTAAAAGTAATCCTAGCAACATTAGTGAGCTACCCTTGAAAACAATTTTTTAGCATAGAAATCTAAACATAACCTGTTTGAATCATAGAGACATGCATTGCTACCTCTCACTGCAAAGCTGTTTCTGACTAATGGCCCAATATTAGCTAAGTTCATTTTGGATTTAATTTTGCAATTGTTTTTCCCAATCCTTCCTTTCTTCTCCTTCCAAACCCTTCCATCTCTATTGTCTGGGCCTTGAGCTGCCTATCAGGTATATCAGCAACACAGGCTGGTCCAGGTTAGGAACTACAGATGAGTGAGACCATGTAGCGTTTGTCTTTCTGTGATTGTGTGATTTCAGTGAGTATGATCTGTTCCAAGTCTGTTCATTTTTCTACAAATTTCATTGTATTGTCTTTTTTTCTTACTACTGAGTAGTACCACAACTTTGTTATCCATTCATCCAATGATGGGCATCTGGGTTGATTACAGTTCTTAGCTATAATGAATTGATCAGGAATAAACAGGGTAGAGCAAATACCTCTGTAGTGAAGCATGAAGCATTTTGGATAAATGTCCAGTAAGGGGATAACTGGGTCTGTTGGTAGCTCTATATTCATCCTTTTCAGGAATCTCCATATTGATTTCCATAGTGGTCATACAAGTTTTCATTCCCACCAACAGTTAATGAGGGTTTCTCTTTCCCCACATCCTTAACAACATTTGTTGTTTGATTTCATTTATTTATTTTTTTGAGGTAGGGTCTCACTCTAGTCAAGGCTGACCTGGTATTCACCATGTAATCTCACGGTGTCGTGGAACTCAAGGAGATCCTCCTACCTCTGCCTCCCAAGTGCTGGGGTTAAAGGCATGTGCCACCATGCCCAGCCTGATTTTTTAATGATTGGAAACCTTATTGGAGTAAGATGGAATCTCAGCTTTAATTTGCATTTCCCTAATGTTTAGGAATGTTGAGTATGTGTTAGCCATTTGTATTTCTTCATCCAAGAACTCCCTATTCAGTTCTCTGCCCCAGTTTTGGAGTGGGTTTTTTATTATTTAGGTTTTTGAGTTCTTTATAGAATCTAGATATTAGGTCTCAGTGTATAACTGTCAGTGGTATATCTGGAGAAAATTTTCTCCCATTTTGTGGGTAATCTATTTTCTGTGCAAAACCTCTTTAGCTACATGAGCTCCCATTGGTTGAGTGATTGTTTAATTTCCTGGGCTACTGGAGTTTTGTTCAGAAAGTCTTTCCCCAGTCCTATATCATGGAGAGTTCCTCCTACTTTTGCTTCCAATAGGAGAAAAGTTTCAGGTCTTATATTAAGGTCTTTAATCCATCTGGACTAGATTTTTGTTTATGGTGAAATGAGTGGGTCTAATTTCATTTTTCTACATATGGTTATCTAATTTGTCCAGCACCATTTGTTGAAGCTGCTGTCTTTTCTCCAGTCTGTTATTGGCACCTTTGTCAGAGATCAAGCAGCTATAGTTACTTGACCTAAGGTCCAGGTCTTCAATTCTGTTCCATTGGTCTATATTTCTTTTTTTATGCTAGAGTCAGATTCTTAATGATCCCTTAAGCCTCAACCAAAATGATCAATCTCAAGTAGTGCAAATAGTGTTATAAAAACTTTACCTAAAATTTTCTACATAACAAGATAGTGACTGTTCACCTCTTCTATACTCAAATATAAACTGACACATTTAGGCCATTAGCCAAGGCTGAATAACTTCTCTGAATTGTTGTAAAACTGATATGGTATAGGAAGGGACAAATAGGAGAACTTGCATTCTATTTTGTAAGTGCACATTTGTACTTCAAACTATAGAAAGGAAACAATATATACATTCTAAATAGCTCAGATGGTACACACTATTAAGTGTTTATGACTTGGATTTTTTTTTTTATTTGAGAGAGGGAAAGAGGCAGAGTGAGGAGGGGAGAGAATGGGCATTCCAGGGCTTCCAGTCACTGCAAATAAATTCCAGCTGCATGTGCCACCTTGAGCATCTGCCTTACATGGGATCTGGGGAATCGAACCAATGTCCTTCGGCTTTGCAGGCAAGCGCCTTAACTGCTAAGCCATCTCTCCAGCCCTCCAAGTTAATCTTTGACATAGATGATGTCTTGGGTGTAATATGAATTTCAACAGAATTGGGCATACATGAGCTTCCACAGCACAGATAGATGTACTGAAGGAAAAAGTATTGGAAGAAGAGAACCCCAACCCCATGAATCTCAGACACAAAGCTGACCCCTGGACCAGTGGGGCAAGAATAAACTTAGGATGATAAACTGCCTTGTTCTGATTGTCTGTGAAAATATGTTCAGCTAGTGTTATCCCAGGGAAGTCCAACATTTTAGGACATTATTTTTCTTATTTCCCAGATTTCATCTCTCTGAAACCACAGTTTAAATATTCAGTTCCTGTCTTGGCTTATTGGCCTTTGTAGTGACAGGCATTACAAGCTCTGGTATTCTGCCTAAGAAAGAAGTCCACTCTGTCTTGGGATCTATGATTCCCTTTGTGATAATTCACCATCCATGCTTCTGCCCACAGTGTATACCATTTGTTAAAATTAATGTGATATTTATGTTTACACCTACATCTTGGGACCATTGTTCCAGTCACACATCCTGAATGTCCGAGTCTCTTTGAGGCAATCTCTTAACTAAGAGTCCCTATAAAACTTGCAGCTGTTTCACACCCACCTTGTTTGCAAGATTAAACTCATTCATTTTCCTTTCATTGTCAAACTCTACATATTTCATATCTTACTCCACCAATTATTGATCTCTGTGACTTAATTCCTAGTTGAGATATGAACATACACAAAAAATACACAATCAAATTCACGCAGAATAAAATGCCAAGTAGAGCAAAGATGACATATAGGGGCATATGATGATGTCTTTACTCTTTTCTCTTTGTTTTGTTTTGTTTTATTCAAGGTAAGGTCTTGCTCTAGCCCAGGCTGACCTGGAATTCACTATGTAGTCTCAGGGTGGCCTCAAACCCACAGCAATTCTCCTCCTTCTGCCTCCCGAGTGCTGGAATTCAATGTGTGCACCACCACAACCAGATCTGATGACTTTTTTTTTAAATGTTGATTTCAGACAGTGTTGAGGTTTTCTGAAGCTTTTGTACAATTTCTGAATTTTTTTCCTATTATTCTACCTCTGAATTTCTACCATTTGGGGAAATTTTGGATAGGGGTCCAAATTATACTGACATTTTGTTGTAGAGAGTTGTAAATATTATTTCATAAGTATTTTGCAGTATTTCTAAAGATAATACCTCAAACTTGCTCAGGAATCATCTATTTTAGAGTTTGTATAAGTTAACTTTCAAGTTTGTGTTATACTATTTGTCAAATATATTCCTGCCATAAGCAGGCCAGGTATTCTGGTAACTGAAGTCCTGTTAATCCTTAACAAATACACTATCATTCATTGTATTTTGTCTATTTTCAAAGGATAAATTCTATATTAACGTACTTTTAATATTATAACTAAATTAATCAGGCTAAAAAGAAATGAACTGAAGCAAAAAGTATTGAGGAATATTTTTAAGAAATCTGAGATTGTTGGTTAGATATTGAATTTGCATTAATGTTTATTAAAAGATAAAAGAAAAATTCATTTAATTCATTACAAAAGAGCCCATATACATTAATTTAGAGAAAAATTATCTTTTATATTAGCTATAAAATATTGCTGTGTGGAAAATTATTTAACATGCTGTACACATGTATGACCATGATTTTGCAAAAATATGAAAAGACTGATTAAGATGGACATTTTCTAAATTGCTGAAAACAGAAATTTCAATTATAATTTAGAATATGTTTTTCATAGTAGTGAAAAAATAATTAATTTGCCTTGTTTTATTTTTACATGTTTGGAGTTTGCAGATATACTACTATAAATAAGTTAACCACAGTTCTCTATATCTTCTAAATCTTACGTTAACAGTTTAGATAATTTTTTTTCTCTTCTCTTGAAGATTTAGGTAGTATATATCTTTTTCTCTCAATTTTTATTAACATTTTCCATGATTATAAAAAATATCTCATGGTAATACCCTCCTTCCCCCCACTTTCCCCTTCGAAATTCCATTCTCCATCACATCCCCTCCCCATCTCAATCAGTCTCTCTTTTATTATGATGTCATATATAGCTTATCTGCTCATATTTTTATGATTCTTTCTAACTATTTTGAAACATAGGCATAATTGAAACACTACATTATATTTCTTATTTTTCTTTCTCTTATCATCCAGAGTTTCAATTGAGCTTTCAGAAGATGCTGTATTACAAACAAATCATGGCCAAGTTCTTTCACTGTTTTGCTCTGTGATGTTATTCTACATTGTGTATTAAAGATTGTTCCCTAAATGCGAGGTGCCAGATGCAAGGGAGAAAGACTTTTCAATTTGTTGTGACCACTTAAGGTCTGTTCTTGAATATATGCCGTGTGCCTATTAAAATTCCATCTGGAGGCAGGACACCAAAATGCCTATTTATGGTTAAGGTCACCATTTCTTTACCTTACAGAAAATTTTTGTTACCTCATAGTTTTTGAAAAAGTATTCATTTGGTACTTGAAGTTAAAAAATGTCAAACCTAAAAAATGTGAAACAAAGTTAAAAATAAATAATAACAGTATGCTGCCACAGTCACAAATCTATCTCATTGTGTTCATCATAAAAAAATATTGTGGGGCTGGAGTGATGGCTTAGTAGTTAAACGCTTGCCTATGAAGCCTAAGGACTCCATTTCGAGGCTTGATTCCCCAGGACCCACGTTAGCCAGATGCACAAGGAGGCGCACGTGTCTGGAGTTAGTTTACAGTGGCTGGAGACCCTGGTGTGCCCATTCTCTCTCTCTCTCTCTTTTTCTCTGTCTGTCGATCTCAAATAAATAAAAATATTTAAAAAATAGGAAAAAATATTGTGGAATATTTTTCTTCAAAGTTACAATGAGCTTCTGATTCCAACCAGAATTGGTTTATTACACGATGACACAGAGTATGAAATACTACAAAATACATAAAATAAATAATAATAAAGCTAATATTATTAATCACAAAACAAAAACCCCAAAATAGTTAGCATTATTCTAGAGTTCACACTGGGTCAACATGAGAATTAGCCATTATACTACAGTCAACACTGAGCTGACTTGAGAATCAACAGCATCAGTAAGGATTTTGTCTGTTGCTGAGATTATGTATTGGTGTTTGGACATTTCTGCTATATAATATTAAGCATAATATAAAACATATAGTATGTACAGTTTTCTCATTGATGATTTATATCCACCAAGAATAGAATCACTGGACCTAAAGCATAGTTGCTCCTATAAGATGTGACTTTGGTAAATATTACTTCTAAGGAACATAGCTAAGGAAATGTATTCTAACAATTATTAAGAATAAATTTGGTTTGGAATCCTAAAACTGTGCAGTAAACTTAGGTATCTAATATAAATTTCATGTTCTCTCATATGTGGATCCTAACTTTTAATATTTATGTGAATATAATAACTAAGAGGAGGTGAAAGTATATAGGCTATGAAGCTAGATAGGAGACAGTGAGAGGGGAAGAGGTACAGAGAAAATGGGAAAGACAAAAGGTCACATATGACATGACAGAAACACTATGGGAATGATGTTACAAGAAGGATAAGAGAAAAGAGTAGATAAGAGAAGCAAAAGAATTTTCTGAAAATACTATGATGAATGAATTACCTGTTTGTATACAAAAATAATTAAATTATTTATAAAAAGAGATATAGTGGATTCATGAGTATTTAAATTTTCTTAACATCTAAATGGACTATATTGTTTTAAATTAAATGCTCTGAGTAAGCAGTTGACCAAATTTGGTGTTGCCAGTAGGAAACACTGTTTTGTTAATTGATTATTATTTAAAATTTAAGATATTCCCACTCATGTATAGTTAAAATATATATGATTAAGGAATCATGGCTAGGAAGTGGCTTAGTCCATAGAGTACTTTTGAGTGAGTTAATTGAGTTTGGATCCCCAGAACCCTCATAAAAGATGCAGGCTATGGGACTTGTGCCCATAGTCATGGTATGCCTACTGTGAGAAAGGAGGCAGAGAGTGAAGTTTCTGTTAAGTTTATGGACCAGCTACCCTGGTGAATACAGTGGTGAGCAAGAATGATAACCCTGCCTCCAACAAGGTAGAAAGTGAGGATCACCCTGATAAGTTGTCCTCTGCCTTCCACACATGCAGTGGCCTGAGTGTTCCCACTCACACATATGAACATGCACACACACACACAGAATTCTGATAACTGAAGTTGAGGCATACTACCAACTGTGAAAATCCTATCATTATAACTGTTTAACAACTGGTCTTCTAACAAAACAGCTAAGGTTTATACTGTTTTCAAAATTAAGTAGTATAAAACATGCACTATGGTGATACCAATTTAACAGTATGAAGACACTGAGTGTGTAGGTGGATAGACACACAACAGCACTCATGAGCATGCTGTGAGCTAGCTCCAACAATCCACTGATAAATGATTTAAACCTTCTAGTTCCATGAATGAGTGGTGTCTTTTTCTTATTTAAACCACTTCCATGGCCTCTAATATGATCGCCAACTGTCTTGGACTCCTAAGGTTCACACCCTAGTGAGATCTTTTCTTTTGAGTGTGGTAAGAGTGGTGGTTTTCTTTCAACCAACAGAACATGCAGAAGTGACCAAATGATACTTATGCAATTATGTTACATGATATTATAATATTCTCTTTGTTGGAGACAACTCTTCTGATGACATAGTTAAAGCAAACATCATGTTAGGGAGTCCCACACAGCAAGAAACCAAGAATAACACAGGGTTGACTGGTAAAACAAAGTCCCTCAGGACAACAGTCCAGAAAGTGAATTCTGAGAAAAAAAAAAGGACCCTTTGTAGTCAGGCCTGAAGATGATACTATACCCCAATGGAGAATGCATCTGTAGCCTGGAAAGATGCTAGATAAGCTATGCCCAGATTTCTAACCCAAAGAATCTGTAAGGTTATAGATTCCCATTGCTTTAAGTTGTTGTGTTTGCTTATTAGTGTTATGAAAATAGGTGACAAATATAATTTACATGATAATTACAATGTCTCAAATACTATTCTGTGCTCTAAAACGGTTTCGTCTTTAAATCTCCCTTACAGACCTACAATATCATTAGGCCAAGTTTGTAAATAGAGAAATGTGGCTCACTAAGGTTCAGTAACTCACTCAAATTCATTGAGCAAGCAAATACAAAGGTAGGACTGAACTTTGGCATTAGGGCTTTTGAGTTCTTAATCTCTGAATCACTTGCCCTATAACACTCTGTGACCATCTTAAAGAAATTTTCAGGCCAACACAAACTATCTAACCAGGTTATATCACGATAAATTTTTTTTAAAATATCATAGTTTGCCTGTTAAATATGATAGAGCTTAATAGGTTTCTATGGTGTGCCATCTGAATTCCACTGAAGTATTTTCTCAAAAACATTTCCAGGAAATTTTGTGCTTCCTGGCAAGTACAATAAAACCAAGAAATAAGATGCCTTAATTGGTTAGACAAGGGAGAATTAAGACTGGTTTCAGCTTGTCTACAATCTGTTGATGATGTAGTCAGAGAGAAACTTCTGCCAGAACACAGTTTAAGGCAGGGGATTGCGAACATTCTCGCCAACATTTGTTGTCGCTATTCTGCCTTAGATAGCATACCCCATAATTATGATTGTTCAACCATATTAAAAAGTTTGATGTTGTTAAATGTTAACAGAAATTTAAAGGAAATTTTAAACTTGTTCTAAATGTTCCTTTTTTAATAAGGCTAAAGAGATAACAATTGATTGGAGAATAATCATCCTGTGGCCATGTATTTTTGCTGTGCGTGAGTTAGCAATTGCACTTTGGTGCAGCTGTCTTCCATTGCTGAGACAAAACAACTGATGGGAGGAAAGGGTAAGTTTATTTCAGTTTACGATCTTGAGGGGACGTTTCATCATGGCAGGAAAATATGGCAGAGCAGAGGCTGGAAACAGCCGATGTTGTTGCATGAAATTTTTTTCACTGGGGAGACACCAACACATGTCTATTCACCCCGGATAGAGCGCAAACAACAGACCAAAGCATGACTGCATCACAACCAGTTTTGGTGAACCAATGCATTTATTGGAGTTACATAGAGGGCAGGGTGAGGGGTTGTTTACAGGAGTGTGGTTGACTCAACAGCAGTTACATCACCAAACAAATAAATAAATAACAGCATAGGTGACATCTCATTGAAGCTACATCTCGAGCTCACTGCATGAGCTGCAGGCAGAGGGAGAGTCTCCTCCCCAAATGGTTGTTTACCCTTTGTATAACCTTAGGGAGGAGTGTTATTTTTTAAGTTTCATCTCTCCTAGACTTGACCTCCTGAGTCCCCTGAGCCTCCCTTCTCCCCTCAAGAGGGTTTGTTTCAGTTGAACCGAGCTTGGTGTGCAACATCACATCACATCACAGCGCCACATCAGCTGGCAGGCAGCAGTGACGGTTACCCAGCTCTGGCAAGGGGGAGCTGAGCTACGACACCCCGAAGCCTGCCTCCAGCAACGCGTCTCCCCCCACTGCCACTCCACCCCCCAAAGGCCCCACGAGCTGGAAACTGAGCAGGAGCCTTCATCTCAAACACCACCACGCCCAAAGAGGGTGGCTTAATAGTGTCATGCTTTAGGTGGCCAAAGGGAGATTCCTTTAATAACATTTTCAGTTAATTTTTCTTTCACCCTAGTTTTCAAGTTTGATTTAAGTGACTCCTATTTGGAGATTGTCTTCACTTGTAGGTATATGATCCCCATCACCACTATTTAGGAAAAAGTTATCTTTGCCATTAATTTTCTAATCCTACGTAGATCTAGCTTTCTTTTTTCTTTGTAATCCTTGACTGAAAATTGCATTTATCCATGGTGCGGCATCATGGTCATGTGACTTCCATACTCCTGCATTGAGTGTCTCCGGGGTAGTGGTGGTAATGTCTCCCCAGGTTAGTCACTCTAGGGTGACTGCTGCAAGTCTCAGCATCGGGCTCCCACATCCTTCTTCCATGATGAGCTCTGGGACCAGCACTGACCCAGGAGTGTCTCTTTCCCCATGGTGGGTGCCTCCAGCTCCTGCTTGTGTCTCAGCAACTAGCTCAGCCTTTCTAAGGCCAGAAGCTAGTCTAGTAAAGTCCTTGGGCAGAGCAGGTGTCAATGTCACCCTAGCAAATATGACACTCCCTTGACTCCAGTCCTGGAAGAAGCGCTGCAGGGACCAGCGGGCAGCCACTCCTGAAAGATTTTTCCTACGGAGAATTTTAAAGATGTCACTTCTTTTTGTAGGTGGATCACTTCTTTTCTTCAAGGAAATTATTTTTATTTTGTAGATGGCTCACTTCTTTTCTTAATGTAAGTATTCTAGCTTCTTCTCTAAGTCAAATTATGTCATCAGTTCAATGAATAAAGTGGCAATCATATTTGAGTTCTAGCATTCAAACTTCTATCATGGTCATGGGAGTGAGCCCACAACACTTCCCTTGCATGGCAAACACAGTTACTCAGGTATGGTCCCAGCCCACTCTGGCACTGCTTTTGTTAGTCGAAACATGTCTGCCTGCAATAATCTCACGAAAGTACTAAATGTCCATCCACAGCATTCCAGGCCTGTTGGACCATCCCCAAGGCTGACAAACATGCTCACCTGACTGACCACAGGTCGTCACATCCCCCTTTGGCCCTGGCTTCTACCTGACGTGCTGTGGCGGCTTCCTGCTCTCACGCTTTGCCTCCCACCCCGTCTTTACTGCCCAGGACTATGTTTCTCTTCATGGCACTTTTAGATTTTGTAATGGGTGATCATCCTCCAAGTCATGAATTTCATTGTTCATAGCATATTTACCTTTTAAGTCCTGCTGCACAGCATATATCAGGCATTACATTCTGTGAGTGAATGAATTAGATAATGGATGACTCCTCATCAAAAAGATATGCTTATGTGCATAATTTCATACTGAAGGTCAGAATGTTACTACAAAATCAGTCACTTAGATATTATCCTGAGATTTACCACAATAGAATAGTGTTTGTCCAATGTGTCAATTGCAGGAGACAGAAGAAATCACTAAATATCTTCTTTTTTAAGATTCATAAACATATTTAAATTATATTTAGTTTTCTATACCCAATGACGATAGCAAATACATGAACAATAAATAATGAGTAGAAATCTCAATGGTTTCTCAGTGAAACTTAATTTGCATCCATATATCTACTTTGAGGAGTTTTCCTCATCTTCTTGAGTTATGTTTAGGAAATCCTTTAGCAGAATCAATCAGATCAGGAAATGAAAATGAGAACAAAACTGAACTGATATGTAATTAATATAGTTCAACAAATCTGGTTTTTACAACACTTATTTTTTTACTCATTTGAGACTAGTTTAATAATCAATTAAGAGATATTAGTAAGCCAAGCGTGGTGGCACACGCCTTTAATCCCAGCACTCCTGAGGCAGAAGTAGGAGGATCACTATGAGTTCAAGACCACTCTGAGAATACAGAGTAAATTCCAGGTCAGCCTAGGCTAGAGTGAGACAATACATCGAAAAACCAAAATAAAAAACGTTATAAGTAAATCACATGTAGTTCAAAATTTTCATGCAGAATATGTTTTTTTAAGTCAATATTAACCAAGATACCCATGTTATAGACAGAAATACAATTCAAATGCTGAGAAGATAGCTCAGGCAATAAAACACTTGCCTTCTAAGCACAAGGAACTATGTGTGATCCCAAGACCCATTTTGAAGAAGTTGCCAGGAATAGTGGTACACTTGTAGGACCCCAGGCCAGACAATGCTCCTTTGGGAAAAGTAATTCTACCAACACTGGTTATATGCCTTTCTATCATATCGCTAGATAAATATACTGAGGAGAGGCATATTCAGCAATTTACTGAACTGATAAGGTTTATTTTTATTTTTTTAAAAAAATTATTTGCCAGGGGAGAGAGATAGAAGAGAGACAGACAGAAAGAGTGGTCACACTAGGGCCTCCAGTCACTGCAAATGGACTCCAGATGCATGCACCACTTTGTGCATCTGGCTTTTTCGGGGGTACTAGGGAATGAACTTTGGTGGTTAGGTTTAAAATTTGGTAGATATCTATAATAGCTTCTCTTTAAATTTCTCAAATCAAATTCTTTAGCTTAAATAATAGCTACATGTATATGTATATAGACATATATTCTTTTATGTGGTGTTTTAACTATAAACATGTTTAACGAATTAGTTATAGAAAACTAAACTAACCAATAATCCTACTTAGTATATGTTGTCTTTTGCAATATGAGACCTAAGTGGTTGCTCGAAAATTTTAAATTTCAATGATCTGAAACAAACTTGAATCAAAAACAATAAATATTAAGACAGTGCAATCATTTAAAGACCCCATCTTTATCATCTTCCTTCTTTGGTTTGTGATTTCTGGAGTTAAGCCAGAAATAAGCAACAGGTGCTGGTGATGTGGCAAGAACCACAGAAATTTGGGATCTTCCCTACCTCCTCCTGCTCAGTATTTTCCTCCATGGAGTTAACTTTTTCACTAGCTACTGCTTGCCCGTTGGCTGTAAGTGAGGTTATTCATAAGGACTGCTGCTTTCCTCCAGCTGTTTCCTTTCTTAAAGTTAGCCCATCCAGGCCCAGTGTGGGGGCACAGGCCAGGAATCCCAGCATTGGAGGAGCAAGATAGGAAGATCCTGAGTTTGAGACCAGCCTTGGTGAACTAGCTCTTTAAAAATATATATATATTTATTTGCAAGCAGAGAGAGAACAAACAGACATTGTGGGCCCTGTGAATGAACTCAAGCTGCATGAGTCATGTTGTGCATGTGGCTTTACATGAGTACTGGGGAACTGAACCCTGGTCTTAGGCTTTGTAAGCAAGTGCTTTTAACCACTGATTCATCTCCCCAAACCATCAGCTCATTTTTAAGGTCCAATTGATGTAGCTCATTTAAATCAAGTCTCAAGGCATACTAGTAGTAAAAAAAAAAATGTTGATTAAAAACAAGAAAAGGTCCTTAAAGAAAAACATGAGGGGCTAGAGAGATGGCTTGGTGGTTAAGGTGCTTGCCTGCAAAGCCTAAGGACCCAGGTTTCATTCCCCAGTACCCACATAAGCCAGATGCACATGGCGGTGCATGCATTTGGAGTTCATTTGTAGTGGTTAGAGGCCTGGCATGCTGATTCTCTCTCTCTCACTCTCTGTAATGAATTAAAGAAAAGAAAACTATATATATATATATATATATCATGAACTTCCAAGGAGGTAGCCTACTAAAATAATGAGAATTAAACTGGACATGGTGGTGCACTCCTTTAATTCCAGCACTTGGGAGGCCAAGATAGGATTTCCATGAGTTCAAGGTCACCCTGAGAGTACAGCATGAATTCTAGGTCAGCCTGGGCTTGAGTGAGACCTTACCTCAAAAAACCTAAAAATACAAAAAAAGAGCTCTTTAGAAAATTGTTTTAATTTTAAAATTAAATAATATACATAAATCAGGCATGGGTCCATAAGAAAGCACAAGAGGCAAGAGCAAACATTTGACTTGAATGTTCTTGTTATGCATGTCCTTACTAGGAATACTAATCACTTATAAACTTGCAATTACTTCTTACAATCATAGTTTATATTTTCACTGTGCTTATTATAGCTAATTTTAATATAGACTATTTGTTGTGTCATTTTATATCTGTGCTTTGAGTCTTCAACAACATCTTACACTATCTTATACTTTATCTTCAGTAATGTTTCACTGATTTTTGCTTCTTAATCATATTTTTGTTGCAATTCCCCATAGTTCAGCTTAGATATTCTTTTGACTGCATATGGACACTTTCTTAGTGAGGTAAGTCAAGATTACTTTAATAACTACATATGTATCAAATCTGTCACTAGGTGGAATTCAGTCCCCATGGTTAACTTCATTTATTTGATGGAGGCAATAAAAGTTGTGGTTTTGTAGATTATCCAATTTTACTCTTGTTCAAATGGAAGTGGTTTTCTTTTCCAGCTTTTGACATTGCAAGCAGAATAACTCTGCCAAGATAATCTTGAAGAAAAGGAACACAATTACAGTATATGACAGTGCCAAAAATATTTATGTTAAAGTCACAGTAGAGAGGAAGATGTGGCATTTGCACAGAGCTGGAGAAGACAGTGGAAAAGAATGAGACTGAAGAACAATGCACTCTTTTTCCTTTGGCCCTTACACCTTGGTGTCTTCTCTCCCCTGTGTGGGGAGATGATCGGGAGAATTTCTCCTGGCCTGACTATGTTCCTGATTTGTTTGTCCTCCTATTTTAAGTCTCCCTACGATAATTTTCATAATTTATCACAAAAAGAATGAATGCACATATTGTTTTTTTAACTAATCTTGAATTTTAAATTTAAATATAGCAAAATGTATATTTATTGGAAATAGTTAAATTTAGCCAACTGAGTCCATTGAATCATTATAATCTCTTTTATTAATTCATGAAATAAGATCACTAATAAGAGTTTCTGAAACTGTTTCTATGACTAGTACAATGATTTCACAAAACTTTTTTTTCTATTTTAGTTACTTCTTTGAAAAAGAAGATTGTATGTTTCCTAGAGGCAAATGATCATTTGGCTTAAAAAGATTATGGAAGGCAAACAGAATACAGTGCTCTACAGGCAAATTTCAAGTTTATGTTATTCAATTTTATTTATTTATTTGAAAGAGAGTGAGAGAGAATGAGGCAGATAGAAAGAATGGGCATGCCAGGGCCCCTAGCCAGTGCAAATGAACTCCAGACACGCACCACCTTGTGCATCTGGCTTTACGTGGGTCCTGGGAAATCAAATCTTGGTTCTTTGGCTGTGCAGGAACAGGACTTAATGGCTAAGTCATCTCTCCAGCCCTCAGGTTTGTGTTTCTGAAATACTTGTTCCACATTTTATTAGATAAGTTGAATTCTACATGGGAATGAAGAAGGAGAGCAGTACGAATTAGTGAATATCACATTAATAGGTTCCATAAAGAACTCTTAACAACCACAGTCAGCCCTCTGATAAGAGGAAGCAGGCTTCCTTCACATTTTCGAATATTCTGCAGTCTTCAGGGTTTCAGCAGTGTTGCAGTGACTGATGAGGGCAGTGATTCCTTTATAGCCATTCTTTCATCCAGTAGTGTATAAATACTCAAAAGTCACCCCTCTTGCATTTTCAACACTGATGGAATTCACATGTTCTTTTTCAAAGGTCGAATTCAATCTGTTAATATTTTAAGATCCTGGCTACTTTGTATCATGCTTTCTGCCTCTTTAAGCTCCCAAGCATGTTAAGTCTGAAAAACATTGTTGTGATTTCTGTCCACTTTGATAAATAAATTAACAGAACATTTAGACTGGGCAAGACAAAACAATTAACTTGGAAAAAAAGAAAAAGTCTATATGTGCATGGGAATCCTTTAGGAAGATTTTTAATAACTGCAAACTGTGAAAGTTGCTATTTGACCCTGTAAGGCAATTTTTCAAGCTATACACTTGACAGCTATGAAGCATGTGTCTATAATGTTTGCAAGAACAAAATGTTCTGCCTCAGCTCTCACCACAGTGGAGACAAGATGATTGTCTCCATAATTGACACCATTTTTGTCTGACTAATCATCAAACACTGCAGACTTCCCTTGCTGTCTTGGATAATGACATCTTCATTATCATTAGCATCTTCACGTGGCACCAGGAGGGCGGGTGGGAAAGCTGTCAGAGTGAGCCAATTACAATTACCAAAACTATTTTAAGGTCATTTCAGATGTGTTCCGAAGGCATGATATGGATGGTGGTTAATAATTGATGAATACCAAAGGAGTTAAAATTTACATACAGATGGTTTTTTAGACTAAGGCATTAAATAAGCCAATAAAAGAGAGCAAAACACAGATCACTCCAGTTAAGACATTTCCATTTTAAAAAGCTGTGGCAAACAATTTCTAGATGAAGCATGAAGTCTTTCAGATTTCTCAGGAGATTTTAATTCATACCCAGAAGAAAGACTCACTTTAACGAATGCAAATCATTTTCAATATATACATTGCATCCTGTTATGCAAGAGCTATAGTCAGTACAAAGCCATATATGACTTATACAGAAAAAAAAAATGTCCCAAGCACCTGTAAGGCCTTAAATCCAAGTCTGTGTGACTTAACAGGCCCAACCCCTGATTTTGTGCAAATTTCCCATATGATATAGTTTTTTGAACTTTATTTTTACTATGTGAGAGAGAGAGAGGGGGGGGAATGGGTGCACCAGAGCCTCTAGCCACTGCAAGCTCCAGAAATATATGCTACCTCATGCATCTGGCTTATGTGGGTTCTGGGGAGACGAACCTGGGTCCTGAGGCTTTGCAAACAAGTAACTTAATGGTTAAGCCATTTCTCCAACTCTGATATAGATTTTATAGTGGGAACTCATGTCCACTGATGATCTAATACGGTGTTTGTTTTCTGGAAATGTACAAGCTAGTTGAAATCATCTGATGCAACCATACATTTCTAGTGTATATTTAATTATGTTATTTTTTCTCCCATCTTGGAGATAAGCCTTGTAAAAGCACATATACGTATATAAAAACAAACACAAAATATACATATATGTATATATATATGTGTGTGTGTATATATATATATGTATGTAAACTTTTTTCCTGTATCTCCTGGCAAGCCCTTGGAGAGCCTCTTCCTGTGTAATAACAAATAAACCATGTTTGCACTAGGCAGCTTTCTTAACCTGCTTCCTGTCTGCAGAAGGCTGGCAGTTTGCAGTGTACTTTTGAACTTGAACATTCTCGGGCAGTGAAGGGTCCAAGCTGGTGGTGCCTTGGTGAAGTTAATTCTTTTTAAAAATTTAGTTTTATTTTCTTCAAATTTCTATGCCCAAGAGGGGCAGTAAAATTTTTCTCCCTCTCCCCTGTTTCTTTGACTATGGTAAGATATGTATGGAAATACCTCTAAGATTTGAGCTCTTTGTCCAGTAGAATGTCTGAGGGAAGTGCGTAGGCCTTGACTGGGATGCTCTCTTGTTTCCTCACAAACGGTCATTTACTTCCCTTGAGCTTTACCTTAATGGACTCTCCTTGAGAAATTTTTCAAGGCTGAAAAAACTAACTGGAGGTGAGAAATCTCCTAACTTTGCGGTCTTAAGGAAGCTCGCTTTCTCTGGGATTCTGCTTCTCTTCTCCTTTCTTAGTTCTGTCTTTAGTAGCTTACCATTCTCCTTTCTAGGGGCTGCCTGCTACTCAGACATTCACGATCCTTCTTATCCAGATAGACAGGCTAGTATGTAAAATTTCAAACCTCTGACTTTCCTCACTTTTTCTACAATGAACCAGGTCTGTTTGTCTTGTTTGAAAATGCCAAACACTTTCTCTTTTGGGGGTTTTCCAGCCATGTTTTCAGCCTTCATAAACTTTTCCACTTTTTTATTTTTGTTGTTGTTCTATTACCTTATCTTGAATGCAGAGTTTCCACTTTATTACACTGTGGGACACCATTTTCTGTTGTTTATTAACTGTTGTATCACAGACTGTCCCCAAATGCAGTTGTGTCTTAAAACAATCATTTTATTTGTTTTAATGAGACAGCAATCCAAGCCAGACTTGTTCAGGAAATGAAGACATCTGCCTTAAGTTAGTCAATATTTTCCAAATTGGCAGTAGCCTGGATCTAGCACCTGCTCCTTCAGGCTGGCTTTTCTGTCTACATGTGACATAAACTACATAAAAATACTGCACCTCACATGAAAATACCACCTCTAAAATGGTGAAGAGTCAACGAACTATTAAGATCCAGACTTGAAAGCCATATTTTGCTTTGCTGTATTTAATATGTCCCTCATGTCACAAAGTCATCCCAGATTTCAGTATTTAAAAGTGAGCTCAATATTTGATGGAAGTGCAAAAAGGTCACATAAATAAAATAAGAGTAAGACACTGAAACAGAAGGGTTATGGAAGTCTTCTTTTATGATATTCTACCACAGTAGAATCCAGTGAATGGATTCAGCTGTATTATCTATAGTCTTTGGTTCCTATTCACTAAAAATTGTCACTTTATAGTGGTAGAAATAAAAATTTACGAAACTTGAAGTAGTTCATAAAATGTATGCCCAATAACAGAAAGAATGTCATGTCCAATTACAAAACTATCAGGAAATAATGGACAGATAATGTATAATTTATACATTAAATTATAATTTAATTTATATTTATTATAAATTATATAATTTATAAATTATATAATTATATTATGTAAAATGAATTCATCTTTTAAATATTTATTTTTGTTTATATTCATTAGGAGAATTTTATTTTGCACAGATTTAGATTTATTTGCTATTCTTCCAATTCACTAATCCTTGTCATAGTTAGGCCCTAACAATTTTGCATTTATGCATCTTTAAGTACCTTATTTTGTTTGAATTTTTAAACTAGATTTGCCAAGTTTATTTATTTGTTCATTTATTTATTTGCAAGCAGAGAGAGAGAGAGAGAGAGAGAGAGAAGAGAAGAATGTCAGAGACACAGAGAGGGTATAGGTACCATTTTTCACATAAATATAAGAAATAATTTTAAAATTTATATGGCAAGTTTGTGTAACTTTATAAGGAATAACAGTATTTTCAAGAGCAGCTTGAGTGTGGAATTCTGTCCTCTGAGAACAACAGCAATTATCATTGGCATATTGTAATTACTTGCAAAAGGCCCTCCAAATTGATATTTCATCATAAAAGCAGGGTAGGATTAAACTAATTCTGAGATTCCATTCATGTCATTCTGTACTTTGCCATGACATTTAGTGAATTCTCAATCTCTAGCTTTGCCCTCCAAAGTTTGTATTCCACAATAGCCTAGGTGATTTTTAAGGCATATCACTAGTTTCATGGCATTAAGTGAAATTAAAACTACTAAGCACAGACTCTGTGATCAAATATGCACTTCCATATGCAGTTCTTCAATACTCTGCCTTTTCTACTTCACTCTACTCTAGATGCAAACAGCTCTTTAGTGATAAGCAAGCACAAAAAGGTACTTTATAATCTTAGATTCAAGGCCAAATTTCTTTAGGTATACATCTACTTACTTCATTCTGGTCAATTGTCAATTACTTCAAAGACTAGTAATAACAAAATGACAAAACTAAAGCATATATGTTGGTTTGGATATAAAATGTCCCTCCTATGTTTGTGAATACTTAATGCACAGTTGGTAGTGCTTTTCAGCAAGGTTATGAAACCTTTGAGGTGTGGACCCTTACTGGAGGAAGTGTGTCACTGAGGGCGGGTCTTGAGGTATTACACCATCCCCACTTACTCTGATCCCGCTGCTGATGTGAGAATGATGCTGGTTTTCTGCTCAGTGCCATGCTTTCCCTTGTAATGGATGTCTCTTCAAAACCATAAACTGAAAATATACTCTTTCCTTTCTTAAGCTGCTTTACATCAGGTATTCTGTCCCAGACACTAGAAAATAGCTATGAAAATTTATAGAAAATATAAGAACATTTTTTAAATAATCATGTAATTTTGCTCACATAAGAATCTCAAATTAGGACTGGAGAGATGCTTTCGTGGTTAAGGTGTTTGCCTGCAAAGCCAAAGTACCCCAGTTTGATTCCCTAAGGCCCATGTAAACCAGATGCAGAAGGTGACAGATGTGTCTGGAGTTTGTATGCAGTGGCTGGAGGCCCTAGTGTAACCCATTCTCTTTCTCAAATAAATAAATGAATGAAATTCAAAAGAAGCTCAAATTAATAATTATTTAATCAAATGAATCAAAAGTATTTTAATTGCATTTATTTGCAGCTTAATTCTTTTGGATAGTGCAACCTGATGTTAAGAACATGAGAACTGATTGGTTCATGTCTCTATTTTGGCATAATGACTTCCTTTATAAAAATAAACTAGACTCAAAGGACTTGTCTTGACATAAGATGAGAAATTCTCACAGTTTAACACTACACGTCCTCAGAAGATTCATGGATAAATCATTCCATGATACAGTTATGCATGATCATGATTTGAAATGTACTTCAAAGAAACTGATGGAAGTCAATTTCAGATCCCTTTGCTTGAAATTCTTTGTAAATGCCAACCATCATGTAGAATTAGCTATGAGCTTGCTGATTTTACCATACTCATTAGATTTACTTTGTGCACTTGAAAATAGCTATTTTTTCTGAAAGTTTTATTAATATATTTAGGAAAGATCTACATTGTAACTAAAAATTCCCACATATAATAATACCACCTTATAATCATGATATTCTAAAAAAATATGATGATATACAGGATTAAACGCAGGGAAAACAAACCTTAACTTGCAACACTTGCTCTTTCCACTGAAGCTTCATGATGTTCTGCAATGAAGGTAATTTTTCATGTTTAATTTTCTATCGATTCCAGGAGGTTCAGGTTGAAACTTTTTTGCCATTAGGAACTGTGACTATCTGTGGGATCTCTTCAGCTTTGCTTGGTGATTTTGGAACCAAATCTGGACTCTATCTTCCTCAAGGTTCAATGTTTGAGCTAATTCTTCTCTGATATCAAAGCCAGAATAGCAGTTGACTCTAAAGACATTTTCCAATAGCTCAGACTATATTGCAGTCAGGTTCGCACTGCTGGTAGAAATCACCCAGCCAAGAGCAGCTTGTAGGAAAAACAGATTTATTTTGGCTTACAGGTTCGAGGGGCAGCTCCACGACGGCAGGGGGAAGTGATGGCATGAGCATAGGGTGGACATCACCCCTAGACCCACATAAGATGGACAATAGTAACAGGAGAGTGTGCCAAACACTGGCAAGAGGAAGCTGGCTATAACACCCATAAGTCTGCCCCCAATAAAACACTCCCTCCAGAAGGCATTAATTTCCAAATCTCCATCAGCTTGGAACCTAGCATTCAGAACCTAAGTTTATGGGGGACACCTAACTCAAACTGCCATGACCTGGTCTAGGGTGAAAGCAGTTCTTGGTCTCTGGCCTTTGTACCAATTCAGCTCTCTTTTCAGTGATAGCCTTCCTGAAGCTGAAAGTAACTTTCATATTTCACAGCTAGTTCTGCCTGCAGCCTGCACTGGCGTGGGGCTGGCAGTCCATGGCACAAGGAAATGAGATTTCTCAGAGAAGATTTGGGACATGTGTCCTCAGGTTGCCATCTTTCTCTGAGGAGCTGCAGGTGTCTAACTAGGGTCTATGGGTTTTCAGTGATAGAACACAGTCCATTCTTCTGGTCCAGTCCTAATATGCTCTCAATTGTAAAGGAGGAGGGAGGGGCTGGAGGGATGGCTTAGTGGTGAAGGTGCTTGCCTGTGAAGCCTAAGGACCCAGGGTCCATTCTCCAGGTCCCACTTAAGCCAGATGCACAAGGTGGCACATGCCTCTGGAGTTCCTTTGCAGTGGCTAGAGTCCCAGGCATGACCATTCTGCCCCCTCCTCCATGTCTGTCTGTCTTTCTGTCTCTAACAAATAAATAAAAATAATAGAATAGAAAATAAAAGGAGCAGGGAGAGGGTTTGTCTTCCCCAAGTTTAGCATCTTCCTGAAGGCTGGGAGACATCCTCTTGTGGTGGCACAGTACTTGCATTTTCTTCTTGCTCCTGCCCACGTGTACCAAAGTATTTTATATACAAAACACTGTCAGGGTGTTAAAGAAACGGAAATACTCACCTACTTCTACTACAAGTTCAAATTGACATTGCTGCTTTGAAAATCATTTGTCATTCTGTAGTAGTCCTGAATTCAATGCTGCTATTCCACTTTATTTGTATGGGTTAAGGAAATAATAAATGCCCATGTTACCTATGTTGATAATTCTAATATGCCCTTTTCCTTTCCATATATTTAAAGTTTTATACTAAAAATTGTGGTTTTGCACTTACTTCTAATTAGTGAGGTTCTTTATACTTAGTCCTAAAATTGAATTTTCTAAATTACTAAGACAATCTTAACCAAGGTAAGTACAATTCCATTTACATAATATTCACAAAGTAGAATAACAAGAACAGCATTATGCTTTTCTGTGGCTACAAAACCTAGACCTGATTGCTGCCTATTTGTAAATATTATAATTATGCACAACAAAGGAATTTTATAAGCTATCACACTAAGTTTATTTTTGTATCTTATAAAACTACCCTCTATGTATAAAATTATTTATTTACAAAATGTTTAATAATTTGATGCACAAATAATTTTATTTCAATTTATTTTTTGCTTGTTGCAAAGCATAAATTACTATGAATTGTCTTTGTTAGAAGAACATGACCACAGCTCTATTATAAAGAAAGAAAACTGTGTTTATTTTTCTATTTAATCTACATGTTTGAAATATGTATTGATTTAAAATATTATGTTGGGACTGGAGAGATGGCTTAGTGGTTAAGCACTTGCCTGTGAAGCCTAAGGACCCCGGTTCGAGGCTCAATTGCCCAGGACCCACGTTAGCCAGATGCACAAGGGGACACACACGTCTGGAGTTCATTTAGTGGCAGGAGGCCCTAGTGTGCCCATTCTCTCTCTGTCTCTGCCTCTTCTTCTCTCTGTCTGTTGCTCTCAAATAAATAAATAAAAATAAAAATATTAAAATATTATGTTGAATAGATATACAAATCCAAAGATCTACCAAAAATATGTAACAACATGCCAATAGCAGTATAATATCCATAATGGAAATATATGCAAAGAAGAATTAATTCTAGACTGGAAAAGGAATAAATTGTGAGATAATTACATAAACAGTGTAGTAGAGAAAAATAACTGATTTCTTGATGACAATGCATTATTACATTTCATATTTTCAGAATATGTCTCTCATATATATACATATACATATATATGTATTTGCCTTTCTCTCCCTCTTCTTTGCTCTCTCAAATAAATAATTAAATAAGTAATATACATCATATAAAATTTTGAGTAAAATGCAAGTCAAAGTTTGAATATATGGTATTATTCAATTACTATTTCCATTTATAGTGTGTAAACATGTAAATGTATATGTTATTAATGGGAACAAATGTGTGGAATTATTAAAAAGTAAGATCAATTGCACAAATTATGGAAAATGCCTACCGTATGAGAGAACCAAGGGGTGGTGTTGGGGCTGTAGTTTCCGTGGTAACGGCAGCTGGAAGAAAATGTCAGGAACACATTCAGCAGACTTGTGCTCATTAAGGTGCTTCAAGATCAAGAGTAGGGTCAAGGACAGATGGGAATTTCTGTCACCTCCCCTACTTCTCTATTTGGAGTCAATATTTTGAGAAGTAGACCACAAGCATAAAGATAAACTAGAAAAATAAATTAATCATAGGATTTATCCAAGCAATGAGTTCTATTTGTCCCAAGATATTTAGCATTTTTTTAAAGTAGAAAAATAGGTACTTTGACAATAAGTACTTAGATGCATGAATACCAATTTTAATATGGAATATGTAATGCAAATGTAATTTTATGTATGCAAAGAATTCCTGTATTTGTTCCATACTTCATAATGTAATTGCTAGCTTTACTGGAAAGACTTATAAAAGTGTCACCAAGAACTATAAACATTATTTAGTTCCTTTGTTTCCATTTACTTAGATACATCAAGGACAAGATAAACTATATCCACTAAGTAAACTGATATAAAAACAATTTATTAATTCTTCAGTTCCTACTTTTCTTAGGTATCTTTCCTACATTTAATTAAGAATCAAATTTATATTGATTATGCATCTACATTTGTAAAATTTGGGGAAACACAGATTAACTGCCAAAGCATTACTCCATATCCAACTAACATTTTACTGCCGACTTTCCATGACACTAACTTGTCAATTTGATGCAAGTCAAGTGTATTATTGCCCAGTTTCATAATTTGAACAGTGCAGTGATTTAAAAAATGTAATTTTAAAGTGTGGAGCATAATGTTCAACAACACGTGGCTTTTCAAAGAAATAAACCAAAGATAGATCAGTATGGCAGTAAATGAAAGTCAGTGGTGGAACAGAAAAAAAGGTTATTTACATAAGAAACACTTGAAGATATCACAAAAAGATAAAAGGATAGATGAGAACAAAAAAGAAGATGAGGAGAACATGGTTACTTATAAAACCCACCTTCATAATACATGAAAGACACAAAAAGTAACAGAAAAATCTTCACACAGTTTGTGGAACCATGAAAGAACACAGGCCAAGGCTGGTGGGTGAGTCACAGTGAGTGACTCATACAGCTGCTAGGAGACATTCCAGGTGCTCTGGCCCAAGGATATAGGGAATTGGACTTGTTCACTCAGTTAGAGCTGACGGAGGCAGAACATAGAAACTCGGTGAAACAAAACTGTTACAAGGAGAAATCTTATGAAAAACACGTTATTGCTCAATACACTTTTGTATTATTCCAATTCCTTTTCATGAGCTCGAGGGAATTTAATGCAATAAAGTAAAATTATGTTAAACTTTGGCCATTCGTATCTACAAGACTTATGTAGGTTTACCATGACCTTTGAGAATCCATCTTAGAGAATCTTAGAGAATGATTTTAGGCAAATATATAACTTAATTTACAAAAATGGTAAGCAAGTGAAACATTCACAAGTTTTTAAAAGAATAATGTAGAGGACTAAATCTGTTTCCTTTTTTAATGTAGTAACATGCAGGGTTAATATTTTCAAAATTATCGAATTTGTATTTCCAAAGACATTTTGAAAGTTAGTCACTTGTACAATTTAACTGAAATGTCATAAAAAAGAAACAGAAAGTTGTTTTAGTAAAGTATGTAGTTGACTAAATTTAAAATGCTTAGAATTTTAAACATACTATTGGATTCTATTAAAAAAATCACTAAGTTAGAAGCTGGGTGTGGTGGTGCATGCCTTTAATCCCAGCAGTCGAGAGGCAGAGGTGGGAGGATCACTGTGAGTTCGAGGCCACCCTCAGATAACATAGTGAATTCTAGTCCAGGTCAGCCTGGACTATAGTGAAACCCTACCTTGAACCCCCCCACCCCCCAAAAAAAATCACTGAACTAGAAGACGTTACCAAAAATTGCTTAGAAGAATGAAATAAAAAGAACTGCAGTTTGTTAATAATAATAAATGTGTACAAAATATCTAAGATTTTCAGGATATATAGAAATAAATATAGCTATAAATAGTGTAGATATGTGTAAAGGTAGATAAATTTATAGATAACCACATCTACAATCTGAAGGTACAAATAGGTTTACTTATAGAAATAGTTTATAATTAATTATGCTTCTGTTTAACATGTATGCTTACAGGTTACCTAGTGAATCTACTTTGAGATATTTACCCACACAATGATCTAAAAACATCAGGGACTGTCAGTTATTTGGGGAATTATCCTTAAAAATCTTTAAATATTAAGAGGAAATAAATAGCTGTGAAATCTCAGAGTGATTTTAATTTACATTATCCTGATGGTTAAAGATCATGAACATCTTATTAAATGATTTGTTGGTCACTCATAGTTCTTCTGAGTACTGTCTGTTTATTTCATTAACCCATTTATGGACTGGCAGGGTTTCTTTGCTATTTTATTGTTTAATTTTTGCAGCTCTTTATATATTCTAGATTAACCCCTTGTCTGAGGTATAACTGGCAAAGATTTTCTCTCATTCTATAGGCTATTTCTTCACGGTGATGATAGTTTCTTTCTCTGTATACCAACTTTAACTTTATGAAGCTCTATTTTTCAATTGTTGGGATTGCTTTCTATGCTATTTAACCATAATTAATTTAAAAAAACATTTATTTCTTTGCAAGCACAAAGAGAGAAAGAGAAGGGGGGTAGAGGGAGAGAGAGAGAACCAGGGTCTCTGGTCACTACAGACAATCTCCACATGCATGTGCCACTTTGTGAATATGGATTTATGTGGGTACTAGGGAATTAAACCTGGGTTGTTAGGCTTTCCAGTCAAGTGCCTTAACCCTTGAGCAATCCCTCCAGCTCTTATAACTAATTTTTCACAACTTCTTACTTGCCTATCTTCAGCTAAAACTTACTGTCAGTGAGGAAGAAACCTTCTCTTGCTTATCTTTCTGTTCTTAGATGTATAAGATACTGATTAGACTTACAAAAACATTTACTGAATGAATAGGAAGTCTAAGACATTTGAAAAACAAAGACAGAAATAAAGCACTACCATTCATGCATGAACAAATGGAAAATATAAGAACCTGTAGAGCTCCTAGCCAGGGAACAGTCTCTATATAACCATATTCACTTGGAAGTTAATATGATTGCACACAAATAATTAATTTATTAACCTGTGTAAAACATTAGCACAGAGATTAGAGACTAATACAGGGGGATTAAGGTTTCACTACAGACTCACTGTGGGAATGTGCCATGATCATAGAATCAAACTTACATATCTAAGCCCAATGTAATCATTTATATGTTTGACTAATGTTTTTTTTCAAGGTAGGGTCTCACTCTAGCCCAGGCTGACCTGGAATTCACTATGGAGTCTCAGGGTGGCCTCAACTCACAGCGATCTTCCTACCTCTGCCTCCCAAGTGCTGGGATTAAAGGCGTGCGCCACCACGCCCGGCTCTGGACTAATATTTTTTAATAAATGCCATGGATTTTGAGCTAATAAACATGATGAATGAGGTTAATAGATTATTAAATTTTAATTAAACATAATTATCATATTCTGTAAAGAATAGAAAAAACACACTCTATTGCCCTAGGTTAAACTAGTTGAAAATTTTAAATCAAGTCAAGTATTGGCAGAGTTGATTGACATGTAGCTTTACGAATGTGGAAGATTGTGTGTGTGTGTGTGTGTGTGTGTGTGTGTGTGTGTGTGTGTGTGTGACTGTTCATGTGTATTTCTGTAAGTACACCTGAGCCATAGCATATATATGTAGAGAGCCAAAGACAGCTTTGGGTGTCAATCCTCACTTCCCACCTTGGTTTGAGGCAGGGTCTCCCATTGTTCACTACTGCATTTGCTAAACCAGCTGTTCTGTGAGTTTTCAGGTGAATCTTGTGTTTCTGCCTTCTTTTCTTGTGCTATGCACTGGGATTAGAGATGCTATTGCTATAGTGTCCACCTTTAATTGAGACCTGGGAATCTGAACTTCGGTGCATATGCTTCGGCAGCAAGTGTTTTATCCACTGAGGCATCTCTACAGCCGCTTATTGTGGATGTTCCAAAACAGTATCAAAACCTTTTGATAGACAAACACTCATTTTGGGACTGGGGTCAAAAAGAAGCCATTTGATGAGTATACACTTGAAAATGCATGTATATAAGGGATAGAAAGGCTCGAAGGCTCAGCAGAACTGCAGTCTGTTAGTTCTTTCACTGAGCTGGCAATAATACATGCTTTCCAAAGAATCACTTCTCTCTGACATAACTGGAAGCTGAATGCATAATGAGAAATAAGCAACACACAAAGCATCACAACCATTTGCTTTGTGTAGTTTAAAGATATGGAGATTAAACTTTTAGAACCATTCATCAGCTTGTTTTTGAAGTCGTTGTCAGCCTAACTGAATGAAAGAATTAATGCACAAGAGCAGTAAGGACAAATTTTACATGGGTTCTTTTGTTTAATCTTATCACATTCTTGATGCATTAACAGAAATTTCCTTTTATGTTAAGGTGAAATGGCCTGCATGTTGAGGTTTTTCTCTGTTGAATGAGAGAAAAACTAAGCTTTTCTAAGAAGTGGATAATTAACATCACTGCACTTCCTTTGGCCTTGCATGTCTTATACGCATTGCATGTCATGCTTCAGGCACTTACTTAAATATTCTGCATCGCTTCATAGCCACCACATTGAAACCCTGAGGGTTGGAAATTAATTACACTCTGCAAAATTTCTAAGTCCATGTCCACCTAACACTTCATTCTTTCTTCTGTGTGAAACTCACCTGCCAGATCCTCACACAGCTGGCTCAGTCCACTACACCTACTGGGCTCTCAAACACCAGGTTCAGTCCATTGCACCTGTCCAAGTTCTCACACACAGTTCAGTCTATCACACCTTCCAGGTCCTCACATAACTGGCTCAGTCCATTACATTATCAAGGTCCTTTTCCTCACTCAGCCAGCTCAGTCCATCATTCATTGAGTCATTTATTCAACATGCTTCTCAATGACTTCTGTTTCAAAAAATAATGAAAATAAGAGACAAAAATCACACAACAAAGCCCTCCATTGATTGATCTTACCTTTTGAAACAAAGTCTTCATTTCTGCACTAATCCCTGATAGTTTTTGTTGTTGTTGTTGTTGTTGTTTCTATGAATTTTTGGCTTATTTTGCTTCTTTTTGCTAGGTCCCCAAGAGACAACATTAAACTGGGTAGGTGAAATTTATTTTCTTGGATTATTGTTTTTGATTTTGTTCGGAGATAGAGCCATGCTATGAAGTTGAGATGGGACTCAGAACTGGCCTCAGTTTCTCAAGTGACTGAATTCTAGGCATGTATCAGGCCAGATAAGTCTGTTTTACATAGGTCTTTATTTCCTATAACACTCTCTTTTAGTATAGCTTTGGCTGTTTCTCATGGGTTTTATTATATTGTGATTCCATTTTCATTGGTTTCAAGACAATTTTTAATTTCTTTTTTGATTGCTTCAGTGATTCATTGTCCACTACATAACATGCATGAAGTCTTCATGAATGGGATACATAAGTTCTGAAAGTTATTTTATTTCCCATTTTATTCATTTGCAGTTAGAGAAGTGATATAATATGATACTACTTTTTTTTTCATTAGTCAAGACATATATACTCTCTCAAAAACAAGAAAAAAAGTGTACTGAAAGTTTTGCTATGATAAATGAGAATGCACCCATTTAAACTAATAAATTAGTATCACATGATGTAGGAATATTTTGGAACAGCACATTACCCATTAACATTCAATATTTTTACATTGTATGCATCAGTTAAGTATTGCTTTAAAAAGTCTTTCTCAGCCACTCAATAAGCACAGCTAGAGCAGTTCTATCACTGGATTCTACCTTATTTTGTTAAGAGAGAGAAGATACCTTTCTATCCATGCATGTGTATGTGCATATGTACCTAGTGTCTATGTGTTTGGTTTAAATGATTTTCTGCCATCTTTTTCTCCTGCTAGAATGTCAGCCCCATAGAAAGAGGTCCTAGCTGATTAATAGATCATTTCATGTGGGTCAGTGTAGAAAGGACTTAGTGAATGCTGGTGGAAAGAATAAAATATGATATAAAATTGAAGCTTGACAGGCTTCATTTTGAATATGGCCAAATTTAAAAAATGAATCAATAAGTAGATTATTTATAAACAATAGAATAAGTATTTTCAGCACTCATATATTCATGAAAAAAGCATATCACATTATAATATAATCAGGAAAATAAAGAAGAAAAACAAAATGACAAAAGCAAATAGCATCACTCTTCAGCAGTTATCCCTGAAATTTTTTTCTGCATTTGCAAATGACCATATGTGTCCTGGATCTGACTGTCTCCCTAGGTATAATTCACCTCCTAATCGCTTTGTGTCCTTGTACACACTGTGTAGCTTTTCTGGTTAAGCATTGAGATTTTCCTCTTATGTTAGTTTCTGATGGTGTAATGATTGATACCAAAATAAACATTGCAAAATGTATCATGAGGAACCTATACTTAATAGCTACTTAATATGTTTTTCCTATCATTATTGTTCCCAGAGGCATCCATATCTATGTTATATCATGGTACAATAAATAGGCTTATATAGTACAGGCATATCTTTTCTGGACTATACTTGGAACAATCTGCTCAAAATCACAAAAATAATGGAGCAAATTATTTAAATCTAACACAGTAAAACAACTAAATTTGGCAATGCAACCATGCATAGTCATACACATCAAGCAGATGGTTCCTACTGACATGGTTTGTATAGTTACCAGATTTTCTGTGATGGTTCCATACATTTAAAAAATAATTAAATTTTGTATTAACAAACATAAATACTTCCAAAGGGTGTATAGCATAATATTTTTTTAATCTGCTGAATTAGAAAAATACTTGCAATTGGCTGTAGATAGGAGTAGGCAGATAAAGAAATTAATATTGCTTGTCTTTCTCCACCTGACTAATGCCAGCGACAGGAGAACTGGGAGGTGATTCTGACCTCAGGGAATGAAATATTTCTGCATGAAGAAAAATGAAAAACACAAAAAGATGAATGCTCATAGTAACTATATCACAGTGTTAATTTTGTGATTATATTACATTTATGTCCACAATATGCATTCACCTGAATGGAAAAACCTGGGATACAGTACTTATATATAGCTTTAAAAGTTAACAAGCCATAATTGTGGGCAGTGATCATAATTAATCTGCAATCTCACTGTAGTGAAAACAAATCAATCCTCCAATTATACTGATTTCATCTTTAAATTAGGTCACATAACATTACAAAAAGGGTTCACATCATGAAAAAATTAAGACACTTGAAAATTATAGCCAACTGTTAATACATACTTACTGAACTTTGTTCTAATATTTAAACATCAAAGCTGCTACAGTGACATTTATCCATGTTAGTTCTGAAATATGCTTGGTTAATAACCTATTATTTATTAATATAATTTTCTAGAGTTACTACTTAAAGAAATGATAATGTAATATTAAACTTTAATTTTACATATGCTTCATAAACTATAATTCTAATGATTATAACTCAGTAGCACATGTGCATAGCTGGCAGCCCTGTGAAATTAGCAGGCCTTTGTCTGTTACGTTCATTTCATATTGTCCATTCATTATACAAGCTAGCAAATAGTTTTCAGAAGATATTGCTACTTAAGAAAGCTTAGGTAATTATCTAGAAAGTTAATAACTATACAAGTCTTACTCAAAATTACATTTGAATATAAAATGTCTGAAAAAGTTAGCTGTCAATTCTGGAAGAAAAATCTCTAAATAGGTAAACACTCAACTCTACTAATCATTAATTTCAGATACACATTTGCATCTTAATTCAATACTCAATGTCTATCAGTAAGAAAACAAGTATCATTGTGTTGCACTAATAGAGTATGTATCATTGTAGTTACCTTCCAGTTTCTGGGTCAAACATCCTACCAGAAGCAGCTTATGTGAGCAAAGGTTTTACTTCAGGTTTATAGATTCCAGGGGAAGTACCATCATGCAGAGGAAGCTGTCTCACTTCAGCATCCACAGCAGAAAATAAAAGCCAGCAGTAGCAAGCACAAACAGACAGAGCGAAAACTGACTCCCTATACACCCAGTAGGAATGGACTCAAGATCTGACCCCAGAGATAGTTTTGCTGCATCGGCCAAGCAGGAATCTGCTTGCTGGAAACTTAAATAAAGAGCTTTTTCCTTTCGTTTTCCTTTGTTTTTGTTTTGTTTTGTCGTTTGAGATAGAGTCTCACTCTAGACCAAGCTGATCTGATATTCCGTATGTAGTCTCAGGCTGGCTTCAAACTCATAGCAATCCTCTTACCTGTGTCTCCCAGAATGCTGGGATTAAAGGTGTTTGCCACCACACCCAGCCTTAAGTAGGAAGTGTAATTCTAATCAAAGTACCTGAATCTATGGGAGCGGCATACATGTATATTCAATCTACCACACTCATCACACTATATATTGTATGCAAACTACTACTAATAATAAAAAAGCAAGTGAGTGTAGGATTTTAACTTGTTCCAGGTGTGGTGGTGTATATCTTTAGTCCCAGCACTTGGAAGGCTGAGATAGGAGGATAACTGTGAGTTTGGGGCCAGTATGGGCTACAGAGTAAGTTCTAGGTCAGCCTGGGATAAAGAGAGATTTTGCCTAAAAAATAAACAAACAGGGCTGGAGAGATGACTTAGCAGTAAAGGTGTTTGTTCTGAAAAGTCAAAGGACCCAAGTTTAATTCCCCAGGACCCACAAAGTGGTACATGCATCTGGAGTTCATTTGCAGTAGCTGATGGCCCTGGTGCACTCATTCTCTCTCTCTCTACATGTATGTATATATATATATATATATATATATATATATATATGCCTGTTTCTTTCTCTCTCAAATAAATAAATAAAAAGTTTAAAACAAACACAATAATTCTGACTTGCAATAAGATGTCTTTTTATTATTTATTTATTTTTATTAATTAGTTTTGTACTCAGCGAATACAGTCAATTTGGTACCATTATTACACTCATCCATTACCTAATCCTTCCCCTTGGCCCCTCCTTGTTCAGGAATATGGGTCATGCATTCTGGAGTTAGCCCACAGTTATGGGTAGGATAAATGTCTGCATATCATGACCCAACATGTGGCTCTGACATCCTTTCTGCCCCCTCTTCTGCAAAATTTCCCTGAGCCATGTTGGGTTCATTTTTGGTCTGCTTCAGTGATGAGGTGTTGGGGGCCTCTGGGTCTCTGAATCTCGGATTTGGTAGGAGTTGATTTTTCTCTGTGTTCATCTCCTAAATCTTATCTGTATTAGCAAAATGCCCACACCAGAACAATGATGTTACCTATGAAATATTTTCTGCATTTTCTTGAATTTTGGCAGCATGTTTCTGGAAACATAGTCCATTGAAATCATCTAGACATAATCCACCCTAGTCCAATATTTTCCAAGGGGGACACCATTAGATTTCAACAATTTCATTATCCGAAAACAAAAAGCAAAGTTGTTTCACAACTGAACACAGCACTGCATATTGGAGAAATGCAGCATTTGTGGATAATAAAACACAAATTATATTAACTAATGATGAAGACACTCTAATTTATTATCCGTATTCTGCTCATGTGACTGATGAAAGTTAACTACAATAAGCTGGACCTCATTCAGGCACGTGGACTTTCATTTACTGCGACTACCCTTTGCCCATGGTGTCTTTGGCTCTGGGAGGTGTCAACTCAGAATGAGAACATTTACCTAAGTATAACCCTATAATTACCTATCCTTAGGTATTTTCCCATGTGTATATGGGTTTATATGCATGGCTGTCAGAAGTAAAAGTTGAATTCACTATGTGTGTGTAGAAGGGGCAGTGTGTGTGTGTGTGTGTGTGTGTGTGTGTGTGTACCTAAAGACAGTTATCAAGGTCTCTTGAAAGCAAAGGGGCTATTCACATCTCCTTTTAGTAAAAGTTACTGGCTTACCTGTGCCAGAAGGTGAGAGAGGTGGCTTAGTTACTAGCATAAAACAGAGGAACTGGAGCATGTAAAAGGAAAGGATGTCACACTATGAAAGATCAGCAAGTTCAGTTTAATTAACCATAAAGTCTCTGACTGTAATACATGGAGTTTAGCATTTCTGATCCATGAGCTGGGATAATGATAAACATGAATACGCAGAGCTGCCTACCTATAAAGAAACAATAAATTTAGACATAGTAGCAACACAGGGATCAGAATGTTTCTAATCAATTGTAGTTTGTCTAATTTTTTTGCATAAACAGTCTTATGTATCCATATATATCTAACTAGTAACTCTTGGAAGTTATTCAGATGCTTAATTTGTATTGGCTATTTAACAAAATAAGTGTTAATTTACCTTATTCATTTATAACAATAAGCCAAAGCTTTCAGTATTTCTTGACATGTAAATAAAAATTTAAGATAAGCCAGTTACAGTGATTCATATTATTATATAGTGTTTACTCTGTGAAGAGCCCTTTGAGAAACATAAAAATATGTAATGTATAGACCTGTCACTAAAAGTCAGAGAAGTGAACACTAAAAAGAAAATCAGTTCTAGAAGGGACTCCCAAAAGGTTAAGTACTTCAATAGGACCTAAAGTAGCCAAGCTTTAGGGCAAAACAGATTTTATTTTAATGTGTTAAGGTAGGAAAATCAATATTAATCAAGACTTTGTTAAAGGTTTATGCAAAACTTTGTCATTCAATTACATTTTTAAGTTGTTACAGTTCTTTCACAATAATTACCTTTTATTTCTAGCCTTATGAATCGGAATATTATTTACTCTGTCAAGTTTCTTTCTCCTGACCCCCAATACCTCTGCTTTTTTGTTTCTGTGGGGGGTTGTATAGGTTAGTGTGTGAGAGAGTGCCTGTATATATGGAGGCAGAGATGTGTGTAAACACTGAGAATGAAAGCCAGGAGACCCAACCTGAAGTGTAATTCCTCAGGAACGCTATTTGCCTTTTTTAGATAGGATCACTCTTAGGTCAGAGACCCACTTAGGCTTTACTGATTGGCCAGAAAGCTGTCCGGATCTGCTTGTCTCTTCCTCTCTGGCACTGGGATTATAAATGCATGCCACCACACCACTCTCCTTAAATGAGTTCTGGTGATCAAAATCAAGTTGTTTACTTACAGGGGAAGCACTTCAACAATTGAGTTATCTCCCCACCCCCTGCTTATATCCCATAACTATTTGATACTTCATATGTCCTTGTTCTTTGAGATGTAAAAATTCTTAATTTCCACTTAATTGTGTTGGAAATTAGTTAATAATGTTATTGTTATTATAATATAATACATTGTTACAGTCACAACTGAAATTCATCCAGTGAACTATTGATGACATTCTTTGCTGAATTTATTTTTTGTAAGCCTCATAGTCTGGATACAACAATAAAGATACAAAATATTTCAATGCCTAGGGGTCATTTTGAATTTTGTTTATAAGTAGAAGCCTTCCACCTGTTGAGACAGAGATGTCAGAAAATCCATATGACTGTGATGACATAGTATGTGAGACTAAACTCTACATAAAACTGCAAGATGTTGACAAGCATTGAGGTTACTCACTAAAATGTTCTCTATTAAGAAAAAGCAGAAATGGACAGATTGAAAATTAATGGTGAGTTTCATAGCTATGCATTATTATTCTGAATAATGAATTTCCACGTTATACAGTTTCTCAATTGCTCAGAAGAAATAAATTAATCAATTGTAGGCAATTAATAACAAATGTGATTACACATCATTTATTATTTTATAAAAAATGACAACACAGTAAATATCAAAATAAGAACGATCCACAATGCATCTGTCACACATGAAAAGCTGAGTACGGATGTTAATATGTTATATTGATGAGTTAATACACTCAACTCACCTGGTAGTGACATTTCCATTTATAAGTTATTATAGTTGAGAATAAGAGCTGAAATTCAATGCATCAAGTGAATCTGTGCTAATGATGAATTACATTACAAAGAATATAAGTTGACATGTAATAATGGGGGAAATAAAATTAAACATTGATAGGGTATCCTCTTAAAAAAATAAAAATCAATCTAATAATCTGTGGCTTCAGGGTATGGCTTTCTCCCCTTCCCCAGCAGGACACTTCTCTCTGTCTCTCTCTCTCTCTCTCTTTCTCTCTCTCTCTCTCTCTCTCTCAAAACTATACAGGCTGTTACCAATGTTCTTGGTTACCCAACAGAACTAGATGGTGGTAAGGCCCTATTGCTTAACACACCACATGCTGAGTTTGCAGGACAGTGAGAAATTAAGCTGGAAGTAGGCTGGAAGCCACCTCCTTCCCGGCTAGATGCCATCGTGCTAGAAAGTGATGTACAAGCTGTAAGGGGAGAAAAGTCATCAACAGTCTCAGGCAACAAGCTCTACAGGCTTCTCAACCAGGCAAGAAATGCCCACGGGTACAATCGTGGCACTTATGTAATGGGGGGAATCAATCACACTCTGATTGGTTGTGAAGCTTGCTTCATAGGAAGTAATTCATGCTTGGTAGTGAAAATGTAGCCCAAAGCTTAGCTTAGAAGACCCTAGGCCTTAGAGGAAAGCTACAACAGCCCTTTGGCTAAGTATATTGAGCCTATCAAATTGCTTTCTAAATGTATGTTTATGCCCATTGAATAATGCTGATCACACTTAGTGAAGCTTCTTCTTACAAATGACAGTGAATGCTGGGGAGACTCAAGACTCATCAACGCGACAATCAGAAGAGGAAGCCCTGTGCTTAGCACCGGATGAATCATCTCTGTCACATCTCTACCATTGAGGAGGTCATGGCAGAAATAATTACTGTTGTTCTCACTGATAGCCAGAGAAACTTCTTGGTGGAGATAGTGGTAGACACTGAGATTGATTTTTATTTTTTTAAGAGGATACCCTATCAATGTTTAATTTTATTTCCCCCATTATTACATGTCAATTTATATTCTTTGTAATGTAATTCATTCTCATGAGCTGAGACACTCACCACAGCTGAAAATAAGAGGGTGCTGAGACCTAACATTAAATAAGTGCATGGAGATGAGCACAGAGGAACCTTTCCACAGCATATTCTTACAGCAGAAGTAGCATTTAATGGGGCTAAGTTAGCACCAGATTTATGTCAGCAGTACTAGCTGATGAACAACTTTTCAGCTAGTGACCGTAGAAAGTAACTAACATTAGCAGTGCTAAATGAATATATTCTTGAGGTGATAATGCAAAAGGTTATCATATGGAAGGCAGATCACCCCAAATTCAATTAACTAGGGTAGCACGGGACTCAAAATGAGGTAGTAACCCCCAGGAGAGTGCTGGATACCCAGTCTGTACAAAAGCCTAACTGCGTAATGATGTGAAATGTCTCCCAAAGGGGCTTCATTAAGTCGCGTGCATGTCAGCAGCACCAGAACTCCTTATCAACATTGCTTAGGTTTATCAGATTTACACAATTAAAAGGGCATTACTAACCTATTAGGCATGAAATAATATCTCCCTTAATAGTTCCCATTTCTCTAGCTATTAGTGAACTTGGTGGCCTTTGTATGTGTTTCTTTGCCATTTTTTCCTTTTCTCATTTCTATGCTATCTGATTAGTTTAAAATATTGTCCTTTGGGGATAGTCTTTGGTCTGAATACTATAATTTAAAATCTAATGTATTTACTTGATTCTCAGTTACTTTCTTTTGTTATTACCTTTAAATATAATCATTATCATTTCTTAAAATTATTTATTTACTTGCACACAGGTGTCTCTGTGATGATGATTATCACTTGGCAGGTTCAAAGCTCATCAAAGTGCTGAGAAGTTGAGTATTTAGCATTGGGTGAGTCATCCCTATCAAACACACCAAGGCTCTGGGACTACTGCTAATGAGGTGGCAGAAAGAATATAAGAGACAAAGGAAGGGGGGGTGTACTTTGCAATAGGACTTCGAGACACAAACTAGCCATGACATACATGTGGCTGATGCTGCCTACATAAGACCTGAATAATGAGAGGGAAATAATGATGAAAAAATACAACAGGCACCTGTTAAAAAGAATAATAGAGGGCTGGAGAGATGGCTTAGCAGTTAAGCGCTTGCCTGTGAAGCCTAAGGACCTCAGTTCGAGGCTCGATTCCCCAGGACCCACATAAGCCAGATGCAGAAGGTGGCATATGCATCTGGATTTTGCAGTGACAGGAAGCCTTGGCGTGCCCATTCTCTATCTATCTGCCTTTTTCTCTCTCTGTCTGTCACTCTCAAATAAATAAATAAAAATTAACAACAAAAAAGAATAATAGGGGGAAGGAGATAAAGGAAGGTTGTGGGAGAGGTTTATGATTATGGTATATTGTACATAACTATGTAACTGTCAAAAAATTTTTTTAAAAAATATAGAGTGCTTGCCACTCAAGAATTAGGTCCTAGAAGGGTCTGAGAACTAGAACCCATGTAAACAGCTGGTCAGGGCCACACATGTCTATTACCTTGTCTATAGAGGTTGGGGATAGACTGGAGAATCACTGTGGCTTACTCAAAGGAAAAATGGCAGATCAATGTTGTGAAAAATTCCAACCTCAGGCTGGAGAGATGACTAAGTAGTTAAGGCGCTTGCCTGCAAAGCCTAACCACTTGGGTTTGATTCCCCAGGACTCACATAAACATAAAGGCAGGTGCATAAGGGGAGACATGCATCTGGTGTTAATTTGCATCAGCTGAAGGCCCTAGTGCACCGATTCTCTCCCTCCCTCTCTCTCTCTCTCTCTCTCTCTCTCATTGCAAATAAATAAATAAAAGTACTTTTTAAAATATTTATTCACGGGCTGGAGAGATAGCTTAGTGGTTAAGCACTTGCCTGTGAAGCCTAAGGACCCCAGTTCGAGGCTCCATTCCCCAGGACCCACGTTAGCCTTATGCACAAGGGGGTGCATGTGTCTGGAGTTTGTTTGCAGTGGCTGGAGGCCCTGGCGTACCCATTCTCTCTCTCTCTCTATCTGCCTCTTCTCTCTCTCTCTCTCTGTCACTCTCAAATAAATAAAATAAACAAAAAAATAAAAATATACTTATTCATTTATTTTTATTTATTTGAGTGAGAGAGAGACTGATAGAGAGAGAAACTGGGTGCACCTGGGCCTCCAGCCACTGAAAATGAACTCCAGATGCATGTGCCACTCTGTGCATCTGAGTCCTGGGGAATGAAACCTGGGTCCTTAGGTTTTGCAGGCGAGTGCCTTAACCACTAAACCATCTCTTCAGCCCAAAAGTACTTTTCTAAAAAAAATTATTTATTTGAGCAAGAGAGGGAGATAGAGAGGCATATGGAAAGAGAGAGAAATATAAAGAAAGAGAGTGGACATGCCAGGGCATCTAACCCCTGCAAACAAACTCCAGATGCATGTGCCACCTTGTGCAATTGGCTCACGTGAGTCCTGGTGAATCAAACCTAGGTCCTTTGACTTTGCAGGCAAGAGTCTTAACTGCTAAGGCATCCCTCCAGCCCCCAAAAGTACTTTTTAAAAAATTAAAGAAAGAACCCAATCTTGAAAAAATACACAGAAAAATGATATAAAATGGCACCCAATGTTTCCCACTGTCATCCCAAGCATCACTGGGCTTTTTCTACTGTGTTACTTAATGTTACTTGATGTTAGTCCCCTATTTGTCCCCTACTCACAATAACACTTACTACCAGGTCTCTGGGACACGATATTCTGTATCTTGAGACAAATGAAACCCTGTTCTGCAAAACCAGGCCTATCATCATTCTATCCCCATTCATTGTCGCCAGAAGCTACAACAGTACACCGTGGAGTACATTTTTGTTCTTTTTGATCATGGTGTGCCATACCCAGCCAAAACCATGAGTGCTATAACAAATGTCCATTCAAAAATGCGTAGTCTATAACTACTATGTGTTATATGTGTCGGGGCATACATCAACTGTGTGGTTTGAATTCTCTGTGTATCTCCTACAGGTTTTCTGATCTATTTTCTATTATTTTAAAAGATCTGAATACTAACATTTTACAACATTTTTTGGATTTGTCTAGTTTCTCTTTTAAATTCTGACAGTGTTTGCTTTATATATTGCCAGGATACATTATCAGATATATTAAACTTTGAGTCTAAATTTCCTACTTAGGGCAAATAAGTTATCATTATGTGATTTTTTAAATTCTAGTAATGAATACTTTTAATATTTTATTTATTTATGTGCAAGCATAGAGAGAAAGAGAGGGGGAGAGAATGGGCATACCAGGACCTCTAGCCACTGCAAACAAACTGCAGACCCACTTTGTGCAGCTGGCTTTACGTGGGTACTGGGGAATTGAACCCAGGTCATTAGGCTTCGTAGGTAAGTGCCTTAAACACTGAGCAATCTTTCCAGCCTGCAGTAAAATGTTTTCTAACATCTATATTACTTTCTGTTTAAAAATGGGTGTCCAAAGCTGGGCATGGTGGCACACGCCTTTAATCCCAGCACTCAGTAGGCATAGGTAGGAGGATTGCTGTGAGTTTGAGGCCACTCTGAGACTCCATAGTGAATTCCAGGTCAGCCTAGGCTAGAGTGAGACCCTACCTCACAAAAACCAAAAATAAATAAATAAAATAAAATAAAATAAAATAAAATAAAATAAAATAAAAATAAAAATGGGTGTCCTGTGAGATTCATATAATATTCACATATACCTTGGTCAATTATTTGGAATGTTTCACTAAGATTTGTTTTATTGCTGCATATCACCATCTAAATCTTGAATAGCATTCGTCATATTCTTTTTATACTTTTTCTGTGTGCCTTTCTCTACCCTATGTCTTTCATTCAGATTGTTTACTGATACTGCCTTTCCCTTTCACTCTTCTTTAGTTTTTTAACTTAGATTATAAATACAAATTAATTGTACAAAGTGTACTTCAGTACGTGTGTGTACCTATGAATGCTGACAAGCCATTGTCTTCTACCCCGTGTCCTCCATGTTCCCCCATTGTCTGTGGCCACCATGCTAGTCCTTAATGATCCCTCTTCTACTTTCCAGTCACCCTTTGTTTGTTTCTACAATGAGAGAAACCTTCAGATACTTGTGTCTGTATTAGTTTATTTCAAAATGATGTATTTTATTTCACTTTTACTTTTGGGTGAATAATACTTTATAATATTTTAAATATATGTATTTCTTTATGCATTAAGCTGTTACCAGGCATCTGTACTAATTCTATATATTAGCTATTGAATAGGGCCACAGTAAACATGGTGACTACTTAATTCCCATCAGATATATGTCCAGGAGTGAAACACCTAAATCATGTTTTTTAGTTATATTTTTAGTTTTCTAAAGAATCTTCCTATTGTTTTCATAGTGGTTATACTATTATATATTCCCACCCACCATCAGTGTGTAAGTATTTCTTTTCTCTACATCTTTGCAAACATGTTTTAATTTTTCATATTTAATTGTTCACTGGAGTGAAACAGAGTCTATAGTATTGCTATACATTCCCTGACCATTTAGCATGTTATTAATTCATTTATTGGACACTTGTTTTGTTTTCTTTTTCAGAAGTATGTGTTCTGATCACCTTCCATATTTTCTTTTTAAATAGGATTGCCATTTAGTTGTATTTGTTGTTACATTTTGAATTCTTTATTCCAAGTATTCCTCCTCAGTCAGAAGAATAGCTGGTAAAGATTTTCTGACATTCTATAGGTTGTCATTTCATTCTAATTGTTTCCTATGCTATGAAGCTTTTTAAATTTTTTATTTAGGTTTTTTTTAAGCATATTTTATTTATTTACTTATTTGAAAGAGAAAGAGGGAGAGAGAGAGAGAGAGAGAGAGAGAGAGAGAGAGAGAATGGGTGTGCCAGGGCCTCCAACCACTACCATAAAAAGCTTTTGCTTTTTTAGCAGGTCCTCAACAACTTGCCCTAGAATGCTGCATCTACAGCACAGCAATGTTTTTGGTATTTCTTCTAAATCTTGAGATTATATCTATTACATTTCATCTAGATTTTCCAATTTAGGTTGACAATTTGATGCAAACTCTCCTATGCTTTGAAATAAATGACATACACTTTTATGTGTTCAATTTTCACCATGAACATATTGAGTACTTAGTATTTATCCATTCAATATGTATTCATAAAGGACTTACAATGAGAAGCAAGCTAAGTAAAGATGGGTCCTTTCATAAACTTTACATTATGTTAGACAGAACTGGACAAAGATCCAATACATAGATACACAATGTAATTTATTATTTTGCTATGAGAACTAAAAGAGAATGTAAGAATAAGAAAAGAAAATTGCATTTAGATAAAACAGGTTAAATTTTTTTTTCTTTATAGATGCCCTAAGTGGGAGCAACATGAAGTCATTGAATTATTTATGGGATGATAATATCATGTAAAGAGAATAGAAAATATAAGTGATTTAAAAAGAGAAATCTTTGTGTTTGTCCTGAGGTCAGCTAAAACTAGAACAAAGCTACTAATGGTGAAAACAATAAGAAATGAGTTGAGATACATTTAAGGTGTAGAGTTGAGTTTGATAAGATTTCTTCAGCTCATTTGTTGATGATAGATTGAAAAGGTCAAAAGAAGAGAAGGTGCTTCTCAGTTCAAATATCATTTTCAAGAGCTGTTGACTTAGTCAGCGAAGATAACATGGAAGTGAGTGAAATAGTCACGTTTGCTATATCCCTCCATGACTAGGCTTCCCTGCTGGGCTTATGAATGTTGTAGAAGCCAAACTGAGAGCAAAGGAAGTGTCAAATCTTTTTTGTTGCTGCTGTTTGGTTTTGTTTATTTGAGGTAGTATCTTGCTCTAGCCCAGGCTGACCTGGAATTCGCTATGTAGTCTCAGGCTGGCTTTGAACTCACAGTGACCCTCCTACCTCTTACTCCTGAGTGCTGGGGTTAAAGGTATGAGGTACCACACCAGCTTTATTTTTGAAGATGTTTGAAAATTTACAAGATGACACAAGAAACTGGAGATGGACTAGACTTTTGGAAAACTGGGGGTTCAAATTTGTGAGTTTTCAAATGAGTATGCAATACTATAGAAAACATCACATAGATACTGTGAGATGCCAAAGTCAGCATCAGGGTTGGGGCTAGAGTTATGTATTCAAGTGTTATTTCTATATTTGCACTATTTCACAGCCTTGAAGATGATAAATTCTTTAATAGTGAATGAAAAGAATGGAAAATGCATGAACACTAAGTTATAGAGGCTTAAATTTTATACCTTGGCAAGAATAATTTTACAGATATAAGAAGGAACTCTTGCCTGGTGTGGTGGCACACGCCTTTAATCCCAGCACTTGGGAGGCAGAGGGACGAGGATTGCTATGAGTCCAAGGCCACCCTGAGACTACAGATGAATTCCAGGTCAGTCAGCCTGAGCTAGAGTGAGACTCTCTCTACCTCGAAAACAAAATAAGGAACTCTTAAAGAAATTTAGGAGAACACTGTATCTTGGATACCAGAGTCATTATATCCAGGTATGGTATCAAATACTACTTAGGACTTGAAAACTATGACAAATTGTATTTGAGCAGTGACTTTAGTTTCCCCTTTGGCCAAATGCATGGTTTAAAATAGAGATCATGAGGAGACATAGCTTAAAATTGCTCCAAATCCAGTGTGCATTGAGACAGCCATCAAATGATTACCAAGGAAATGAAAGTCATTTGTATGAAATTTTCCAAAATAAAAAGATATTGGTATTATTTGAAGAAATATTGTTCCAGCTGTGTGAGCTAGGTGATAATATTTTTCTGCCATCTTGTTTAGGATTATAAGAGAATAAATAAGAGTTAATAGTAGGTTAAAAAAAGATGAAAGGGAAATAAAACAACAATAAGAAACATATCTGTGATAAGGTTTCTATACCATAAAATAGAACTGACAACTTGCAGGGCTGACAGACCACATTGTGGCTACAGAAGAGAGTGGAAACTTGAGAGAATTGAAGGGCTATAGGATGAGAAAATTATGTATGAGAGACTCAGTTATTTCAATATAAGGTCTGTCTTCACTGAAAACAGTAAGACAGTTATGCGAGTTCAAAGATGAGTACAAACAAGTCACAATTTGCTGTTTTAAACATTCACTTCAGTAAAATATATCAGATGGTTTGGGAAGGAGGCTAGAATGGATACAGCTATATCAGACTGTTTAGGAGCCAAGCTAGAAGGAAGAATCACAGATGATAAAGGAGGCGAAGCACGTAAACTCACTAAGCAGCTGCTACTGCAATCAGAAAGCGGACGTGGTAAGGAAGACATGGAACATGAGTATGTCTAGAACCAATTCTTTCATGTCTTGCCTGTCTTCTTTGGGGCTCTTGGCAAGGCGTGAACTAAAATGAGATCTTATATTTTAATGGAGTTATCATGACACAGAAAGAAAGAACTAAGATGAAACTTTTTCAAAGATTTATGTCACTTGATGCTGACTTCTTAATTTCTGTCAGAGGAAAACAATAGTCGAAGCAATAAAAATGGTATTTAATAGTAATTGGTTACTAAATATTCTACTTACAAATACGAGTTTTGAAACTACAAGCATAGGATGCAGTTCTCATGTCAATAATGGCATGGTGCATAGAAAAATTTTAATACGGTTTTTATTTATTGAGTATTAATTATTATAGTAAGAGATTATCTTCTTTAACTCCAAAATATACCAACGGATATGTGCTATTAGTAATCTTTTTTTTTTAATCAAGGAAGCTGACATTAGAGAGCTTAAAGTCATTCTTAAGGTCTCATAGCTACTGAAAGAGAGAGAAGTATAATTCAGGAATACATGGTACTGTAAACTAGGACATTCTCATATCTTCCAATGCAGATATAATGCTAATCAAAAGAATCTTCATTGTCCAAGTAATATAATTTTACTTGTTCCTTAATTCACTTGACCTTTGTAGCCAGATTTATAAAACATAAAACTTTTAGTTAACCCAAAATATTGCTCCTTCAGAAACAGGTAATTATGTTAAAATTGCTATAATGTAGTTCTTATCATAAAAAGCACTGATTCTAAAGTTGCATAAACATTTGTAAAAGATCACGAAGTATACAATTTTACTGACTCATATCTCATTTCTAGGAAACATTAGCCTATGTAAAATGCCACTGGCCCTAAGGAAAAGAACAAAATGTCATGTTCCCTAAGGGCATCCATATTGTGAAGATAAAGTGTCTGAGATGGATTAAATCAGAAATTAAGGAAAGTTACTTTGGTCTTCATATTCTGCAACTCTTTTTCACTGGTGGTCCCTAACTCAGCATCACTCCATCACTCCAGTGAGCAGGAAAGGCTTATCCAACCACATCAGAATGGAGAGAAGGACCATAAGTCTTCTGAAGAACTGGAAGGCTCAATCTTCCCTCCAGAAAGAAAATCTAATTATGCAGCTCACTTACACATAACCAAAGGAAAAATGAACTATGAGAGTACCCATCTAGGTAATGCAAGCATGACCTAAGTAACCTAAAGAACCAAAGGAAATTAACAGCACAGAATAAAATGCCACACCATTTATGCACACAAATACTCCAGTGAATGTGTTCACTGCTCACTTGAAAACTTCAAGGTGAATATATCAAAACAAAATAGATATTCCTATAAAATTAGCATGGAGACCATATTTTAAGATTGAAGCATAAAAGACTTTGAATATGAATGTTTCAGACCTGCAAAGAACATGGTTAATTTAGTATTGAGTACACAGAAAGAAATGGAGTTACCTCTCCATATTGTTCAGGGAAGAAAATCAGCACTCATTTGTGCCAAGGGTTAATTAAAAACAAATATTGAGAAGTTTTATGACTAGCTATCACAGTAAGACCTATTCTATTGGGCTAGAGAGATGGCTTAGTAGTTAAGGGCTTGTCTGCAAAGTCTAAGGACTTGGTTTCAATTCTCCAGGACCCACATAAGGCAGATGCACAGATGACATATATGTTAGGAGTTCATTTGCAGTGGCTGGAGGCCCTAGTACACCCATTCTCATTCTCTCTCCCAGTCTCCCTCTCTCTCTCTCTCCCCTGCTTCCCCCTCTCCCAGATAACAAAATAAATAATAAAACATAAAAAATGAACTGTCAGACTGGAGGGATGACTTAGCAGTTAAGGTGCTTGCCTGCAAAGCCAAAGGACCTTGGTTCGATTCCACAGGACCCATGTAAGTCAGATGCACAAGGTGGTGCATGTGTCTGGAGTTTGTTTGCAGTGGCTGGAGGCTCTGGAACACCCTTTCTCTCTCTCTCTCTCTCTCTCTCTCTCTCTCTCTCTCTCTATCGATCTATCTATCTTTCTCTCTCAAATAAATAAATAATAATAAAATATTTTTTAAAAAACAACTATTATCTGAAAAAAAGGAAAAACTAGTGTATATAAGCAAAAGAGAGAGAGAAGTAAAAGTAAAAAGAGAATTTAGGGCTGGAAAGATGATTTAGCAATTAAAGTGCTTGCCTGTGAGGCTTAAGCATCCATATTCAACTCTCCAGATCCCACGTAAGCCAGATGCATCAGGTGAGGCAAGCATGCAAGGTCACACATGCACACAAGGTGGCACACACACTGAATTTGATTGCAATGGCTGGAGGCCGAGCATGCCATTTCTCTTTCTCAGTCTCTCTCTCTTATAAAAGAGAGAGAGAGGGAGAGAGAATTTACCACATAAAATCTAAAAGCTAAGCAGAGAGTGATGGTGCACACCTTTAATCCTAGCACAGGGGAGACAAAGGCAGGAGAACAGACCTGAGCTCAAGGCATGCTTGAGACTAAAGAATGAGTTCCAGGTCAGCCTAGACTAGAGTGCGATTCTGCCTCAATAACAGAACCAATAAAGATCTAAAAGCTAAAAGAATCAAAAATCAAGGAAAGAAAAAGAAAATTTTTAAATGTTGGAAGATAGCATAATTATATGTTTCTAATTATTTCTATAGCAAATAAACACAAAGTTAGTGGCATACATTAGCAAAGTAAAAAAAGTTTGAGGACTTTTGATAATAATTTTTTAATTAAATATTATTTGAGAGAGAGAGGGGGGGAGAGAGAGAGAGAAAGAGAATGGGCACTCCAGGGCCTCTAGCCACTGGAAACGAACTCCAGATGCTTGCACCCCCTTGTGCATCTGGCTTATGTGTGCCCTGGAGAGTCGAACCAGGATCCTTTGGCTTTGCAGGCAAATGCCTTAACCACTAAGCCATCCTTCCAGCCCCTTGATAAAAATTTTATCTTCCTCTGTTGAAAAGAAAAAGTTTTCCTCCATCTAAGATGAGATGATCTGAACATAAAGAAAATCAAGATTACTAAAGTAATTTGGAAAATGTCACCTTTAATACTTGTGCTTGTAATAACCAGCTTTCACAGGAGCCCAGTGTCACATTTCAGTTATAAATCTGTTGCAGTGGCAAGAGCTTTTGAAGCAGCTGTAGCTAACCCTACAGGAATTGAGTCAAAGAACAAGAGCAGTTATCGTGCTAAATATTTGTGTCCCAGATGGAAGGATATGTCAAGCATATTAAAAAGATAGCTGGCTAAGCACTTGCCTGTGAATCCTAGGACCCCGGTTCGAGGCTCGATTCCCCAGTACCCACATAAACCTGATGCACAAGTTGTTGCATGCAGCCAGAGGACCTGGTGTGCCCATTCTTTGCCTCTCTCTCTCTCTCTCTGCCTCCCTATTTCTCTCTCAAATAAATAACTATTTTTTAAAAAAAAGATATGCAATAGAGCATCAAGGAAATAATTCAGTGTGAAAGGTACTTAAATAAATGTATGAGAACATGGAAGTTTCTATATTAACCCAAACATGAAGCAATATAATGTAATCTTAGGAACACATATTCTTATCTCAGACTGCCTAGATTCTAGAATTTATTTCACTACTTAGATGAAGTATAAAATAAGGCAAGGTACTCAATCACTCCCCCTCCGTCAGCCCTCCCAAATTCTTAACTGCAGCTCACAGTGCTGTTAGGCACATATTATACAGACTCTCCATAGAACTTACTCATTGGACATAACTGAATCTTTACAGCAACTGAAGAGAGCTGACCATTTTCCCTTCCCCTTGATTCTAGGAGGTTCCCATTCTGCTTCCATGGGTTTCTGTTTCAGGTACCTCATATACACAGAATCATGATGCATTCTTTCTGCGACTTGATTACTTCATCATCATAGTGTCCGTCAGTATAATCTATGGTTTCAAAAAAATCACAATACAACTACTTAATTGACATACTGCATATAAAAAGATGTCCAACCATTGAAGGTTGGGGGTCTGTAAGGGGACATTCCACATCACATCTCTAAAAATACTTCTTATTTAAACAAAACTGCTAGCAAGGATGTGCAGAATTTAGAGCCCTGGTCACTGTTGGTGAGAATATTAAATGGTATAGTTGTCTGGAAAACAGTTTGATGGTTCCATGCAAAAATTAAAAATAAAAAAAACCTTCTAATTCATCAACCCCTCTTCTGTATATTTACAACCAAAATAATGGAATTAGGGTCTTAAAGAGATGTTTGCACTCTCATTTTTAATATCTTTTCTTAAAATAACTGTTACAGAATGAACTTAATAGAGTTGCCATGAACATCAAATAAGGATATACATATTAACTTATTTCTTTGTAAGAGTAAACAATCAATTCATGTTAAAGACAACAATGATGATACAAGTTTTAGTTGAATGAGCATTTCTGTTCTGACTACTTCTCTTATGTTTCTGCAAACAATATAAATTTTAAGTTAAAGAACTCGAAAAATTTTTCCTCAGTTTATATGGCAACCAATTAATTTATGCATAGACTGTAGCCATTTTGTGCTTTACAGTTAAGTAGTATTAACACCTAGAATGGTCTTTCTCTTTATAGTTATGGTATTTATATACTGCCTACATAGATAAAAGGCACTTGATAAATGTTTGTTAAATGACTGAGGAATGGAAAGTAACATGGAAGACTGGGAGAAAAAAAGCACATAAATTATTTGACACTTACCCACTGCTCTTAATTTATGTTTCACAGAAACTATAAAAATGGGCTAGCAAGATGGCTTAGCAGTTAAAGCCCTTGAATGAAAAGCCAAAGGACCTCAGTTTGATTCCCTAGTAGCCACATAAAGCCAGAGGCACAAGGTGGTGCATGTATCTGGAGTTCATTTGCAGTAGCTAGAGGCCCTGGCATGTCCATTATCTCTCCCCCCACCCCAGTTTTTCTCTTTCTCTCTCAAATAAATAAAATAAAATGTTTAAAAAGCTATAAAAATCAGTATTAACAGATTTTAAACAAATTATAAACAGTCCATGCAAGCTATTAAGATAAATTAAACTAGGCAATTCATAAACATAGATTATATTTTAAAGATCTATATTTCCAAAGCCATATATTAGAAAACGTCTTAACACCATTACATACAAACATTTCCATGGCCCTTGTAATATACTGATCAATAGCGTTCATTTGGCTATCAAGAATTTTGGAGCCAGGTATGGTGGCACACACCTTTAATCTCAGCACTCAGGAGGCAGAGGTAGTAGGATTGTCTTTAATTCAAGGCCACCCTGAGAATACATAGTAAATTTCAGGTCAGCCTGAGCTAGAGTGAGACCCTACCTTGAAACCCCCCCCCAAAAAAAAAGAGAGAGAGAGAGAGAGAGAAATCAAACTTCCAACAGAATCTGAGAATCAGTTTCACTAGTGAAAAATGTGTAGGTTAAAAGTATTCTCTAAATGTTCTCTTTCTCAAAGAAATTTTCTCCGAAGAATCCTGAAAACACCAAAAACCCTTCCATAATAGAATGTAAGAGTATACATTTGGGAAATAATTCTATTTGTGAGCCAAAAGGTCCCATCAATATTTCACCAACACATCTATTTTTAATCATCTAAAAAGCATGGCTCAAAAGCTTTTAAAATGCTACGTACTTTCAGTGATTTAACTTTTAAGGTTTGCCAAGAAGACTGTATCAGAGCAAAGAGAACTGGGAATTGACAATTTCAATATTGTTGTTTCTAAAAAGTTACTTCAGAAATATCATTAGGAATTTTTTAAATAAGATCACATTATCATAGAATTCTCCAGTTTTACCCTAGCTCCTTAAAAATCTGGATAGATATTCAGCAGAAATGTCAGTTGGCTTCATGTGTCAACTTAATAACAATTGATACAGATATTAGTGATTCTTATTTCTATAGGTTCTTCAATACTCATATATTAATAGTTACATTATTTGTTTGTAAGAAATATCTTATGATAGGGTAAAGTCTACGTTAACAACAAATTCTCCAGAAATTATCCAGAAGCGATTAAAAATCATTAATCCATACTTTCTGGAAACAAGTAACTAAATTAATTAATTTTAATCCTAAGAAGGGAAACTACTAAGAAATTCTCCCCCAGACATGATATGTCAAAGCTTCATGCCTCAAAAGGCAAAAAGGCTATTGTTGGAACCAGACAAGGTGCTCAGGCCACAGCTCCCTCAGAAAGCCGCAGACTGGAGGTGCGTTCCCCGCAGCAGCAACTGAAGCCCAGGGGCAGAAAATCCTCTCTTCTTATGCGCCAAACAAATAAAGAGCAACCAAGAGCCTAGTTGCTGGAAAAGGATATACTTTTGCAATTTTTACTAAATAAAGGTCATTTTAGAAAAGAAAACATGTTTACTAGAGCATTTATGTGTGTTTGGTGTACATGTGCATGGATGTTCACATGTCTGCGGGGTGGTATTGATGCAGGTGTGTGTGCACGTATATGTGTGGGTCAGAGGTCGAAGTTGAATGGCTTCCTCAATCACTCTCCACCTTATTTACAGGGACATGGTCTCTCCCTTGAGCCCTTATTTTGTAGGTTTGCCTAGGCTAGCTATTCATCTCACCCCATAGATTATCTATTAAAATGATAATCATTGTAATATAATAAGTGTGACAAACGATAGTTTACTTTCAAGTGAAATATGGAACATAAGGGTGTATAAATGGGGGAGAAATAATGTAGAAGGAGGGATTTCAAGTAAGAACAGAAGAAGAATTATGGAGGAAAATTCTCCATCCATTCAAAGAATACGAAGGCTGTCATCTAGTGGGGGAAAGTGTGCCTGATGTAAACAAAGCCTGTGTCCTAGGAAGCGTGCCACTCTAAGTACAGTAGTGATGCAGATTAGGTAGGAAGAAAGGAAAACTTCTTTCTGCCATACTGCTCAGGAGATTTCAGTTTACCAATGGAGTAGGAAGGAAGACTTCAAGGTGATTCCTCCCCAGTTAACTAGTGTTGTTGAGCTGGCTTCAAGTTAAGTTAAGTGGTAAAAACTACAAGATAAAGGATAGAAATTAAATATGAAGAATTTCTCCACTTTCAAAATCTGATGATAAAAGAAAACTCTTTGAGAAAAATGAGTTCCTTTTGCTAAGTCTATCTGAGATTACAGTTTGGATTGATGAAGATATTTTTTATGTCTTGACAGTTATATAAGCAGTCACACTGAGGCTTGGGTTCACCACTGGCTAAGAAAATCGCTGTGCATCAGCAACAAAGAACACCAATGAATACATGCTAGTCCATAATGAAGAACCAGAGGCTTTTTATATAAGGATAGATTCTATGATTTAAAAAATCCGAACTGAGGAGCATATTTCTACATTCAGATGAAAATAACTTTGAGAGAAAATTATTTATTGCACGAAGGTTGTTGTGGAAAACTATCTAGTGTTTGTTTGGTTGCAAACAGTCAAACTGGAGAGATGGCCCAGCAGCTAAAGGTGGTTGCCTGCAAAGCCTGACAGTGTGAGTTCAGTTCCCCAGTGCCTATGGAACGCCACATGCACAAAGAGGCACATGTGTCTGGCAGGAGGCCCTGAGGTGCCCTTTCTTTCCCTCTTTATCTTTCTCTCTCTTTGCTTGAAACTAAATCACTAATGAAAATAATAGGGATATTTTCTAATAATATTCACATAAAATTGATATTTTTCTTTAAAAAAATTATAATGTATCTGGGCATGGTGGTTCCCACCTTTAATCCCAGCACTTGGGAGGCAGATCTCAGAGGATTGCTGTGAGTTTGAAGGCAAGCTAGAACTACAGAGTGAGTTCCAGATCATCTTCAGCTAGAGTGAAACCCTATGTCAAAAATATGTCGCCACATGTTGGGTCATGATATACAGAGACATTTATCTTACCCATAACTGTGGGCTAACTCCACAATGCATGACCCATATACCTCAACAAGGAGGGGCCCAGGGGAGGGGGTAGGTCACAGATGAGCCTAATAATGGTACCAAACTGACTGTATTTGCTGAATACAAAACTAATTAATAAAAAAAGAAAAACAAAAATATTAATAATAATAAATAAAATAAAAAATATGTCTTTATTTCTTCCAATCTACTTCCTTATCTGTTATTTCACTTTCCTCTTGACCTTGATGCAGGCTAATTCATTTTTCTCACATAATCAGTAAGGCCTCAGTGGTAAAATAGTCTTCTTGCACCTCAGAAGAAAACTTATTTTTTCAAATATTTTATTTTATTTATTTATTTAAGAGAGGAAAATAGGCAGAGTGAGACAGAGAGATAATGGGCAGGCCAGGGCTTCCAGCCACTGCAAACGAACTCCAAACACATATGCCAACTTGTGCATCTGGCTTATGTGGGTCCTCCGAAATCGAACTGAGGTCCTTTGGCTTTGCAGGCAAGCGCTTTAAACACTAAGCCATCTGTCCAGCCCAAGAAAACTTATTTTTGAGCATAGGATCTTTCTAGGGAATATAATAAAATTATTCCATAGTTTTAACCTGAAAATTTTTGATACTAAAAAAAAATTTAAGATGAGGTATTTTTAAGGAATTAGAGTTCAAGATAGAGTGTGGTGACTGTGTTAAAGAATTAAAAAATGGGAAATGTGGGGGCTGAGATGATTGCTCAGTGGTTAAAAAAATGTTTGCTATGCAAACCTGGTAACTGGAGTTCATAATGAGAACACAACACACATAAAACCAGACAAAAAATGAAGCACGTTTCTGTGATCTCAATGTGCTTCAACGGAAGGCAGAGTCTGGAAAATACTGAAACTCGAGGGTCAGCTACATGTCATTCTCATTGACAAAGCAAGAGAGACCTTGCCACAAACAAGAGCCAACACGCTGAGGATGTCCTCAGACCTACACGTGTACACTGTAGCATGCCCATGCACACACACACACACACACACACACACACAATGAGAGATGTGGGGATTTAGTTTGCTTCAGTGAATACAAAAGTGGTGACTGTTGGTTAATATCACACAAAATTCTAGAATCAGACATGAGCTACAGAGTATATAGATCAGCCTGCTAAATCTATATTTGGTTTAAGTATTGTTTTATACACTAAGTTTGCTATACTGTTAGATGAATGTGTTTCAGGCAATAGAAATTAGTGTTAAAACAGATCTGGGATGAACTGAAGTATCTATTAGTCTTGTAACTGATTGGTGTACAAGCCACCATTTGTTTCACTTCATTTAAAAAATATAATTAAAAATATAATTATTTTAAGCAGACAATTTCTACCACCTGTTCATGTTAGATATCCATTACAAAAGGAAAATAAATCACATGATAACTACAATATATCTTCAAGAAAGCAATGAACAGTACATGACTTCTCTAATCCTTACTTTTCTTTAAAAAAAAAAAAAAAAAAAACAAGGCTAACAAACCTAAGCTGTCATCTGTATTTCAGTCAGACATGAATGATGAATTAGGTTCAATGAAACTGACAGTAATTAAGGTTGTGTGCCCCCTTCTTTCACTTCAATTGGAAGAGGAAAATGTTCTTAACTGGAGAAGTGTCCCAGTGCTTTCACGATGCATTCTGCCTCAAATGCCGGCAGTGAACAACCATGTTGAACGTTTTGCATCGTATGTGCTAGAAGGATGGCCCATCCTATTCCTGACCCCGACTGGAGGAAGAGTGGCCCCCCACAGAAGGCTGCAAGCTGCTGGAAAGGGGCACTGTCCTCACTGTGTGGCTGGCATTTAAGAAGTCAGAATTTCCGGAGGATTAGAAACAAATCTGTGGGTCAAAAACATTTCTATCAGTCAGGAGATAAATTTTCCAGTCCTAAGGGGAGTTGTGGCAGCATAAACAGTATCCACAGCAAAGGCCTGCCTTCTAATTGAGCCAAGTTACTCATAAATGACCTGTCACAGAAGTTTTTGCTCTTATACACTATCTTGGTCATACAAACCTAGTTTCCTGGGCCTTTTTCTACCCTTCATCCTCAAAGTCCATTGTCTAATAACGTGAATGTGTTTACTGAATGCTATCTCTTGTGCCAGATACTAGAATAAGGCATTTGAAACTACCTAAGAAGGTGAAATTGGTCTCTTATTGTGCAAAGAGAAAGCATATCTGGTACATGTTTTCCATGTTCTGATTTTATTGTCCTAAATTTTACCGTGGACATGAGTCACTGCGCCTTGTGTTTATTTCTTAACTGCTGTCTTCATTCACATGCATGGCATAATTCTGCCGCAATGCTTTGGTTGAATTAGCAGGTTTTTAAAGTAGCAGCTTTCGGTATGACAGAATTTAGAATCTACCCCATTATGCTTACACGTGAATTCATTCTGTCTGCTCGGTAGCTAACTATAAACAGGATGATGGAGCCCCCTTTCCACAAACTCACGACTTAGATTTCCCCTGTAAACATAGTCATCAGAGCACAGCACAGCACAACTGAAGAGCTATTTACTATCTCCATGATATATCCACTGACACCCCCAAAAGAGGAATTTTTATCATTGTCAATCATCTTGAAACTGGAAATTAAAAATAACTTAATTAAGTTCTTATTATGTGTATTATGTATAAGGGCTTTAAAAGTGTCTGTATAGTTAAAAATTAATTATAGTGTTTCTTACAGATAACTTGGTTGACTGTGACTATCTCTAGTAAAGTTATTATTTAAGCTAAAATAATTTATTTTAAAATACACTCATGAGAACAAATTTCACCTTAGTAGAACTTGTAAAGTTCTTGACAGATTGTCCTCAATCATTCTTCCCTTGACATTAACATTTTTATCAGACTAGCTGATCCTCATTACTCAGAGCCCCATCTTTCATGAACTCACCAGTTTCAATTCTAAACTTCATCACTTTATTATATTTCACCATGACCTCATGAATATCACATATCTTATCCACTGAGTCTGTGTGTAAGGTGTTTATTGGTGTAATTCTTCATTGATTATCCACCCATTTAGGGATATGTAACATCAGGAACCCAGTATGGACCATGTATGCCCAAGGTCCCAGAAAAAAACACAAATTTGGGATAATAAATAAGTCATCACAGAAAGAGTGCATAAAAACATATCAGATCTTTGGTGTGTATCTTATGAAATCCATGTTAACAGCTAGGCATGGTGGTGCACGCCTTTAATCCCAGCACTCAGGAGGCAGAGGTAGGAGGATCACCATGAGTTCAAGGCCACCCTGAGACTACATAGTGAATTCCAGGTCAGCTTGGGCTACAGTGAAACCTTACCTTGAAAAACAAAACAAAAATAAATAAATAAAAAATAAAAAGAAAAGGAAAAGAAAAAATCCATGTTAACAGACACTGGAAAAAAAACTGCAATTTTGGGCTGGAGAGATGGCTTAATTTAAGGTGCTTGCCCATGAAGCCTAAGGACAGAAGTTTGACTCCCCAGAACCCACATAAGCCATGAGCACATGGTAGCGTATGTGTCTGGTGTTTGTTTGCAGTGACTAGAGGCCCTGCTATGCCCATTTTCTCTCTTAGACAAATAAATATGAAATATTTTAAAAAATTCAATTCTATGATGTATCTTATAAGATATATGTATATTTGAATAAGGTCTATGCTTTTTAGATCAATTTTATTCCTTTTCCTCAGCTATTTAACCATTATGTATTTGTTAATATTTTCTAAGATCTGGATTTCCATGTGAGCAAAGAACATACTTTGTTATGCCTTTCAAAGGATTTTTTCTTCTCATAAAGAATACCAACATTAATCAGAAATTTATTTTATTATGTTTTATGCATGTGCCACTTTGTTCACTGGCTTTACTTGAATATTTGAGACTCAAATTCATAACATCAGACTTTGTAAGCAAGAGCCTTTAACCGCTGAGCCATCTCTTCAGGCCCAACTAGCCAATATGTCCACATGCAAAGCATTATGAGTACCATATCATGTTATCAAAAATTATAGAAAACTGTGACAAGACATGTCATATGAGCATAGGGGAATAGCTTTGCAGGAAATAGCAAATAGGTATGCAGAGAGCCATGGGTTTCCATCCAAGAGACACAGCTTCTTCTCTACCCTTCCATATGGGACGATGTGATTATGTTAGCATGAGAGTACCTTGTAAATGCAGGAGAACTTAACCTGTACCACACCGTCTGAAATTAGGTTGAGCAATGCATAAGAGTTATAACCAGAAAATTGGAAAATGTGGGCTGTAACAAAGACGTGAAAACAGGCTGATGACTAAAACAATGATCATGGGAGATTTCTTCTTTATTATGCTTATATTTAGGGTCATGCTCTTGGTCTACACATATGATCAATTTTATTATAAAGATCCCCCATGCACTTCCACGTTGCACTAAGCATGAGTCCCACATTTTTGTTTAAATACTTGGTCATAATGAATACATTGTATGAGGAATATTCCATTAAAAATGCAGTATTACTGCAGGTCAACTTCAAGAAAAAGCAAAACAATGCAAAAATCAAAACCCCAAATCCATACTCCATCAAAGACAATAAGGTCCAGCATAGTTCATGTCTGCTAAGCTTCAAGAGAACTCATTGTCACTGTCTTCTCTAGTGGATTGAATCTACTTTTACTATGAAACAGTCTATATATCCTTTTTTTAAGATTTATTTTTATTTATTTATTAGAGATAGAGGGAGAGAGAGAAAGAGATAGAGAATGAGAGTGGGCACGCCAGGGCCTCTAGCCACTGCAAACAAACTCCAGATGCATGTGCTACCATGTGCACCTGGCTTACGTGGGACCTGGAGAATTGAACCTGGGTCCTTAGGCTTCACAGGTATGCACCTTAATTGCTGAGCCATCTTTCCAGCCCCAGTCTATATATTCTTGAATTTCACTTTTGAAATAGACTAATGTATATGTCTCCTTGTCTGAAGGTTCACATTATTAAGAAGACAACAAGCAAAGGACAAAACATACAATCTCTATAGAACGTATATGTGAAATTAACATATCAATGTGATTATAAGATACACAGTCTAGAAGCCACATGCTTATTTATGTGGAATTATTTATGTGGAATCATATAAAACTGCATACATGTAAAGATTGTCTGTTAGAATTGAGAGAAGTATCATAAATTTGAACCTCCCCAAAGGGGGAAGGCAGATATTTTAGAGCACATTTCTACATTACACATTGATTTCATAATGGCATCAATGAGGAACGCTTATGTAGCAGGCTCAAGAAATCCACGGTCACACACAGAAAGTAGTTCCGGAACATCCTGCACTGAGGTATTTCTATCGGGATTGACCTGAGTGTAATTTTCTCTACAACCTTGTCATGCTGAGCACTTTTCTCCAACCCAGGACATTTCCTGACCTCCAGCATTTTATTTGGATATCTGATGTTCAGCTCTGTGAGCCCCTCACCCTGCTCCTGGTAGAAAGCACTGTAGAATCCGAGGTGATAAATGCATGTCATTTGCAGCTCTGACCTTTAGAGATTAGTCAGCATTCCCTGAAGTGCTTTGTGAAAGCACACGTTCTGTGTCTGCTGAGGTGCAGTGGGTGGAAGAAAAAGCCACTGTGTTCATATGACTAAGCCACACACACTTTGGAACAGCGCGGGGGTTGGGGGGATGGCAATCTGTCTTGGATAAAGGCCATCACATTTTCATACTTAACAGAATTAAATACTGAAGATTATGCTTCGGGGGAGTGATGCATAGAAAACTCCAATTTCCTGGGTGAAGAAACCGAAAACACTCGATTACATGCAAAGTGTGTCTCCTTTAAAGTATCAGGGGCTGACAAGACAGTCAAAGGACTTTTGGGATGGGCAAAACCTCAGATGAATTGAATGAGTCACTGCACAGTGGGAGTTAACTAATCTTCATGAGACAACATCCCTTTGAACAGCCTCTCAGACGACAAAGAGACACTATTTGGAGTCCAAGTCATGCCACTTATGAGGACTTGATGTCAAATTAGGTAAGCATAAATTGGAGGTTCACATAACATCACATTTTATCAATAATTTTGCTAAAATATGGACTTCAGGTAGAGCAGAAAGTATGTATGATCAGGTCCCCCAGAACTTTCTTTGCCCCATGAATATGTTCACCAAGCCAGAATAATTAGGGTTTTGTTAAACCTCCAATTTATGTATGTACTGCAAACTTCACCCAGAGGGAATGAACTTAGAGTTCATCTCTTTTTGACCTCTAATAGTAAATTACTTGGTATTTTTCATCAACTATAAATAAGCAATTCCAAGTTTATTTGCCATAAATATTCTAGACAGACCTATTACACACTGCTAAAAGCATACTATAGATAAGGACTCTATCATAGACATACCATTAGTGTATCTGCCAGGAAGTCTGCCATTAGCATATTTTCAAGATTTATCTGGGTCAATTTCCTTCTTTTACTCCTGGGATAAACCTCTGATAATGAGACAGACTAGGTTCTCTGAGTCAGTTCCTAATAATACCCTACATACATCTACTACATATTATTTCTGATAGACTAGATGACATAATACTTTACTACTCCAACATAGTAAGCTATCCACTTAAATATTGGCCATACTTGACATTCTTTTGTTGATATCTTTAAATGTACTTTATTTTTAATTGACACATAATAATTAGTAAGTATAATGCAACATTCCAATACACAAATACAATATATAATGAACTAAGATGATTGGCATATCTATCACTTTAGACTTTTATTTTTTAATACTTATGTAGTTATTATTTCAGAAAGAGAAAGAGGGTGAATATGGGTATACCAGGGCATCCTGCCACTGCAAATGAACTTTGGATGCATATACCACTTTATGTGCCCGGCTTTATATGGGAACTAGAGAATCAAACCTGGCCAGTGGCGCTTTGTAAGCAAGCACCTTAAATCACTGAGTCATCTTTCTATCCTTCACCTCAGACTTTTAATCTGTGTGTTACTAGCAACTTTGAACTATTGAATTACGATCAACCATAGTTATCCTACTATGCTAATCCCAACACTATAAGGTGTTCCCTTTTTCCTGATTTCATAGCTATATACATTATCTATTCTTTCCCCACCTCTCCATCTTTCCAAAATTTTGATAGATATTCTGTTCTCAGAGTCCATAAGAGCAACCTTTTAGCTTGCTTTTGTGAGAGCATTTGGTATTTTCTTCTCTGTGCCTGACTTGATGCACTAATATGAAGTCTTTCAATCCTGTTCATGTTGTGTCATATACAAAATTTAATTATTTTTATGGCTGCACAATGTTCTATTGTGCATATAGGCCACATTTTCTTTGTCTATTAAACAGACATGTGTTGATTTTATCTAGGTCATTGTGGATAGTTTTGCAATAAACATGTGGGTGCAGGCTTCTCTTTGAACTATTGATTTTACTTCCTTTAGATATACATAAAGTATTCAGGTCACTAGCCCATTTTTTAAAATAATTTTATTTATTTATTTATTTATTTATTTGAGGGGGGAGAGAGAGAGAGTGAATGAGGGTTCCATAATGTCTAGCCACTGCAAATGAACTCCAGATGTGTGCGACTCCTTGTGCATCTGGCTCACGTGGGTCCTGGGGAATCGAACCTGGGTCCTTTGGCTTTACAGACAAGCACCTTAACTGCTAAGCCATTTCTCCAGCCTCACTAGCCCATTTTTAAAACTGGAATATTGGTTGTTCTGTGGGTGAATTGTTTGTGTCCCTTGCATATTCTGAATATTTATCACTTTTCGTATGAATAGTTAACAAAATTTTCTCCCTTTCTTCAAGTTTTGTCTTCACTAAAGATTGTTACCGATGCTGTATAGAGCTTCCAGTCTTATATAATCCCATCAGTGAATTTTTCCTTTAGTTATTTGTACTGCTGAAGTCATGGCTACTGTTTTATAAATGAAGTATATGGTATGGCTCTAAATGCATTATGGATGCATGCTGCCACTAGGTTAGGTCAATACTGTTTGCTGAACATTAATTTGTTGTTTAATTTGATTACTATCATTTAATTTAGGAAAATATAACAAGTAGTAAATATATATGACTACAGTAATTTTTTTAGTTTTATAACAATTTGTTCTGAACTTATTAAACTTTCATTTGCATTACTAAATATGTTCATTTGATTTTGATGATATATTGTAGATTTTGTAGTTTCTAACATTGTATTTAAGGAGATTTTATGTTTTGGCAATATTTATCATTAAAAACATAAGTTTCAATGTTGCTTGCTTATACTGTAATATGTTTCTCTAATAGACTTTTTTCAAGCACTAGAGAAACTACAAATGTATAGCCAATTGACTTGTGTCATTTTGCTTCACTATTTTCTGCTTTTCAGCTGCCACAAAGTCTATTTCATATTTGATTCTGTTTTAGGATGTATTTTACTTTTTATTCCTCCCTTACATCTTTGATTTTTTTTTCCTGTGGCTCTGATATTGTTACAAGAAATATGTGAAGATATTTCACAAAAATGTTAACTTGAAATGATAAGAATATTTATTACATATTTGATAGAAATGGCAAATTATGGCTAACTGATCTGCTCAGTGGAATGGAACCCATAGCTGGAGCTGGGAAACAAGTCAGAACCATATCCAAAAATGAGCCTGATCCCCATTAAACTCTAAAAAACAATGGTTGTCACATTTACTTGGTGCTGACTTTACTCTCTGTTGGAGAATCTGCTCCCCCTTTTCAGATAGACGCAGATCCTAAGGAGAGAGCCACCCCATCATACATCAAAAGGGCCCCAGCTGAAAATAAGAATAACTGGGGAAACATGCAAGGATGCTGTTTTCTTGGCGAACCGGGAACCAGCAGAACAGTGAAGGAGTTAGACACAGAGAACAATCAACCCCTACCAAACCAGATATCCAGAGACACAGTGGCACCCAAGATCTCAACACTGAAGCAGACCTATAATGAACCCATTATGGCTCAGGGAAATTTGCGGAAGACGGGGTGGAAAGAATGTCAGAGCCACACGTTGGGTCATGACACGCAGAGACATTTTCTCCTACCCAAAACTGAAGGCTAACCCCACAATGCACGACCCACATACTCTAGCAAGGAGGGTCCCTGAGGAGGGGGAAGGACAGGGAGGGAACTAACAATGGCACCAACTTGACTGTATTCACTGACTACAAAAATAAATAAATAGCACCAGTAATTTATGAAAAAAATGGCAAATTAACAATTCTCAGCTACTCAAATCTTCATAACCAATCCGTTTGTTGTTGATTCACAATCTTTATTATTATTGTTATTATTATTATTATTATTATTATTATTATTTGTTGGCTGTTCTTTTAGAGACAGGAGGTCTTATTAGCCTAGGTTGGCATCACACTTACACTATCACCAAGACTGACCTTGAATCCCTGGACGTCTTGCCTCACTTCCCAAATGATGGAATTTACAGGTTTGTATCATCAAGCTTAACTCATTTTTGAAAATTGAAAAAAGTATTTAAATTAAGTGACTTCCAGTAAGATGTAATTTTTGTCACTCAGTTATGAAAGTCATAGTCTTCATTTACTTATTTTTAAAGACAGAGTCCCATTATATAGCTCATTCTGGCCTCAATTTTATAGCTTTCCTTAATCAGCTTTAGGAGTACTGGGATTACATTTGCATGTAGCGTCCTAGTTGGATATTCCTGGTATATTAATCAGGGTTCTCTAGAGGAACAGAACCAATAGAATGAATTGTAGTAAAAGGGGAATTTACTGGGTTAGCTTACAGCAGTCCAGCAATAGCAGTCTGCGGGCTTAAGAGTCAGGGAACCTAGTAGCTACTCAGTGCACATCGCTGGATGCCTCAGCAGCCCCAATCCAGCACTGAAGGCCTGGAGGCTTTCTGGAGAGCAGCTGGTCTTCAGTCCACCATTAAAAGGCTAAAGAAGCTTGGGTCCAGTGCAGATGAAGGATAGCCAAGTGCAAGTGAAGAAACTCACCAACAAGCAGCCCAGGCAATCAGGTGGAGGAGGTTTTCTCTCAAAGCTTCCTTACTTAAAGCCCACCACCAGGAGGACCTCCCACTCTGGGAGAAGGACTCACTCTAGTGGAAGCACTTCCTCCTCCTAAAGTCAATCCTTCCTGGAAGCAACCTCAGAGACCTGTTCAAGAGGAATGTCTGTGCATTCCTAAACAGATCAGGTTGACAATAGAACTTAACCATCACACCTGGCCATACCATTGTGTGTGTGTGTGTGTGTGTGTGTGTGTGTGCAGTTTTTTGTTATTGCTGTTTGTTTTGTATTTTGTGTATATTGTATGGAGATGTCCTTTTATCTTTGTTTTGGGGGTCTGAGTGTTTTATGCTTTATTTGTTTTTGAGATGCTGAGATGAGGCTTCAGTATATAATCCTGTTTTGCTGGAAATATAGACCAGCTTGCCCTCAAATTTTCAGCAATCCACCTGTGTCCTGTCTCTTGAGTGATGGAATGCAGGCATGTGCAACCAATCCCACCTATCACTGTCTTTTTATTATTGAATCTTAACTACTGGGCTTTCCTTTTTTTATTCAGACTATCTTCTGAATTTCTAAGTTCCAAAAATTGTCTTCCTGAGAAGTTTTTGTTGTTGTTGTTGTTGTTGCATGTGTATCTATCTATACATGTGTGTGGTATTAATGTTTGTGTGCATGTTTGTATATGTGTGGTAACACACATGTGCAGATGCAAGTGCACAAGTGTGCATATGCCTGTGGCAGTCATCAAATGCCATCCTCAATCTCCATCTTATTTTGAGAGAGTTTCTCATTGAATCTGGAGCTCACTGATTCAGCTAGACTAACCAATCAACAGGCTGCAGGGATCCCTTGTCTACATTCTACAGTGCCGGGTTACAGGCATATGCCACCGTGCCCAGCTTTTACCTGAGTATTGGGAATCTGGACTCAGGATCTCATGCTACGTAATAAACTCATTACTCACTGAGCCATCTTCTTAGTCCCACACAGGTTTAATTCATACATTCAGATATAGTAAAATAAAATATTATATCCACATTACCTTGATTTGAGAGTTGTTCAAACTGTTTGCTTCAACCATTCTACCTTCAAAGGCAATTTTACATATTTGAAGCAATTTCAAATACATTATAGGCCTCACTGTAGCTCTATAACAAATACCTGAACATGAACCTCTACAAGAACGACGTTTATTTTTTGAAAAAGCATGACATGGTTATCACACAAAACAAAAGGAGCAATGATTCTTCAAGCTTTTCAAATTTTCATATTCATATGTTTACAATGTTCCCAGAATTATCCATAGGGAGTTGCATTTCCATTCAAAGGCACACACACCTCGTTTTATGTTGCCATGGCTCTCAGCCACTACATTGTCATGGCTGTTAGCCACTATTAATCTGAAAGTTTTCCTTTTGACAAAGTGATACAATGCCTTGCTGAAGAGAGATGGAACTTTTTTCTGTAGAATTTACTCTGTCTTCTGCATTGAATACAATTGCTTACTATGTGGTATTTGACTCTGAACACCTTGTATTTTCTGTAAAAATATATTTTACATCTAAGGGGTCAGTCAGATTCAAGTTAAAATAATTTGGGCAAGTTTACGTAAGTCATGATGCTGCATATCTTAGCATCACAGTAAGAAGCCTACCATGCTTTGTTTTTCCACCATTGGTGAGGTGGTATTTGCCTCTAATTTAAAGCAGCAACTTGGAATGCAATGTTTGCTTCCTCTTCCAACAGCACATGACCTAAGGGTGAGATTATTTACCACAAATTCAGCATTTCAGATTGCAATGAAGCACCTTCCCAAATCAATATTTGACAAGTTAAAACAGAGAAATGTGATTCTAGCTAGGTTACTTGACTGTTAGTCCTCAGTTAAAAAAAAATAATCCTTATTCTTCTCAACTATACAGTCTTCAATCTTGAAAACAGTTTCTGCAGAAACGCCAACATTAATGTACAATCCTTCCCCTTATTAGTTTTCTAAGAATGTGGGTGGCTTCTGATTCATTACGTTTCACTGTCTCTTAAATTCGTGTCCTTCTAGTGCCTCAAGCTACCGTAGCACTTCTCTCCTGGACACGGAAGTCATTCTAACCTTGTCCTGTGGAGGCTTTTAAGCTCTTCTGTGCCAATGTTTGGTTGCCTGGGGCTTTTCTCACACCAAGATAGCCCAGGCTTTCCCATGTATTCTTTGTCCAGACTGAGTCTGCCAATTCTCCAAGAAGCCCGCGTTCCTGGGGTATGTTGCTATGAAAAAAGTCAAATTGTATGTCATCAACATAAGAATAAAATCCTGATGATTTTTCTGGTTTGAATATGAAATGCCTGCTAGAAATGCATCCCTGAAGGCTTGCTCCTCAGCTAGGGTGATGTTCAGGGGATGTCCAGCGGTGGACCTTCCTGGAAGCAGTAAGTCAACAGGGCCATGTTCTTGGTGGCAGATAGCCCTGCCTTTCTCTGTGCCTCCTGTCCACTGAGAGGTGAAATATTTTGTTTTCTGCACCCCACCATTGTGTCCTGTAGTATCACAGGCTCAGAAACAGTGTAGCCACCTGACTATAGACTGAAAATTCTCAAACAAATCCATGAGCCAAAATAAATCTTTCCTCCCTTCCCACATGAATTGTTGTCTCAGGTATTCACAATAATTAATAAGAAACTGGCTTATGTAATATCCTGTCCTACCTTGAATACAGAAAGCTCTCATGTCCTCCTAGGGTGTCTTTCTAGGTTGTTCTCTTTTCCAAAGAAATGTATCAAACCAGAATTTCCCTAAATAATCTGAATCTCTGGGTTCTACCTCCAAGCTGCTTGCACCAGTCCAAATACAAGATGAGCCAACTAAAGAGTACATTCCTCTACCAGGAAGCTTTTGTAATGAGTTCACTCCCATTATTCTTTTTAGTTGACAGTGTTTGTATGTATGAAGATAAATAGTTAAATGGTAGCTTTTAAATTAATTTTATATCCTGCTTACTGAATTTTCTCATGCTGATGGTATTTTTTCAATGATTCTCTTCAGGGTCTCACTTACATGCCTTAACCTCTTCATCATATCTAGTCACCTTAATATGTTTAATTTTTAAATTAAATGTTAAATGTTGACTTTTTTATATTTCAAGTATTACCTAAGCATACAAATGCCATCGTAAAGGGTTTAACTCAGTGACGATCACCTGTGGCTGAGGGTGCTGCGGTCATCTCAGAAGTTCTTCAGACTCTCTAAAATATTACCTAGGCATACAGATGCTGTCTTAAAGGGCTCAGCTCAGTGACTGTCACGTGTGGCTGAGGGTACTGCGGTCATCTCAGAAGTTCTTCAGACTCTCTAAAATATTACCTAGGCATACAAATGCCATCTTAAAGGCTCAGCTCAGTGACTGTCACGTGTGGCTGAGGATGCTGTGGTCATCTCAGAAGTTCTTCAGACCCCCTAAATATTACCTAGGCATACAGATGCCGTCTTAAAGGGCTCAGCTCAGTGACTGTCACGTGTGGCTGAGGATGCTGCGGTCATCTCAGAAGTTCTTCAGATCCTTCTAAAATATTACCCCACCCTCAACAGTTATCAGGATTTCTCTTTTATGGTAATCATTTCTTTACTCTCTTTATAGTCTCATCACCTGAAGTGCATTGTTGAAAACTACAGTGTAATTTTCCCATTAATAAATTTCTTAATTTCTGCATTCCAATTATTTATTTTTGAGAAAACTGGATTTTGTTGATTACATTCCACATCTGGCACCTGTACTCATCCTCTAAATTTCCATATATAAATTGATAATAAAGGCTTAATTGGATTGACTTGATTGTTTATTAAAGATGTATTCATTGCATACAGCTGCTAAAACAAATGAAAAACAACCAGGTAAATTCAAAACAAGAGTATTTATGCTCTCACACATCAGGAAGCTACAGGGTGCAAATCTAGGTGTCAGCAAGACTGGCTTTTTCTGGTTGCTCCAGGACGAACCCTCCTTTGTTCTCTGTTGCTTCTTGTAGCTGCAAATGAGCCTTGATGCTTCTTAGCTTCCAGCTGCATATTCCTTAACCAGCCTCTGTGGCCACATGGCCTTCTCCCATGGGTGTCTTTTCCGAATTTCTGTGTGTCCGTCACCTTCCACAAGGACACTGACAGGATTAGAATTCACCCTGATCTTATGTGACTTGAGCAAACTCATATCTTAATTTTATCTACAAAGACCCTATTTTCAAATAAAGTTTTAGAGATATGATTCAACCCATTACAAAGAACACTTTCTAGGTAGCCTTGTTTATCATCAAGATGTTTTCTTGGTTGCCTCTTTTAGTAATGCAAAGTCATTGATGCTCAGTATTTAGATAACTAACTTACTATCCATTGAAAAATTCTGATATTCCCATTCTATTGCATATGTGATAAAAATAAAGGAATTTCACTTCATAGTGGTCACTATCCAGTGTTATATATTGCATAATAAAGTAAATGAATGCCTGAATGTTCCCATTTACTTACTAGAATGAAACTTTTTAGAAAAAAAATGTTTTCATAAAGATTATATCTTTTTAATCTATTGATGTAATTCTATAAATATCTGTCTGATCAATTTGATTCAATATTATTTTTCAAGTCATTTCTATCCTGGGCATTGTTTTTGTGTTCTATCAATGACTGAGAAACAGTATCAAAGCCTCCATCTATGACAAAATGTATCTATAATTCTGCCATTTTTAACTTAAAGGTTTTGAAGATATAGAATTTTATGCAAAAATTTAATGATTAATATTTTATTAATGCATTGATATATGTTTCAGATTAAATGTCCATTTTTACTCAGGACCACATAACTTGATTTAATATAAACTCCTGTGCATATTAATGTGGCCACAATAAATTTTTGCTAGCTACTGTTATGTGGCATTTCTTTTTCCACCATGATATAAATATATTTCATTATGTTATCATGCTTAGATACCATGTAAAGAACTATATGGTATATGCCAATTTTCTCCTTCTCCTTTATTTTACATGTAATACAGTGTACAGTAAATCATTTCACTCTTCAGCCAGTCATTATTAAAATAGGTTTCTAGAATTCTACAATTTTAGTATGTTGCAGTCAGGTTTACATTGCTGGCAGAAATCACCTGACCAAGAGCAGCTTTTGGAAAAAAAAGAAAAGTTTATTTTGGCTTACAGGCTCGAGAGGAAGCTCCACGATGTCAGGGGAAAATAATGGCATGATCAGAGGATGGATATTAACCCCCGGCCAACATAAGGTGGACAATAGCAACAGGAGAATATGCAAAACTCTGGCATAGGGAAACTGTCTATAACACCCATAAGCCTTCCCCCAACAATACACTGCCTCCAGGAGGCTTTAATTTCCTATTGCCATCAGCTGGGGAGACTAGCATTCAGAATACCTAAGTTTATGGGGGACACCTGAATCAAACCGCCACATTCCACCCCTGGCCCCCATAAACTGACAACCATCCATGATGTAAAATGCAATGCATTCATCCAATATTAAAAGTCCCTATAGTTGGGCTGGAGGGATGGCTTAGTGTATAAGGCATTTGCCTGCAAGCCAAAGGACCCAGATTCGATTCCCCAGGACCCACATAGCCAGATGCACAGGGGTGAGCACATGTCTGGAGTTTGTTTGCAGTGGTGGAGGCCCTAGAGCACCCATTCTCTCTCTCTCGCCCTCTTTCTATGTCAAATAAATAAACAAATAAAAATATTTTTTAAGTTCCCTATAGTTTTTATCAATCCTAATGATGTTTGAAAACATTCCCATAGTCCAAGATCTTTGAACTGAGCCATAATACCAAAAAAAAAAAAATCCCCCCAAAACCCATAATGGCTCAGAATAAACACTCACACTGCAAAAGATGGCATTGGGCATAGCAAAGAAATCTTCAACCAATAAAAGATTTAAATCAACCAGAGAAAACATCAAACTCTATAGCTCCAAGTTAACAACTCTAGCCAATGACAAATCCCCAACAATACACTGCCTCCAGGAGGTGTTAATTCCCAAATCTCCATTAGCTGGGAACCTAGCATTCAGAACACCTAAGTTTATGGGGGACACCTGAATCAAACCACCACAGTATGTGTACCTCTAAGTACTATATATGGGGTTATTTCTTCTACCTAAAAACCTCTTTAACCTTGTTAAATCTGACTCAGCTGTCAAGAATTTCTACTTTGTTTCACTGACAAAAAAATGTTTCCCAGTTTTTTTTTCTTTTTCCTAGCACAGAATATGATGTGATAGTTTGTTTCTGATCTTAAAACATGTCATTCTGTTTTCTTCTTGACTTCATAATGTTAGATGAGCAATTTGTTTTAATTCATATCTATGTTCTTTTTCTAAATGCCATTCACAGATTAAGTCTCATTGTATTATCTCACAATAGGAATTAAACTGCAACACTTGAGCCCTTGGGCAACATATTAAAAGTTATTTAAATCATAACACTTATTATGCTTAAGTAGCAAGAATAAAACATAAAATGAAAAAAGAAACAAAAAAGAAATGATGGCAATTCTGGAAAGGAAATGTGACTTATTCTGAAAGACAATTTCTCTCAATGACATTAATAGCAAGAATTGTAGGAGGAAAGATCAGGGAATTCTGAAACACACACAAGAATGAAATCAATCAAAACACAGGAAAACTGGACTTTTAAGAAACTGACAGACTTTCATTGACTTGTTCAACAACTAGCTGTCCAATGGACGCACAACAGGCAACCTGAAAGAAAGGAAGGAGAAGGGAGGAAATTGATACTGGAAGAATTAACGGTTGAATGTTCCTCATATTTAACTAGAATTATATTCCCAAAGATCAAATGTCCTCAGTGAACTAGAACGGGATAACATAAAAGTCTATCAAGGTATATGTTACTACACCTTAACCACTAAGTCTTCTCTCCAGACCAGAATTATAATACATGATACTATTCCAAAATTCCTAGAAGCAAAGCTTTATTTCTTTTAATGTCTTAGCATCATGTATCCCCTGATTTATGTATTGTTCTGAACTGTCTTTGTTTTTTGTTTTGTTTTGTTTTATTTTTTTTGTTTTTCGAGGTAGGGCCTCACTATAGCTCAGGCTGACCTGGAATTCACTATATAGTCTCAAGGGGTCCTCATACAGTGATACTCCTATCACTGCCTCCACAGTGCTGGGATTAAAGGCATGTGCCACCACGCCTAGCTTACTGAACCATTTTTGTTGTTGCTGTTATGTTTCTCCATTGTATTATAAAGGAGCCAATAGCCTTAGATATTGCTTTTCCTTTTAATACACCCAGTACTATACCTCTGGATTATGCTTTCTCCGAATCTGAGTCAATGTTTTTCATTCAGATAAGATCTTCTGGGAGTATTTTTCTGAAGTTACCCAAGATGCTCTATATTAACTGTTTGCATCATACCGAAAGCTAAACGTGGACTCCCAATCTCCCAAGAGATGCGCATTAGAGGGTAGACCCTTTGGGATACAATGAGGTCAGATATTTCAGATTGGAATTTGTTCTCCAAAATCAAGAGGTCCCAGAGAGCACCCTGGCCACATTAAGATGCAGTGAGGAAACAGCTATCTGAACCAGAATGCAGTCCTCAGCAGGCACTGAATGTACTGATAACTTCATCATGGACTTTTTAGCCTCTGAACTATGAAAAATAAATCAGTGCAGCCTATATTCCATGTGTTCTCTACTACCCTGTTTTAGCAGCCTGAGGGACTAAGGTGCTAAGCCTTGCTGATCTCAGTGCTGCTGTGCATATGGAGTAAGAACTATTCCACCTCTGGCCTGCTTTTGCTAACAATAGATTGTTTCAGTATAGTTTGAGGTTTATAGTGTCCTGTATTTGTATTTTCTAGTTTCTGTCAAGCTATGTTATGCCTGTGTTTTTTTTTTTCATTTATCTTTCATTTTGCTTTTCTTTTTTAATTAATTCATTGAAAACAGAGACAGAGAGGGGGGGGGATGAATGAATGGGTGCCCCAGGGTGGGTCTTTAGCTGCTGCAAACAAACTCAGATGCATGCATCACTTTCTGCATCTGGCTTCTTGTGAGTACTTGGATATCAAACGTGGGTGGTTAGCCTTTGTAGGCAAGCATCTTAACTGTTGAGCCATCTCTCCAGCCCTGGCATGCTGTCTTTATAGTGATGGAAAAGAGGTCAAAGTAATTTGATCTAAAGAAATGTCTATATTCTACAGCAAGCCAGAAGGCATACTCACAAAATATAATCTGGTAATTGAGACTATATTTGATCAGGTCAGACACTGGAAGACTGAAGTAGATCCATGTTGAAGTTTGCCTGTATGGGTGGCATAGAAAGAAAGCTCATCAGAGAAAATGACACATTTTCATGCAATAATAGACAATATTGTATAGATCCATCATAGAGTTGTTATATTATTTTTATAATTCATATATAAAGAGTGCTTAAGGATCTGAAAACCAAATATGTACATGGTGAAAATAAGCAATTCTTCACAGAATTCTAGTATTAGGTATCAAGTAAATATTGCCAAAGAAATCAATGCTGGGCTTCTTGAACGAATGCTAATGATTCTAATGGTATGGAGTTGAAGATATGTTGGCCAAAGGCTCATGTATCCAAGATTAGGCTCCCAGCAATGGACATAATCACCGAGACCTGTTTGGCTAATGAGGACTCTGGCCCATTCATGGAATCATAATGTGATGGCATTATTAGGAAGTTTCAGATGTAGGGCCTAATTGGAGAAGTAGGTAACTGTTCTTGGGGTAGTGTCTTGCCTAGAGCACCTCAGCATCTGTCTTAGTTCTTTTGCTGTTCACAGGTGTTTGTCTTGCTTATATCCCAAAGCAATGGATCCAATTGACCTTTGAAATTTCTGGATCTGTGAGCCAGAATAATTTTTCCTGCCTTAGTTTTTTTAGTCTTGTATTTATTTTGTCACAGAAATGAAAGTCCAAATTAACACAATGATAAATGGCAATGATTAGTTTCATGAAACAATTATATAGGAAATTTGTGAACCTTAGAGAATAAAAGCTTGTCAAACGTCTTCCACATTTTTGGTACTATACAAAAAGAAATATAGTTAAATAATATTCCAAACTGGTTCTTGATCTTGTGAAAATCATCTCTGCTTAGCAATACAACTTAATTCTATCTCTAGGTTAATGAACCAGAAGAAGCTTCATATGTATATTTCCTACTCATATCCATGTAAGTTGGGCAGTATGGAGCTATAGCAGGAAATTTTTGTTGTTTCTGTTGAGGAAAGGACAGTTATTGGCTGCTTACATCACCATGATAGTATAGTCGTGCTATATCATTCTGATTTACATATGATAAAAGTAGAGACTTTACCATCCTATCAAACAACTGAACGATAAACCAGTCTATGTGACTTCAAGGCTAATGCTCTTAATTTCTACATTTGACTCTAAAAAGGTAGTCATAACTATTATACAGACAACTCCCATGTTACAATGATTAGACTTATGATGACTGGGTTTATAATGGTACGAACACAGTAAGTATTCAGTAGTGCCAGAACTTTGAATTTTGGTTTTCCTTTGTGATTTTGGACAGTGGCAATGAGCTATCCTTCCCAGTCAGGAGTGTGTGCACAAGATTAAATTATACACATTCCATATATTGTACTATGTTATGATAGTTGTTAGGTAGGTTATTAAGCACATGTTTGCCCTGGGATATTTTTAACTTATGATGGGTGTTTCAGGATGTAACTCTAGTTAAAAACAAGGCATCTATAGTTATGTCAGCAGTACAGAGTTATCATGATAAAATAACTTTACAAGAGAGACCATTTTTTTCCTTAAGTACAGATAGACCATGATACTAACACTAAATATTGCCTACTGCAAATATGGAAATAGTCATGGAGGATGGTGAGCAGAGATGTAAAGTGAAATACGCTGACCTAGCAAAAGGCAGAACTAGATGCAAATAAAATGAAAACTGATATTGGGCAGTTGATCTGAAAGTGTGCCCTTTCTTTAAGATAGAGATGACTCAAGAGAATATATCTCTAACTCAATAGACTATATCTCAACATAGTATATCAATATATCCTTATAACTTTCACTTTAGTAACCAATAATTTGTCTCTTTCAATATACTAAGGAATTAATGGCATCTTTTCTGCTTCCACCCCTATCTGGAGCTTCAATTCTATTACTATGTGGTTACATAGACAATAGTCTACAGTGTGCATGTCTGTTAATTTGTTTCTCACAGTGAACTAAAGAAAAACAGAAGGAAAAGAAACTTTGTAATGAAGGGAGGTTCATTTATCACATTCTGAATGTTCCAGGGCAGAGGTCCAGAATTAGCTTGGCTCTAGTGAGGCCTTCACACACAGAGCTAATGATGGGTGACACCACAAAGAAAGAACATGGGAAAGGAAGATATCACATCTCAGCACAGGAAGCCAAAGAGTCTGGCTCTCAAAGTCCTTCTGATATCGTGGACGTTAACTGATCTGCTCTCACAGTCTCATCTCTTAAAAATCCTGCTCCTTCTCAACATCGATTCTCTCAGTGTCTGGTGTATGACACAAATCCCTTGGGTAGACATTCAAATCATATTCAAATCATATCAGTGGCAATTTCATAAGATATTACTACTTGCTAATAAAATCAATGTTATTTCATTTTCTTTAGAAGATAAGTATTGCTACTTAATACAGTCTTTTAAAATTTCCATATCTAGGACTGGAGAAGATTGATTAGTGGTTAAGGTGTTTGCCTGCAAAGCCAAAGGACTCCAGTTCTATTCCCCAGGACCCACATAAGCCAAATGCACAAGGAGGCACATGCATCTGCAGTTCATTTACAGTGGCTGGAGGCCCTGGCACGCCCGTTCTCTCTCTCTCTCTCTCTCTCTCTCTCTCTCTGTGTGTGTGTGTGTGCGTGTGTGTGCGTGTGTGTCTCCCTCTTTCTCAAATAAATAAATAAGTAAAATATATTTAAAATTTTTTTCATATCTTGAATTGGGCTATAGCATAATGGTTATGCTTGCCCAGAATCCATCTACATGCTGGACATGGTGGTGCACACTTGTAATCCCAACACTGGTGGGTGGGACATGAAGACAAGTAGAACCCTGGGGCAAGCTGGCTAGCTAGATTTCCTGAATTGGTGAGCTTTGGGTTCAGCAAGAGATCTTATCCCAATAAATGAGGGGAAGAGCAATTGAGAAAGATAATTTTCATCAACCTCTGGCCTTCACATGCATGAACACACACATTTACACACATGCATGCCCACCTACATAAAAACATGTATATACATATGTATGGACATCCCACATACACACACACCAAAAAAATCTATCTATATACCACAAGTATAAAGAAAATTGACTAACTGTTTATGCATGTGATAATCTGAGGCAAAATTAAATATGAAAAGATGTCACAACAAATGAAATAAAAATATATAAATATACATATCTATTAAACTTCAGTTTAATTAATCCAAGGTTGAAGAAAACACATTAAATTTAAACATAAAAACTATATCAAAATTAAGATAAAATTATAGAAATTTCTGTTAATGAGAATCTTCTAATTTTTGATGTTTACATCTTATTTCTGTAAAGTAACTATGCCTAATATTCCACCACAAAAACAAATACAACTTGTGACCAATATGCTTTATAAAAAACTAAAGAAACTTAGGTTTGGTAAATATGACAAAAATAAATAGATGCAAATAAGGCAGCTTTATCTTTTTTGATCTGATAATCATACACATCTATTGTATGACATAATAAGATCACTTAGTTAATAACAATATAATGTAAATTTAATGGAGATCATTTTTCAGCCACTTGAATTTTTAATTGCTTTCTTTGCAGCTCCATTAGTACAGCGGCATCTCTTCAGTCAATTCAGTCTTAAGCAAAAAGCATGCATATAGCTTTTCCTGGTTCCAAAAATAATCTACCATTAACAAAGAAATCACACAAATCCAGACATCTATATTAGAGCCAACATTGGCATCTACCACAGGTATCTAGTAGCTTACTTTTCCAAAAATTCTTTGTCAATAATTTAAGAAATTTAACTTTTTATCCTGGAAATCACCCCTTCATAGCTCCGTCTGTTCTATATCACTGACATTCTCTGTACCACTGTGGACAGTCCCTTCACTATAGGTATGTTTGAAAGGGTCATGATATTCACAAAATAAAAATTTCATGCCTACCCTTGCCCACCCTCTTAGCCCATGAGGTATAAAAACAATGTACATACAAAATAGCTAATACCCACTTTCTCTGATTATATGGGCAAAAAGTTGTCTACATAGAATAAAGTAGATTGAAGAGAGACTTTGGGGAAGAAGGTAATGTTGAAATTATCTAGTTCACCATTTTTACTCCACTTATGTCAATCATTACATTCCTGGCTTTGCCTGACTAGTTTGTCTTAGTTCATATCCTGATACTATAAAAAAGGTGATTTCTCTTTTTGTTTTTTTGGGTTTTTCAAGGTAGGGTTTCACTCTAGCCCAGGCTGACCTGGAATTACCTATGTAGTCTCAGGGTGGCCTCAGACTCACGGTGATCCTCCTACCTCTGCCTCCCGAGTGCTGGGATTAAAAGCATGCACCACCATGCCTGGAGATAACAAGGTAGTTTTTTTTTTTAAAGAAGAAGCTCATTCAGCTTATATTTGGAGTCTTGAAAGTCAGGCCACAGCACCAGTACCTGCTTTGCATCCGGTGAGGCCTCTTCCTGCTGGCTGATGGCACAGAGAAGCGTCATGAGGAAAGACAGAGTAAGCTTTCTGGCTTCAGTCGCTTCCTCACAGAACCAATGATGAAATTACGGGAGGGCCTCCCCCACATGGCCTCATTCATCTTAGTTACCTCCCAAAAATTTCACTTTCAAATATCACTAGGCTATGATTCTGAAGATGAATTCCAACACATAGATCATAGGAACACACCCAAACCAGGAATAGTGTAAGTGAGTTTTTAAACACAGGGTCCATAAACAAGCTCACTAATCTGTAGATTTCAGTAAAATATCACAGGTCAAGAAGTCCCAGTAAATAGCAACATCATTGACCAATTAGACACAAATAATCAAAACTTGATAGAAAGTCTCCTGCAACTGGGGCTATACAATAAATTTTATGGGGAATGAAAAATAATAGAAATTTTTATGCCATATGCCAGGTATTTTAACTCCTCTGATAATCCCTGACTAAAGAACATCATTAGATCTTAGTAAATCAAACTCACTGGTTAACTGAGTTATCTGTGCAAAAAATGCTGTGTAATAAAAATATCATCATGGAGCTCAAGAGATGACTTAGTAGGTAAGGCACTTGCCTGCAAAGCCTAAGGACCCAGGTTCAATTCCCCAGTACCCATGTAAGCCAGTGGCACAGGTGGCACATGGGTCTGGAGTTCATTTGCAGTGGTTGGAGGCCCTGGAGTTCCCATTGTCTTTCTCCTTGTCTCTTATCTCTCTCTCTCTCTCTCTCTCTCTCTCTCTCCCTCAAATAAATAAAATATTTCAAAACAATCTTTCATCTTCCTCTTTAAAAATATCACTATGTGTTATGTGTCTCTATTTTCTAGCTCATTCCCTTCCCTGAGGACATGATAATTGTTAAAGAATAGCTGTGGCCATAGAATGTATTTTTAAACTGTAGCTCTCAATCTAGAAAATTTAGAAGACAAAAATAACTTCTCTGAAAAGTGATAAACTTACATGGGTTAGGCATAAGACAAACTTGCTAAGGTCTATGTGTGGGGAAATAAACAGAAAATGAAGGATCGACCTTGAAGATAAAGGTAGGAGCTATAAAGTCACTGAATATTACAAAAGATGAACCCAAGAGAACATGAAAACCATGTGTAGTAGACAGCCTTAGGTCTCTGGTATGAACTTCCAAATCAGCAGTTATGGAGGAAGGGATATTTCTTTGAAGCTTACAGATCCAGGAGAAGTTCCATAATGGCAGAAACTGGCCTGCTTTCACAGGTCCAGGCAGAGAGAGAGAAACCACAAGCCACACCAGCACCACCAACAAGCAAGCAAGCACGCTTAGGAACTCCAGACAAAGCCCAGGCGCTGTGCATATCATTAGACTGGAACCCCAAATCTACCTCCACACCTTAGGGCTGCAACCTAGCATCTGCCCAGTGACGCCTCTCGAGCCAGGTGGCTGCAGGTCTAAACTACAAACTTCAATGAAATCCTGAATATATTGGAAGCCATCCATTCAAACTACACATCATTCTAGATAATGACTATGGCAAATATAATAGAAATAAATTAAACATTTTTCCAAACTGATCATAATAAAGATCAAATCAATGAAATATTAGTGTCTTATATCTAGCAAGTAGTAAGGCAATGTCAATGCATGTTTACTATCCATATATACTATAATATATAATGTCCATATATATATACATCAATCCATTACAATAATCACAAACAGCCAAAGCTCTTCTTCTGGTGGTATAAATAAAAACTCAACAAATAAAAGTAGCAAATTAGAAAGTTAGAAAGTGAATGTTATAGATATAGATGATGAGATTTTTTCCCTTAAAAGTCTTTTCTATTCTTGTTATTGAATAGTATACATCTATTTTTTATAAAAGTGAATTCAATTGCTTTCTCTTGAATTTTAAAACTACTCCACTATGTAATCTAGGCTGATCTTGAGCTCAGATAAGCACTTTTTGAGGGGAAGAAGGATGCTAAATTTTGAACCCAGGGTCTTGTGATTCCTGGGTAAGTGCTTTCTACCAGTGAGCTACATTCCCAACTCCTATATGATTCATTAACAGAAACATGGGAAGGTCATAGTAACATATGACAACAAATCTAAAAAATTGTTTATATTTTCACAGCATAAACAGGGAGTATATTTCTTGTTCCATTTGGCATTATGTTTGATGCCTGTCCTCATTAGACACCTAACCAGTAGAAGCCTGGATTAAATGTGAATTTCCATCACAAAGTACTATAGACTGGGAAGGTTCAAAAGAGATTTTTTTTTCCCCCTCAGCTCTAAAGGTAGGAAAGCCAAGGTCTAGTTGTAAACTCATTCAATTCATAGTGAAGGTTCTCATTCTATCTTTTAGATATTCGCCTAACTGTGTCCTTGCCCAGCAGAGAACAAGAGAGGATAGGAGCTCTCTAAAATTATTTTGAATAACTACATTAATCCCCTGTTATCAGGCCACTATCAAATGATCTCATTTAGTATCAGCTATCCTCTTTTAAGCTGTTTCTCTAAGTACTGTCACATTGGCCAAAATAGTCCAACTTTAGAAGAAGACAGTTGAGTCCATAGAGGTCCACAACCATGGAATCAGGGAGCATCCAAGAAGAGACAGAGGCTTTTGCAAGAACCTCAGTGATCTTCGCTTTGATCTTTGTCAGCCTCTCTCTAAGCTCTCTCTTAATCTGTGTTTGCCAGTCTCTGATTCTTTCTTAATGTTTCTTCTGCCTTTCCCATTGTTGTGTAATCCCAAACACATTACCTAATTTTCATAGTATGAAACGAAGCATAAGCAAGAGGGAACTGAGAGATGGGGATTTTAAGAAGCAAGCTCAAGATTATAGAACCTGTAAATAGCAACAATCAAGGCAGCTTCTTGGGCCTTGCACTCTAAAGCAAATGGAGCCTTAGCTTGCAAAGTGCTATACAACATACACATGTAAAATATAGAGAATTATTCACTACAATGTATAACATTTAAATCTCCATCCCCTCAATGATCAGATCTTCTAAAAAATGTATCCCTAATAGCACTTCATTCCCTGAGAGTCACAGTCTTATAACACATTAAAAGCAAATTGCTAACACTAATGAACACTTCAAATAAGTACCTACCTATACTGACTTCATTTTTATATCATCATATTTTATTTTCTTCCAAATGAGATTATCTTTCATCATACATATAACTTCTATAAACAGAAATAAAGATTCAAAACAAAAGGCTTAAGTCTATCTGATGACAATAAGAGGAAAGACTCCACCTATCTAGTTTTCAAGGTGATTTGTCCACAATCAATCACCTGCTGTTTGTCTAATCTTATGACTCATCTATGACTTTCTCAAGGGGTCACCTCTTTGAAACATGAACATCAGGAAATAGTCCTTCTGACTGCCAATTTCTGTGGAAGAGGAGGACCCAACTTTAGTACGTGCCTTGTTCCAAGATCCCAATCTACTTTCTGGCTTATGTTTGTAATAACTGTGCTTTGGCTAAAGCTAATACAGGTGATCACTCCTTGGGCTAGGAAAGCTGTGATGAAGCATATGTAACAAATAGTGTCCTCTAGGTCTCCTTTGGTAAGGATCAGTTGCTGTCTGTCATGCAAACGTGCATGGTGTGTATGGCATCATATGTTCCTGATCCTCTAGTGAGTTAGATTCCTTGCTTGACTTCCAGTCCCTTGAGAAGTTGCCTGCCCTGTTCATTTCATTCTTATTTAACATTCATGCAATAATACAATGTATTTCTTTGTTTACTACCTTTTGTGCATAGATTATCTCACTTGGGAGATTTGTGAGCTTTTTAAAATATGTATATATTTTATACCAGGCTGACCTCTAACTCACAGCAATCCTCCTACCTCTGCCTCCAAGTAAATTAAATTAAAAGAGTGCATCACCATGCCCAGCTATATTTTCTTAATATTGCACACAGATTCCCCACACATACAGTTGTTGTTTAATTTGTTTTCAAATTTATTTTGTACTTCTTTTATTATGTATGCCTTTAATATTATTAACTTCGTCTAAATATTACACTTGCTCTGAAATAATGCAGAGGAATTCTACTTAACAGTCACCCACTGGATCTCTTTGTGCCATCTCTAATCTGAGCACATAGGGATTGGGAACAGGGGCTTATGCACAGTCACACAGCTGTATGTCATGCGCTGGCTTACTCTACAAACAGTTTCTCTAACTATTGGTGGATTCAACAAGATTTTCAGTATAGTCTTACTTCTTTTCTCTCCCACCCCTATGCAAGGGTCTGTCAGAATTACCTACTAAACCCTTGAAAATAAACTAAAAGTGGCTAAAGATGAGAAATATCCATGAATCTCTAGGGAAGAGAAATGTGTTGGAGCCTAGAAGGTTGAGTATGCTTCCTCCTCATGCCTTTCTTCCCCAAAGGTGTCCTTACCATTTCTAACTTCCTCAGGCCAGGAACGTAATGGCTGGGATCTGATTTGTTCTTTCTATTCTCTTTCCTATAAGAAAATAATGTAGAAATGAAATTATTCTCTTTCTTAGAAACTTGGAGACACCTGAGATGACATGTGGACTGACCAACTTGGCGACCACCCAGTAAGTTTCCACTAAAGACCCAAATCAGGGTCTCCATGGCATTCGCATTTCTAGGAATGTTCTCTCACTCTGTAAGAGCTCTGTCTTACTTTCTTTCTTTGAGTCTCTATTATAAAATCTTCCTAAACTCATGTTTGGCCTGTGGATTTCATTCTTCAAAATTCATTAGACAAGAACATGGAGGCTACTGACTCAGTGGAAGGTTGTGTAGGCCATGTGTTAGATAACCTAACTCCTGAGCTGCAGCCCAACCAAGACCTGAGAAAATCTCTGTCACCCTCAGAGATGCCCCAAATTCCCATATTTCTACTCTATCACAAATTCCCTTTGTCGTTTATTTTTTAAGGTTGTATGCTTTTAAAAAGTATATTAGGGCTGGTAAGATGTCTCAGAAATTAAAAGCACTGGTAACTTAAACACAATAGCCTCTAGGACCAGAGAGCACAAAGTTCAACTCCCTAGAATCTACGTAACCCAAGAGCAAAGAAATCACTGGACTTCCTAATAGACAGAAGCTCTGGATTGAGGAAGATACCCTGTGTCGAGAAAATATGTATGTGAGAAATAGAGAGGACACTGGATGTTCTGTTGATGCAGGATTTGGGGTTCAGAAGGAGCCCCGCAAGCTATAAACCCCAAGTTTTGTGTTCTTTCCTACCTTTAATAAAGAATCGATAAAGACAAACTCAAGAAGGATAAATTATGAGTTATTAAGTTTATTTAGGGGAGAAATCACAAATTGTAGGGTTTAGAAAACACCCTCAAATGTGGAAACATTGCATAGTTTATAAGGTTCGTTTAAAAGAAATTGAGGTGGGGGGGAAGAAAATTAGAGTAGAGCTACAAGCTCATGGATTTAAGAGAAACTGAGGCTTTTAAAGAGAAATTAGGGTAAAGCTTCAAACAAATGGATTTAAGGGAAATTAAGTTTTTGTTTTGGTTTGTTTTCTTTTACAACAGATTACATTAAAACTGTTGACATGTGGTAAGTAGAATCTAGGCGCTTGTGTAAGAAACTTGGGAAAAACACACACATGGTAGATTCAGAAATCAGAGGAAAATCATGCACGTAATCAAAGAGAGAAGTTCCCCCAAACTATAAAGCAGAGACAAGCAGAAAAGCCATCCAAGCCAAGAAACAGTTTTATGCTGTTCTCTCACACAGCCTGGCTGGGTGGGGGACAAGCTGGACTCGTGTGTATCCCTGTGGCCCAGGGGAAGAGACTAGGCCGGCTGAGAGCAGAGACAGAGCTGAGCTGAGCCGGAGCTCATTGAGCAGGGCAGGCCAGAGCAGGAAGAAGGCAGGTGCCCTTATAGGTCAAGGGAAGGCCTGATTGGTTGGTAGGCTGAGGGCGGATCCCTGGGCCAGCCCATCCAGGGCTGCTTGTCTAGGTACTAGGCTGGACTGGGCAGCAGGGGACACTGTAGTTCAGTCTGCACTCCATGCCAGGGCAAGGTGGCATGTTGGGCCGTGTGTCCTGGTTCTCTTTGGGCTTCAAGCCCTAATCGATGCTGCCTAAAAACAGCTAGTTTTCTCCTATCTGCCTTCACTATTCTGCTCTCTCTCTCTCTCTCTCTCTCACACACACTCACACACACACACACTCACACACACACACACTCACTCACGTATATCACACATCTGCAAACATACATGACTAGACCAGCCGTCACATACACCACATACATACTGCACAGAACCTGTTTCTGGTTGGGTGTTTTGCTCCAACAATAAGAAAGCAATTGCTATAATTTAGGTAGTCAATTTTATGCTTAAAGATAAACATGAGATTAAATTTTTGTCAAGGTCAGCCACCTTTACTCATCTCTTATCACTTAAGATCCAAATCTCTCACCTTCACTCCAGAGTAGAACTTAAAATTTGGAGTTATATGTCAGTAATTCCTAGTCAAGGTTTTTACCCAAGATGATCCAGTAAATATATCCCTGCCTTTACTCAGTTAACAAATATGACTGATGCTTATAGTCAGCTCAGCAATTATTATGTTAGAGTAAATCCAGTAAAGGCAACTGCAACTTAGTTTTCTAGCAGCATAGATAACTCTTAGGCATAAGACACACTCCTTATTTGTTGCTAATGACTGAATCTAGACCTTCAGGAAAGCTAAACAAGTGCCTGTCACCTATCTAAAAATATTTTGGAAGAAAATAAAAAGCACAGTTAGAGAAATGCATATAGGAAACATTTTCTGATTTTAGGGATTTTAGAAGACAGAGGATTAAAGAGTACATAGAAGGGACCCAGAAGGATGACAGAGAATGGAGTAAGCATGACATGGGATGCAAGGATTGTGGGGCATCAGAGGAAGAGAGCAAAAGCCAGAGAACAGGAGGTCAAAGCACAGGGGTGATGGGCTGAAGTCGGCCGGGTTCAGATAGCACAAATCCTTCTAGGCTTTAGATAGCTCTATGCAGTTTACCTTTGAAAATAAATTATTTTTAAACTGTTGAGTTCTCTCCCTTCTATTTTTCATTTAAATATCTTCTGCCATACTTATGCTCTCTTTGGAAGCTTGAGATTTCCAAAATCTTGTTTTCCAGTAAGATCTTGCATTCTCCAGTCAGTGACCCATTTGCCAAATTCCCTCTAGTTCTCTCACTCAATATACTTCAAACTAAACCTGTTCTCTCTCTCCCTTGAATTCTCAGGAAAAGAAGTCCCATGAAATGAAATGTCAACAATTAATATTCAGTAGATGGTTCCACCCATTAAATTCTTACGGAATATTTCAAACTGCTAATGAGGGAGTCAGGTAGCTTAGCTTGTTAGTTAAGGTGAGTGGGCCCCTGAAAGTAAAACCCAGGGATGTCTTTGGGTTTTAGTGGAGATCAGAGAGGAAGCTGGCTTCTCCTTATCTCTTCTCTAGATCAGTTTTTCCACAAACAACCTGAGCCACTCCTGGGAGGGAGAGAGCCCTTTCTTAGAATTTAAATCTAATCCTGACATTGTGGTTGGTCAAGTTGACCCCACACCCCAGAACTTGAAATCATGGCTAGCCTCTTCTGAACCAGCCTGTAACCCAGAGCAATCAGCTGTCTCTCTGTCTCACCTGAGCCAGAAGGCAGGACTCACCATCACAAAGTTATAAATACATTTACCAGGGGAAATAAATTTAACAAGCTCTCTTGGCCGGTTCCTGAACTTTGAGGCTCTGGTAAGGTTCCCTCACTGTGACCCTGTCCGGCAGCTATCATCTACTGTGTGCTGTGACTGTGTGCAAAGCACTTGTCTGGGCATCATTATCTAGCTCATGTATACCAGCTACGATTTTAGAGTGAAACACTAAGGCTCAGAGAATCAATGCAATTTTCCAGGCTTGGTGGACACACATGTAATTCTAGCACTGAGGCGACTAAGGCAGAAACACTGTTTTGAGTTCAAGGCCGGTTTGGGTTACATAGTGAGTTCAAGGTCAGTTTGAGCTAAAGAATGACTCTCAAAAAAAAAAAAGAATTTAGAATCGAACTATGAATTATTTGATTCCATTTGGTCCTACAATTACATAATTTTTGGCTAGTTTACAAAGCACAAAAATTCCAACAGATATTTAGTTTACAGAAATTTTTAGAAATATGATATATTCTAAAGGTAAATAAAAATTGTATAGTGACTTATTATTAAAGTAATAATATTATTAAGTAATAATATTAAGGTAATAATAACCCAGAAAAGAATTTCTCCTTCATTGTTTCAAAACTAAAACTACTTATCATAATGTACCGGTAGTTGTGTGGGATGGGTTCCTTGACACCACGGTAACAAGATCTATCGATACTTGAGTCTCTCATGTCAAAATGGTGTAGTATTTACAAATACTCTCCCTTTTACTCAAAATCAAAACATTAGAGGGACTGCCAGGAAGGGATTGATGGCTGAGAAAGTCTCTCGGAGATCCAGATAGCTGACTCTGGATGTAGATTCCACAAAGCGATTAAACACTTGGTAAAAAGCAAACGAACAGACAGACACTGGGGTTCAGGTGCACAAGGACGCCCATCATGTCAGAACTGGAGCAGAAACACACACCAAGTGCAGTTCCCTAGCAGCCCTCCAGAAAATCAGCCTCACTGAGCTAAGAAAATGGCTTGGTGGTTAAAGGCGCTTCCTTGAAAAGCCTAGCTACCGGAGTTCCATTCCCCAGGACCCACGAAAAGTCAGATACACAAAGTGGCGCATGCATCTAGAATCTGTTTGCAGTTCCAAGAGGCCCTGGTGTGCCCATTCATTCTATTTTTCTTTTCAGTTCTTTCTTTCCTTTCTCTCTCTCTCCCTCCTTCTTCGCCTCTGCCTTTCTCTCTTCCACTCTCTCTCTCTTCCTGCGCTTTCAGCTTTTGTTCTCAAGGGCAAGGGTCCACGCAAGGTCTCAGTACATCCTTCACGGGCCCTCCTCTGTCCCTGGGGCACCACACAGGACAACTTTCTCCAGTGCCCATCCTGGTCCCTAATCTTTCCCTCAACACCTAGTTCATAGCCCTTAAATGGGCGCAAAATATATGTGATCTCAGCTCATGCATTAGCCTAAATTCAAGCTGCAGCAACTTTATAAAAGCTTGACCTGAATTAATTTTTAATGCGTTTGGAATCACAGCCCCACAACTGTCTCTGCTGCGGATAAGCCAGTCCATGCATTACACTCCCTCCTGAGGGTGGCTGTTTTTCCAGCCATTTCACTTTTTTGTTTGCCCTGCCATTGAACTTACCTGAAGTGCTGGAAAAAAAAAAAAAGAATTTAGCTCATTCTTGTCAGGATGAAAACAATGCTCTTTCTGTCAATGGATTGAAACTTGTTTCTCCTGGCTTTTAGTTTTATGTAAGAAAATTGCTATGTGCCTTAAAAAAAAAAAAAGTTTAAATCCGCTCCAATCTGGTTTGGTGTATTGTCCCAGCAATGAGATGATAACTAATGGTCAGTCTACGCACTTATCAAGATTATTCTGTCAGTCCAATTTTGTAAATCATTTGTGAAATATTCTATACATGTAGCATTATCTGCATGTTGTACCCTTTGAGATCACTTCTACTGTCCTTTCCAGTTTGGTTTACTCAAAACAATTTGGTTATACACATGTATTTGAAATCATGTTCGAGAAAACAGGTTACCTAAAGGAAAAGATTGTTTAATGACAACAATCTACCTTCTGCACATGGTAAATAATATAAAAAAACAAGGAATTTATCTATAATATCACAATCATAGTTGATATATATTCTTGTGCATGTTTAAAACAAATAATCTATATAAATTTAGAAGCAGACGATATTGAAATTTTTGAGACATAAAGTCAAGCTACTCTGGAGAAGCATAGTATTCTTGTGCAATTATTTACAGTTTTAAAAGCCTGCCTACGATGATGCATCAATTACTGTGTTAGTTTCCAGGAATACAATGATTAATATTTTATCCTTGCCCTCAAGCGCACCTATTCTTCTGGGCAAAAATTTGACATTAAAATGTAATTACAATTCAATTTCACAAGGAATACAATGAAAGGGATCACGGAGAATGAGTTTACTAACTCCAAGAGAGTTAAGGAAAGTTTTTTTTTTTTAAATGATAAATTTGTGCTGAGAAGGTAAAGTAAAATTTGAAGTTTACACTTTGAAAATAGGAAGCAAAGTAATCCCAAACAAGTCCATGTGACAGATGTGTGAACCAGCAGGGCTTGAATAGTGAAGACCTACGTGGTCCATGACTAAAGCAGATGATTTGGAGGCACTTTCTCAAATCTAGTCACGGCAGTAATGTTGGGCAGCCAATATTACTTTTGCATACCTCACTTGTGTTTTATGGGGTATTGTTCTTTGTTATTAAGACATGTTCAGTTAGACCTTTTCATTCTTGAAGTGCTAGCTTTGATGACTTTCATTCAGGAATTTGCCCATCCCTGCATATCCATCATAGTGGTCCCATGGACTATCTCTATTCTTGCTCTTCCATGGTAAATTCTATTCAAGTAACATTACTGACATAATGACTATTATTCTCTCTAAAATATCAATTTTCAGTTTACCATTACTTCCAAATATGTCTTAATTTTCTGCAGCTATTTATATAGTATTTTAGGAAGCCCATAAAATATTGTTGTTTAAATTTTTCTACTTGGGAGCTGAAGAGATGGCTTAAACCACTTAAAGTACTTGCTTGCAAAGCTTAAAGACTCATTTTCAATTCCCTAGTACCCACCTAAAGCCTGATGCATAAGATGCACCTGGAGTTCATTTGCAGTGACTCTGTAGAGACACTGATGCTCACTCACTCTCTCTCTCTCTCCCTCTCTCCTTGAAATAAATAAATAAATAAATATTTTTAAAGCTATATTTTGGGGCTGGAGAGATGGCTTAGCAGTTAGGCGCTTGCCTGTGAAGCCTACGGACCCCGGTTCAAGGCTCAATTCCCCAGGACCCACGTTAGCCAGATGTACAAGGGGGCGCACGCATCTGGAGTTCGTTTGCAGAGGCTGGAGGCCCTGGCACGCCCATTCTCTCTCTCTCTCTCCCTTTCTCTCTCTGTCTCTCTCAAATAAATAAATAAAAATAAACAAAAAAATTAAAAATACTATATTTTTATTCTAACTCTCCTTATCCTGAAAAAAAAAAAATGAAAGGAAGCAATCTTAGAAACAAATTTTCTGTCTCCATTTGCTCCACGTGCATTACAAAGCAAGCTTCCATCTGTGAGGGCTCCATAACAGGCAATGGCTTTAACCAGGAAGGATCAAGAAGGCCCTTAAATGGAGGTCATCACACCCTCGCCATGCCTATCCCAGCTCGCCAGCCTGCATCAACCATGGGATTTAGTGCTGGCCCATCCCACCCAATCAGATCTCTCTTGAGTGCTCACCCTGCCCAGGGCTGGGTGGATTTCCTTCTAAGCCCAGGCCAATGGGCTGGGACACCTGGTGTAGGGGTGTCGTAGTGTAGTGGTACAAATTCTCCCACCCACCCACAAGAGTTGGGCATTTTTTTTTCTCTCTCTCTGTAACTCTCACCAATGTTCTCTGGGGTTTGGGATGGTTAAGAGATCTCTTCCACCCCAGCATGGTTGCCAGAGTGGGAAGAGACTTTTATTATGTCTTCACTTTTAATCTTTTTGGAAGCACCCTTTTAAAAAAAAATCCCTTTTTATGTTTTTATTTATTTTTTCTAAGATCCAGGTTCATTTTCATGGGCTCATGGGCTCCTGGGCTTCACGTGATGTATCCCTTTTCTCCCCACATTGCCTTCCCTTCTTTATGACCCACCAAGGTTTATCAATCCCCACATCATTGTAAGATCTGAATAAAATGTGGTAGTTTAAAAATAATTTTCTTAAATCTTGAATTGCCAATTCTTGGTTAGTTTGCAGATACGAACTCAGGGTTTGGGGTTCCAGAAAGCACCTCATAATCCCAATTCCCCCTGTTACACATCCAAGGCCTGTCCAAATTTTTAACTCACAAAAATCATAGATGAAATAAAATGGTCAGTTAAAGCCGTTACACTTGGGCTACTTTGTTATGTAACAATAGGTAGATATAGAGCAATTAATTTCTAAAAAGTTTTTTTGGGGGGATAAATAAAAGAGGGACATATATCATGTTTCTGTGATCCCTTCACACTAGTGTGCCACTCATTCGCTCTTGGGCTGGGAAAAAAACAAAAAGAAACTGATTCCATTGTTTGCAAGGAAATAATTTTTCTAGATTGCTTCAGCTATGAATATATTCTCTTATAAAACCTATTATTAATGAATGTTACTGAAATATAGCCTCATCATTTACAATTAGATTTTTAAGTTAATTTGTGAAAATATTATGTGGAAAAATATAAGGTGTTTATAACTTCTCTTTGCCTTTCATCCTTAAGTAATAAGAATTTCCTTTGTTTTTGCAGATCAGTCACAAGGCATTTTTGTTTGCTTTTGTTGAATGAGACCAAAGGGACAGATATAGTCCTAACAAAGGCAGGAGAAGTAAACAAATAACTCTGCACAAGGAAATCAAGATTGCTATCTATACCTATGTCTAGATATCAATCCATAAACTTGTAACAGGTATCACAGTTGTTTATGGATACTAAAAATAATTAAAACTGACTGCTACAATAAGCACAATTTTGAAAATTCACATTTTATAATATAAACACACAAATGTATATCAGAATATGGTATTACTTCTAAAGATAACAATAGTATTGTTCAACTTCTTGAAATAAGAAAAATGGATGAAGAAACTAGAATAATTGCAATTATATATCCATTAAAGTCTCTAAAAAATAAAGTACAACACACCAAAAGTGCAAGAAACTGAATGTCAGAATTAAAACACTTGTATTTATAAAATGAAAATAATAGGTGAAAATAGCATGAGTGGGAAATATTTGATTTTAAATGTAATCAATATTTATCAAATAATAGTTCTTTATATGTGACAATAGATTCATAAATACTTCATGTTATCTTTATATTCTCATGAGCACCAATAAACAACTGTTCATATTGAACATCATCATTTTCTGCATTAATGTATGTAATGCATTATAGAATTATAATGCTTTTACCAGGTATGCCAATTTCAATTAATAAGACATCAGTTGAGGGGCTGGAGAGATGGCTTCGCAGTTAAGGCATTTGCCTGTAAAGCCAAAGAACCTCGGTTTGATTCCCCAGGGCCCACGTAAGCCAGACACACAAGGTGGCACATGCGTTTGGAGTTGATTTGCAGTGGCTGGAGGCCTTGGCACACTGTTCTCTGTCTCTCCCTCTATCCCTCTTTCTCTCTCTCAAGTAAATTAATTAAAATTATAAAAAAGATATCAGTTTGCAGTGACCTTAGGACAACTCAGAAGGTATCATGGTGCTGGAAATAAATGACTGGAGTACTGAGTAATATCTCTATCACACCTTCCAAGGTCCAGGGTCCAATGCGGAAGAGGTGGCAGAAAGAATGTAAGAGCCAAAGGAAGGGTAGGACTCTTTACAACGTGCTCCCTCCAAACATAAAATGGCCTGGATATCCATGACGTCACAGTACCTGACACTACCTATTCAAGACCATCATAAGAGAAGGAAAAGATCATGATATCAAAATAAAAGAAAGACTGATTGAGATGGGGAGGGGATATGATGGAGAATGGAATTTCAAAGGAGAAAGTGGGGAGAGGTAGGGTATTACCATGGGATTTTTTTTATAATCATGGAAGATGTTAATAAAAATTGAGAAAAAAAGACAAAAAAAGATAACAGTTGAACTCTATTAATAATTCAATATTTTTATTTTAGAAAAGTTAATATGGGGGCTGGAGAGATGGCTTAGCTTGCCTGCAAAGCCAACGGACTCAGGTTCAATTCCCTAGCACCCATGTCAAGGTAGATAAACAAGGAAGCACACTGGCATGCCCATTCTGTTTCTCTCTCTCTCTCTCTCTCTCTCTCTCTCTCTCTCTCTGCCTCATTCTCTCCATCTAAAAAAATTGAGTATAAATTTAGTGAGGGAATGCAGACTATTCTGCCCCTTTCTACAAAATATCCACACTGTGGTCACTTTAAATAGTAAATACTCTTTAAGAGTTTCTTTGATAACCTGATGGAACAACCATTCATGAAGAAGGACAATTCTGATGCACTGAGTATCCTGGGAAATAAGCAGTAGTGACATTTTATCTGTATTTTTAGTTTATTTCCTTTACATTTTCCCTAAAATTAGGCATAAATTCAACAGACAGACAGGTTGCTAAATTTTGTTTTGAAAGCTAGAAAGCAACTAAAGAAAAAATATTGATCATACCGTGGAGACAAAGTAGAAAAGAGAAGCTTTGTGTCATCCATTTTATAGGTCACAAGTTCTATAATCCACATCATTCTGTCCATAGAGATGGCAGGACAAATTAAATCAGAATTTAAATCTCAAATTTGATATAATCCATCTGAGTACATAAAACTTCAAACTTCCATCATGCCAAATATACCATCTTAAGTAATTTGTTTCTTTATCATTTTTATTTGATATTTGTTCTGTGACAAACCAAGAATCAATATTGATTTACTTGGAGAGTCTAATTTCCATCAGTATCTTTCAAAAATCTTTCCTGACAAAAATAGAAAATCATAACGTGAAATCATGCTGTTTAAAAACTATCTGTAAATATCAAATGGCTTACCTGCACACAAATTAAAGTTCTGGAAGAAACATGTCAAAGTGACTTCTATATCAATGTAGTCCACATACTGACAGAGAAGTCTAGCAATCAGAGACACATTCCCAATTGCATGCCTCTGATAAATACACAGGGCACAATAGTTTCTGCAAACTTCTCACTTTAAGGAATGAGGACTTACCATAGAAACTATCTTTATTAACAGAAAATGTAATCTTTTGTTTTATTTCTGTGACTATGGAAAATCTTCAAGTTATCTTTCAGAAAAAAGTGTTCAGTCTCTGTTTCCAAATTCTTCCAAGTAGCAGGAAACCCATTTTAGAGATTCCTCTTGTACAACTCTATGCCATGGAATTATAGATGAGTTAAACATGAACCTTGGTCAGTGGGGCAGAGGCTAACAGTTCAGAGTTGTTAAGGACGTCTAAGAGATATTTTTGGAGCCATTTTACTTACATCATTTGGGGAGGATATCCTTCTTCATTTGAGAAAATAGGAAATCCACAATTCTCACCATTCAGCTGACAACTGAAGATCATTTCCTTTACAAAGTGAAAGGTGAGGAGGCGGAGGGTCAGTCAAAATTCAAAATAGTCTGAATAAGACATATGAAAATCTACTTTCTTAAATAATGGCATATCCAAAACCCATAGATTGTTACTAGAAAATTTTCAGTGCCTGGGACCAGATACCTTCCAGTGAGTTGTTAGCCAGGGAGGACCCTGTTGCCTCCAAAACATTATAGGCTATTGCCAAGGCCCTTTGTTTCCCATGAGAAAGAGATGGTAAGACCCTATTGTTAAAGGCTTCACATGTCTGAGCAGCACTCACTGAGAAATCAAGCTGGTGCTGAGCAGAAAACCTTCTCCCTGTAGCCCAGCCAACTAAAAGCTGGAAAAAGCTGCACAGTATGTAGTCTTATGGGAGACAGAAGTCATCAGCGGTAAAAACAGTGGACACTGGAAACCTCAAGTTTGGCCAGACAGGCCACATGACTGAATGAGTGCAATAGTGGCATGTCTGCTCTGGGGGAAACCAACTGTTCTCCAATTGGACTGAGGGCCCATTCTATGGGAGGGAATATATGCCTGGTACTGAAACCTAATCAAAAGCTCTCACCAAATTTCCCTGAAAGCACTATACTTAATGTTCATACTCATATATTAATGCTACTCTCACTTCTGGTTAGAGAAGCTTCTCTTTTCAGATGGCGATGACCACTGGGATGACCCAAAAGACAACATAGTGCTGAGAAGAGGAGATGGAGGAGTGTCCAGCACTGAAATATGTCACACCCTCCAAGGCTCAGGGTCCATTGCAGGAGAGGTGGCAGAAAGAATGTAAGATCCAAAGGAGGGCTACCACTTCTTATATACAATTGTCCAGACAGAATTTGGCCTCGATATCCAAGACCTTGCAGTGCCTAGCAATACCAACACAAGACCCTCATAATACGAGAAAAAGATGATGATATCAAGTTAAAAGAGAGACTAATGGGGAGAGGGAGGGTATATGATGGAGAGCAGAGTTATGAAGGAGAAAGTGGGGGAAGGGAGGGAAATACCATGGTTTGTTGTCTGTAAGTATAGAAGTTTTCTATATATATATATATATATCTGAAAATAAATGATGACAGGAGATATATATATATATATATATAATTTTATTTATTTGAGGGGGAGAGAGAGAGAGAGGAAGGGGTAGAGATAGAGAATGGCCATGTCAGGACCTCCAGCCACTGCAAACCAACTCCAGACACATGTGCTCCCTTGTGCATCTGGCTTATGTGTGTCCTGGGGAATTGAAACTGGGTCCTTTAGTATTGCTAGCAAGTGCTGAGCCATCTCTCCAGCCCCAACGTTTACATCTTTCTTTTTAATTTTTTTTTGTTCATTTTTATTTGTTTATTTGAGAGTGACAGAAAGAGAAAGCAGCAGATAGAGAGAGATAGAGAATGGGCGTGCCAGGGCTTCCAGCCACTGCAAACGAACTCCAGATGCATGCACCCCCTTGTGCATCTGGCTAACGTGGGTCCTGGAGATTCCAGCTTCGAACCAGGGTCCTTAGGCTTCACAGGCAAGTGCTTAACCACTAAGCCATCTCTCCAGCCCAATGTTTACATCTTTAATATCTTTTTGCTCTAAATTTTCTGACTAACACACTATTCTATTACTTTTAAATTCAACTTTGCTCAAATGTTCAGGAGCTTGGCAGAACATGGCTAACCTTTCTAGCAGGAGCCCAGTTCTAACAAACTTCTTTCCTTCCCCTTTGAAACTTCATAAGTCAAGCCCTCTTAGTCCACAATTCATTCTGCGTTTAGTATGTTCAAACTGTTACCAGAAAAGCCCATCAAGCTTACAAACAGAGGTACAGAGTGCAAGGACAAGAACCTCGTACTTACAACACTGCAAAACTACACCAGTAAAAAGTACCATATCCTTCCAAATTCTTCCCAAAACCATGCTTCACATGATTCAAACTCACACACTCATCAGTTTCATCAGCACAAAAACCCCACTTCTCAGGAATGATTTCCTTGCACTTACTTTGTTGCTGAGACAAACACCCAACCAGAAGCGACTCATGGGAGGAAAGGGCTTATTTCAGGCTTACAGATTCCAAAGGAAACTTCTTCATGGTGAAAGATGCTGGATCGTTTTATCCATAGCTAACAGACAACAGCCAGCACAAGCTGGCACTGAATACACCTTAGGCCTGGACTTCAGACCCATCATCAGTGACACACCTCCCCCAGCAGTGCTCCACCTGCTGGAGACTGAGTAGAAAGCTTAATCAATAATAGCTGCAGGTCAGCCGGGTGTAGTGGCGCACGCCTTTAATCCCAGCACTCCAGAGGCAGAGCACAGTGAGTTCGAGGCCACCCTGAGACTTCATAATGAGTTCCAGGTCAGCCTGGACTAGAGTGAGACCCTACCGCGAAAAAACAACAACAAAATAAATAGTCAAAAAAATAATAGCTGCAGGTATGGGGAACTTTTACACTGAGACCACCACAGGTACAGACTATGATTTTTTTTTTTCTCATAACATACCCATTTGAGCAGAATTTATTGAAAATGCAAAATTTCATCCTCCTATTGAATTGTCTTGGCATAATTATTAAACACAAACATAAGAACATCTGAGTTAAATGACATACACGTTTAGAATCTGTGACTATGATGCCCTACTGACTCTGTCCAACCATATTTCTGCCTTGGTGAATGCTGAGTGGCTGTGACTGTGCTTCCAGCCCACAGTCTAGAGACATTCTGCTAGCCAGGTTTCAGGGCATAGTGCCATGACACTTGTTCTGGGTTTCCTAAATGTGTAGTTTACAGGGCCTGGGTAGCTAAGATGGCAACCTATCAGGCATCTACTTTATTGTTTATTTATTTTCCCTTTTTACTAAGAACTTTGATAAATGAACGTCCAGTAATTTTATCAGGTCCCCATCCTTTTATCCTTTTTGGTCCCATTGTCCCTCACCCTGTACCTCTGAGACCCCTCCTCTTTCAAGGTGTTTCCTCCTTTGTCTGGTTGTCTCATTATTCTTTTGTCCTCCCCATGCTCTATACCACAATGTGAATGGGCTCAGAAATGTGCTTGCCATAGCCATTATAGGATCATGAACGCACCAGAAGCTCATGTTGGGATGAGCAACTATGTTCCCTGTGACTCTTACATTCTTTCCACTCTCTCTTCCTTAATGTACCCTGAGCCTTGGAGTGGGGAGTAGTAGACTTTTTTAGTGTTGAGCTTTTGACAGCCTCTTGTTTTCTACTTTGATGAATTTTGATGCTCCTCAGTGTCTACCACCATCTCCATAGAGATAGTTCTTTGGCTCACAGGAAGACCAGCACTCATATTCTTCCCATGACTACCTCTGCAGTGTTCCCTGAGCCCTGGCAGGTTAGATAGAGATGAATTGTCCAGTTGTAAGATCTATGCTATTTCTTATTTTCATTTGAAGACATACTACTGAGAATCAAGTAAAATACCTATAGACCCCAGAAAGAAGCTTACACTAACCTTAGGCTAAACAGTGCCATCAAACAGCCTTCTAAGTGAGTATATGTAAAGCCTGTGATTAATCATGGTATCATTTTTTGATTAAAGAATCTTCCTCTTATTGTTGGCAGAAAATACTGGGTGGATCCAAGACTCATCAAAATGACAAGGAGTCTATTTTTAAAATGGCTCTCACTTTTGCCTGGTTGTGTACTAGGAAGAGAAGTGCTGTGAGATGCTCACAGTACCTCACCAATACTGACAGCATCTCTCCTACCTCTTCTTGTGCAAGGCATAACTGCTAGCTGATATTCAACTTACACTGATGGTCCTTTGTGTCCTTTTACAAAGAGAAACAGTGCTTTGTTACTTGATAGCCATTACTTAAGCACATGATGTGCGGGTGCACCTACATTTGTGCACACACACATACACACATACTTTTCAGCAGTACCTCACCAAGTAAAATTAATGATTCAAGAACAATCATATCAGCCTCCTCTGATTTCTGTCCAAGAAGATGAGAAACTGCTTATATACTATATATTTTGTATATTATTATTATTTTTATATATTTATATATGATTATTATTATTAAATATATTATATATTCTAGGATATAAGGCATATCTAGATTTGTTATTTGTTATAGTTGCTCAGTGAGTGTTGACTATACTACAGATAAGCACAGAAACAGAATTTTTACTGAAATTTCATATTTCATAAATGTTATCTATGTTTGAGAAGCACTTCATACCATATTGGGCCTCCAAATCAAGGAATGTGATTCTCATCCACATGCTCTTTAAGAAACTCTGCTTCCTACAACCACACTAAGAGGGTTTTCTGAAATCTATCCTAGTAAAATGGTTTTAAAGATATAACCAAACCAAAACTTAATAGGACATTTATGATCCTTGTATTTTCAGCCATGCCTAAAATATTCCTAAATACTCTTATGATGGTTAAATTACTAGACAAGATTCAGTGCAATTTAAACACATTCTATCCACACACACACACACACACACACACACACACACATGCATGCATATACACCCACACACACACGAGATGCTATTCCAAACTGCTTTCTTCTCACATCGTCCTCTATCCTTTATCGCATCTTGCCCTAATGCAGTCTGCTAAAGACTCAAGCACAATTATTTGCAGTGATTTCTTGCTTCTTGACAGGCACCGAGATAGATTTTATAATGTAGTCTTTAGAAATAGGCTTTCAGTCATGCTCACATCAAGAACTCATCTTTCACTTTTTCCTCTCTTGTTTTCTCTGATACCCTAGGATACCAATATACTTTGTGCTGTGCTAAGAACTGAGGTTAGCAGCCCAGGTCATATCATTTACAAACACCTTGTTTCCTATTTCCACGCTTCCTGTTTATGAAATGGTATTATGTGAGTTTGCTCACATTTATATCCCTCTAAGCAGCCTTCCCTACTAGAAGGCATGTTTTCCAAAATCCAATATCCTGTCCACAATCAACTTAAGAATGTATGCCTGCTGAGTAACACCAGCTACATATGTTTGTGGATTATAACACTGTCCGGTGGGCTACAGGGATGTTTATCATAATACTTTTGACTGCTTTTCCTGCATATGATGTTCTCCATCTTGGAAAATTATGTGAAGCTATATAAATGAACCATGATAAAATCTAGCTCACTGAATTGTAACTATTCCAGAATCTATAAAGACACCTAGGTTAGAGTAGAAAGGTCAGTATTTTTTTTATTTACTTCCTAAAATTGAGACATTAGTAACCATATCATTCACAATGATTAGATAAGCACAATAATATCTTATCTTTTGTTTTACCTATACCGAGGAATTTTTCTTAACTTTGTATTTGTATCATGGTTATATGAGATGTGCCATGGTAAATTATCCAAAAATACATGGGATTGACCAAAACTATACTCCAAGAAAATAGAGGTATAATAAACAACATTTGAGGGTGGAAAAAAAAACAAACGAAAGTAGGAGCTAACACAGAACAGTATGAAACCAAATAATCTATACATTCATAGACCATATTTTAGACGATTGTAATTATGTCTTCAACACACAAGGTATAATATTCTCACCATTGAAATAGAGTAGTCATGTTCAACTAGAGTAGTTTTGAGGTAGAACAAGGATATCATTGTGGTCACCATGAGAAGTTGTGCATGTGTTAGTAAGCTGGATTTCAACAATGTGTATGCACTGCAAAATATCAGGATGAGCTGGAGTGTTGGCACATGTCCTTAATCCCAGCACTTGGGAGGCAGAGGTAGGAGGATCACCATGATTCTGAGGCCACACTGAGACTACAGAGTGAATTCTCAGTCAGCCTGGGTTAAATTGAGACCCTACTTTTAAAAAGTAATAATGAAGTTAGATAAATAAACAAATATCTGACTCTGAGGGCCCCCAAACAATGTGGACTAGTGCTAAGTCTCTTGAGTACTCACCAGAACTACATAATAAGATCCTATTACTGAAGACACCACGTGCTTTGGTTATTTTTCCTTATATGTAATTAAAATTCCACTATGTATATTTACCACATGATAATCAGCTAGGCCAGCTCCATTTTGTAAGTATTATGAATGTCACAATAATAAATAGGGAAGTAAAATATATCTATGATATATGTTGACTTAGAATCGTGTAACTCTATACCCTACTGGGTCATATAGTAGTTTAATTTCGGGGTGAATTTCCACACCAACTTCTGTAGTGTGCACATTAGCTTGCATGGCCATCATCTGTAGATGACAGTCTCTTTCCACACACATCTTCATGCATGGTCCTTTGTGTTTCTGATGCAATTCTGACTGCCTGGCATGGGATGGAACCTCTGTGCAGGTTTTTTGCTGTTGTTGTTTAGAATTGTTTTTATTATTAGTTATGTACACAGTGTGTGTACAGCCATGTTGTTACCATAGTTAGCCTCCTCCCTGTCCTCCCCCCTCCTCAGTAACCCTTTTCCTGGGGAATGTGGGTCGTGCATTGTGGGGGTAACCATCAGTTATGGGGAAAAGGCAATGTCTATGTGCATAATGACCCAACATGTGGCTCTAACAATCTTTCTGCTCCCTCTTCAGCAAATTTCCCTGAGCCATGTTGGGTTCATTTTAGGTCTACTTCAGTGATGAGGTCTTGGGAGCCTCTGTGTCTCTGGATATCTGGTAGGAGTTGAGTGTTCTCTGTGTTTATCTCCTTCACCCTTGTGCTGGTACCAGGTTCACAAAGAAAACAGCAATCTTGCTCATTTCCCCAATTACTCTTGGTTTCAGCTGGGGCCTTGGTGGGGTGCAATGGGCTGATTCTGACCTCAGGATCTGCATCCATCTGAAAAAGAGAAGCAAATTCTCCAATGGAGAGTGAAGTCAGTACCAGATAACTGGGATATCCATTATTATTTTAGAGAGAATGTAATAGGTGTAGGCCCTCTTGTAGCCCACGATTGGTGGGAGCTTGATAATGGAGAGCAGGCTCGTTTTTTTTGGATTTGCTTCTGACTTGTTTCCCAGCTCCAGCTATGGGTTCCATTCCTCTGAGCTGATCAGTTAGCCAAATCAAGGGCAGCTGGTTTCCCACCATGGCTATGCACCACTATTGCACTTGCATGAGCATCATGTCAGGTTGTTTGCTGCTGAGTGGCTTAGACCACGAGTTGCTTGGACAGATGTTGGTCATTTTCCCCCAGTCGCTCATGTAGCACCTCTGGGCAGTTTTAAGCTGCATTTCCCTGACGGCTATAGATGCTTCATACTTTTTGTTCAAATATTTATTAGCCAAACATTAGAAAATTATCTATTTTAGTTCAGTAGCTCATTCATGAGTGATTTCCTTTTTTGGTATTTAATTATTTACTTTTATTTTTGGCACATTCATATAAGAATACAATGCATTATTATCCGGCTTTCCCTAATTGCCCTCTCTCTTCCCTCTTTTCCTCCTTTGTTCTTATCATGAGATCCTCATCCTACTTTCATGCACTTTTTGTTCCTGCTTGTTTGTTTGATCCACTGAGTTAAATGGAGCTCATTTGCATGATCATGGAGGGGAAGTTACTTATTGGAGAATGGGCATCTCACTGGTAGCTACACCATTAATGGACACGATTCCTCTCTCAGCAATCATTAGTTGCCACTATTTATTCTGGGAGATGTGGAGTAGCACAGGACCTCTCCTCATCCATGATGAGATAGTGAAAGGATCAGTCCTGTTCAGGAAAGCAGACCTGCTGTGCCTCATGAGGGTAGCACACTTGTCATACCTTGAAGACAGCATTCTGCAGCCCCACTTCCCACCCTCTTGTTCTTGGATTCTTTCTGCCCAGTCTTCCTTGGAGCTTCTTGAGCATTGGAGAGTGTGGTTTGTATGTCATTGATAGTTTTGCCAACTATGAATCTCTGTATTAACCATTGATCTTTGTGTAAGCAAAATCCTGTGTTTGAGGTTGCAAACGGTATCAGTTCATAAGAGCAAACAGATATTTAGAAGGAAGTTTGACGTGTCCTATTAGCATGACCACAATATTGGGATCATTAATTGGGTCTAAGTCCTTAGCCACAAAGTTTTGTCCAGATTTATAGTGCCAGACATTATTTCCTTACTGTGGATCAAACTGAAACGAACAGGTGACTCTCATAACTTTCATGCCACTGTCGCACCATGGATGCATCTTGACCTGCAGGTTAGTTGTAAAGGACACAGCACAGGGTTGACATCTAGGCAGGATTACTGAAGACATTTCTCCCCAGCAGCCTTTATAGAACCTTCCAGCACTGTGACAACCAGCTAGTCATGAGGATGCTTCCAACTCCATTCCAGCTTGATTTTTCAATATTTTGCAACTAAAGGATGTGGTGTCTTCAACATACCATCAAGTTCTGGTGAGTGATAAAGCTCATTGGCAATGGCTTGTATTGTTTTGGGGTATCTCCAAATGAATTCTTTCTCAACACGGGTCTTGTTGAGAAAGAATTCATTTGGCGATATCCTATCTCTAGGATTGAGATTGTCCTATACCTACCTTTGGCTTCTGAGCACAGCATTCTCCATGCCCAATGTGGGCTTCTCAACCCCCTCTTGCCTCTCTGCAAGAATGCTGCCTTCTCTTACACCGCTTCGGAAATCTCTTCTTGCTTCCCTAGGCAAGAGCTCTGTGTTGTTTCCTTCTCTTATGTTCTGGGCTTGAGTCTCCCTTCTCTTCCCCCATCTTAAAGTATTTGCCTCCCTCCGTTTTATCTCCTAAAGATTTTTCTAAAACTATTTTATTTGTGTTTATTTATTCCTTTATTTGACAGAAAGAGAAAGAGAGAGAGAGAGAGAAATGGGCATGCCAGAGCCTCTAGCCACTGCAAATGAACTCCAGCCACGTGTGCCCCCTTCTCCATCTGGCTAACATGGGTCCTGAAGAATCAAACCTGGGTCCTTTGGCTTCGCAGGCAAACACCTTAACCACTAAGCCATCCTTCCAGACCCTAAAGTTTTAATCTATAATAAAATCTTTCTGAACCTTACCCTCTGGTTTGCGTATTTCATTCTTTGAATTCATAAGACAAGTATCTAGGAATACCCCAGAATTATCAATGCATTGGGATATACAGGTATATTGGCAGAGGGCTCCCCAATTTCCTGTATCACAATGGTGTATCATCTGTGCTCAGAGGGTGCAAGAAGAGGATTCTAGAAGGGAATCAAAGAGCTGGAACTTGAATGCTGCCCAAAAACAATGATGTGTCATGTGTGCTTATGGGTGAAGGGAATAGAAACCCTAAAGGGGATCTATGTGCTGGCCCTTATGTGTTGCTCCAGACAGTTCCCAGTCAAAATGTCCAGTCATGCTGGTTGAAGAGAAAAAGATCAAAATAAATTCTTAACTGATGAAAACACAGTAATATATTACAATCCACAAAATGTGAAAATGATCATAGAATGTACTATAAAGCTATAAATTATTCAGAGTATATGAGTAAATAATAAATTAATGAGATAAATGGATGAAGATGCAAAGATAGGTGAAAATAAAAAGAACTATTACATAGCTGAAAAGAAAAGATTAAGAGTAGAGAAACATGGAGAGAAAAAGAGAATGAGATACTAGAACAGATTAAAAAATGAACAGAGTAAAACAGAAAGAAAACTGAAAGGGATTTACAATAATGATGTACTTCAAAAATAAAATTAGGGGCTGCAGAGATGGAAAAGCCATTAAGGTGCTGGCTTACAAAGGCTAAGGACTCAGGTTCTATTCCCCAGTACTCATGTAGATCCAGGTACACAAGAGGATGCATGCAACTGGAGTTAATTTGGAGTGGCTAGAGGCCCTTGTGTGCCCATTCTGTCTATATTTGTCTCTCTTTTCTTCTCTCTCTCTCTCTCTACTTGCAAACAAATAAATAAAATTTAAAAAATTAAAATAAGATAAAAGAAAAGAAATTAAAAAGGGAAGATAAAAGTGGTTGCTCAATAATTAAAATGTGTAAACAAAATTAGATGAATTCACAGAGGAATAAAAATTAAAATATAATTTCTAAAATATGACATATTAAAATATTGCTAAATCTTTAATAAAAAAAAATAATAAATAACTAAAATGAAACACAATGGGAAACAAACAAACAACAACAACAAAGATGCTAGAGCTGTTTGTGTCTGGAGTCTCCAACACTGGAGAATTTTGGTTGTTTGTGAGAATAGTGGCCAAGTTAAATTTTAACTCTTGCTTTTCCTATGATTTATGCTGGTGTTGAGTTACACAACTGTTTAATGTCTGCCAGAACTGTCTTCCTTGCTGTGACTTCATTCTTTGCACACCAGAACCTCCGAAGATTTAGTTCTGGTTCCCTGACCAAACTGTGGTTGATTCCAGTTCTCAGTTCTCCAATGTAGCTGATTCAACATTATAGCTAGATGTTGTCAGCCCCTGACCTCTGAGTCACAGAGTATTATACCTCTCTCCCATTGACTGCCTAACTCAAGGAGGTCTCCTGAACCCACGACTGGCTGTGGCATGTGATGGCTGTAGGCATGTCCTGACGAAAGGATTGCCAATCCTTTCTCACCAGGGGGTGAACTGGCCTTCCCTATCAGGGAGCCATGCATTTGTACTTGCTTTCAATTCATTCTTGCTTTTTCCTCACACATTTGAGATATCCTATCACTGTCTTGTAAATTTCTGAAGACCTTATTTTCTCTTCATAATCATTTATTTATTTTTTCTTATACTGACTCTTCTCTTTCACCACATCTTACAAAGGCAGGGCTCTAGTCTACACTTTTTTACATTTCATTTATTTATTTATTTAAGAGAGAGAGAGAATGAGCATGCCAGGGCCTCGAGCTACTGCAAACAACTCCAGCCACATGCATACCTTGTACATCTGACTTACGTGGGTAATGAGGAATCAAACCTGGATCCTTAGGCTTTTCAGGCATGCACCTTAACCGCTAAGCAGTATCTGCACGCTCTTAGTCTACCCTGTTAAACACAAGGCAAGGGCAACATTTTTTAAGGGAATCTCAAGTTAATAGCCCTCAATATTCATACTTATTTATATAACAATTCAACATTTTCAAAGGATAATCATATCCTATATCAAAAAAGGAGTTGCAATTTAACAAAATTGACAATGTAGTTATTGAACATATAATTTATTGTTGGAATGGAAATAATATTCATTTAAATAATTTTAATAGCTTAAGTTTATTGAGCTCTGTGTTTATTTTCTAAAAAGTAGAAATCAAAGAAAGTATATATGTATATATATATATATATATATATAAGAGAAAGAAAGAGAGAGACCAAACACCAAACTCACTGAGTATTAATTATTAAAGTTACTCTAAGAAATTTTACTGAACAAGTATAAAATATGAAAACTGAATACATCATTTTCAAGATCTAAACACATAAAATTATACTGAGACTAAAATATGAATGTTCTGCAAATGTCTTTATTGCTAAGAAATAAAAAAAAATGCACAGAATGGTGTTCACATCATGGAAACACTTAGAAAAGGGAAATCAGCAATAACATCTCCCTCATCTGCTATTGAAGATTAGCTGTGAAAAAGGCAAGTCAGTAAAACAGAAATAATATAGTAAAATGATCATTTCAATTGATGCTTTTAACTAGTTCTTTATGAAGACTATAAATTAATAAACTCTTGCAGCCAAAAAAAGAAAACAAAGTTGAATAAAAATTATATACAATTCAGAATGAGAAACAATAAAAAATAATGAAAAAAATAGAGAAAATAGAGTACTTACAAGGATACTATTATATCTGTGCCTTTGGAAGCACATTATTGGAAATGTATTATATCCCTGTATGCCTGATTCACCATTATTCTTACAAGAAATTTCAACAGTTATAAAATCTCTGAGTTAGGAACAACAGAATTAAATTAATTTATGATAAATCTAATGGACAAATGGCTTAAGTAATTTATTCATAATAATGAAGCTATAAATCCTGATCTACTTATATTCCTCCCATTGTTTAAGGTTAACATCTAAAAATGTGTGTGTATGGTGTTTATACAGGTGTGTGTGTTCCCTGGTGTGCATGTAGAAGTCAGAGAATAACAACAGGTGTTGATTCTTGCTTTATACCTTGCTTGAGGCATGGTCTTGCTCAGGAGATGGCTCAGTGGTTAAAGGCATTTGCTGAGGCATGGTCTTGCTCAGGAGATGGATCAGTGGTTAAAGGCATTTGCTGAGGCATGGTCTTGCTCAGGAGATGGATCAGTGGTTAAAGGCATTTGCTGAGGCATGGTCTTGCTCAGTAGATGGATCAGTGGTTAAAGGCATTTGCTGAGGCATGGTCTTGCTCAGGAGATTGCTCAGTGGTTAAGGGCATTTGCTTGAGGAATGGTCTCTTGTTGTTCACCATTGTGTTCACCATGTGCATCTGGGGATGCTTCTATTTCTGACAACCACCATAGGTGCACTGGTGTTATGGACACATGCTGTTGTCTCCAACTTCTTGTGTGGGTTTAGGGATCTGAACTCAGGTCACTGGGAATGCAGCAAACACTTTAACCCACCAAGTCATCTCCCCAGCCCCTAAAGATTTTTGATTATGACATTGAAAGGTCTATTATGCTAGAATTGCAACTGCATGTATTTTTGAAAGCTTATCTTTGATTGATTTCTAATGACTTAAATTATGAAAGCACAAGAGTTAAGAATTTATTAAGTTTTAGAAAAATAATCAATAACAGCAGTGATATGTGCCAAAAACTTGTACCCTATTTTTACTGTACAAATTTAGCAAAATTAAGATTGTAATATAATAGACTATAGTACAGGTTGCATTTTCCAAATTGTAAATATGTGAAGCTAGATACTTTCCTAAGACTATTTAAATAATAAAGTCAAGGTCATATCTTGTGAAGGAAATATCAGCACTAGAGTCTGCTCCTGTGTATTCAAGCAGAAAAGATTATACAGGCCAGTTTTCTCTGGATGCCATTCTTAATAAAAAGGTTATCTCTCATTTGATATAATTAGAAAAGTATGTATAATGTCATCCCTAAACTCCAATTATATTCTGCAAAATAGAATTAGGTCAAATGTCATGGCAGATAGAAACAGTCTAACAAATGTGTTCAGAGATTTTGAAAATGACGACAAATTTCATTAATGTAGCAACATCTGTTTCAAAAAAGAAAGTCTGTTCTTTGAAGGCAAAAATGCCCAAAAGCAATAGAATTTCACAAAAAGTAGAGCTCTAAATTTAACTGAAAACTAATTCAATAAACCAAGAATCAAAAGGGCACTTTAATGTGAAGGAGTTCTTTAAAGCTACTTCTTAGTAATCTTAATTGCATTCAGTTAGCTCCAGCTTTTTCACAGCGAACTGACATCTTGTCATCTCAAAGGCCATCTGCTCAAGCCCAGTTTTTAATTGGTGACTCCAGTGAACTTAGAGGAAAGAAAATTAGCATAATCAAATTGATTAATGTGAACAACTTTGGTCACTTTTATTTAGTTACTTGATTTATTTTTTAATTTGAATTAGAGGCACACAGAATAGGATTAGGGTTAGGGTTGGGCCATAAAAATTATATACTAAATACTAATGGTTTCTCAGTCACTGTCTATGAAATTTTTAAATTTGGGATATAAATAATCAACGTAAAATGGATGTCACTGGAGACTCAAATGAAGAATATGATCCTAAATACTATTTGAGGAAATAAAATAGAAACTTCTTAAATTTGGTTAAAACACAAATTTACAAATTCAAAAGGATCTCAAAAGCTCAAATTAGATTAAGTTCAATAAATTTTTGCCTAGTTCAGTCATCCATATATACAGCATTAGAGCACTTAGATATATAAAGGAAATACTGATGGAACTAAACTGTAATGTAATAACCATAGGGGTTTCCACACAGCATTTCCATCAATGCATAATTCATCCAGCCAGAAAGTCCATGAGGAAACAGTGGATTGGTACGGCACCTAAGCCAAGCAGATTGAACAGATGTGCAGATAAAGCCCCAAATTATCATATCTTTTCTTAAAACTTTTTAAAAATTATAATAGTACCAAGTAATGGGGCACATGCATCTCCACACACACCACACCACACAATACATACAAACACAAACTAAAAGAAACAAAAATCTCTGTTTCCTACACAAGTTTATTGGCAAAACATCCATTAGATTAAAGTCACAATCAGTATCTTTCAGATAACTTTCTATTATAGGTTGAGTAACAGAAAACTTATAAGTAATTCTAACATCTTTATAAGGTCTTCTTTTGCAGTGAGTCTAAAAGTCACACTTGACATTATCACTGTAGTATTTTACATTTATGTTAAATATTTATTTGTCCCAGGAACACTAGAATTTAATCTTTAATGTATGGGTTTGTGGAAATTAATTATAACTATTCTGAAAACTGTTTGCCAGTCACTATATAATCCCAAATTATCCTTTTTACTTTCTTAAATATTCATGCAACTTCATCAGTTTGTCGTCACAACATTCTCATATCGTGTGTCATTACATATTGCATATTGTTTTCCCTCACTCTGATATGAACTCTTGAACAATGAAGTCTATGCCTTGTTTACTCATATACCAAAGACCAAAAGCAGTATTGATACGTGTCCATTGTGGAGATAATAAATGTTCCCTGCATATGGTATTTCCAACTTCAAAATATTTTATGGAATGCTAACACTGGTCCTAGAGAATAGAGCCTTGAACCAGGGTTCTTAGGCTTCACAGGCAAGCACTTAACCGCTAAGCCATCTCTCCAGCCCCCCTCTCTGATTTTATATTAAGGGCAAGGACCAATTTAAAGAGAAAAAGCCCCAACCCTATGGCCAGGGACCTCCTTCTCAAAAGCGTGATTTGGGTAATATCGAGGGAGAATGCATTGAGATAGAGGACTGTGAGAGGTACCTTCGCCGATGTCACGCCAATCCTAAAGGCCACTGTTAAGTATGAAACTCCCTGCCTAGAATGGCTCTCTGATGAGCCAACCTGGGTTGAATAGTGGCCTCTGCCAAGGGAGAAATTCGAAATCCTAAATCAGTTAGTAACAGAACAACTTCAACTTAATCACACCCGCCCCTCGCGGAGCCTGGGGAACACTCCTGTCTTTGTAATTCTAAAGGCCTCAGGAGGATGGAGGTGACTACAAGATCTTAGGGCCACCAATAAAGCCATGCTCATTTGGGGTGCCCCTCAGAGGGGACTGCCCCTTGTGTCAGCCATTCCAGCCAACCCCCCTTTCTTTGCTATTGATATTAAGGATTGTTTCTTTTCATAGCCCTACACTCCCGAGACTGACAACGCTTTCCGTTTTCGGTCCCCTCTATCAATAATGCAGGACCTGCCAAATGCTTTGAGTGGATGGTCCTGCCCCAAGGTATGGCTAACAGTCCTACTATATGCCAAGAAGCAGTTGCTATGGCATTAAGGCCACATTTAGATCAAGGACTTAATATCCATTACATGGATGACACCCTAGTATGGAAAGACTTCTCCACCTTACCAGCCGAGCTAAGGGATCAATTAATACCTTCCCTCATGGAGGCAAGCTTCCAAATTGCCCCAAATAAAGTCCAACTTATCCCACCCATAGCTTTCCTGGGGACAGAACTCTCCCTCACCTCTGCCAGGCCTCTTAAACCCACACTCTCCTTTCCTCAGAAGCTTACATTGGCCTTACTTCAGAGCTTTCTGGGGAACCTCAATTGGCTCCTGCCATGGCTTACTATCCCCACTAGTGATTTACAACCCTTATTTGATATGTTAAAAGGTGACAATGATCCCCCCCCAAGCCCCACAAGCCCAAAGGCAAAACAAGCATTAACTAAGATCAATAACATATATTATTTTTTCTTTTTCTTTCTGTTTTTTTTTCAAATTTTTTAAATTAACAACTTCTATGATTATGAAAAAATATCCCATGGTAATACCATCCCTCCCCCCACTTTCCCCTTTGAAACTCCATTCTCCCCATCTCAATCAGTCACTCTTTTATTTTGATATCATGATCTTTTCCTCTTATTATGACGGTCTTGTGTAGGTAGTGTCAGGCACTGTGAGGTCATGGATATCCAGGACATTTTGTGTCTGGGGGGAGCACATTGTAAGGTGTCCTACCCTTCCTTTGCTTCTTACATTCTTTCCACCACCTTCCACAATAGACCTTGAACCTTGGAAGGTGTGATAGAGATATTCAAGTACTTAGCACTCCGGTCACTTCTTTCCAACACCATGATGCCTTCTGAGTCATCCCAAGGTCACTGCCATCTGAAAAGAGAAGATTCTCTACCAAAAGTGAGAGTAGCATTAATATATGGGTATGGACATTAAGAGAAGTGCTTACCGGGCAGTTTGATAAGCATAGTATATACATTTAGCCAGAGAGCAGCAGACGTTACACCCCTCGGGCTCAAGACTACCCCTGAATAACATATTTTCTGATATGGCACTTGGCTGGTACTCACCACACAAGCCCGTTCATCTTATGATATTTAACTCCTCCCCAACTGTCATGGGAGTGCTATACCAACCCCACGGAGTCCTGGAATGGCTTCACACCTCCACTGGCAGTGCCCCATGCATATTAACAGAAATTGATGCCCTCATGGCCATGATCAAAACTGGGCAAGATTGGGCTCTCCAAACCTTGGGCAAAGAACCTGACACTATCATAACCCCCTTCTCCCTCGCTGACATACAATGGCTACTTAGGAACCACTCCCAATTTGCCATCAGCCTAATAGGCTTCCCTGGTCAAATTGACAACCACTACTCCAATGAAAAGTGGATTCCTGCATACCCCTTCTAAAATGGCTTCCACCTTGCCTCTTTTCAAAAACCAATCCCGGGAGTCCCCCCCCCCCATTTTTACATTTGGGGGAAAGAGAGGAGCAACGGTAATCCTTTACCACCCAGGGAATCTACCTCCCATCATCATTTTTAAAGAACTTCTTGACAGATCCCGCAATAAGGAACTGTATGCCATCTATCTGGCACTCCTTGAGGAAGAAGGCCCCTTTAATCTCTTCAGATAGCATCTATGCTGTTAATTTACTCCTCTGGTTTGCTCACTCACATATCTCACATATCTGATTAGATGAAAGCCCTCTTACATCCCTGCTGATAAAAGTCTCCAACCTCATTTGCAAAAGAAGTGTCCCCTGTTTGTACAACACATCAGGTCTCACAGCCCCTCACCTGGCCCTCTCACCAAGGGAAATGCATTAGCAAATCCAGACGACTTCGTATGGAGACCCAACAGACATCTTCCTGGCCACCCTTGAGGAAGCAGAAAAAGTCATGCTAACACCCACATAAACCTTAAGGGATTACAATCACACTGCCCTCTGATTCCCCCAAATCAATTCCAACGTATACTAAAAGCATGCCAGTCCTGTGCCTCACTAATAGCAACACCTGCCCTTCAGATGATGGGCACTAACCTCTGAGGCCTCAAGACCAATGGCCTTTGGCAGATTGACGTCACTGTCACTCATATTTCTCAATTCGGTCATCAGAAATGTGTCTTCGTGAGAGTGGATACTTACTCCCATTATATAAGGGCCCCGGCACGAACAGGAGAGAACTCAAAAAACCTTATACATCATATGATCTCTACCTTTGCCATCATGGGTGACCCCACCAAATAAAAATTGATAATGGCCCAGCTTTTCAGTTTCTCATTCAAAGCCTTATGCATGCAATGGAAGATTACCCATCATACAGGAATCCCACATAACCCACAAGGCCAAGGTATAGTAGAAAGAACACACCAAACCTTAAAAGCCCAACTTAAAATCAACAGCACAATACCTATGTGCCCAAACTTCAGTTAGTCACGGATCTGACTACTTTAAACATTGTCAATATGTACAAAAGCTCCCAATACCCTCCTGTCACCCTCCACTGGCATATACCAGATACTGCCCCTCCTGTTCTGGTATGATAGTGAGATCCTTTAGATGGAACATGGAAGGGACCAGACCCCCTCCTCACCACGGGAAGGAGATTTGCTTGTGTCTTCCCACAGGACTAGCCCAGGCCCATTTGGGTACCAGCTCAAAATGTCTGATTCCACCCCACTGACCAAAGAGATGGCTCGCCTGATGCTGACAAATCAGAGCTGGAAGAAACGGACAAAGAACCGCCCCTGCTGGTTGGAAAATGGAGCCCCCTGGGAGGATGTCCATGATGTTATGGATGCAGCCAAAGCCACATGGCCACCACAGGCCTCCTTCTCATCCATTTTGTTGGTGGCTTTAACAATCTTACATTCCAATGCAAATGTCTCCAGTGCTGCCTCTCTCATCTCCCCCCCCCACCCCCACAAGATGGTGCTTTGAAGCCTGAGAGTCCTATCAAGGGGTCAGTAAAATCATTGGCACAGGATATTGTCCTACTAACGGCTGCCAAGTCACTGTCACTTTCCGTATCTATCCTAAGTCTATGGTTTGTGCAAATAGCATGGCATGCTTTGCCTATCGTCAAACCAAGGAAGTGGGCCTTAAAAACCAGGACCATTATGGAGGATACTGATACAGTTACTAAGGCATTGACAGCTTTAGGCATCCAGATGCTGTCTTCAAAGCCTCCTGGAAAACTAGAGAATGTATACTCTCCACACGAGACCCCTGGAATGAACGCTGGAGGATAGGGGTGATGGGAAAACTCTATGCTAGTATCTCCTACTCATCATCTCCCTCTGGTGCTCTCCATGTTTCTAGACAGTATATCCCTGCTTCCTGCCTGGTGAAAAATAACCATCATATTCTCTCACAGGAAAAACAAGTCACAGAAAAAATACAAGCCACTATAACATGGACACAATATATCCAATAAGTGGCCAACTTTCTCCCCTTTACTAACCATTCTAATGCTTCTAACTGCTTCTTTTTTTGCATCTCACACCTGTCCCCTGCTAACTGCAGTTCCTATTAATGCCACCCTTGAATACCCTACATCTATAACAAGCTATTCCCAACCCCGCCTTACTGATATTCCCTCTTTGATTCCGGTCAGGGTGTGCCTCTCTGCCTGTCCAGTTCTAAGCCAACCAGAGCTGAATGCTCCTCAATATTTCCATAACCAGGAACACTCATGTCAAGACACCCACTCTCCTATGGTGTGAAGGGCTAACCACCACCCCATGCATAAGTATTTCCTCTCCCACTTATTGTTCCCCAGTCTTGGTTGTTCCACAGGCGTATCTCTACAAGGAAGAGGAAGCCACCTATCAGCTCCACCTGCACCAACAGAGAGAGCTCTTCATGCCTCTGCTGGTGGGCCTTGGCCTCAAGCTGTCCCTTGGCACCTCCGGTGCTGCAGGGGCCGCTCTTGCCAGACCAACCACCTCTCAGGGGACTTTCAAGACAAGCTTGACCAGGCCATGACATCCACCACGGACAGCCTCGAATCTCTTCAGAGACAATAACTCTCTCACAGGTGTGGTATTTCAAAAGAGTAGAGCCTTAGAGCTCATTACTGCTGAATATGGGGGGACATGTGTGGTCTTGGGAGAAGAATATTCCTTTTGCATTAATGAGTCAAATATTGTTGAACAAGATGTTAAAACCTTCAAAAAAAAAAAAAACTCCACAAGGAGCTGCTTGACAGCTACAAGTTGGAGAACCTTATCACCTGGTTTTCTAACCCTTTAGTCACTTGGCTTCTCCCCCTCCTTAGCCCCCTTCTTGCTATCGGAATCCTATTACTTGTAGCCCCCTGCCTCATCAAATTTCTCAGACAACAAATAACTTATATTGCTAAGGTTGCTACTAATCAGGTTTTCATACACCATCTAGCCCTATCTGAGCCTATGGTAGACCATAAGGATTTCACTCAATATGATGATGCCTCCCTATTATAAAAACAAAGGGGGAGCTGTCAGACATTGGCAGGGCCCTGGGTCAAAGCAAACCTAAACTGTCTGACACGAAGGCCTCAGGCTATGGAGGGGTGACAGCAGGCTGAACCGTCCGACCAGACTGGCAGGGGAGCTCCTCCCCCCATCCTTGGGGGGTTGCAGTGAGCCTGGACCACAGGACAAAATCCCAGACCCAGAGATTGGCAGGAAGTAAGACCACTCCCTCTCCAATCAGGGGATACTTGGACTTTCAAAGAAGACTTAGGCTTTCCCCATAACTCTGTGGTCTTTGGCCAGTTGACTAGGAAACGGCTTATCAGCTGACACCTTCACCTGACCCACCATTGTCTATGTACTGGGAATAATGTCCCCATAGATTAGCAATCTTTATATCCACCAATCCCCTTAGGGTCCTTTTCCGCCCTCAGGTGCTTATAAATCCATTTTCCCTGACAACAAACCAAGAATTGCTTACTGGAACTGACTCTACGTTGCCTGGGATGGTTTCAGGGTTGGTGGGGTGGCTGTGGCCGGCCTTGAGCAAGAACCCAGAAACCCACAGCTACAGGCCCTGGTGTACCCATTCTCTCTCTTTCTCCCTCTCTCTGTCTCTAATAACTAAACAAAAATTAAAAATAAAACTTTAAAACATCAGTAAACAAAAGAGTTAAAGTAACATAATAAATATTATTATAATATAATTACAATTAATATCAATTAATAACTAATAATATACTACATAAATAAAAGTTAAAGATATCAAAACCTAACACCGTATGCTAATATGCTAATGTATTTTTGGTTTAAGTATTTCTGAATTTCTATAGTATCCATTTATATGATATTATTGAAATGATTCTTTTGTTCAATAGAATTTCTTAGGAGTCATATATTATCACTGGAAGTAACTATGGGAAACCTTCCTGAGAATAGCCCACACATTAAACATGTTATATAATTTCTTTCCGTCATTCTTTGCTACTTTCTTTGGCACATTTTAAGCCCTTATTCCACACTCATTCTTTAGATTAGTATTTGAAAGCAATAACTTGTCCATCATTTCAACTTCTGACAGAGGATACATATTGAACACATTTTTTTTCTTGCCTTGGAAATAAATTCTCAAGGCTCTTTAATCATTTCACTCTAAATCTTCACTCAATTTTCTCCAGTTAGCTCATGAATCTTTGATTGAATAGTGTTCACATTTAAGTGCCAAACTGAAAAGATGGTCTTATAAGAACACTACATACTACAAATTTAGGAAACATACATAATTACCAGTAACTGTAGTGATTCTTGATATAGAAGGTGCTTAGAAAGGCAGATAAAGAAAAAAAGTTTAAAAAATCCTGTCCCTAGCCACTATTTTTTATTACAAATTATTCATTTTATTTCTTACCTAGGCTGCTATCATTCTGAATTTTTCTCAATGCCTTACTGTCTAACATGAGACAAAGCTAATTTATGGGAGAAAACTTTTGATTTTTTTAGTTCTGTTAACTTTATTTAGTAGTAAGAACACTATTCTTATCACTTAAGTTAATACACAATTAACATTTTTAATAAATCCATGCCAATGTAGATGATTACTTTGAAATTGATGTTTTTCTTAATATTTTTTACTTTTTTTGGTACAAGTCAAACAAAAATACAGGATCAGAAGGGCCAGAAGCCCCTGCCCCCATCTCCTTCCAGCCAAACTAGCAGTGCCAACTCTAGGATGGACAGAATGGTAACCATTTACCAGGGTGGGGCAGTTAACTTCTCATTACTGGGGCAAACAACACTGGAGCAGAAGCACCTCCTGGAGGAAAGGGTTCATTTCAGGTTTCCGCTTTCAAAGGGAAGTTTCCTCACGGTAGGGAAAGCATGGCAATCAGCCCTCATTGCCACGCATTAGCCATAGAGAGCAAAGGGAGTAGTCAGCTAGCTCTGAACACACAATGGGCTGGGCCAACCAGGCCCAAGGTCCACCTCCAGTAACACCCCTTCTCTAGCAAGGGCGCCACCTTCTGAAGGCTCCACCAGCTGGGGACTAAGTAAAAAGCTTAATCATAAACACTTATGGCGATGGGAGGTGTTTTATATTCAAGCCATCAAAGGGCATGACAGCAAAGTCCCTTTCCAAACTCCTTCCACAAGCTCACTCCCTCACCACCCTGGTCAGAGACATGAACCAGCCAGCCACCTTGAGCAGTGGGCCTGGCAGCCATCCAGCCTGGGCTCAGACTTATTGGCAATGAGACAAAGACACACAAGAGAGCAAACCTGTGAAATTCCTGTTTCCTCGGTTCTGGCAGCATTTGACTAAGAAGAAACTCCAAAGAGCAACTCCATGGTTTTCCTCTGAGAGCAGAGAGCCAAGCCAGTTATGCAGGGGTCCCAGAAGCACAGGTATGGTAGAGACCTACTCTTAAAGCTTTTTCAAAGACCACTCCAGTGATTTTCCAACTCCCAGTTATGCCAATCCCTAAGATGCCAAAGAAATCACACTTTCCCATGATGGACCTCTGCCATCACCTGAGAGCCTCAAGTGTCTCCTGACAAATGCCTGGCCTCAGTCACCCCACCAGAGAGTCCACATCAGTGGTATATGTGGGCCAACTTCATGAGGAAGCAACTCAAAGTGTCCCAAGGAAAGGAAACTAGTGAAACTACATTTTTTTTCTTAGCAGTACATGGAACTTCTTCAAAATTGGCCAAACATGGGCTGGAGAGATGGTTTAGCGGTTAAGTGCTTGCCTGTGAAGCCTAAGTACCCCTGTCCAAGGCTCGATTCCCCAGGACCCACGTTAGCCAGATGCACAAGGGGGCGCACGCGTCTGGAGTTCGTTTGCAGTGGCTGGAAGCCCTGGCGCGCCCATTCTCTCTCTCTCTCTGCCTATTTCTGTATCTCTCTCTCTCTCTCTCTCTCAAATAAATAAATAAAAATAAAAATAAATTAAAAATAAATTGGCCAAACAGTAGGCCATAAAGCAAACTTTATCAAATGTAAAATTAAATGATGTAATCCCTTACATTACATCAAACACAGTAAAAAGTAGAGATCAATAGCAAGAAAGAACACAGAAACTACATAACACACTCCTGAATGAACAACAGGTTATTTAAGAAATCGAGGGAAAAGTTTAAAATTCTTACTAAAACATGGAAATAATAATACAACCTGCTAGGTTGTCTGAAATACAGCCAAAGCAGTTCTAACAGGAGAGTGTATAGCTATACGTTTCTATATGAAGAAATTAGAGAAATCTCCAGCAACCTACTGACCCATGTCACGGTTTTAGAAAACAAGAAGCCAATTCCAAAACTAGTAGAGAGGAAGAAATAATAAATATCCGTGCAGAATTTAATGAAATAACCACTAAAGAACAACACATATAATCAATTAAATGGGAAGTTGGTTCCTTGAGAAAGAAAACAAGATTGATAAATCCTTAGTTAAATGATCAAAGAGGAGAGAGAACACCCAAATTAACAAAATCAGAGACAAACAGGGAATTGTCTCAACAGACCCCAGGGAAATTCAGATCATCACAGGAGAACAAACTGAAAACTTAAAATTCTAAAAAGCTGGAAAACCAAGACAAAATGGACAAATTTCCAAACATATATGACATTCCAAAGTTACAATTCAAAGATATCAGGATATCAGGAACTTAAAATGATCCATTAGTAGCCTGGGGATTGAAGCTATAATTAAAATTCTCCTTGCAAAACAAAAAGCTCTGGACCAGATGGATTCACTGAATTCTATCAGACATTCAAGGAAGATCTACTATCAACTGTTCTCTAATTGTTCCACAAACTAAAAAGCAGAAAAGAAAACACTACCAGATTCATTCTACGAAGACTGTATTTGCCTGATTCCTAAACTGGATAAAGACACAAAAAAAAAAAAAAAAAAAAAAAAACCCTACAGACAAATTCCCCCTGATGAATATTCATGCAAAAATTCTGAACAAGATTCTTGCCAAACAAATAAAAGAGAAATGAAAAAGACGTGTCACATATGAAGCAAAAAGTGAAATATCAGCTGTAAATCTCATGCTATCAATAATGCCATTAAATCTCAGTGTATTAATTAACAAAAGCTTTCCAAATAGAGATCATCAGAATTGATGAAACAAGTACATATACTATCTATAAGAGTCCACCAAAAGAAAAATAAGGAAAGAGAGAATGAAAAAGGAAGGCAGGAAGGAGATGAAAGAGAGAGGCAGAGAAGGAGGGAGAGAGGAAGGGAGGGAGAGAAAGGGGAAGATCTCAAAAGGGTTGAAAGTAAAAGATAGACTATGTTACTATTGCCCAAAACAGTGAACAAAAGAAATCAGAAATTTCCAAACTAACATCACAAAACATTTTAATACAAAACTTGTTGCTAGAAACATAAAGAATGAAGTGACCTAGGCTGTGGTATAAAGTGCACGTCTAAGTTGGAAAGGGTGCTGAGAATCGGGACTGCTCAGGCACTGCTGCTGAGAATGTAAAATGACGCAAGCGCTTTGTGAGAAAGCTTCACACTTCCTCAGTGTGAGGCTCACTTTATGTGCAGCTAAACCTATTTCATTCCTACGAATATACTCAAGAGAAATGGAAACATGGCCACTGAAAAATTTATACAAGCATGTCTATGACATCGTTACGCATTATGCAAGCATTATACGTGGCCTAACTGTCCATAGGCCGACAAGAATATGTGCACAATAGAATATTCTGTGGCAATAATATGGCATAATGTACCAACACATGCTACCAAACAGATGGATTGTGAGAGGAAACAGTAGCAAAAGGTAATAAGACATTGTAGTTCTGTAGCTTTGATTTGCATTTTTTATTAAGTTGAAACTCTGTGTGGACACATCACAAATTGGTACCATCATCTCCTCCATCACTGCCCATTCCACCCTGGACCTTCCTAGGTGGGATTGCTGGTGTTCCCCCTGGGGTTGTGGATTATGAGATGTAAGAGCATCAGTCGGTCATTTTAAGGGTGTGGGTGGGAGTGCCTCTGGACATTCCCTTCCACTCTGTGGCTTTTACAATCTTTCTGCTTCCTCTTCTACAAATTCCATGAGCCATGGTGGGTGTGTTTTAAGTCTCCTTCAGGGCTGTGCTCCCAGCAGCTTCTGCATTTCTGCTTTGGCACGCTTTGTTTATCCCCAGAGTCTATCGCCATCACCCTGGTGCCGGTTGTCAGGCTCGCCTTGGAAGCAGCCCTCTTGCTCATCTTGCCAGTTCCTCTTGTGATTTCGCCTGGGCCCTGGCTGATGTGCAAGGAGTGGTTTAAGTTGTCTTTGTCTTGCTAAATCTTAGAAGTTTGATATAATCTGGATAGAAGTCCCTTGTGAGATATGGTTTGATATTAGAGGGAAATTATTCAGTCATCCTCCAGTAAATATGATGTCAGCTGTGGGTTATTCATACATATTCCTTATGAGGTGGGGAAGTGTTATTTCATTCCTACTTGGCTTAGGGTTTTTTGTTGTTGTTGTTGTTGGTGGTGGTGGTTTAATCATGGGAGCGTGTTGCCTTGCAAATATAAAATAATCTTGCTCCCTACTTAGTTACCAGCAGGTGGGCCCCTGCAAGGGGAAGTGTGTGACTTGGGACAGACCTACTGGGTGTTCAGACCCAGCTCCTGCTCTAGTTATTTGTTCTGTCTCTGCTATGGATGTATGGTGAAGTGAGCCAGCTTCCCCTGCCACGATGAAGATTCCCCTCAAAACCTTAACCCTGAAATAAACTCTTTTCCCCTACAAGCTACTTTTCTTTTAGTTATGTATATAGTGTGTACACAGCCATAGTGGTACCATTGCTAGCCTTCTCCCTGTCATTCCACCCCCCACTGCAGGTGGTGGACGTTGCATTGTGGGGGTGCCTTCAGTTATGGGGGAGAGGCAACGACTGTGTGCATAATGACCCAACTTATGGCTCTAACAATCTTTCCATCCCTTCTTCCGCGAATTTTCCTGAGCCATGCTGGGTTCATTTTAGGTCTGTTTCAGCTATGGGAGGTCTTGGGAGTCTGTCTCTGGGTATCTGATTTGGGAGGAGTTGAGTGTTCTCTGTGTCTGTCTCCTTTACCCTTGTGCTACTTTTGGTTAGGCATTTTGTCCCAGCAATGAGAAGGTAACTTCAACAAGAGCTAATTTAATGCTAAGTAATCAATGAACCATAATTCTGTATGGTCATGTGAACAAGTAGGCATGAAAAGTGGGTTTCCAGCAAGTGTCTTCAACTGCTAAGGCATCTCCCCAACCTTGAGAAGTGGATTTTAAAAGCTTATCTTTCATATGTAATATATCTCGCAAGTTCCTTGAAATCAGGGGTTCTTACCACCAATTCTTGCAATTAGAAAAACAAATAAGAACAATAACAACAAAACTCAAACAGGAACAGTCAAAGAATCCCATTTCCAATGTAAGGCCAGTGTCAGGGGTATATGCCCAGTAGAGTTGCAAAGAATTCAGCACAAGTAGAACTCAGTGTGGGAAAGACAAAATGTTAAATCATAACATGAAAAATAATTACCAAGAACAGAGAAATCATGAAATTTAAAGAAGTCATACAGGGTAAAGAAAGAAAACGCTTTAATAAAAGTGCATGTATAAAAGAAAGACCGACTATAGCATATGTGTTATTCATTTACAATGCATGATACATGCTGGTTTGGAGAAACAGACTCCCAACAACTGAGGCACCTTTAGACACATCAACTCATCTGCTCACTGATTGTTCATAAACTATAAAGGGAAGTAAACTGATAAACCATATTGAAATTTGTTTTGCTCTAGCACCATTATAAAGAAGTTGAAATATTTTGTACCTAGAATATGAAAAGAAATTATCAATCTTTATGCTTATTAATTTATTTTTAAAATCTTTACTTTTGTGTAAGATTCCAATGCGTTTCTCCACTAAAACCTGTCAGCACGGTATGAAGACTCCTGAGGCAACTATACTGTGACTTCCCATCTAATATTTCCGGTAATGAATCTACTTGCCTATAAGACATTGCTACTGTTGTAAATGCAGGTTTGAGCATAGCAGATTTATAGTTAGTGATGTTTATTTTTCCTGGTAGGAGGAGCACTTGGGCACAGCATAAAGTACAAAAGAAAAGAAGCAATAAAAGCGAATTATAGATTCTTTTGTTGTTTTGTATTATTTTTCTTAGAACTCTTTTATGGACTTTTCAAGGTTTGGAAAAATTAACAGAAGAAAAGAAAGCTAAGGAAGATAACTGTCAAGTGCAATAGCTATAATGTAAAACAGTGTTACAGTCAGGTTGGCATTGCTGGCAGAAATCACCTGACCAAGAGCAGCTTTTGGAAAAAAAAAAAAAAAAAAACAGGGGAGAGGTATTTTGGCTTACAGACTTAAGGGGAAGCTCCATGATGGTAAGGGAAATGATGGCATGAGCAGAGGGTGGACATCACCCCCTGGCCAACCTAAGGTGGACAATAGCCGCAGGATAGTGTGCCAAACACTGACAAGGGGACACTGGCTATAACACCCATCAGTTCACTCCCAATAATACACTGCCTCCAGTAGGCATTAATTTCCAAATCTGCATCAGCTGGGAACCTAGCATTCAGAATACCTATGTTTATGGGGCACACCTCAATCAAACCACCACAAGATAGGAAGTGACTAATACAAAAAAAATCCCCCCAAACACACAATGGCACAGAATACACATTCACATTGCACTGTAAAAGATGGCATTGGACATAGTAAAGAAATATTCAACAAATACAAGGTTTAAACAGGACAAACATCAAACTCTGTAGCTCCAAGTCCAACAACTCTAGTCAATAAAAAGTCTCCAAGTCTGATAATTATAACCAGCAACAAGCCTCTGGAGTTTCAATTCCAACCCTCCAGAGAGGCTACTCACAATCCTGGAAAACTTCATTCCAGCTATTAGCTTTCCTTAGCAGCCATCTTGTGGTCCTGGCATCTCCACAGTGTCTCCACTGTAATCCATGGTTCATCCTCACGGCTCCATTGGGTCTCCATGCAGGCATCTGACAAAACTGTTTCACACTGCCCATGGCCATTTCCAAAACACAAGACCGTGTTGCAAACTCAATTACCCTCTCTTTCCTGCATTTCTTGTACCCCACAATACCAGGTAGGGTGTCAGTTTGTTAATCCAGGGGGAGATAAAGCAGACTTTGAAGAACAGGACACTCCTTGACCATTCATGCCCCTTCAAAAGAGTCTACATTCTTGCTGTTGTCCCAATCAGGTCAGCTGGCCCAATCTCAATAGTTGTGATCTCTCATACAATTTCAGCTGAATGGGCAGCAGTTTTGGTCTAAACATTTCATTCTGTGCCATATCCCCCTGCTCACACAAGTCCATTTCTATGCAATGCAACCCTGCACAACTTCTTAGCACACGGACATAAACAGCAAGCTTGTCACACAAACTGCTAGACCAGTCCAAGCAAAACTCTTTCTCACCCTCACAAGCCAAACCTCACAGTCCATAGTTCTTACTGTATTCAGGTTTGGCAACTCTGACCAGAATAGTCCATTAAGCTGTACTTACAACACTGCAAGACATAACTTAGACCAAGCTTTCAAATCCTTCCACATACCTCTCGAAAATCAGCTCCAAAAGGACAAAGCCACACAGTCAGGTGTCTAGCAGCAAACCCACTCTCAGTACCAACATTCCTGTTGCAGTCAGGTTTGCATTGCTCTTAGAAATCACCCAACCAAGAGCAGCTTGTGGGAAAAAGGGGTTTATTTTGGCTCACAGACTCAAGGAGAAGCTCCATCATGGCAGGGGAAATGATGGCATGAGCAGTGGGTGGACATCACCTTCTGGCCAACATCAGGTGGACAATAGGAACAGGGGAATGTGCCAAACATTAGCAAGGGGGAGCTAGCTGTAACACTCATAAACTCACCCCAAACAATACACTGCCTTTTGGAGGCATTAATTCCCAAATCTCCACCAGCTGGAAACCTGGCATTCAGGACACCTAAGTTTATGGGGGACACCTGAATTAAACACCACAGACAGCTTACATATATTCCCTAAAGAAAGTTGTAAATTATGTGGTGGATCAATAATTTAATAACTTGTTTTGTACTTTCTGAATATGAACTTTACATCACTCATTATGTATTAGGTTTTTTTTTTTAATCCTTACATGTATATAATGTTAGTGTAAGTCAGCTAGGCATGGTGTGCATGCATTTAATCTCAGCATTTGGGAGACTGAGGTTCAGAGGATCACCACGGGTTCACGTTCTGACTGGGCCATATATGGAATTCCAGGTCAGCCCGGGCTAGAGTGAGACCCGGCCTCAAAGTACAAGAAAAAGTTTATTGCAATCTACTATGAAAGCAAACATTAAGAATCTCACAGGCCGTTAGGGAATAAAAGGCTTTAAAGGATGTCAATTATTGTTTTATTGGTTTTTTACAATTAAGATATTAAAATTTAAAACGTGCGTAGTATAAATGCATGAATAAAAAGATTGACAACTGTCAGATGATTGACAACTGGTAATAGAAATTAGACTTACAAAAAGAAAAAATAGCAATATTAATTATCTTGAAAGTTTTGCAGAAGAAATGGAAAGATATCTAGGCAAGAAGTATATATTACTTAAAACATTATCATATGACCACTAAATGTTTCTTTTATACAAACAGGCAATAATTTATCTGACATAAATGTAGAACATTTTTCTTTCTCTTTCATGGAATCAGGCAAAACATTTAATGAAGCCTAGTGTGCCTAGTGAAAGAGAATATATTTTCCATTATATTTGTCACCATGCAGGATGTCAAAAGTATAAAAACTGAGAACTTTGTAACAATTAAAATTTTTCAGGATGAGTTTTGCATATTTTGTTCTACTCCAAAATAGAGTATAAAAGGGAGCCCTCCTCAAATTTCTGTGTGCTTGGCAACTAATGAATACACTCACTAGTGAGTCATGAATGAAGAATATGTCGCAAATTCTTATGCAAATCATAAGAAAACAATTTGAACTCAGTGAAAAATTTGCAGATGAAACCTTGGGGGATGAAATTAAGCTACAGAATAAAAATATTTCACGCAGTAAAATTGAGTTTTACAAAAGGGGTGCTGGAAAGATGGCTTAGCAGTTAAGGCACTTGCCTGAGAAGCCTAAGGACCCAGGTTTGACTCCCCAGAACCTACGTAGGGCAGATACACAAGGCAAAACATGTGCACAGGTAGGTCATGAGTACAAGATGAGAAGCCTGGAGTTAGTTTGTAGTGGCTAAGGCCCTTGCACATTAATCTCTCTCTCGTGTGTGCTCTCTCACTGCAAAATAGAAATATACATTAAAAACTTGAAAAAAGAATAAATATCAACACACTAAGAATCAATCTGAAGAAGTAAGAAATAACTCAGGAAATAAAATTATACAAAGTTATGAGTAGAGAAATAAAAATAATAGAAAGCATTGTATTTGAAAGCAAAAAAAAAAGAAAGAAAAGACCATCTAGTCTAAAATGGACTTTTTGTAGAAAATGAAAATAATGATAAATACTAGTTTGGTAATCACCAAACATAGAAACAAAAAGTACAATTATAAATGTTGAATAAAATAGGATAAGGCTGCAATTTTTTTAGGATTGAAAGATCACATGTGGACATTGGGGTGAGCACCTTTATGGTAATGCTCTGCTCCCCCCCAAAATAGAGATCAAATCAACAAATTCTTATAAATATGCAGGCTACCAGTATTTACAAAGGTAGAAATACAAGTCTAAGTAATCAGTATAGTTATTAAAGAAAGTGAATTCACTTCACACACCAGTGGAAATACTTCACACACGGAAATAGAGGGCCTGGGAAGAAGCCCAGACTATCAAGTGCTCACTGCTAAGCCTGAACAGCTGATCTCAGCCCCAAATCCCTGCTACATGCCAAAATAGTGGCGTAGTCCTAGAATCCCAGCACTGGGGAGGCTGTGACAGGCGGAACCCTGGAGCTCACTGGCCGGTTAGTTTAGCCTAATTGGTGAGTTTAAATCCTAATGAGATCCTGTCTCCAAAAGAGACAAAAGGCATGCCTGAGGAATAACATCCTTGTTATCCTCTGGTCTCCATATACATGCATACATATGTGCACATGTATACATACACATGCACAAACATGCATACACACACCACACAAAAACAGGCACAAAAGAAAACTAACACAAATGAATTCTACAAATTTATGACATGCATACTGTAAAATGATTCCAGAGAGGAATTCAGCTCTGTCCAGTTCTTTTTATCAGTCTGCAACATTAGAGCTCATACGAGTTACTGGTCATGTGGGGGCTGTGGCTGCTTAAGCGAAAGGGGAAAACATGGTTGGTACTGCTGACGTAATCCCACCATGCCGGCGTGGGGTCACGTGGGCTTGTCTTCTCTCCTTGACAGAAAACTAGTACCTATCCTGCACCCAGCGCTCCCATTTATCCAAGATTACTGACACTGTCATCTTGTAACCCCCAAAGTTTTCAGGTAATCTTTTGACATGACAAAACCCCTGACAGCAAGGTGAAAAAAGATAACTGAATGAAATAAATAGTACAGGGCACTGATCTTGTCCTAGAAATCACATTGTGTAACATTAGGAGCAAACATTAGGTCAGTAGTGAGTGCTGCTGAGTTTACCAGACACAATAGCTAAGCAGTTTGTTGAAAATCAAAATGGCTCCGTAAAAACTATGTAGGAAACAGGTCTGTTATTAATTCTAAGCTCAAGATCAGTTGAGACATTATTTATAAGTTTTCCTAACAATGTCTTCATATTTTTGTTTATAGCACTTACAAAGTATTTTGATTTTAGCGTGCCATTCCAATAATCTTTAAAAAGAAATCACCGAGCTGGGTGTGGTATTGCCTACCTGAAACCCCAGTACTCAAGAGACAAGGGCAGACCATGAATCCAAGGCTAGCCTGGGCTATCCTTTCTCAGAAAAGAAAATTGCAATCTTTTTTAAAACATATAAGTAATGGTACCTCTTTCAACTTAAGATATTTATAAAATATCAGTGCAATTTCATATTAATTAGTTGAAAAATAGTGCTAGTATGTGCAACCTCTGATCTGTATTCTTAAAGAAAAAAAAAACTGCTTCCCTGTAAATTAAAACAAAACAAAATCTTTTTGCTGAACTCATAACTTTGAATGCCTTTGTAAAATCGTATAGTTAGTACAATTTGTAGAGATAAATCCTAGAAATGTGTAGACTTCCCCTTGAATTTTCTATCATGCCTTGATTCTAGACACATATTTCCAATAGCTATGAGTCAAGTTCAATAGGATAAACAGGCCAGTGTGACAATTACGAGCCTAACAGCAAATATGTGGGTCTAGCAATCCATGCTGAGGCTGAATGAACTCATTTTAGTAGACTAAATTGCCTTACACAGTAAACCCACTGGAGAGCATAGGGTTTTCCCTCCAGAGCACCGGTGTGCTGGAGGAAAGTCAGTAGGAAATTCTGTGTGGAAGCAGGGTAGCAAGCCATGCTGTGAACAAACTGGTTCCATGTGAGCAATAGATTTGCTGTCCTGGCCAAAGGGAGAACCAGAGACTGTCAGTCAAGAAGATTCCTTTACAACTATCCTAGCTAAGTTCTCAGAACACTAAAAATTCAAAATGAGGCCAGGCGTGGTGGAGCACACCTTTAATCCCAGCACTTGGGACGGAGGTAGGAGGATCGCCGTGAGTTAAAGTCCACCCTGAGACTACATAGTGAATTCCAGGTCAGCCTGGGCTAGAGTGAGACCCCACCTCGAAAAACAAACAACAACAACAACAACAAAAATCAATTTCTGACATCCAAATTAAAAACATTATATTATATACAGACTTCTTGTGAGAATGCAGAAAAACTAGATCCCATGAGTAACAAAACAAATAAAAGGAAGAAACAACAACAAAAAAAAACAATGCAAAGGTCAACATGTGCATCCAAAATAATGTAGAGATGTTTTCTTTTTTTAAATTTACCTTTCTATCATTGTGTTTTGGTCTTCACAACTTTATTGTATGCTTCCTGTTTCTGTTATATGATTCATTGCACTCATTCTCTCATGCTGTCTCCTCAACACTATTTGCTTGTTCTGCAAGTAGACCAGGGTGCTCTTTGGGTTCCTCCATAAAAGCATGAAGGCTTACCTGCTCCTTCAACAGTGACGCACAAGGAGGGGAGGACGCTGTACCAGAGGCTACTAAGACTGTCAACATTCACACCACTTCAGAAACCTGGCTTGATTGGCTAAGGCCCCCTGATCCATGTAGGGGTCCCTGAAAGGGGAATAATAAGAATCAAAAACAGAGGTTAGAGAGATGCCTCAGTGGTTAAGGCACTTGCCTGCAAAGTGTAAGGACCCAGGTGTGATTCCCCAGTACCCAGAAAAGCCAGATGCACAAGATGGCACATGTGTCTGGATTTCTTTTGCAGTGAGTAGAGGTCTTAGCATGTCCATTCTCTCTCTCTCTCTCTCTCTTTCTCTCAAATAAATAAACAAAATAAAAAAAGAAAAAAAACATCACAATCAGAAAAACTGAATTCAAGGGAAACACTTAACAAGTTAAAACTTTAAAATAAGGTCAAAAGATGAGATAATGGGCAAAAGAGATTTCAGTTAGCAAAACAAAACCTAAAACACAGAAAAACTTGGTCAATGTTACAGGGCAATTCAATGACTAAAAGACTGCTCTAATATCATTTATAATGTCCAAATAAATAAATTAAGAGGAGATCATCCTATGACAAATGGCAGGAACATATTGTAAGGAATCCTAATGGGAACAGACTGGAAACAGGTTGAGGAGAGTCTCCTTACAGGACTTCAGGATGGGCCATGGGAACCAACGGGGCCCTGGAAGGACAGCCACAGAAGAGGGGGAGCTTGCCAGTGCAGGATATCATAGCTTACATTTGGCAAGACAGCCGACTGTTGCACGGTGTCAGAAAGTGACCACAGTGAGCCAGGAACTAAACAGTTCAAGAAGCAAATGAAGCAATCCATCATGTGAATAGGAAGAACCTAAGTAGGGGCAGGATGCTTTCACCATAGAGTTATACAGCATGGGATGTTGACTGCTGAGATGGAAGAAGAGGCTATTCATGTGTTAGTGGTTTGAGGTCACATAAGGAATACAAAAATCTGAACTGGAAGTTGAACGGAGTGTCCTAAGTGATTCCTGAGACAGACGTGAAGGTCATAGACATGAGGCAAAGGCAGTGAGTTGAGTCACCTCTTCTGATTGGTGAAGGTGTATTGGAAAGTGAGGGGACATGTTTCAGAATGGGGATGTATGGATTTATGGAGAATGCAGCAACAATGACAGGAGCTTGGTGCTTTCAAGTATTAATAAACATATTACAAATAATAAAACTCAGGCTGGAGAGATGGCTTAGTGGTTAAAGTACTTAACTGCAAAGATTAAAAACCCAGGTTCGGGCTGGAGAGATGGCTTAGTGGTTAAGCGCTTGCCTGTGAAGCCTAAGGACCCCGGTTCAAGGCTCGATTCTCCAGGACCCACATTAGCCAGATGCACAAGGGGGCGCACGCGTCTGGAGTTCGTTTGCAGAGGCTGGAAGCGTGCCCATTCTCTCTCTCTCTGTCTCTCTCTCTATTGCTTCTTCCTCTCTCTGTCACTCTCAAATAAATAAATAAATAAAAATTAAAAAAAAATAAAAAAATAAACCCAGGTTCAATTCCCCAGTATCCACATAAAGCCAGATGCACAAGGTGGTGCATGTGTCTGGAGTTCGTTTGCAATGGCTAGAGGCTTTGGCATGCCCATTCTCTCTCTCTCCTCTAACTAAAAGAAAAAATAATAATAATAAAAGTCAAGATGATTAGTGGAGGAAAGGTCAGTCACAAATATGGAGTAAGACAACATGCTGAATTTGTACTGTTTATATATAATTGAATAAATAATATTAGCTATGAAATATATATCTATGTGTATATGCATGATTATCTATATACAAACATAACTCTCTAAGTTCTATTCATTGAAAGAGCCTGGAAGTACATCAAAAAGAAAATATAATCAATAATTCTTTGGCTATAAGAGAACTAAATCTAATACCCTGGCAATGGCTTCTAAATGTCACTGTCTATAAAAATAAAATAATGAGGACAGAACCCTAAACATGAAATCAATAACATACTGCTTCCTTCCCTGCTTCCAAACTTTGGTAAGGATTATTAAATAAGTGTAAGGAAATTTAGGAAATGTTATTTTTTTTCTCAAAATAATGCACCACTGCTTTCTTCAAAATGTCAAAAAATGGAATCACTGTTTATTTTATTGACATACTACTCACACACTTGGCCTGAGCATTAAATAATACATATATTGGATATGGGTTAACTGCTTATTTCATTCTTTAGCTCATATAACTCACTTGTTTTTCTAGGCTGATCTCAATGTCAAACCATATTTTTTCCCATACTAGCTTGCATACAGAAGGGAGACTGGAGTCAATTTATATGTTTGTGACCCCAAAAATAAAAGGAATTAGGAACAAAGTTGCCATTCACACAAAGCAAGTGAAGAAAACTGTAGAGGTACAATTTCTGGCTATTCTTTACGTAGACATCCTTATGATAATAACACACTGAAGTGATAAATCGCAGATAAGTGGTAACAGTAGTTAAGGAAAGAATGGTATAGAGTACAGGGAGGAGTTTGGACTGTGAAAGATGGATGGTAGTTTATTGTTTTAGCCAAAATTGTAACTAATTCAAAATATACTGACATTTCACAGTTGTGAGATTTCAATATATCACAGGTCTGTGTCTCACTCGCTAATGTCCACATGGTCAGTGAACACAGACCAGGTATGAAGGGATATGTGTCTCATTCACTAATGTCCACATGGTTAGTGAGCACACACCGGGCATGAATTCATCTGTGCTGCAGTCAATGATGTCAACGTGGTTGGTATACACACACCAGATGTGAAAGCTTCTGTATCTCACTCGCTAAGGTCAACTTGGTTGGTGTGCGCACACCAGGTATGAATGCATTACCTTGGCTTTGCTTATCAGCCTAGAGTTGCTGATATATTGATACAGGAATTGGGGGTGTCTGAGAGCTGTGAACCTTCCTCAGCTCTGGGATGGGACTATAACTCAAAGTCAGGGTATGGGAAGCTCACGTCACACAAAACTTTCATTGAGTCAGTGGCCCCAGGTTCTTGTCCTATGTATTTCAACAATGATGTCCATAGACCATAAAGGGTAAAGTTCAGAAAGATTTGATTAGAGAGCTTAAGCGAAGGAAAGAAGCCAGAGCTCCTGCACAGCAGCAGGGAATCTCAGAAATGGGAAAGCCACACTGGTGTCTATAACTGGGTCTTTTATGAGGATTTACTGGATGGCAACTGAGCTGGTCAGTCAAGTACCATGCCAGGTGTCCAGGAACTTCTTGGAAGAGGGAATATATTCCAGGAATATTAATCTTCCAGGAAAGAGAGTAATCTTATTTTCATTTCTGGGAAAGGGAACAATGCCTTCGGCTTCAAGCAAGGCGGAAGCTCTGAGGACTCTTAGGGAAAGAGGTCAGGAAAAACCAGAATTTCTGCGTAGAGGCTCAAGACATTTCTTGCTTTTACTTGTGCTGGGACCCCTGTTACACCTCAACTGCCTCAATACGAGCAGAAGCAATAATCTTCGAGACCAGAAAGGCATGTTCATATGGGTTGGCTAGAGCTGCTTGCAGCTGTGATGAATTTTTAGGGATGATGATGGGGGGGGGGATGATGAGGTGAAGTGGAGGCTGATGGTAGCTACAGGCGGACTTAAGTTGAAAGCAACAGTCTTCAACATTCTATTCAGATTGCTTCAGGTAGTCCTCAGCAGATTTAGTGTCAAAACTAAAATTCTACCAGATGATGACAAACAGGCTCAGAGGTTTCTTTCTGATCGCTGGGACAAAATAACTGACGAGAAGCATTTTAAGAAAGGAAGAGTTTATCTGAGCTTACTGTTCCAGAAAGTAGAATCCAACATTGCTGGAAAGGCACAGCAGCCTGGCTGCTTATATTGAAGTGGGCTCAGGTTATAAAACCTCAAAGCCTGCCCCCAGTGACTCACTTTCTCCAGCAAGACTGTACCTCTCACTGGTTCCACAATATTCCGAACAGCAACATGAGCCCATGAGGGACATTTTATATTCAAAGTACAATATTCCAGCCCTGGACCCAATATCTTATGATGCATAATGCATACAAGCAAATTTTAAAAGTCCCCATCTTCTTTAATAATTCTCACAATGATTAGACCCAAGCCAAGCAGCAAAGCATACACAACTCTGACAGGACTGGTCACTGAGAGGCATGACTCAGTAGCCACGCCCCTCCAGCTCTCCTGCTTACAGCACAGAGAGTCTCGCTCAGCAGTGGAGTCTATACCAGCCTATATCTTTGTGACAGACATCCCATGATCTGGGCGTAATTAACATCCTGAGGTCTCTCAATCAACTTAAACTTCACCTCACAGCTTCATGCGGGAGCTTCTAAGGGCCTCTTTGCAGGGACTTTGACCCTGTCAGACCTTATATGACCTTAGTGATTTTCTGGAACCATGGTGAAATGCTCCATGGTCCGCTTGAATCTTTCATTTCCTATGCCTGTAAAGCAAGCAACACATGTGTAATGCTTCCATGGTGTGGCTATTTGATTCAGGTGTCCCCCATAAACTTAGGTGTTCTGAATGCTGGGTTCCCAGCTGATGGAGATTTGGGAATTAAGGCCTCCTGGAGGTGGTGTATTGTTGGGGGTGGGCTTATGGATGTTATAGCCAGTTTCCTCTTGCCAGTGTTTGGCACACTCTCCTGTTGCTATGGTCCACCTTATTATGTTGGCCAGGGGGTGATGTCCACCCTCTGCTCATACTATCATTTTCCCTGCCTTCATGGAGCATCCCCCTCTAGCCTGTAAGCCAAAAATAAACCTCCTTTTTCCCACAAGCTGCTCTTAGTTGGGTGATTTCTACCAGCAATGTGAACTGACTGGAACACATGCTATGCTTTCAACTTGGGATGGAGTCTGACCCCATTGGCTCGGAGTTGTACTGGCCCCAGTATGCCATGGTTGCTGAATCTGTGAAAACACTTTCCTGGGCAGCTGTTTTCCAGATGCAAACTCCAGCTCAGAGTTCTAGGACTTTCATAAATACTACCACCAGTGGGGGACCAAGTACTGAAACACATGAGCCTGAGGTGAGGGGCAGTTTACATTCAAACCACAACAGAAATGTTGAGATGTTTAAAATCTTAGAATTAGTGGAGTTGTAAAGGTAATTTAATCATAATGTATGAGTTTCAGACATTGAATTTTAGTAATCAAAGAGTTCCATATTATAAAATGTAGGGAGGCGTAGATGGATACTGTGCTTGTTTTCCTTGAAGGTCTGGAAACTTCTATCCTAAAACGTTTGTTGATTTTGGCTAAATCTGCTCTAAATTCACTTTAGCATGAAACAATATGAGAAATGCAGGTTTACTTCACAGATATGCAAAGTAATATGCTCAGATTTCTTTCAAATAATCCACTGTTTCTGAATTGAAAGCTTGAAATAATCTCATGTTTGCAAACACCAAGCTCTGTCTAGACAACATAGATTTGGCCTTGGGTTTTCAAGAGCTGTCTGTGTTGAAACATCACTGGCCTATATCAGAGTGTGCTTGCTAATGTTCTGGGAAGCCATATTAACAAATCTAGCCCATCTGTTGGGTTTATCATTTATTGTTCCCAAGAAATGAGCAGTTTTGGAGTATAAGCAATATAATCTTAAAATCATGTAAAAGCACATTGGTCCAAATTAAGCTCTAAGAAGAATAAAATCAACAAGAAGTAAAAGCCAGATTTTCAATTTACAACACCCATAACTGGGGACACTGCTCAGTGGTTAAGGGAAATGATCAAGAAAAATACAGCATTTTAACAATAATGCTTTGTAGTATGTTTCAAACGTAATGACACATTTATTATGCAGATAGTTCTATAGTTCCTATTATATTAGGACTATTTCTAGCATTAGTCTCAGGTGTCTACAAAGGAATTTAGTTACACAGGGATTAAACTAAATCACAAAACAACAAAGTCTGCTAGCTCATGCAATGTAAGTATTATATCATTTTCTTTTAAGTTTCTACTTCAGATACTAAGCACATATCCTTAGGTTGAAAAAGTTCTATAATTAAAACTAAGAAAAACAGCTCAGAATTTTTTTTAAGATTCAACTAGTTCCTGGTATTACTGATTTTTTTTCCCCTTTAGAAACACAACTCTTCCAAAACAGTAAATGTGATTCTGGATAGAAAGAAATTCATGTTTCTGTTAATGTTTTATAAGTATGAAAGAAATGTTATCTCTGTGACAACAAAAAGAACATCATCTACTAACATTATGTTATTTATATAAAAGTGCTGGGAAAATTAGTATAAATGAATTTTTTTAAATGATTTTTTTTGTTTATTTTTATTTATTTATTTGGAGCGACAGACAGAGAGAAAGAGGCAGGTAGAAAGAGAGAATGTGCGTGCCAGGGCCTCCAGCCACTGCAAACGAACTCCAGACGCATGCGCCCCCTTGTGCATCTGGCTAACATGGGTCCTGGGGAGTCAAACCTTAAACCTGGGTCCTTGGGCTTCACAGGCATGCGCTTAGCCACTAAGCCATCTCTCCAGCACTATAAATGAATGTTTTGAGTACAATCACTGGTCTAATTAAATCATCACACAATGACAGTAAAACCATAACAGGATCTCACAGAATCCTATTTTACTGAATAGTCGACCAAAGCATTTTGGGGAATAACCAAACAAAATGACCCAAGAAGAAATAGATTTTAATGATTTTTTTCTCTCTCTCTCCTTTGGCTCTTACAATCTGTTTTTTCTTCAAAGTTTTGCTCTTTATACAGGTAAGAGAAATATATATATTCGAGGTAGGGTTTCACTCTAGCCCAGGCTGACCTGGAATTCACTATGGAGACTCAGGGTGGCCTCGAACTCATGGTAATCCTCTTACCTCTGCCTCCCAAGTGCTGGAATTAAAGGCGTATGCCACCATACCTGGCATGAGAAATATTTTTATCTCTCTATAATTCCTTCCAACTATACAGGCAGATTTTGTACTCTGAGCACCACCTCCTCTATCTCATGGCCTCTTCTGTGTCTCTGTTGAACTTTTTTTTTTTTTTTTGACCTGTGTTATTTCTTTCTTTTTTAAATAATTTATTTATTTTTTTGTTAACTAGTTTTGTATTCAGTGAATACAGTCAAGTTGTACCATCATTAGGCTCGTCCATGTCCTACCCCCTCCCCCTGACTCCTCCTTGTTGTGGTATATGGGTCATGCATTGTGGAGTAAGCCCACAGTTATAGGTAGGAGAAATGTCTCTGCATATCATGACCCAATGTGTGGCTCTGACATTCTTTCTGCCCCCTGTTCCACAAAATTTCCCTGAGCCATGCTGGGTTCATTTTGGGTCTGCTTCAGTGATTAGGTGTTTGGAGCCCCTCTGTCTCTGGATATCTGATTTGGTAGAAGTTGATTGTTCTCTGTGTCAATCTCCTTCAAAGTTGTGCTGGTACCCGGTTCACCAAGAAAATAGCATCCTTGCTTGTTTTGCCAATTATTCTTAGTTTCAGCTGGGGCCCTTTTGAGGTATGATGGATGGTTCTCTCCTTAGGATCTGTGTCTATCTGAAAAAGAGAAGCAGATTCTCCAACGGAGAATAAAGTTAGCACCAGACAAATGGGATAACCCTTATTTTTCTACCGCCTTTTCTGCAATAGTCATTGAGCCCTGGTGAATGTTACAGACATGGAACATTTAGTGAGGAACATTCCACTGTACCTTCTCAGCATTTTGGTGTTTGAGTCACCCCAGTGGTCACTGCCATCTGAAAAGAGAGAAACTTCTGTAAACAAAAAAATGAGAGTAGCATTAACATATGGACATGAATATAAATATTTAGAGAGAAGTTTGGTGGTAATATTATATCCATTCAGTGAGAAAATAGTAGTTTACCCCCTAAGGTTTATGACCACCCCAGCCACAGATTTTGACTTGGTTTTCAGTACTATTCAAGAATTACCTTCAATGGAGCAGTCCTCAGTTCTAACCAGAGAGGACTTGGTTTCACCCATAATAGACATGCCACCATTGCACCAGCTGGTATATTTGCCCTGGCTGGATACCAATAAAGTTTGCATAATTTCTTGTTTTAAAAATTTGAACTACTAAAAATAAATATAAAATACAGATTCAAAAATTAAGATAAGAAATGAATAATATACTATATTCTATGCACACAAAGAAATAAAATGTGCTGTAGGCTGAAGATGAGGTTTATAGGTAGAGTGCTTGTCTAACATACACAAAGCCTTGGACTCAATCTATGCCACCTCAAAAACTTAAAACTGTAGGAAAATAGAGAATAGATTAAAAGTAACAATCATAAGCCAAGAAGAAATTGAACTCTAAGTAATACATATTTATTGTTGAAAGTGGGATCCCAAAGCAGTAACAGCACTCACATCTTAATTGCAGCATTATTCTCAATAGCCAAGGAATAGAGATGATTTAAGTGTCTACTAATACATAAATAAGTGAAGAAACATGATCTATTCTACAATGGAATATTATTCTACCTTTAAAAGGGTGAATTCCAGTCATTTGTGACAATGTGGAACTGTGAAAAACATTATGTTGAATGAAATGACTCAGACACAGACAAACACTGTAAACACTGTATGACCTGATGGATGTGGAATCTAAAATTCAAAACTGCAGAGGGTGGAATGGTGATTGCTAAGGCTGAGGGGAGGGGAAATAAGCAGGTGAGAGTAAAAGGATATAAAGTATCTATTGTGAAACAGATATATGTTCTGGAGATCTACTACCACAGTACCTTTAACTAACAACACTCTATAACTAAAATTTTCAAAACACAATAAGTTAAATGTATTTACTACACATACAAAATAATAATAAAGATGTTAAGAATAAACTGGGAAGCGATGGTTTCATGACTGCAACCTTAGCAATCTTAGTAAAGATATTTATTGATGTGTATGCATTTCATGTACACAACTAGTTGTGAGTAAATAGGACCTCAATAAAGTAGTTTCTAAAATAAATAAAAATAAGAAATAGAAAGTTTGAGTCATTCATTAACCAGAAAAGAAAATTAATTAATCTTTTAATTATATTTTCCATTAAAAAAGCGAACACTAGGTCAAGCTGATTTGTATGTTCCAATTGAAAAAAGAAAAGAAAAACATAGCTAAGTAAAATATAGAAAATGGAATGCCCTTCCAATGACTTTGTGTCATAAGGTAAATGTTGACAACATTCAAAGAGTATGAAACCAAAAAAAAAAAAACTTATAAGCCACTGAGCTCATGAACAATGCTACAGTTAATGTAACAGAAAATTCACATTGCTATATATTGTAATATGCCAAAATCATATTGCATTACAACTGTTAGTTTTACTTATTTCTGTATTTAAATATCTGAATCAGAAATAAATATGGAATTTTATAAAATTCTGATCAGAATTTGTGAACTCTTTTAAATTCTCCTTTCAATATTGCATCATGAAAAGAATTCCAGGCTAAATTTCTTTCTAACTGCTGCACAATTCTTAATTTTATTAATATTCACCATAGTCCTTTCTTGGAAGAAGTCTTTCTCCCATCTGAGTTCTTCACTTACAGTTTAGGTATTTAAGAACTATAAAGTGGTAGGTATCTCTCATTGGGCATTGCCTATTTGTTAGCATTTATATTTTCTAGTTTGAAATTTGTTAATTTAATAGTTACCTATTCTTAAAGAGAGAAATATTTGTCTTCTTTGCCTTTAAATTTAACTATTTTTATTTGATGTTTTACATTTTGAGTCTATTATTTTATATTTTGGTAATTTTTGAAAATATTTTTCTTAAAATATTTAATTAATATAAAGAATGTACATATTAATAAAATTAGTATATATTCAAGTTTTCAACTAATGATTTAATACATGTCCACATTGCCTAAAAATTACCACAGTATATTAATTAATAACCATCACCATTCATAATGTATAATAAATACTTGAAGTTTCTTTATTTGACTGATAATTGAATCTTTGTATTCTTGGATCAGCATCTTTCCCCATCCCATAATGTACACGTGTGTGTGTGTGTGTGTGTGTGTGTGTGTGTGTGTGTGTGTATACTGCATTATGGAGGATTTTCTCTTTTTTCCCTTCTTTTGCAATGCTTCCGTATATCTACTTTTTAATTTAAGAATTTTTATTTATCTAATGCAGTAACCATGAGAGTGTTTATTTTTATTGTATTTATTGAATTTTTATTGAAAATAAATAAATATATATAATATATGTAAAATATTTTTTTAAATTTTAAGACATTTTACTTTGGTTTTACTATATATTTTCCTGTGCTTTCTTTTATTATATACTTTTATTTAATTAATTTGATATATGTCCCTCTTTTCCTGAATCACTCAGAATTTTTTCACTTGAGGTTCTTGTGTTGTTTTATTTTCAGCTCCAAGCAGCTTGCTCTCTTTGCAGTTTCTTGATGACTTCCATATTTACAAACTTTCTCGTGTGGCTTAAGTTTTGAATTGTGACTTCTTTCTGAGGACAGAGTTTTACTCTCATTGGATTCAAGGTCGGGAAAATGTCCCACAGCATGTGAACAATCAAGTAGACACTTGGGATGTGAGCTAAAAAAAATAAAATAAAACAAAAGCATTTTGTTTTTAATTATAGGTATGCAGTTCCCATGCTGTGAATGCAATACAAATTCATGTCCTAAATTAAAGCATGATCTCAGCCTACAGCTTTTAGATATAAGGAATGGATTTGAAATGGCCAAATATTCTCTAGCAATCCTCTCTCTAACAAGGCAATCATTTTCCCTTCCTGTGTATCTGAGCTTGTGCTGTGACCACTTCAGGCCATAAGACATAGCAGAAATAACTATGACCATTCCAGGGTTTAGGAGCAGCTCTGTCAGTTTTGGCTGCTCTAATATCTTGTGCATGGTCAACTATTCTTCTAGAGACGTTATGAAGATACTACACTGAAACAGGAGGTGCACAGCAGCTCTGCTCCCAGTGCGTTCCGCTGGACTGATTCCTTCCTTCGAGGCAGTAAAGCATTATCATTCTGGGCCACATGACAAAGGTTGTAGAGGAAAGTATGCGATAGGTTTCATTAAACAGGATTCAGACAGTAAAGAGAGAAACAACAGACGTAAGAAAGCATCTGTTAATGTGGATGGGAGACCCTGGATATGCAAAACTCAACTGAGGGCTGATTTCCAGGGTGTTGACTACCTATAATTGAGGGTGCCCTGGGCTGATTGTCTATTGAAAGTTTAGTGGTAAACTGGAAATTGTTTGTGTTGAGGAAGGAACAGTGAACAGGATGGGCTGATAGCAAAAGTAGTAATCACCTGCCCTGGATGACTGCAATGTCTTTGGCTGAACTCTCAGAACCCCAACCTGTCCCCATTCACCTGTGCAGTTTCTCAGCCTCCAAGACAGCCATACATTTTGTAAGTTTATTATGTATGTAATTCCCAGAAGTAGGGGATTTCTCCCTCAAAATTGGCAGACAGAGGTAGTATGTGTATAAGAAAGATATATTCTGACTTGTTTCCCAGCTCCAGGTTCCCAGCTATAGGTTTCATTCCACTGAGCAGATCAGTTGGCCAAATCAAGAGTAGTTGGTTTCCCACCATGGCTGTGAACCACTATTGCACTTGTGTGAGCATTACAACAGGTTATTTGCTGCTAAGTAGTTTAGACCATGAGTTGCTTGGACAGATATTGGTCATTTTCCCCCAGTTGCTCATGTAGCACCTTCTGGCACTAGACATGCTAACTGTCTGGGGACTGACTCTCTTCCAGCTTCTAGCCATGTCACTCCATGTTATGTGCCAACATGTTATATGGTGTCTTCAGCAGAAGGGTCTTACTATTAACCTTTGGTCAGTCACCAAGCACTCTGACAAAAATCTGTCTTATTTTGGGAAACCTTGTAGGTCTCTCTTATCAAGAGCTCATTGTGGATGATAACTACACACTGGTATTGGAAGTTAGTCAGTTGGAGCTGGGAAGCAAGTCAGAACCATATCCAAAAATGAGTCCACTCTCCATTATCAAGCTCCCACCAATCGTGGGCTAGAAGAGGGCCTACACCTATTAAATTCTCTCTAAAAAGCAATGGTAATCCCATTTATCTGGTGCAAACTTTACTCTCCATCAGAGAATCTGCTTCTCTTTTTCAGATAGACGCAGATCCTAAGGAGACAACCACCCCATCATACCTGAAAAGGGCCCCAGCTGAAACTAAGAATAAGTGGGGAAACATGCAAGAGTGCTGTTTTGTGGCAAACCTGCTAGGTACCAGCACAACTGTGAAGGAGATAGACACAGAGAACAATCAACTCCTACCAAACCAGATATTCAGAGACACAGAGGCTCTTAAGACCTCATCACTGAAGCAGACCTAAAATGAACCCAACATGTCTCAGGGAAATTTTCAGAAGAGGAGGAGGAAGAATGTCAGAGCCATGTGTTGGGTCATGATACACAGAGACATTGTCTCCTACCCATAACTGATGGCTAACCCCACAATGCATGACCCATATTCCCCAACTTGGAGGGTCCCAGCAGAGGAGGGAGGACAGAGAGGAGGCTAGCAATGGTACCAACTTGACTGTATTCACTGAGTATAAAACTAATGAAAGAAAGATAGAGTGCCAGAGATTATTCTGGTGCTTGGGACTTTCATAACAAAGTTCTACAGACTGTGTTCCTTTAAACCATAGGAAAGTGTTTTTAAAGTTTATGATTAAGGAATAACCATGGTGATACTTGCTCTTACACTCTGATCAGCATCTTTTTTTGACTCGTCCTACCTCTGATCATTCTAGGCATCCCTTAGCTTAGACCCCATCCCACTAGTCCCTATCCCACCACCATACTGCATGTTTCTGTGTGGTTTCTCCCTCATAAAATCATTGTTCACATGGATTAAGAGTCTACCTCATTCCAGTATGACCAAATCTTAGGAATTTTATCTGCAGCAAATAAGATTACATTCTGGAGCATTGGAGATGAGCGTTTGTACATACAATTTTGAAGAATATGTTTAAACCTATAAGAGTATATTCTGGCTCCCTAAAATTCCTGATGCTCTCTTATGCAGACATTCTATGCCAGTCTAACATCTCCCCTAAACTCTTAATGCATTAAACCCCAAATTTTAAATTAGATGCAACCTTACAGAAGGTTTTAAGAGGTAGAACTAAAAAAAAAAAAAAAAAAACTAGTGAATTAAAATTTTCAGCTGAGTCCATTACACAGAAGAGTAAATACCACAACAGTTTAAAATTTAGAATACTCCTCTGGGCATATACTGTCCTCTGGACCGCTATGTTGGCAGCCCCACCCTCTCTGTTCAAACTACCTACCCGAAAATGTCCCGTTGACCCAGTCCTCTAAATCTGTGGCTTGTTTCGAGACCAGTCTTTTTCTTTCTTTACATAGTCTCTTCTCCTTTCTGTCCACACTAGCAATATTCAGAATAAAGTTCTTATTTTTCAAAAGATGCTTATGGGATCATATCATATGGTACAGATGTTCCTTACAAATCCACCCTGTATAATCATATCTCTATCCTTAGATTTTGCTCAGTCAATTCAACCCACAAATTAAATGTCTATCTCTTTAGCAGTCATACTTCTACACTCTTGGATCAGTTTCCAGAGCAAACTATCTAGAATGCCTAAAATTGGTTCCAAATTATGAAGCAATTGTTTTTTCTTCCTTAATCCATCATTTCTTAATCATTTTCCCCATATATTATTTCTATGGATAACAGCCAGGAACCAGGTTGTACCTTCAGTTCATTTTTCCCTAAATGTTAGGTTATGTGACCCAATTTATTGCTTTGCTGTATGACTATCCACCTCACAGAAGAATTTAATCCTTGCTACAAAGGTCACCTTTTTCCCTTAGTAGTGCATACCAGAAACGAATCTATAGTCTGACAGAGCCAGATTTATTGACATAATATAACAAGGAATGAAACATCTAGTAAAAATAGAATAATTGAATACTACTTGAAAAGCTGAAGCTTACTCTGAATAGTCTGGTAGAGAATGTCAGAGAAGAATATAGAAGTTTTGAATTGCCGGCTGACTTCGAGTTATGATTAGAACGCATGATTCAGATAAACGAGAATAGCGTGTCACCATGTGTGGGGATGGGCTTAGCAAGTCAGTATCTCTAGCAGCAAGTGCTGCCAAACAAGCAAGTCTTTACCCTTGATAATGAAAGAGTAACCATGCAAATTGGGCATTATTTTGGCATTCTTTCCTTGCAATACAACTTGTGTTTGAGACGAAAATGTGTTCTGTTAACTTTGAAGTTGGATGACCAGTGTGAGATGGAATCTCAAAGCAGTTTTAATTTCCATTTTCCTAATGACTAAGGATGTTGAACACTTCTCAAGTATTTATTGGCCATTTATAATTCTTCTTTTGATAATGGTCAATTCAGTTCATTAGACCATTCATTGAATGGATAGTGTGGGGAATTCTGTTGTTTAATACTTACAATTATTTGTAAATCCTTGATATCAGTCCCGTTGGATGTGCAGTTAATAAATGTTTACTGTCATTCAGTAGGCAGTTGCCTGACTCTGGTGGTTTTTTCTATACTTCTTTAATTCCATGTAATCATATTTGTCAAACTTATTTTCTATGGAGTCTTTTTCAGAGCATCTTTGCGTGTGCCTGAATCCAATGTGTCCCTTGCTTAGCTCTATCAGTTTCAGAGTTAGAGATCTTGCATTCAAGTCTTTGAGCTATTTTAAATTAATTTTTTGTTCAGAATGAGAGTTATAGACCTATCTTCATTCTTCTACATGTCGTAATTCAGTTTTCCCAGTACTGTATAAGAAGACTTCTCTTCTTCCAGTGTATGCTTTTGATAGCTTTGTCAAAAAACAGGAGGGCATGACTATGGATTTACTTCTAGGTACTTTTTTTCTATTCCATTGGTTTACATGTCTGCTTTTGTGCCAGTATCATGCTGTTTTTGTTACTATGGCTCTGTGATATAAGTAGCAGTCAAATGTTGTGATTGCTCCATCATTTCTCTTTGTGCCAATGATTGTTTTGGCTATTCAAGATTTTTGTGCTTGCCTATGAAATTTAGGAATATTTACTCTATACATGTATAGAATGTTGTGGTGGTTTGATTCTGGTGTCCTCAATAAACTTACATGTTCTGAATGCTAGGGTCCCAGCTGATGGAGATTTGGGAATTAATGCCTCCTGGAGGCAGTGTACTGTTGGGGGTGGGCTTATAGGTGTTATAGCCAGTTTCTCTGTACCAGTGTTTGGCACACTCCTCTGTTGCTATTGTCCACCCTCTGCTCATGCCATCATTTTCCTCTGCCATCATGGAGCTTCCCTCAAGTCTGTAAGCCAAAATAAACCCTTTTTTTTTCCCCAAAAGTTGTTCTTGGTTGGGTGATTTCTGTCAGCAATGTGAACCTGACTGCAACAGTAATGTTGGTACCAAGAGTGGTATTGCTGCTAGACACCTGGCTATGTGGATTTGGCATTTGGGAGCTGATTTTCAAGAGGAATGTGGAAGAATTTGAAACCTTGGCCTAAGAGACACCTTGCAGTGTTATAAGTACAGCTTGATGGACTATTCTGGTCAGAGTTGAAAGACCTGAATCCAGTAAGAACTATGGACTGTGAGGTTTGGCTTGTGAGGGTAAGAAAGAGCTCTGCTTAGACTGGGCTAGCAGTTTGTGTGAGAGGCTTGTTGTTATGCCCACATCCCAAGAACTTGTGCAGGGTTGCAGTGAGTAGAAATGGACTGATATGAGTAGAGGGATATGGCACAGAAAGAAATATTTGGCCCCAAACTGCTGCCCATTCATCTGCAATTGTATGAGAGATTACAACCATAGAGATTGGGCCAGAAGACCTGCACTGGGACAACAGGAAGAATGTAGACTCTTTTTAAGGTTCCTGAGTGCTCAAGGAGTTTTCTGTTCTTCAAAGTCTGCTTTATTCCCCCCTGGACTAACAAATTGGCACCCTACCTGGTATTGTGGAGTATAAAAGTGCAGGTAAGATAGGGTCATTGAGTTTGCATTGCAATCCTGTGTTTTGGAAATGGCCATGGGCAGTGTGAAGCAAGTTTGCTGGATGGCTGCATGGAGACCCCATGGGCCCATGAGGATGAACCGTGGGTTGCAGTGGAGACCCAGTAGAGATGCCGGGACCACAAGAGGGCTGCTAAGGAAAGCTGTTGGCCCTGATGACGTTATCCAGAACTGTGTGTAGCCTAGCTGGAGGGGCAGAATTAGAACTCCAAAGACATGTTGCTGGTTAGAATTATAAGATTTGGAGATTTATCATTGACTAGAGTTGTTGGACTTGGAGCTACAGTTTGATGTTTTCCTTGGTTGTTTTAAATCTTGTATTGGCTGAATATTTCTTTGCTGTGCCCAATGCCATCTTTTGCAGTGTGAATGTTTATTCTGTGCCATTATGGGTTTGGGGGGGGGGATTTTTTGGTATTATGGCTCACTTAAAAGATCTTGAACTATGGGAATGTTTGAACATAATTAGGATTGATAAAATATTATGGGGACGTTTAAAGTTGGACTGAATGCATTGCATTTTATATCATGGATGGTTATGAGTTTATGAGGACCAGGGGCAGAATGTGGTGATTTGATTCAGGAGTCCCTCAGAAACGTCTGAATGCTAGGTTCCCAGCTGATGGAGATTTGGGAATTAATACCTCCTGGAGGCAGTGTAGTATGGGGGCGGGTTTGTAGGTGTTATACCCAGTATCGCCTTGTTAGTGTTAGGCACACTCTCCTGTTGCTATTGTCTACCTTATGTTGGCCAGTGGGTTATGTCCACCCTGTGCTCATGCCATCATTTCCCCCTGCCATCGTGGACTTTCCCCTCAAGTCTGTAAGCTTAAAAAAACAAACAAAAAACAAAAAACTCTTTTTGCCCAAAAGCTGCTCTTGGTGGGGTGATTTCTGTCAGCAACGCGAATCTGACTGCAACACTGTTCTACATTATAGCTATTGCACATGACAATTACCTTCCTCAGCTTTCTTTTCTTCTGTTATTTTTGCCAAACCTTGAAAAATCCATGAAGATTTCAAAGAAAAAAAGTGCAACAAATGTCATTTGGGATTTTTATAAGGATTTCACTCAATATGCACACTCCTTTCAGTGCTTTAATCATTTTCACATTACTAATTCTTCTAATCCATGAGCAGAGAGGGTCTTTACATCTCCAGTGTCATCTTCACTTTCTGTCAACAGTGTCATCCACCTCCGTGGTTGGGTTTATTTCTATGTATTTTAAAGGTATCACTACTGGAATTTTCCCCTAGTTTCTTTCTCAGTAAGTAATGACTTTATTAACACTTCAATTTCATGGGCTGGTATATAGTTGGTTACATTGTTTATATCCTCTAAATTTAATTTTGGTTGATTACATACATAAATAAGTTTAACCATTTCTTCTAGATTTCCAATTTTTTTGAAATTTAATTATCAAAGTACTTCCTAATAATTTCATTGAAATATGAAGTAAGCTCCTTTGTATATTTATTAATTTGGCTCATCTGTTTTATTCCTTTGGTTAGTTTTGGTAGTTTATCAATCATATTTTTTTCTAAGAATGAACTTTTTAATATTCTAAGTACTATTATTTTAAACTACATTTCATTAATTTCTGCTCCACTTTTTTTTTTTCCATTTCTAACCATCTATTGCTTTTGGTTTTGATTTGCTTTGCCTTTCCAAGACCTCGAGGTGAATTATTAGGTTATGTGTGAGACCTTTGTGCTTTTTTTTTTTAATGTCAAGCATTCACAGCTGTAAATTTTCCTCTTAAAACTGCCTTGTTGTAACCCAGTATCAAAATCTGTATTGGACAGGAGTTTGGTATGCACTCATCCAAGTTTTCTTCAAAGCAGTTGAAGCAATGTTCGTCCTATACCGTGAGCTTCTGCTGGCCACACTGCTTTGCATTCATTGGACTTAGCAGACCCTCTCATCCTCCAATGATTCCCCAAATCCTAACCCTTGGGGTGTCAGTGTTAGTATGTTGGCAGTGTGCAAAGGAACCAAAGCACTGAAATCAATACAGGTGGAGAACCTTTGTCCTTTCAAGACCTTTCAAACATCAACCATTCTGCTGGAGAATGACACCGTGGGCATGTGTACATGCCTGGAACTTGAGAATTCTCAACTGGAACAACAGTGACGGGACAGATTAGCAGTTCCAGAATGCGATCTACTGCTAACCTCGGGCTCAGAGCTCCCAAGCTGGGGCAATTCTCAGCTGTGGACATTCAATCCCAGTGAATATGTGGTTATTCTCTCCTTAGGCAGTTCCAAAACAGAGCCCATCCTCCTGTCTGCTATGTGCTTCAACGTGTGAAGTTTGGCCCTCGTTCTCTCTACAGCTACTTGTTGGCCTCCTCTAACCCAGGGGCTCTGGCAGCCTAAACTGTGGCTCCTCAGCCTGTGGGTGCTTTTCCGTCAGTCGATTGGTTTTTAACAATAGATTCTCCAGTAGGGACGCACCCAGCCACTTCCCTGTCATGTAACATGACAAAATAGAACTTCTTTCCAGTATCCATCAGAAGAGCCCCTATCTCACCAAAGCTCACATTTCAATGTGAGGTTTGTGAGGGCTATGCACCTTTGGGGGCATGTCCAGGTTCCTCTGCTTTCTTCTGGAAGCAGCTTGTTTCTTCTCCCTCCAACAAAGAGCTGCTCTGCAGAGGCTGTGTTCAGCTTCTTTGTCTGAGATGTGTCTTTCTTCTTTTTTTTTTCTAGCATCTTTTTATTTCCTTTATGGATTTCTGGAAATTTTTCTCCATTTCTCTCTTTAGCATAAAGGCTACATTTTCTTGGGTTTGATTCTTCTTCAATAACTCACCCCACAGGCAGCCTCAAATTTGTCCTCAAGTCTTAGATAATGTATCATTAATATTATGTTTCCATAAATGAAAATTTCAAAACGCTCTTCTCTTTTGTTGTGATGTTTGATTGTTTGTAAGGAGAAGCGTGAATAAAGAAGTAATACATTCCACTATAGTGAAAAAAAATACTGGAAAAGCATTCACAATAGAACACAGAAATGACAGCATGCAGCACGCTGTGATCAGTTAGCAGCTAGAGATAAAAAATAAACCCTAAACCATAGGATAGAACACATACTAATATTGTCAGTGTGTTATACACAACTATTTCCACTGCTTGGCATCAATCCCAGAGCTCTGTGCATGATAGGAAAGTGCTGCAACATTGAGCAATATTTCCAGAGCTTTCTTTTTTTGAAAGGGATCTCACTAAACAACACATGGTAGCCCTAACCTCTTGATCATCCTACCTCGGGATCTTGAGTGAAGTTTACAGGTTTGTGCCACCATACCTGGCTATAACTTCTGATAAATGCATAAAATTCTGTGTTCACATAGGGCAAGTTTGAAAAATAACTTTTACTTAATGCATGTTTCTTCCCAAGAGATAAATGAGTGCTAGAATGCATATTTCTTTACCAAAGAAAAACCTACTCTTTCAAAGCTACCATTTTAAACAGAAACAAATGTCAAAAGTTATCATTGATAAAAAGATTCACAAAAATTGATATAGATGATTTTAAGCTTTTGTGACATAAACATATAAAATAGAATCTGGCTTAGTGTAGTGCAGTTTAGAGACAAAAAAACATAGCACTTCAATGCTAATTCTAAAGTTACAGCAACTTAATTGGTAAAAAAAAAAAAAAAAATCTTTAAAACTAAGTAGAAGTAGCAAATGTTTGCAAAGTATTAGATAGTTTTAATGCAGATTAAAAGCCACATTCCCTTAAATGTGTAATATAATGGCTAGATTTATTGCAGACACTTTCTTCCATTTGTATTTGTGTAATTAACTTTCTGGGACATAAATTATTTTTTTTCTAAATCGAATACAAACTTCTTTGAACTGGCATCTTGTTTCTGGGAAATGCTGTGACTGTCTCATATTTTTCACAGAACCAATTACTGGGAGTGCATTTGCAAATAATAAATATAATAAAGGTATATTGCCACAACACAGCATGAATGTTTATTCACACAAAATTAAAACAGTAGTAGTAACAGCAAAACAATCCTGCTGATTAAATAAAGTTAAAGCCATGATGAAAATGATTAATGAAGAATATAGGGCAGAATTAATGTTTGTAAAATCAGAAGGCTTCTCCCTCTTCTATAAAATGTAAAGGCCAATCACTTGAAAACAATTGAGCTAAACTTGTAAGAGAAAAACGATGGCAATAAGAAGGTGGACTAGAAACAAAAGTTATGGAAAGAAATTTCTTTCCCCATATTCTACTAGGTTTAACAATACATGCATAGTATTAGATGCAAGAATAATGCTTTCAGCCCTCTGTGAATATTTCAAGCAGAGTTCAAAAATAATGCTATGGTAGAATATGCTCATTTATCACATAGACTCACTGACACAATTAGAAGAAAAGAAGAATTTAAAGTTCTTAAATAATCTGGAGAATTCCAAGTACTTACAAAGTCCTAGGAAACCAAAATCTGATGAAACATAGTCTATCAAAATATATTTTTGTGGGCTGGGGTGCTGGCTTAGTGGTTAAGTTGCTTGCCTGTAAAGCCTAAGGACTCATTTTCAACTCTTCAGAACCCCTGTAAGCCAGACAGACAAGGTGACACAATCATGCAAGGTTGCACATGCGCACCAGGCAGCACATGTGTCTGGAGTACAATTGCAGTGGCTGCAGGCCCTGGTTTTTTGACAACTCTCTCTCTCTCCCTCTCTCCCTCTCTCTCTTACTCTTACTCTCTTGCATAAAAAAGGCCAGTCTGTTGGGCTTGCTCAATATATATATATATATATATATATATATATATATATATATATATGTATATGTATATATATACATATATATATGTATGTATATATATACATACATATATATATTTGTATATATTTGCATGTGTATGTGTCTAGGGTATACATGGGAGTGTGCACTCATATATGAATGTGAGCACTTGTGTGTGGGGTATACATGCACATCTGTGCAGAGAGTTAGACATTAATGTATTCTTCAATCATTTTCCACCATTTTATTTTCTCACTAAGTCTACCTCTCACCAATTTGACTAGACTAGCAGGCTAAAACCAGGACCCACTTTTTTGCTTCACAGTACAGGGTTACTGGTGCATGCTGCCGTGCCAATCTGTTACATGGGTGCTTGAGAACCAAACTCATGCTTTTGTCACTTGGCCCGTTGAGCCAACTCCTGCCCCAAAATATCCTATATATCAGTATAACTACAAGATTCTTATATGGTTTTGATTTTCAGTTACTGCATAACCAATATTTAAAATAAAAAAATGAATGTGGATATTAGAAAAGACAAGTATCTATTGGAAGAAACTTAGGAAGGCCATGTTTTACAAATTGAGGTTATTGGGATATTATTCTTTGCTTTTTTCTGTTTGTAAACTTCTGATGTTTGAAATCAAAATCTTGAATTGCTTTATAGTTATGTTTTAGTTATAGCTTAGTCCTATATTTTTGAGTAAATATACTATGTTCTAGATCTCAAGACCTTTAAAATAATAACATAAACTTTTAGTTTTCCCTTCCATGGAATAAGAAACCAATGGCAGTTTCAAAATTAGAAGTACAGTAGAAGAGAGGAAGAAGTGCTAGAGGGGACTATGGAGAGTGTCACAGTTGCCCCACATAATTGAGAGTTCTTATTTCCCAAAACTGCTGTGTATCTTATTCACTCTTCTTTTAAGAAGGGTTGGAGTTCTTTTACTAGAGAAACCTATTCATGTTCTCCAACCTTGAGACAGACACACAAATGACATGCATGCAAGTATTCAAATTAAGCTTGTGATGGCTGCCATTGTAAAATGACTGAATGATGAATCAGCTTGGAGACCCATGTCTGGCTATGACTGTGACTGTGCTTACAGAAAGGTGACATGGGGGATACACACCATGTGTATGGGCAACACCATTCCAGATGGGAAGAAAGGAGAAATGAGAAAACCAGATATACACCTGAATTTCTTTTCCTCTTCCTCATCTATTCAGATGTGAGCAAACAGCCCCAGGCCACTGTGCTTTCCCCATCACAATGTCCTGTACCCCTTGACACATGAGCCAGACTAAGCCCCTTTATCTTTGGTTGCCTCTTGTTGGGTGTACAGTCACAGCAATGAGAAGTAACTACTACAGGTACTGAGCTCAAAGGTTGACAGCTTAAGTCCTTCCAGATACCAGCATCACTGTTAGCAAAACTGACCTACAGTCTTCACTTTTGTCATATATACTTGAAGCTGGAGAAAATTTAGCCATTAAGTTTTCTGAAGGTTTAACTTGATAAGAAAGTCAAAGCTCAAAATTCTTATTCTCGAGATATGTGTTCATGTATGTGTAGGAGAGAAATTATTGCCTTCGAATCAACTGATAAGTGGATGAAAATCTCTTTCAAAGTTGTCATGGATTATTTACTAATATTTGTTGGAGAAGGTGAAATCTATCCAACTACTTTTATAATATTGAAGAGACAAATTCATTAATAGATAGTTTCCACATGCCAAGATCTTAAAATTGAATGTTAACATTGGGGCAAAACAAGTATATATGTAATAATGGGAAACAGAAGCAGAGGTCAGGCTTTCCATGAGCGGGAACAATTCCGTGACAAAGGCACTACAAGTCACCAAATGTTCACTGGATACAGAATCTTTAGGGTGCATGGAAAAGAGGAGGGCACGATCCTGCTCTTGAAGAGAGTGTCAGCGGTCATCGTGTTCAGCCCATATCCATTCGGGTAATGAGCAACAGAATAATTTGTATAACTCAAGTCATCAAAATTCAAATGCAAAGTAAGTTCATTATTCTACTTGATATTACCACCTTTTATTTCTAACCAGGGGTTCAAACACATTAAATCATTTTCTGAAGAAAAGAAAAATATTTTATGTTGATGATCTCATGCCCATCATCAACTCTGCTCTAGCTGTGACATTCATTATACACCAAAATAATTTTAGAAGTTTCACTGGTAAATGATACAGAAAGCAAATACGAATTGGACCTTCTAAAAGGAAACTTTGAAACTCTAATTCCTAAGCACCCCAGACTCAGAAAACCATACCCAAATATATATCCCTTGGAAGACTGATATTAGATAAATAATAGCCAGTGTGAGAGGAATCTAGTTTTCGGCAAATGAACATATGACTTCTTCCTGGTTTTCTCCTTTCAATTGTGTGCTTTTTTGGAGCCCTTTATTGCGGTTGCAATAAGAACAGCCCCGGTGCTCTGGCTTCATCCCTCATCACTTGTGATTATGGGAGAGGATGGCTGTCTAGTAAAGTAGAAAATGTCCAAAGAAAATATTAAATTGCTGGTTTCAAAGTGAATACGTTTTTTTTTTAATCTTCCATGTACAGAAAGCTTAGTCAGTAGTCACTGGAACTTGAATAAGGTAGCTGAGCTGAAATGCCATGTAGAATACAGTAATTGTCAATTAACCAAATTAACTTGATTGTCTTATTTTTAAAATTAAGCATATATACAGTCCTAATTGATTAGTATTATTCATATTTGACAGTTTCCATTATTAGCAAATAAAGTACATATAATACTATGTCACTAGTATTATACATTATAATTATATATTGTCATTTGTTACAATACAATTAAATTTTCTTACATTAATACTTCACTTTACTGGTTATTTATGCATGTAACTATTATTTACATATACTTTAAAGCCTAGCCATATTAACATAGTATATTGGGGTAAGATTATATGCATTTTCACAAACTCTGAAATTATGAATTAAATGCAAATTTTATACTTGAACAAGTAGATGAATGACTGCAAAAAATTTATCATCTGATAAAATTTGATACAGAATTTATAGGACTACCTAATCTTCTTTGTGATTCAAATAATATATGAAATGAAAAGGCAAGCATAGAGGAATTAGAAGTGAATACATTTTCCTGGGTCTCTTTTTAAAATAGTTCTGTAGAAAGATTAATAATAGTAGCTGCTGAAAAGAATTCAGTGTGCTTAGTACACTGAATTGCCACAATCTACTTGAAATCTTTATTCATTATTTTTGGGTAAGTTTTAAATTCAACAAAAAAAAACCTCAATATCAAAGCAATTCTCATAAGAATATTTTTTCACTTTTGGAATTGTTGAGATTAAAGGCTAATCAACACACACAAAAATCAGGTTCTTTTCTTGACAGGATAGATTTTTAAATATTTGAAGGCTACCTTTACTTGTTCATGTACCAAAATGACCAAGAATGTGAGTGATAATTGGCATAAAGATCTGCATTAATTATGCATTAACTCTCTGTGTGGTCAACTGTTAAAGAATCCTGGACAGAAATAAGTTATACTCAGAGAAGAGTTTGCTAACACTACAACAGGAAAAGAATATGCATTGTTGGGCACCCAGGTCAAAGTTGCAGGCTTCTCTGTCATGTTCGGTAGGACGTAGATGGTATATTTCGTCTCTAGTATAGGAATATCACCAATAAACCACCTTATCCTCAGAAAGTCAATAGTGGAAAGAGGGGCAGATACATCTGTTACAATGAGCTGGTCAAGTGAGCATACTTTAGACACATGCCAGGCATGTGACCATCTGTAGAATTTTCTAACAATAGCTGCCAATTCTCAAACATTAACTGGGTGAACAACCGTTGAATTCTGAAACAATTCAGTCACTCAAGACATCAAGGATTGATTCTGCTCCACAACATAGCTGTAGACACCAGAAACAAAGGAATGCACTTGACTACTATTATTTTTTTATTTATTGATTATTTTAATAAAAAGGTTGCACACCTAGATGCAATATCTCCCATCCCAATTCTGCTGAGGTCTATAGGGTCCAAGAAGCCTCAGTCAAGTTTCTGCGGGGTTGAGGGAAACATGGTGCCTCAGGCTATTCCTGCCTACCCTGAAGCTGTTATGATATTTCTACTCCTCTTCTACAATGCTCCCTGCTTAGCTACTGTTCTAGACTACACATATAACCTTGACAAATCACTCGCCTCTTCTTTTTTGCTACATTTGATTTCTGTATAACAAACCTCATTATAAAAATTACACACTAAATAAACTTCTAACCTCCTGCATGTAATAAGTAAATTGGAGAGTTCTTAAGGGTTTAGACTTTGAGTGTCTTTCCTTATTTTCCGCAGTTCCTCCACATTTGGTTTTCTTCTTTCCTCTACTTTTTTTTTTAATTACATTTTAGTCAGCATGCAGAGATTTAGGAGTCATTCATTGTGGCATTTAAAAACCAATTTGCTTTAGTAGATGCACATTCCCTCATCTTTTCCTGAATACCCTTCCTCTCCAGTTCACTTCTCTGTTAATATCCTCCTTTCCTTCAGTTTACATGTCACTCTCTTGTATTTCTCTTCACTCTGAGTTTTGACCCACAATTTCCAAGTTCACCCAACTCGTCTGCTATATTTTGTTTGATTTCCCTTTCCTGTTTTCTTTGTTTTAATATTTTTGTTTATTTGCAAGCAGAGAGAGATAGAAGAGAGACAAGGAGAGAGGGAAAGAATGGATGTGCCAGGGTCTCCACTGCAAGCAAACTCCAGATGCATATGCCACTGTTCATCTGGCTTTAAATAGGTACTGGGGAATTGAACCTGGGATTAGGATTTGCAGACAAGTGCCTTAACCACAGAGCCATCTCTCCAGCCCTGAAAGATTTTTTTTTTATTTATTTGAAGAAAGAGGGGGTAGATTATGGGAGTGACAGGGCCTCTTACCACTGCAAATGAGTCCCAGATACTGTGCACCACCTCATGCATATAGCCTTATCTGGGTACTGGAAAATTGAATACAGACCAGAAAACTTGCAAAATCTGTTAACTCCTGTGCCATCTCTCTAGCCCAAATTTTAGTTATTAGTCCAATATCTGAAGTATATCTGGACCCCACAAATAAACTCACATATTTTGGTTACCTAATCTTGGCCAAACAAGCTAAAAATATTCAATGGAAACAAGACAGCCTATTCACCCTGTACAAATATCTGTTCAAGGGGAATCAAAGACCTTCTGGTGGTTTGAATTAGATGTTCCTCATAAACTCCTGTGTTTTTCAATGTTTGATCCCCAGCTGGAGGCAATTTTGAAGGTGGGCTTTGCTCAAGAAGGTGAGTTATTAGAGGTGGGCCATCATGAAGTTGTCCCTCAAGATTGAGCCAAAACAAACCCTGTGCTCTTGGTTGGGTGTGTTTTTTTTTTCCCAGAAACACAAAAGAAACTACAACAGACCACATCTAAAATATGAAATCACTGAAATTGCTTGAGGGAAAATACAGGGAACAGGAAATAGCCCCAATTACTAACAAATGGAACTACATAAAATTCAAAAGTTTCTGCACAGCAAAAGAAACCATCAATAAAATGAACTGACAGCCTACAAAATAGGAGAAATCTTTGTCAGCTATACTCCCTTTGCTTTTAATGCTATCTACAATCTGTTACTTACAACTAAATTTAATTCTCAATACAGGCTTGATCCCTGAATTCCAGGTATACATTTTTGGTTACTTCAAGGAAATATCTACTCTGATATTTAACAGGTCTTTCAATCAGAAAAAAAGTGCAAAGTTTTATCATTAATGACTTTCCTCTGATTGTTTCACCTTTACAAGATCTCCAAACACACTTAAATGGCATTGGCAATTATCCATTGGTCAATTCAGGAACCTAGGAATCCTTATTAGCTATTACCATTACTCTTACTGCCTCCTTGATTAAGAACAGCAGTACTTTAGCCAGTCAATGCAATAGTTCCTGGCTAGTGTCCTCACTTGTGGCTCTCTACAATCCATCTCGTACACAGCATCCAGCATGTGTTTTGAAAATGTGCCACATCCTTTATTAAAAACCCCTATCTTGGGCCTGGAGAGATGGCTTATCGGTTAAGTGCTTGCCTGTGAAGCCTAAGGACCCTGGTTCGAGGCTCAATTGTCCAGGACCCACATTAGCCAGATGCACAAGGGGGTGTACACGTCTGGAATTCGTTTGCATTGGCTGGAGGCCATGGCGCGCCCATTCTCTCTCGCTATCTGCCTCTTCCTCTCTCTGTCTGTCACTCTCAAATAAATAAATAAAAATGAACAACAAAAAAACCTATCTTCTGTGCTATCTCACTGTACTTACATCTAAGTTCAGACTGTTTGAGGAGCTGATGCTATCACAAAGTTTGCTTCAGTCATCTTCTCTACTATCAGTGCAGATTATTCTCTGACACATTCAATATGCTGTGGACACATTGGTCTTCTTTAATACCTTTTTGAATATGCACATACATACATGGACACAGACACACATATATTTATATGATTATAAATGCATATTCACACCTACATCATACTCATGTGTGTATATACAATCTGTTGGTTTTGTTGGAACTCCAAGATGACAATTGCTGCTCTTCTCCAACCATCTAATTCCTAGGAGAGCTGGGAGCCATTCCAATAATGGAGTTATTCAAAATTCTAGGTAATTCAACAACTCCCAATAGGCCTGGTGCACACCTGTAATCACAGCACTTGGGAGGCCAATGTATGGGGATTGCCATGAGTTTGAGGTCACCCTGAGACTGCAGAGTGAATTCCAAGTCAGGCTGGAAGAGATAGACCCTAACTCAAAAACTAAATAAATAAAAGAATTAACGACAGAAAATATGCTAGCTTTACTGGCTTATTGGTAAAACCTGCAATCAATGTACATAGAAATATGAGGCAGGAAGATCACGAATTTGAAGCCAGTCTTGGTTTCATAAGAGAATTCTAGTCTAGATCTACATAGTAAAACCCTGTCTCACAAAAAAGAAAGGGTTGGAGAGATGGCTTAGCAGTTAAGGCATTTCCCTGTGAAGCTTAAGAACCCAAATTTAGTTCCCCAGTACCCACATAAGGCAGAACAAGATGGCACATGTAGTTCATTTGCAGTGGCTAGAGTCCCTGACGCACCAAATGTCTAATGAAATATATATACACATGCTAAGTCATGCTTTAATTTACTGTCAAGTTGCTTTACTGACCAAAAGACATGCTTTAACTCATCTGTGCATGAGCAAGAATTACAATATTCTGAGAAGCTAGACTTGAAAGATCATAAATAAACAGTGAAGACTTTATGTCATTGAAGTACCACATGAAAAATGATCTCATCTACTTGTCCTGTTTAAGTCCTTGTCATATCCTTATTGTTAAAGCAACAATCATCTTTTAGCATTTCTGATTTTACTTTACTAATGACGTCAAAATTATCAATACCATTGCTCACAGATCATGGAGTTCTGCTCTTTTTATACCCTATCCTTAAGCAATACTTCCTAGAAAAATAATTTTTAAACAATTCTGATCATTTAATTTCTTATCCTTGGACTGTAATTTTTTGTTTTAATAACTCAAGTAAAGCTAAGGTCAACCTGTCCAAGAGCATGGGAGGTCTTTCCATTTTCTTAAGTCCTCCTCAATTTCTTTTTTGAGTGTTTTTATGTTTTCATTATATAGATCTTTCACTTCCTTGGTTAATGTTATTTCAAGGTATTTTGTTGTTGTTGTTATTGAAAATGAGATAACGTCACTTATTTCTTTCTCGGTATCTTTGTCATTTGCATATAGAAAGGCTACTGATTTTTGTGCATTAATTTTGTATCCTGCTACTTTACTGAAGGACTTTATCACCTTTAAGAGTTTTGGAATGGAGGCTCTCAGGTCTCTTACATATAGAATCATGTCTTCTGCATATAGCACTTACTTGACTCTTCCTTTACAAATTGTATCCCTTTATTTCTTTCTCCTGTCTTATTGCTTGAACTAGGACTTCCAGTACTATACTAATGAGCAGAAGTGAGAGTGGACACCCCTGTCTTGTTCCCAATCTCAATGGGAATTCCTTCAGTTTCACTCCATTAAGTATTATTTGGGCTTTAGGAGCTTTGTATATAGCCTTTATTGTGTTAAGATATAAACCGACCATGCTGATTCTCTCCAATGTTTTAATCATGAGGCTTTGTTTTATTTTGTCAAAGGTCTTTCCTGCATCTATGGAAATAATCATGTGGTTTTTGTGTTTAGCCTTCTTTACATGGTGTATTACACTGACAGATTTCAGCATGTTGAACCACCCCTGTGTTCCTAGGATGAAGCCCACTTGATCAAGGTGGATAATGAATTTGATGTGTTGTTGAATTCGGTTTGTGAGGATTTTATTCAGGATCTTTGCATCTAAGTTCATCAGGGAAATAGGCCTGTAGTTTTCTTTTCTTGTGGCATCTCTGCCTGGTTTTGGTATTAGGGTGATAGTAGCTTCATAGTAGGAGTTGGGGAGCTACCCTAGATCTCCAATTGTGTGGCATAGTTTGAGAAAGACTGGTTTCAGTTCTCCATGAAGGTTTGATAGAATTCATCTGAGAAGCCATCTGGTCCTGAACTCTTCTTTTTGGGGAGGTTTTTTTTTATCACCGTTTCAATTTCAATGGGTGTGATGGGTTTGTTTAGGAGATTAATCTGCTCTGAGTGTAGCTTTGGTAGATGGTATATGTCTAGGAATTTATCCATTTCCTCTATATTTTCCAATTTTGTAAAGTAGAGGCTTTTGAAGTAATACCTGAAGATTCTCCCAATTTCACTTATGTCCGCTGTGATCTCTCCTTTTTCATTTCTAATTTTGTTAATTTGAAGCACCTCTTTTTTTTTTTTTTTTTGCTTGATCAAATTGGCCAGGGGTTTGTCAATCTTGTTTATTTTTTCAAAGAACCAACTTTTTGTTTCATCAATTTCTTTAATTGCTTTCTTAGTTTCCAATTCATTAATTTCTGCTCTGATCTTAATGATCTCTTTCCATTTTTTGGGTTGGATTATTCTTGTTTTTCTAGTGCCTTTAGGTGGATGGTTAGGTTTTTGATTTGGGATCCCTTTGTCTTTCTTATGAAGGCATTTAGTGCTATGAATTTTCCCCTTAGGACCGCCTTCATTGTATCCCATAAGTTTTGGTACGATGTGTTCTCACTGTCATTCGTTTCTAGAAATTTCTCTATTTAATATTTTATTTCGTCCACTACCCATTTATTATTTAAAAGTGTGCTGTTCAGTTTCTAGGAGCCAATGGGATTTTTAGGTGGGTGTTTTGTTCTTAATTTCTAGCAATATAGCATTGTGATCTGATATCATGCAGGGGATTATGTCAATCTTCCTAAATATATGGAGGCAAGCTTTGTTACCCAGTATATGATCTATTTTAGAGAAGGCTCCATGTGCTGCTGAGAAGAATGTCTAATCCATGGATCTGGGGTGGAATGTTCTGTAGAGTGGGGAGGGTCAAGATTCACCAGGGAGAGGGGTGGGGTGGAGCAGAGCAGGTCTGAATGCTCAGGGGATGGGGACGGAGGCAGGGCCTGAGCAGAATTGACCAGAGCAGGTCTAAAGTGCTGGAGAAGTAGCATGCTGGAGAAGACTCATGCTGGAGAAAACACACACTTGGGGGTGGAGCTGTGTGGTGGGGGTCAGAATTCATGTGGGGGCAAGGCCTAGCTGGTGGATCTGAAGTCCCAGCTCAGGGGCAGGCCAAGCAGAGTGGGTGGAAGTTGAGGGGTGGGCAGAGTGGGTGGAAGTGAGGGGTGGGCAGAGTGGAGTGATTCAAAAGTCAGGGCAGGGTGGGGGTGAGGTGGAGAAGGATGGCAGTGGGGGGCAGGGGGTTCTGAAGACACGTGGGGGGGGGTGGAGGGGGGAATCTGTGACCTGGCAGGAGGGGGTGGAGGGGGATCCCAGCAATCACCTGTGTCTGAGAGCCCAGGTGGAACTACTGGCCTGGGTCTCCTTGCCTGCAATTACTGGGAGAGAAGCCTGAGGCTGGGGCTCTGGTTAGGATGGCTGCTGGGAGTGACTGGGTGACAGGTGGATTACCTGAGAGCCTGGGAGTTAGCAGATTCCCTTTTATAGCCCCTCCACACCCTCCCACTGGCGATCTATTAGAGCTTACTCTCCCCTAAAAGTTCCAGTGACCCCTAGATTTCTTGCCTCTCCTTCCTGGGAGTTGCAGCATGGTTAGGAGGATGCCATCTTGACCGGAAGTCTGCATTTCTACTACTTTTCTATGTATAGTTTCCATCCCTCTCTCAAGTTCCCTTTTTACATCATTTTCTGATTTTCTTGATGCTTCTTGGACTTTATCCTTGCATTTCTTTATATCTTCATTTAGCATAGCCAGCTGATTTTTGAGGTCCTCTTTTTTTTTTTTTTTTTTTTTTTTTTTTTTTTTTGCTCTCCTTCATATGCTTTAACTGTCTTTGGACCCCTTCTATTTTCTTATCTATTAGGTCTAGTCTAGTGATGGCAGCATCCACACAATTATCGGTCCTTTGGTGCTTTTCTCCAAGTTCTACCAGTAGTTTGGTCAGGGTTGCATTGCTCATAACTTCATTTTTGGGTTCTGATCCTAATGTCTCGTCTATGTTTTGATTAAAGACATCCATTGTAGAACTGGGTGATCTTACTGGATTTACTTACATTTGATTTTTCATGTTATTCCTTTTGGCTGTGGTCTGCCCATCACAGTGTAAGGGCAAGGAGAGTATGACTGTGGTCTCAGTGGGCGGAGAAAGTGGTTCCTCTTTGGAGGAGTGGGCCTGAGGTCACACTCAGGTGGGTGGAGGGCCTGCAATCATGGGTGGGTGGGCAGATTGAGTGGGCCTGAGGTTGCATGTGGAGGGTCTGAGGTTGCCCACAAGCGAGCGGGCAGACAGGTGAGCAGGCAGGTGGGGCGGGGGGCCTGAGGTCACATACTGGCAGGCTGGTGGGCTGAGTGGGCCTGAGGTCATCGTGGATGGGCAGAAGGGCCCTGAGGTCAAGCGCAGGTGGGCAGGTGGGTGGGCAGAGCCGGCTGAGGTCTAGGATGGGTGGAAGGGTGGAGCCGGCCCAAGGTCAAGGTCTCGCATGGGCAGGGGTAGCTGGCTGATAGCCTGTGTGCAGCGATGCAGGTGGAAATATGCTGGCTTGTGTACCCTTGCTTGCAGTTAGTACAGACTGTCCTGAGGCTGGGACTATGGCTAGGACGGCTGCTTAGGGGGATTGGGGCACTGGTGGGCTACCCAAGAGAGCAAGGGAGTCAGCTGATTCCCTTTTTTGCCCCTCCATGCCCTCCCACTGGCAGTCTATTAGAGACTGCTCTCCCCTACATGGCCCAGTGAACCCTTAGTGCCCTTCCTTTCCTTCCCTGAGACATGAAGCACAGTAAGGTGGACACCATCTTGACCAGAAGTCGAAGAATGACTAGATTTTTCTTCATGAAACAAAGTTAAAAGTTTGACTCCCCCTTAACAATCCATTTAATGAAATTTAACATTTATTCCATAGAAAAATAGAAGCATATGCATAAAAATTATTACTGGCATTTAAGTTGTATAATTTATGTAAATCTTACTGTGTCTGGATGAAACCCATACCCTTGGTGCTCAGCTGGGATTTCTCAGTTTTGCAATTTTACTTCACTAGTGGTAAAACATTTTATAGGTTCTTCTGACCTATGAAACATAATCTTAATGTTTGTCCTTTTTTGGGACAGGCAGCTTTCAAGGTAATGTCTTGTTTTAGTCCATGTTGACCTGAAATTCACTATGTAGTCTTGGGGTGGTCTTGAACTCATGGCAATCTTCCTGCTTCAGCCTCCCAAGTGCTGGGATAAAAGGTTTGTGCCACCATACCTGGCTATTTTTGTCCTTTTTAAAACAAAATTTTAATTCCTTCTCCTGTTGTTCTCTTCTTCTCTCCCTCTTGAAATTAAGTACAATATTCTTATTGTGGATGGGAACTTATTGAGAGGAGGGGACAATACGGTACTGGACATGCACAGCAATCGAAAGTCACAAGGAAGATAGGTTGTAAATGATATTGAGTATGCAATTACATAAGAAAATGCTGCTGTTCTTTGCCATAAACATTCCATGAATCCACACAATCCTTTACACATATCAAGTTCAAAGCTCAATTGGATATAAGTAGGAGTTAGCCACAGCTCACCAAACACTTCATCACATTATCTGATTGCATTTAAATTGTTTTTAGGGAACAAGATTAACTATTATTTGCAGAGGTTCTGGGAATAGCAACAGATTCCCTCAAGAAGAAGTCAGGATCCTCTGTTTATTCACTTTTAAAGTGAAATCTAGTTCATCCCCAGTGTGAATTTAATTTTACAAAGCCTTACTTTCTGTAAAGGATTACGTACAATGCCACATAATTCCCCATAAAGCTTAAGCCAGGACCAAGACCAGAATGCTAATCTTTACAGTACTGCTAACACTACCAGTCTATTTCAGGTAATACATGTGTGAATTCAAAATGCAAATTAGTTTCAAAGGTTCTCTATTTTAGCATTTTGATAGTCTTTTTGTTTAAATTACAGAGTTGTTTATTATGTTTGCCATCAGGAGTAGATGACTTTGATGAGAATATTTTAGGAGCAGTCTGGTTGCTCTTGGAATCTGTAGGAGATACATTTCCAATCATTATCATGAAAGTCCTTAGGGGCCAGCAAGGTGAAAATGCGACTCTGTTACTTAATTAAACACCCTGAGGTCAAGTGTAACACCTCTGGTCATTAGCATGAGGCATAATTCCTCTTTCTGTATGTGTGTCATAAGATACAAAATCAGCCAAAAGTAGCAGATCCTACCCAAAAAGTCTATTATGAAATAATCCAATAATTTCAGGATACAGTAGGAAAGTTGATTTAAATAATACTGAATAGTCTCCTCTGTTTAACTTCTAAAAGGTTTTAGTACATTGATCTGAAGGGTGAAGCTCTGAAAATGAGCGGCTATTATGCAGTTTTCCAAGGCCGACAAAGGGGTTTGTGCAAATGACTACAAAGTGACAAACTTGGGCATAGATTTGGGTGTGTCTTGTTTTGGGTATTCACTTTGTAGTGTCTTCCCGAGCTTCAGTCTCCTTGTCTGCTCTTTGGTGCCACGGAGAAGTGGACTCTTCAGAGACAGGTATGTTTTTGAGTGGGAATGTTTTTGATAATTTCACACACATGTACAAAGTATTGTGGTCATATTTTCATTCCATTGCCCTCTTATCTCCCTCCTGCTAATGTGAATACAAGGCAGTATTAACCATGGATGCACAAGTACATATATAATAGAATAGAAAGTCCTTTGGGATGGGCTGGAGAGATGGCTTAGCAGTTAAGCACTAGCCTGTGAAACCTAAGGACTCCAATTTGAGGCTTGATTCCCCAGGACCCATGTTAGCCAGATGAACAAGGGGGTGCATGCATCTGGAGTTAGTCTTTAGTGGCTGGAGGCCCTGGCTTGGCCATTCTCTCTTTCTCTCTCTCTCTCTCTCTCTCTCTCTCTCTCTCTGTCTCTCCCACTCTCAAATAAATAAAAATTAAAAAAGAAAGTCCTTTGGGATATGCTTTTAATATTATTTCTTAGCTTTGAATTTTTAACATATATAGCAGAAAATATTGTGCAGAAGTTCTTCTCTGGCCTTGTCTGTTTAGAATTCTAATTGCCTCAATGATTGAATTTCTGTTTCTCTTGATTTTGGTAATTTTCTGCTATAACTTTCTTAAGAGTCTCTTTGCCTTTTGTATTTATCTCAACTCTGTTTTAAATTTTTTATTGATAATTTTCATACATGGATATATTTTGATCATGATTTCTTTCTGTTACTTTCTTTTGCCTCTTCTTCCATCTCCTTCCACTGAATCCCTTTGTCTTCCAGCTAATCCTTCGATTGTGAGCTTCGACTGTGATGTCTTTTTTTTTTTGTCCTCTTTCACCATCCAAGATAGCCTGTTGGTGGGTCCCATACTGTACAGGTCCTGTGTAGACAACTGCAGCTGTGAGATCATGAAGATCACCGCTTTGTCATGTCTACAACAGTGCTGTCTACCAGTCTTTGGACTCCTTTTCAGACGTTCATTGTCTATCCCTGGATTTTAAAGCATGTCGCCTATGTTTTTCTCCAGAATTTTCAGAGTTTTCAGTCCTATATTAAGGTCTTTGATCCATTTTGAGTTGATTTTTGTGCAGGGTGAGAGAGATATATCTACTCAGATATATACTTTCCCCTGTATCATTTGTTTAAAAGGTACTTCTCTTTCTGGGGACTGGGGAGATGGCCCAATGGTTAAAAGTGCTTGCTTACAAAGCCTGCCAGTACAAGCTTGATTCCCTTGTACCACATAAAGCCCAGTACACAAAGCAGTTCGTGGTTATTTGCAAGCAGGAAGAAACTCTAGTATCCATTTATTTATTTTTTTCTCTCTCTCTCTCCTGTCTCATAGATAGATTGTCTTTTTCAGGGTATATTTGACACCTTTTTCAAAGAGTAAATGATTATAGCTGCATGTGTCTATTTCTGCATACTCTGTTTATTTCCATTGGTTGATGTTTCTGTTTTGGAACAACTGTCTAATGATCTTTGTAGCAGCTTATTTGCTTTTGTTTGTTTGGTTTCCTTATCATAGTATTTGCAAGTAGAGACAGGGAGACAGACAGAAAGACAAAATAGGCATACTACTGTCTCCGACCACTATATCAGCTTATTTATAGTATCTTTCCACTAGAAAAATGTTCATTTCCAATTGCAGCTGAAGAGTTAAGGGCCCCGGCTGAAACTAAGAAAAATTGGAGAAACAAGCAAGGGGGATATTTTCCTGATAAGCCGGATACCAGCAAAAGGGGGAAGGAGATCAACACAGAGAAAAATCAACTCCTACCAAATCAGAGAGCCAGAGCCTCAGAGGCCCCCAACACCTCATCACTGAAGCAGACCAAAAATGAACCCAACATGGCTCAGGGAAATTTTGTGGAAGATGGGGTGGAAAGAATGTCAGAGCCACATGTTGGGTCATGATATGCACAGACATTTATCTTACACATAACTGTGGGCTAACTCCACAATGCATGACCCATATACCTCAACAAGGAGGGGCCAAAGGGAGGGAGTAAGTCACGGATGAGCCTAATAAGGGTACCAAACTGACTGTGTTTGCTGAATACAAAACTAACTAATAAAGAAAAAAAGAAAAAACATCCAAATTGTAATATACCATGTAATATCACTATGATGGACAAACAATAAGACAAATTAATAACAGTTACCATGAGAATGGATGAAACAAAAATAAAAGTATGAAAGAATTTCACACTAAGATATATACTGAAGGATTCAATTTGTGTACTTTTTAAACAATTTTTAATGTTCAAGGTGAAAACATAACAATAATTATTTTTAGAGGGATGAGCAAAATTGTGAATTAAAGGGGTTTCTGGTATGCTAAGATATTCTAACTTCATCTATGAAGTGTGATCTTTGAGATAATTTATTGATATATACTTATGTGTGCACTTTTTGTATATATGTATGCATTTTTATATATGTATACATTATATGTATACATACAATATACATTATGTATATATTTTTGTGTGTATATATATATATATATATATATATATATATATATATATATATGGCGAGAGAAAGAGAGTGTAGAAATATCTTATCAGGAAATTTCAATGTTATCATTTTCCTCTGACATAATGTCTTTCCATGGCTTCATCAAGATCTTTTGAGTAAAATTTGGACTCCAAAAGGCCCTGTAAGTTGTTTCCTTAGCTTTAATTTTGACCCCTGTGATAGAGCTGTGCTGCCTTCTAAACACATAACAGCTCACAGCTCCACAAATATTGTCTTTTGTGACTGTCTTTGGAACATGGTATAGAATTTCTAAAATGATTCTTTCTTGTCCACTTGGCAAATTCTACTCATCCATACAGCATCATCTCCTCTAGAAATTCACAAATGAATGATAGCTGAGGTTATATTTCTGAATTTTTTTAATTGGTGGAATTTTGTGAGACTTCAGTAACAGTTATTTCTATTATTCTAACTATAAGTCTTGAAATTTCCCTTGAAATTGTGTGGCTGCTTTGTTTCCATAGCCCCACTACCAAGCACAATGTTTGGCACATGGTAGGTGTTCAGTAAGTATAACTGAGTTAGATTACTTATCCATCAGTTGGTTGAAAAACCTGATCTTTAAAAAGCAGCATGTTTCTGCCAATTCCTAACTTGTATTATATTTATTATTTATTATTAGAGGACTGAAGAGCAGAAACTTAACTAAAAATTATAATGGAATGAAACATTAAATTCACACTGTATAACAATTGAAAGTAAGGACATCTATTTCTAGCTCATGTAATCTGATTTTGTCTCTCCTCCCTAAGCAGCTATAAGTGAATTTTAATAAAATCAGAATTTTCTCACTATGTGCTAGAAATAGCTTACTACCCAATATGGATAATATGAAATGCATAATCATTCTAAATCTTTTTGAACATCATTAGAAAATTATTCAGAAATAAATGTGACCAAGGTCTTTGCATTTCTTATCAAAATGCTATAATTTTGGTCACAGAATATTTCCTTTGTCTAACTTGACACAATAAGCATTAACAAATTTTGAAGCTGTTGTGTTAATTCTTGACATTTAACCTACAATAGTTTATTGGTGCATTTACAAAAAGTCAGTAACAAATCTCACCACAGTGTTATCATAAGACTCTACATCCAACCAATGATATTGCTATGATTCTACAAAGTTCTTACAGAGCAAAAGTCTGCACTGATATGTTTGTAGCCCAAACATCTTACATGAAAATACATTTTAACAAAACCTAAACATCATTAAATATCATGAAATGATAACCACATCCAGTCTTCCTCTATAGATGCAAAATATATTTCATCTGATTCACAAACAGCATTCTGTAGCTGATGATCAGATAAAATCTCTTACGCATACCTAGTTACTTATTCTTCCAATATGTTTCTTCCTTCCAGAGGTATTATCTAGAATTATTTTAAGAATAGAAAGCATATACACAGAAGACACATTTCCTCTAAAGGGATAATGCTGTTTTAGAATCTGAGACCCTCCATAGTGAGACTAGAGGCAGCTAAGCCTCAGCATTATACAAACATGAATGTAACTAGGGCGGGAGACACAGGCAGAGGCTTTGAAACCTTTATGGTTTATCTCCTTGTATTCTGTTTTTCTATGTAGGTTGTGTGCTTGCACACCATACACTTAATGAACAATTCCATCAAAGACCAGAGATCACCATAGCCATGGCATTACAAAAGTATTAGCATTATTTTTCTCCCTTTTCTTCTCCCTTCTGTTTGGATAAGAACAATTTGGCTTGTTTTGTTTTGGTTTTGTCTGGAGGCACAGTATCACTCTAGAAAGATAACCTGGAACCCATCCCATAGCCCAAGCTAACCTCAAACAAGCTAACTCCACCTCCTGAATGCTGGGATTAAAAATATGAGCCACTGAGCCCAACTTGAGAGGAACAAGTCTGGAACCTGTGAGTTGATGACAAGGGTAGTTCAACAAAAGCACACCCCTAAAAACTGCACATCCACATGGCTTCCTTTGGGTTATATAAAAAGTAAATAACAAAGCTGAAACATATAACTAAAATGTCAGAAACTGCCTATTCTATCGAGTAAAATAACAACATTTTTCTAAATGGAGGAAACTACATGCTTGCCTGTGTCAATAATTACTGTAATGATTGGATATCATGTATAACACTCTTTATTTGGCCAAAAATGGTGCATTATTTTGTTTTATTATTGTACAGGTAATCCTTGGATTGAGACCAATTCAGGAAGAGTTTCAAACTCAAATAATGTGTTTCCTCTCCCTAAAAAAAAAATTAAGTAGCAATTTTAACATGAAATATTTATTTTAAAAAATCTATAAGGCTTACTTCATTGTTATAGCCAACATAATTTAAGGAATTGTGACTGTTTGAGTGGAGTTAAAACTTAATTTCTGTAATAAAAAGCATATTTTGTAATTTAAGAGCCTGTTTCAATTACACTTATGAAATATTTATCTAATGATTTAAGATTACACTAAAATATTCACATTCTTCCAAAGGTAGTATCAAAAGATATAAAAAATAATAAATGTAGAAGTTCAAACAAATGTACTTCTATGGCAGAAATAGCGATTAAAAAAGAAACACTAGGGCTGGAAGGATGTCTCAGAAGTTAAGGCACTTGCCTGCAAAGCTTGGAAACCTGAGTTCATTTCCCCACTATGCACGTAAAGCCAGATGCAAAAAGTGGTGCATGTGTCTGGAGCTCGTTGGCAGTAGCTGGAGGTCCTGGCATGCCCATTCTGTCTGTCGCTTTTCTCTCTCTCTCCAAATAAATAATAAATAAAAACATATTTTTTAAACAAAGAAATATTGCGAGTTCTGGAGATGCGGTTGTGTTGGTAGATTGCATGCATGGCATCAACAAGGCCCTGAGTTTGAACACAGAAACTCATAATTGTTCATGATGGTACATGCCTGTAATACCAGGATTTAGGAGGTAAAGATGCAGGTGAATCACAGGAGTTAAAGTTCAAGGTCACCTTCAGCTATATAGAGAGTTCAAGACCATCTTGAGCTGCATGTAACATAGGCCAAAATCTTTGAGAAATTGAAAGTAGATATTAACATTAATACTTAAATATTTATTAAGGCTCTTTTATTTATACATATATAAGTTTTATATTCTTAAAAATATTCTATTGTCTGTGTGTATGTTTTTTTTCATGTGTATGTGTGCATACACATCACAGCATGCAAATAAAATTCAGAGGATATTTTGGGTTAGTTCTTGCAATTCCATGTATTTAGAGGCTCTCTCTCTCTCTCTCATGTACTTTTTCCTGCATTCTGATTAGGCTTCAGTTATTAGTTAAGAGAAGAAAAATGTGATGCAGAGACATTCTTTTGTTGAAGATAATTAAAAGTGGGTGTGATTGGCAGAATTATCTAAAACTTTGTTCATGCTTCCTGAATGAACTAGTTTATACATTTTAAGTTTAGAGCATGAGCTAAAAGATGTTGTTGACAAATATTTTATAGGATCTCATCAACATGAACTCTATTAGGTAGGATCTGGGAGTATTTCATTAAAAAGGAACATTTTATCGAAATAAAGGAAAAGGGTAAAATTGGTCTTCTTTGTTCAATAAGTCACAATGTAAGGTCTCAAGTCTATCTAATATAAAAACAAACATTTTTTTTTTTTTTTGCAGGAGGTGATTTCAAAGCAGGGTCTCACTCTAAAATAAACATTTTCAATGTCCCTTTTACTGAATCTCTCTCTTAACTTACCCTATAAGAAATGTTGAGATAGAGGCAGCTGCACATAGTCTCCTCTTTCCAAATGTGCGGGTGACTTCTAGGCTGAGTAGTGTGCCACCAAGGGGAAGTACCTCTAATCCTCTACTTCGGAATCTACATTGTCACTTCTACATTGCACTTTCTTTTTTCCAGTTATCTTGTTTTGCCCACCATAAACTCATCTGGAATGGGAACTGCACAAGTTATACATAAACAAGGTAATGTCAAGGAAATTTATGCCTTCTCCATTCACCTTACATTTACTATTTGGCAATATGTAGCAGATTAATTTTTTCATTGCACAGACTATGGAATCAGTTGAAGCATCCTTGGGCCTCAGTTTAAATCCTTACTATGAGTTCAGGCAAGTTATTTAACCTCTACGTATCTAAGATTTTCTATATGCAACATGGGTATATTAAGACAACTTTTAAAATATGTATAAAGTTTTACCAAGTTTCTGGCTTTCCAAATGACATCTTTTTGAATTTTAAAATTAATAAGCACAGATGAAACAGTAACAATTATATTGGGGCATTTTCATTACCTGTTATATTTCATTGCTTAATTACCTACATTGAATTATACTCTTCATTAAATGTTTAGGTAATCTTGAGGGCCATTTACCATTAGTGATTTAATTGTGAGAATGGATATTAACCTTATAGCATCACCTGGTCAAAAATTTGCATTACATTACAACTTTGCCCAGAGATGTTCATGGTAGTTAGAATGTTTTTATCAGTTATATGTGCACATTGAAAAGGTTTTATGATTTGGGAACTTAATGGGAAATATCCAATTATTGGACTGACTTTTACAAATGGAAATTGGACATATTTACATTTGTGATTTGATAGCTTCATATATGATGTATGCGTTGTGAAATGATCACCCTAATAACACTAACATATCTTTTATCCAAGATACTTAAACGTTTCTTGTCTTTGGGTTTGGTATGTATGATCAGAACACTACCTTTTCTCAAGTGTCAAGTATATAGTGCAATGTTGTTAACTATGGTTGAAGCCTGTATATCATAGCTTCAGAATTTATGCATCTAACTATAGGATGATTATTATTAAAAAGATAACTGCTGGTAAGGATGCTGAAAAACAGGAGATCCCCCCCTCAAAGAGTAAAAGTTGAAATACCAAATGATGCAGCAATTTTTATTGTATGTATGAATACAAAGGAGATAAAACCAGGATCTACAAGAGATAATCAGTACCACATCTTTATCATATTATAACTTAGAATAGTCAAAATGTGGAAACAAAATAAAGACCTATTACTTGATGAGTGAATTGTGAAACTGTGATATACATGGATAGATATATGATATACATATATGGATGCATTATAGACTATTCAAACTTTCCAAACTTCTAATAAGACTGTCAAATCTTGAATCTGGAGGACATTATGGCAAACAAAATATGCCAGATATACCAAGACAGATATTGCATGATCTCTTCATATGTGAAATCAAATAAACCCAACAACATTGAAGCAGAGTTAGACTTCTGGTTTCCAGTGGTGGAAGAGAGAGGAAATGAGGAGATACTATTATACCAGCTTGCTGTTAAGCAAGGTATAAGACTCTCTTTTTTATTTTCAGCCTAAAATTAAATATTCAATATATTAAAATTAATATATAAGATTATAGACAAAGAATTTAACCTCAATCTAAATTCTAAAACAAGTTTTGCCCGCTATTTTCCTCATAATTAAATATTTTCTTTCTCATAGCTTCATATTAATGACCACTTATTTGTACTATATGAATAATGAAGTATCTTTTCTCTTTTTCAGAACAATAAAAAAGAAATTAAGCAATGTGCTAGGAATAATGGTAGAGATTGTTTACCTTTAGGCCACAGTCTATGGAATATCTGTTGGAATGTTTTAATTTAACTTATTATTAAAATCTTCTCATAAGCTTTCTGATCAAAGAAGCATTACCTTTAAAATTATCTGAGGAAATACAGTACAAGTGAAAAACTGGCTAACCAGACAAACTCTTTTACCACAATCAATAATTATAACATGTCTCCTAAATCTATCCTGTTCTGTTTTTCTTGATTATAATGATATAGATCGATTTTTAATATAACAGCACATTTGATTATGTTTTTTCCCATCAAGTTATCAAAGACATTAATTGCATCAGTTTTCCATCAACTAATCAAAGGCATTTAATAATTAGCAATTTCCACTGCTTGACAGGAGGCCATCCCACTAATACTTTCTAATGCACCATGTTCTGGGCAGACACAATTCAGTTTCAGGCTGAATAATCACCTTCTCTATTTGACCACCACGAAGCCAGTCTAATTTATTAGCTGGTCCTACTTTAACCAGTCTCAGCTTATTTGTAATTTGATCCTTTTATTTTCTATATGCTTCATTTTTCTGGATTTGATCAAGAATGGCAAGAATCATATACAATATTCCTAGCTCCTCATGTGAAGTTCCAGCAATAGTCAATCACACAAGACACCTACAGAACCTTGCCCAGGACCATGGCAAAAATGCACAGCTGTCTCCATATTTATTGAAGTAGCACCTTAACCTTGACCTTATCATGACAGAACTAATTCTTCCTCCAAATGTGGCAACACTTTTCAGATTTCTTATAGTGCTGAAGCACTGTTATTTGCTGGTAATTTATCTTCTATGCTATCTTTCTAATGGAAGTACTATTCACTATTTTAGTTTCACAGTGTAAACGCGTCTTAAAACCAACATCTTATTTTAATTCTGATACCTACTACCTTACTATGAACCATTAACATCCCTTACTGATGTTATCTCATAAACTCCTAAAAGACCTTCTTCTGCTTTTATACACAAGCCTCCAAGTCACCTATGATCTTTATAAAATATATTCTGACCATGACACTGCCTTGTTTGGAGATCAGCAGTGATTTCTATTTTTTATTTTATAGAGTGAAACTCGTAACTCAAGCACAAGAACTGTTCATTTTTGGTCCTGGATTTGTCACAGCCTCTTTTTCCTTGCCTTTTCTTCTCACATTATATTCTATCCTTGAAAACTTGCCAACATCCCCCCAACATCACATGCTATTCTTGTACACAAGGAGCAGAAACCCACTAAAAGCATCTAGAGGCCAAAATGTAAAACGATTGTGCAGAAGTTATGAGAGCTCATAGCTCACCAGACATATAACTTATATGTCTAAATAATATAAACTAATAATTAAAAAGATAAAACTCATAATTAGAAAGCCTATATTAAATTGAAACATTAATACATGGGCTTTAATTTTTTGATACTTTAAGTCTGTTCCAATATTTTCATTTTATTGATAAAATTTCTCTGTTTAGCTCATCTTATACATGGGCTAACATTCTCATCATCTACAACTCTTTACAAAGCCATCTCATATTCAGAAATCATTGACAACTGATGATTTGGCTCTGGATCAAGTATTCATTACTTCTCAAGAGCTATGGTTAACAGAGAGACCATATAGTAATCCCTTAAGCCCTTTGCCCTCTCCTCAAAAATCAGTATTTTTCTAATGCTATGCAGAAAGGCAACTGAGCATCATTTGTCTGGAAATCTGTGCTTGTATGTGGAAGCCACATCTCTCTTCCTTACCTGCTGGTGTTAGCAACCTGTCTTCTAAAATTCCATGAGCTTCTTGTGAACAAGGACTTTTCTCTTGCCTATTACTGAAGTCCCAGCATGGAAAACATTAGGGAAAATAGTTATTTATAAATAATTAAAATTAATTAGTAATTATACTCATCATTTTCCTATCCCTGCAAAAAGCCTCATAGAAATACCATCTACACATCCCTCTATTGCCAGCTAAATGCTACTAATAGTCCCCCCTTCTTTATTTTTATATTGTTATTTATTTGAAAGATGGAGAGAGAGAATGAGCATGCCAGGGCCTCCAACCACAGCAAATTAACTCCAGATGCATATGTCACCTTTTCCATCTGGCTTACATGGGTCCTGGGGAATCGAACCTGAGTCCTTTGACTTTGCAGACAAGTGTTTTAACTGCTAAGCCATCTCTCCAGTCCTAATCTCTCCTTTTTAAAAGCACTACTTTATGTAGTATTATGTGATTCAGTAAAAGATATAAGTAAATAAAGCAGTATAAAACTAGTCACAGTAGAAAACATATTTTATACCCTCAGGTCATCACTGTTCTATCGTTCCTGTCCTTTCTTGAAAATAATGGCTCTTTAGCACACCTACTTCTGAAGTATACTTGAGGAACTTTCCTACTGACAATTAAAAAACAAGACTCTGAATGCCAGGCATGGTGGTGCACACCTTTAATCCCAGCACTCGGGAGGCAGAGGTAGGAGGATCACCATGAGTTTGAGGCCACCCTGAGACTCCATAGTGAATTCCAGGTCAGCCTGAACTGGAGTGAATCCCTACCTCAAAAAAAAAAAAAAAAAAAAAAAAAAAAAAAAAAGACTCTGTAGAATACATTAATTGACTCAATTACTCTTAAAGTATGGGATGTGTATTGTTTCATTTAGAGATCATCTAAACTCTAAAGGGTAGTAGAGGTCAAAAACAACATTTTTCTTTAATTTCTTTAATAAATTTTTATATAATTTTTTCTTTAATAAATTTTATTTCTTTAATAAAATTTTAAGGAGCTTATTTCTTTCTGTCTTATGAGAGAGAGAGAGAGAGAGAAAGAGGTAGAGAGAGAGAGAGAGAGAGAGAGAGAGGATGGGTACAGCAGGGCCTCCAAGCCACAGCAAAGAACTCCAGACACATGAGGCACCTTGTGTATCTGGCTTATGTGGCCCAGCTTGGGATAGAACTTGAGTACGTACCCTGAAGACAAGCGCTTTTATCAGTGAGCCATCTCTCCAGCCCAAATTTTGGTATACTTTGCCATTTCCTGTAAATTGTGAATCACGATTTGGAAAATAATTCTAAATGCAATTTTTCTAAGCATGGGAATTATAGTTAGCTTGAAAAATAGTTGTTGTTTTTTTTTTCCATCAGAGATTTCTACATTGATGTGTTAGTTCCACAGCCAAAGAACAACAAGGTTATTGAAACAGGAACAGGGGCAAACTCTTCCTATGTTTACCAATTTGCTTCCAGAACAAATTGATTGTTTTCAATTTATAAATAATTGTGAGAATACATTATTTTTAACCCTTATTCTCTATAGGATGAAATTGAAAGTAAAATTCTCTAAATTCATACTTTCTAGAAATAACTCTAACAATGGCTGCTTGCTGTTACAGTGTTTTTCAATATTTCAAAAAATCACTGTTTAACGTTTCTAAGTTTGGCTAACATTATTAGGATTGCCTGAACGCTTTTATCAAATTTGGTTGAGCAGCCCAAAAGTGTTGGTTTGATGAAGTTTGGTTTGAATATCAGCATGCCTGTGTTGACATAGCTTCATGTCAATGTCCTGCATAGATGAGCATCCTCACAAGAGTCTTGAGTAATTGCACTGTCAGAACTCCAACTTGTATTTGTTTTGTTGCTTCTCATATTACAGTCAAGTGGCTAACATGCACAGCTAATTAACTGGAGTAATTATCTGCAGGACTTTCCTGTACAATTAAGAAGTTTCAAGTATCTCAAATGAAATGGGTTTCCTTTTGAGCTGTGCCAGCGTAGAGTATTAGCAAACCTTTGCTATGGCTTATGGTCAGTCAGCTGTACAATGGTCATCTGCTAGGGTCAGAGGATAACATGAGAACCTATTAAGAGCAATTTGCTTGAATTCTTCCTTGTAGCAGTAATTACATCCACCATCACGTGTGTGTGTGTGTGTGTGTGTGTGTGTGTGTGTGTGTGTGTGTGAGATGGTTTGTGTATTACAGGTGCAGGCATGTACATGCAGGTCAGAAGACCATGTCAGGATGCAGCCCCTCAGCTGCCACCTTGTTCGACATGGGATCTCTCTTGTTCCGGGCTGTTACCAATGCAAGGGTAGTTGGCCCACACAGGTCAGAAGCTCTTGAGCCCACATCCCATTGCTGTAGGTGAACTGGGATTACAAACCCTAGAACTACTGTCCTCCTGCTCTCAGATTTGCACAGCAAGCACTTTAGACCACTGATCATCTCCCTTGCCTGTTTTTTTTTTTTTTTCTTTTGAAAGTGATACACACATTTAAGTAATGGTATAAAACTCAAGGTGAAAACAAGAAATAGTCTGGGACAAACAGAAAAATCAGCATTCGTTTGCTCTTCTTTCACCTCTAGAGAATCCCGGAGGACATCAGAGCAAAACCATTCAGGAGCAGCATCTTGCTGGAGAATCCAGGTCCCAATGCACTTCAAATCATCCTAAAGGCAAAGTTTTCTCACTCTTCACTACTGCCCCAAAATTTGGCACACAGTCAAAAGATGGTCTCTCATCACTAACTACCTAATCACAGGCAAAGCCATCAATCTCTGTGTACTTCATTGAGGGCTATACAAAAGAAAAATGATTCTAGAGAGAGAAATTAACATCATAAGCAGAAGAGGAAGTCTTTAGGAAATCAGTTTGTCTCAGCTGATGGACAGAGTATCAGTCTCCATCAATAGATATACTGGCTGCTGGATGGAAACATGAAAATTAACTGGAGACAAACATGTTAGTGGAGGGGGAGGAGGGCGGTCGGTTAGGCCTACGGTACGCGCTTCAGTGAGGGGCTGCGGGGCGGCCACTCCGCTGGCTGCTTTCCTGGGTGCCACCCCCTCTGTCCTCTGTAGCTAGCAAGCGTGTCACCCTTTACACTGCAAAGCTGGCGGGCACTATGGGGAAAAAACAAAAGAAGAAGAAAGTGGAGGAAGTGCTTGAAGAAGAGGAAGAGGAATATGTGGTGGAAAAAGTTCTCGATCGACGAGTTGTCAAGGGAAAAGTAGAATACCTTCTAAAGTGGAAGGGTTTCTCAGATGAGGACAATACATGGGAGCCAGAAGAGAACCTGGATTGCCCTGACCTGATTGCTGAGTTTCTACAGTCACAGAAAACAGCCCATGAGACAGATAAATCAGAGGGAGGCAAAAGCAAAGCTGACTCTGATTCTGAAGATAAGGGAGAGGAGAGCAAACCAAAGAAAAAAGAAGAGTCAGAAAAGCCAGGAGGCTTTGCCCAAGGTTTGGAGCCAGAGCGGATTATTAGAGCTACAGATTCCAGTGGAGAGCTCATGTTCCTGATGAAATGGAAAAACTCTGATGAGGCTGACCTGGTCCCTGCCAAGTAAGCCAATATCAAGTGCCCACAGGTTGTCATATCCTTCCATGAGGAAAAGCTGACGTGGCATTCCTACCCCTCGGAGGAGGATGATAAAAAAGATGACAAGAATTAACTCTCTTGAGTATCAGCCCCCGTCACCTCTTGACTGTGGGTTTCAAGTGGGAAGGGAAGGAATTCTACTTGTCTTCACACCATAAAGGTGGCTTGAGGAGATGTCCTTTGAAAAGCCAGCACAGTTTCTGTGCCCTGCAACAGCCCAAGTGCTTTAGAGCTGTTCCAGGCTGTGTAGTTTGCACGCCCGGCCCAGTGGAGGGAAAGGGTAAGTGTTTCAAGGCAACCCGTTCTGCAAAAGGCCTTCTATGAAGGGCAAAACCTGCAGAACTGGGTGTGTGGGAGAGCGAGAAAGATACTGTTGATCTTCAAGGAGCATCTCCACAACCCACAGCCTACTTCCCAATAGTGTTAACTGAATTTTTACAGAGTAGCATGTGTGTAGTTTTTGGCTATTACTGGTGTATTAATGGGGAGGGAAGGGATGGGGCAGGGAGGAGATGGACAGGATGATTGTGGTTAAAATTAGGGGCCTGATTGGGGAAATGTTGAAGCAATCGAAAGAACAGCTAACTGATGATTTAGTTCTAGGTTCAGAATACTTTACCTTTTCAAAATATTTCATTGGCACCAGAAAGGTGGACAGTGGGAGACTGCTTCAAACCTGTGATGTTTCCTTCCTGAGCATCATGTTACCCATAAAGGAGATAGCCAGTTCCTACATTAACCAAAGCTGACATTTTAAAGATGGAAACTGAAGCAGGGAAAGTCTTTTAATTGGAGAATATATTCAGGCAGATCATTTTGCCTCAGAGGTACTAATATTGAAGTTAGGAGGGGAAAACAAAAAGACCCTTCATTTCCAATCATGGAGTTATAAATACCAGTTTTTAAACCACTAGCTGAAGCATTGTGGGAAGGGCGGAGTGTGGCATAGGAGATAGGAAAACACTTGGAGCCTGTTTTTTTCAACTTTGAACTCTGAAACTTAGTGGCAGGGTTCAGTCACTAACAGCACAAATTTCATTGAATCAATTCAAGGGTTGAATACTTCAAAAAGCCCTGGTCTCAGGAGACAAATAGTTTTCATATTGGGGTATGGATTGCCTTGAAAACACAAAATAAACCCTTCAGATTAACATACCCAAAATGCTCTGTCTTGAATCATAAGACCCATCAATTCTTGGTGTTGTCTAGACCTGCATCTAGAGCTACATTGTTAAATCATTTTAGGCATTTGTTAGATGTCTGAAAATTTTGTTTAAATGTAAATTTAATACCATGCTGTCAGTTTTTGTCTTAATAAAATTATAGATTTATTTAAAAAATTGTTAGTGAAGAGTCTTGGGGTAAATTGATATTACAGTTTCAGCTTGCCTTTACAGAATGTCACTACCAAACTACCACTGGCCTACTAAACTTAGTGAAAAAATTCTTGGAAATTAATAGGCATATGACAAGACACTTGAATAGTACTTTAACTTAAATTTAAATTTAAATTTAATTTAGGGCTGGAGAGATGGCTTAGTGGTTAAGCGCTTGCCTGTGAAACCTAAGGACCCTCATTCGAGGCTCGATTCCCTAGGACCCACATTAGCCAGATGCACAAGAGGGTGCACACATCTGGAGTTCATTTGCAGTGACTGGAAGCCCTGGTGTGCCCATTCTCTCCCTCTCTCTCTCTTTCTCTCTCTCTCTCTGTCACTCTCAAATAAATAAATAAAAATAAACAAAAAATTAAAATTTAATTTAAATTTAAATTACAATTGTTTTGGGCTGGAGAGATGGCTTAGCAGTTGAAGTGGTTGCCTGCAAAGCCAAAGGATCCCGGTTTGATTCTCTAGGACCCAGGTAAGCTAGATGCACAAGGGGGCACATGTAGTAGCTTGTTTGCAGTAGCTTGAGGTTCTGGCTTACCCATTCTCTTCTTCTCTCTCTCTCTCTCTCTCCCTCTTTCTCTCTCTCAAATAAATAAATAAAATATATTTAAATTTTTTTCAAGAAAACATGTTATATTTAAGTAGTACATGTTATTTGAAGAGAAAAAAAAAATCCCAATGAAAGGGCTAGGGCTATAGATCAGTGGAATAGTACTTGCTTACTATAAGTAAAACTCTAAATTTGGTTCCCAGCATTGAAAGTAAAGAGGAAGGAAAAGAAGCAGGGAAAAGGGATGAGAAGAGCAAGTTTTGTTATTGATATAAAAATTCATCCAAAAATGGCAGGTTATGTGCTTTGTCAAATTATTGAAGATACCTTTTCTCCAGAAATCTTATTTGCTTATCTAACTTCTTAAACATATTCTTCAGTATGATATAGAAACACTCCTTAGAAGGATGTAAGAGGAGTTAATTATTAAATCAAACTGTTAAACTGAGTGTGCAAATTTAATATGATAGGAATATAAAGAGGTACAAATGACCAAAAAGCCAACAAAAAATATTCAACATCATCAGAAATTAAGGAAATGTAAGTCACAACTGTCATGAGGTATAACTCCTATGCACTAATATTGCTATAATAAAAAAATTAGAGGATAGAAAATGATTGCGATGGTATGAATATTATATAGTATTATGATGCACATGAGAGTATAAGAAAATACAGTACAACCACTATGGAAAAATGGAAATTTCTCAAAAATTAAACAGAGTTACCATGTGGCTCATCAATATCACTGCTCTACGGGCACCTACACAGAACAAAGACAAGTGTCCAAGCAGATACGTATAGCAGCACTACTCACAACAGCCCCAAATGGAAATAATGGAAATGTCTCTGAGCTCGTGAGTGGGTAAACAAGAAGTAGCACAGCCGAGCAATGGCGTCCTTCCATCCATAACATAGTGACGTAGCCAAGTGTGGTGGCTCACACCTTTAGTCCAGCACTCTCACTTGGAACACAGGTAGGAAGATGGCCATGATTTCAAGGCCAAGCCGGACTACAGCTTAAGTTCCAAGTCAACTTGAGCTAGAGTGACACTCTACCTCAAAATAATTAATAATAATAATAATAGTAATAATAATGCACTAGAATATTTTACCACATGAATGAATCTTTAAAATATACTAAATGAGAAAGAAAGCTGTACACAAAGGTCCCATATTACACGATTTCATCACTAGGAAACATCAGGACAGGTGGAACAATAAGCACAAAGTCAAAGCTGATGTGTTAGCTGGTGGGCAGTGGAGGAAATGGGGAAGGATGCGTGGCTCGGGAGTGACGAAGATGCTCTGAAACTAGTAGTGACAGATGCCCAGCATTCTAGGTTTACTAAATACCACTGAATTACAAGATGTGTCATCATACATGCTCCAAAATTTCAAGCACATTAGGAATAGAATTGAAGAAAGCAGTTGCTTTCAAATGAAAATAAAGGTCTATAAAAGAATCACAGAATTTTTCTTTGCGTTCCACATCACTTGATGAAGTTACCCTGTTTTAGAAGTGTATTGATGCTTCTTTTTATGTAACCCAATGCCACGCAGTAGTTTCTTAACCTACAAAGCCAGTATTTGCGTCAGTACAGGTCATGACAGTTCAAGTCATGACAGTTCTATGATGCTTGGAAGAGACCATTCTTTTCACTCTTTGTTGCAGTTACCTTCTTGTTTCTGGCACAAACCTCCAAGCAGAAGCAGCTTGTGGGAAGAAAGGGTTTATGTCAGGCTTCCAGTTTCCAGGGGAAGCATCACTGTGGCAGAAGCTGGCTCTCTTCATCACACATCCATAGCAGAGAGCAAGTGAGCAGCCAGAGCCGAAGCGGTCTGAACAGAGTGGGCTAGACTGAACACCCACCCCTCAGTGACACACGTCCTCCAGCCAGGCTGTGCCGACTGGAGGCTGAGTAGGAAACTTAATCAAAAATTCTTGAGGCTATGATGGACATTTACATTCAAACCACTACATGCTTATTTTCGATATAATTTAAACTTATCCATTTAGAAAATAGTAGGTAGTTTACATTATTTAAAATGATCATCCTTGGGCTGTAGAGATGGCTTAGTGGTTAATTTCGGGCTGTAGAGATGGCTTAGTGGTTAAGCTCTTGCCTTTGAAGCCTAAGGACCCCAGTTCAAGGCTGGATTCCCCAGGGCCCATGTAAACACAAGGGAACGCACACATCTGGAGTTCATCTGCAGTGGCTGGAGGCCCTGGCGTGCCTATTCTCTCTCTCTCTCTCTCTCTCCCTCTCTCTCTCTCTCTGTCGCTCTCAAATAAATAAATAAAAATAAACAATTTAAAATGATCATCCTTCAAAATTACTTTTAAGATAAGCATATTAGTTGTGCATATTAATGGTTTTCAGTGTGATATTTCTAAATTTGCATACAGTATGAACTGATAAATACAGCTGTCATTTGTCCATATTCATGCCTCTCCTTCCAGCCTTTATTCTATATTCAGGTCAACTTTTTAACTTCCACATGAGAAAGAGGAAGAGAGAGAAAGAGGAAGAGAGAGTGTTGTACTTCTCTTCTTGTGTCTGGCATAGTTCCCTAAATATATTCTTTAGTTCCATTCATTTTGCCTCATTTTGCCTCAGGTGTGAATAATATATTATTCATTACTATGCATTACTATAAACTATAATTATTACATTATTTTGTATTATTATATATTATATATCACATTTTCTTTATCCATTCATCCAGTGATGTGCATCTTGGCTGATGCATATCATATCATAATCATTATGAGTCATATCACAATGTTATAGGCATTCAGGTATGTTTTTACTATGTTGATTTTATTTCATTTGTATATATATATATATATATGTATATATATATATATATATATATATATATATATATATATATATATATCTCCAGAACAGGTACAGCGGGATCAAATGATTGACATATTTTTGTTGTTATTTAAGAAACCTCCATATAGTTACCCAAAATGTTTTTAAATTTACAACCCAAAGGTGCTTTTAACAGAAGATTGAAGATAAAAATCTCCACAATGTGCTACTCATAATTCCTATTTCCCCCTTTCTGAAACTTAATGCTACAAATATGCTTTTCTGAATTAGACAGTGGTCCCCTATATGAAGTTTAATATCAGTGTTCGTCACTAATATCTTCAGTAATCATGTAAAATTGACAGTATGAATTTTCCTCACTGTAAAAATGTTAATCAGCTTAAGAAAGGAAATGAAGCAAGGCATGACTGGAAATTTGTTTCCTCACAGTTCTGGAAGATGGAAAGTCTGAGATCAAAGTATTAGCTGGCTTGATGTCTGGCAAAGTTCATGTCTCTGCCTCCAATACGATGGCTTGTTTCTGTGTTGTCATATAGCGTGAGGTAGGAGGCAAGCAGGATGATTATCCATTCTTTTCATACCTTTCATGAGCTCTGCCTGCAGGACTTTGGAAGAAGAAAGGAAAGGAGATGCATTACCGAGTGAGTCAGTATGTTTGTTCCTCTCTGTCACTATGAAAATGTTTCTAAGAAAATCAACTTGAAGGAGGAAAAGTTTTAGCTCCAGAAGCCTTAGTCCATGATCATGTGGTTACCTTGCTTCTGGTCTTTTGGTCAGGCAAACATCATGGTGGGACAAATTTACTGAAGTTAATCTGCTCAGAGCCTTATGACTACAGAAAAGCATAGAGAAAAAAAGGTGAATGGAACAAAGTTGGATGAAAATGAAATACAGACCCCAAGGGCATGCCCAAGGATCAAAGCTCTTAAAGCTACGTCTCAACTTCTAAATTTCCATAATAGTCCATCAAATATAAATCTAGTAATTAATTCACAAGGAGGTAAGATTTCTCATGACTACGACTTGCCTAAAGCTCTCCTTGTGCAAATTGCTACAATGCAAAGGCATTTCAACCTGTAACTCCAACAATCAGAAACCATAGGCAAAATCTAGGTGTCAAAATGAATAATGTTCTCATGAACAAAACTAAAAGATTAACTTGGAAGGACTGTGGAGAGAGCTTAGTATAATGTCTGCCTTATAAGCATGAACACCTGAGCTTGATCCAGAATCCACATTAAAAAAAAAAAAAACAACTGGGCGGTGGTATATGATGGTAATTCCAGTGTTGAGGAGGCAGAGACAGGAGTCTATCTGGGGCTTGTTAACCAGCCTAACGGGTGAGCTCCAGGCCAAATACACTGTATCTCAAAAAAGATGAGTGGTAATCCCTAGGACACTGTAGATTGCTCTTTGACCTTTATTTATATGCACAAGCATACAATGTGCATAAACCTTCTCATGCACCCCACACACATGTACCCATGTGAAAACACATACACACACATATGCACATGCACACATTTTAAAAAGTTAACTTTGAGTCAAGTTTTTTTTAAAGACATACCAGGACATAATACAACATACAAAAGTGAGAAACTGTTTAACCATGTAATGATGAAGTCCAAGAGAAGTGGAAGTAAAGAAGGCACAGTTCACCTCAAGCCCTGAACAGAAGAGCACTCCAGCCGAGCAGGCAGAAGGACAGGGAGGCAGCAGAGGCATCTGGTGTGGACGCTTGTAACAAATAAGAGAGTGAGAGAAGATGTGAGGTTAGCTTTATCAACATCAGGTTTGAGGCAATAGTTCATCATCTAATTAGATGATATGTGACAAAATAAATCATACTTCCTCACCAACCTCAATGTATTTCATAGACAAAGAAAGATAATAGGCGCATGAATGTATTTTTAATTCATACAAATATTGCTCATGTACAAAATATTTCAGTCTGGAGAGATGGCTTAGCAGTTGAGGCATTTGCATGTAAAGCCTAACGGTCCAGGTTCAACTTCCCAGTACCCACATAAGCCAGATGCACAAACGGCATATACATCTGGAATTCATTTGCAGTGGTTACAGGCTGTGGTGTGCCCATCCTCACTTTCTCTGACTCTCTCTCAAAATAAATGAATATTTTTTTAGAAAAATTAAAGGATTGCATCCTTGTAATTTCCAGTATAACAATCTTCATATACAAACTCATCCTTGAGGAAGTTCAAATCGAGGTATACCAGTGGTTATCTCTGTGTGGGTTAAAGTTGAAAGCAGATGTAAATTCACTTGGTAATGTGACAAGATAAAATCAGGAGAATTGGTTTACAAATTTTAAGCAAGAACAAATTCTGAAACATCAACAGAGAATTTAGATTTATATAACTAATTAAAATTTCAGCAATTTTTGGTCCAATAAGTCAAGTTTGATTGACATGACAGGCAACTTTCTATACTTCAACTTTTCAGCTGTTATTGCTAAGGTTTACCCACAACCACAAAGACCTCCTAGACAAACAAATAACAACAGTTGGATGTCCAATAGCGCCAACGTGTGAAAGGCAATGGTTTTATTTCCAACAACCCCATATGAAACAGGCATAATGAGTTTTATTGAGATGTTTCTTTAATATTTGTTTAAGCCAGAGAGCTATGAGGTGTGTTTTTTGTTATACAATAGTATCTGATTAGAGAAAATTGCTCTGTTGATTTGGCCAGTAAAAGGACAAAAGAAGATGTTCGTTCCTAGCTTTAATAAGTAAATTTAAACAGCTAAATGCTATAAAGACTGAGGTAATGCCTTGAGTGAATTAATGGCTAAGAAAATCAATAGGCTATAACTTTCCTGTTGTGAACAAGATTTAATTTAAAGTTACCGAAGAACAAAGTTGTTTTGTATAGAATTTATCTCAGAACTAGGATGTCTTCTTGAAAACTTAATTTCAGAATTTCCTTTCTTATTTTTTCACAGTTATAAACCAACATGGCGGCACCTCGTCTAATTACATAAGCCTTTAAGTTCACTGTAAAGCCACAGAAATAAATCTCTGGAATGTTACAAGAAATTTTTGTAGGCATACATGGAAAACAATGTAGATATCTTTTCTTTTTCAGTCTGTAATATGTTCCATAGTGACTATAAATTAGTTTTGGGGTCAAAATGAAAATAAATACCTTTGTTGATCTGTACAAAATGATTTTATCCCATTAAGAATTACAGTAGATTTAGATGAATTGGATATCCTACAGAAAAGCAGAGAAATAAAATGCTGACATAATGATAGTGATTACACAAAAAAGAAATCTCTAAGGTTGTTCTACACGCTAAGTAGTATACTATAAGGTAAATATCAATGATTGTAACAAGGTTATATTTTGTACAAATTCAACAATTCATTTTCTTTGCTTCATTAGAAGGCTTTTTCATCTTTTCTTTCTTACTCAATATCATGTACATGTGTCCACAAAAAACACCATTATAAAATGTAAGATTCCATTCCTAAAATGTAAGATTCCATTCCTCAAACTCTTCAGCTTGCTTACTTATTTCTGTAGTGGTGACTAGACTGTGGCCTCATGAATTTTTTGGCAGGCATTCACACGCTGAGCTTGCTGTATCCTTCACTTGTTCAGCACTTTATATTTCAAGTTACCTCTCCTCCTTCCTGCCCATTCCCAACAGCTGGGCTCAGACCAGGTAATCTCTATGTACTGCAATATTTTTAAATCTTTTATGTTTAAATGATTTCACATTGTCCATGATATTTCAAATGCCATTTGTTACATTTCCAAATGATAAAAGGTGCTGATATTAATTTTAATTAAGCTGTCAATTTAAAATGATGTTATGTTCTTATAACAATGTTTACTTCCCTCAAATTTCTGCCTTACTTAAACCAGTCTTTATATTTACAAATTTACAAAATTTGAATTTACAAAATTTCAATTAACTCTTTTTATCTTATTGTTATTGAAAATGATTAAGTCCTACTCCTTCCAGGATAAAAGAAAAATGTAATATCCTCTTCCCAGCCACCATGTGTGGCTTTGGGTCGAGCCAGCATTCTAAGCCCCACATCTCGTTCGATAGATAGCCCAGATAATCTTATCATGTAGGCTTAAAGTATTAGTGCCCAACCACCCCTCTGTCCCATATACCCTGTGCCAGATTCCCATTTCACAGTGCAAGATGACTCTTCACCTCCCCTCAAAAGATTTGTAATTATAAATACTTGTTTTCTTTTACTTAGTGGTCCTGAATCCCCTTCCTTTTTCCCTGAACCCCGCCATTCACTCACCTGGTATTAAATACAACCTTGAACCCAAGATACAGTTCACCTCAGTCGTCTGTTCTGGAACATGAACCTTATAAGCACCATGTTCCACTCAGTCGGCCTCAGGATTTGTACAGAGTAAGTAATGTCAAGTCAGAACCAAAGTTCATAATTGATAAAGTGGGTATACACTAGCCATCTGCAATGGAGAACAAGAACAAAACATAAAGCAGGAGAAAGGATGATGTCATAAGAGCAGCAGCTCCCTGTTCCTCTCGGGCTCCCATGCATCAGCCCTCGATTGGTGCTTTAATCAGAGAAGCTTCATTATGAACACACCAGTAACTACGGGGGAAACACCAGATGTGTCATAGAAAGTATCTAAGTAGGGGACAGAGTACTTGGGACACTACCTTCAGGCTTCATGGCTGCTAGCTTATGACCCCATAGTACCTGTTATTAGTTCTGAAAGACCTACACAATAATGAACCCAACAATATTTTAACATGCCTGATGGTGACTGGTAGGAAAAAAAACAGTTCATCAAAATAGAGGGACTAATGGGAAAGATAAAGAAGCTCAGTGGAAAGAAAGAAGAAGGGGCCAAAAAGAAGCTACTGAAAGGGATTATAACCAAATTAAATTATATCTAAGTATGAAAACTGTCAATTAAGAAAAATAAAATTGAGAAAAAATAAAATGAACAGTTGCCTCTTCAAAATAGTAAGCAATATTCTACTTTTATATATTTACCAGCATATCTTAAATGATCCAAGTTTAGATGTTTGTATTTTTGGCCAAAGATTTTATTATTACGTCCTATTTATTATCCTTAATGTCAAGTATAGGTCTTGTTTCATTTGTCTTATTCATTAATATCTGAACAGAATGCAAGCCATCCAATATCAGAAAATCTATATCATTTGTTTTCTATTATAAAATCAGCAAGCACTTATAAAGGTGCCTTTTGTTTGCTCTATTAATATTAATTGAATGAATACTTATGTAAACACTTGCTGAATTTGAAAAAAAATAATAGAAGACATTACATAGTCCAGAACACATTCTAAGTTGTTATTGTGTTAGGGGAAAAGAGGGCCATGAAAGTTATCAAGATTAACATATTAAAAATTCCGGTTGGCAGGGAGACTGCGAACACGTCCCCGCTGGGGCTACATAGTGGCTGGAGCATGCTGGAGAAAAGAGCATGGGGGAGAAGGCAGGTGCTATGTGTGTGACCTTTAAAGGGCTGCAGTCCCCAGGCCCAATGCCTTTTCAGCTTCTAACTGTTCAGCTTTCTGACATGCTTCTACTCTGGGGACTGTTCTCTTTCTTAATGAACTTTCTCTGCTTCTACCACTACCCGTGTATCTCACATCCCATTCTTTGTTCTAGGACACCTGAACTTGAAAATCTCAGTGGCTGCCCTCCAGGCTCCCATCTATGCCCAAAACATCATGTTCACATTTAACTTAGCATTTTATCTTTGAGTCTACATAAGCTGAATTAACGAAAAATGGTGATCAAAAGACGATTTAAAAAAAAACAATCGAAAGGTAGCTAGATAGGCATTATCAAGCTTGGATGTCAATAAGCATGGATCGTCTTCCTCATAGTCAGCTTTGGACTCCTCCTCCCACTTCCCTAAGTAACACACTAATATTAAGAAAAGAAAGCAGCTGCTTCTGTTAGACTTAAAATATTTTATAAATGAGAGAATAGTGAAGGTCAACAACCCGATCGAAAAGGTTAAATTTATGTTGTACCATTGCCCCTGAATGGAGACATAACATCAATTGCTCCGAACTTAAGTTACACGTGTTGTAGATTTTCTACTGTGGACTATGACCATGAAAGATCAGGTAGAGCGATGAGGAGAGGGAAGTCAAGCAAAGGAGATTTCATCGAGATCAGTGTTAGGGCAAGCATGCTGAGGATTTCAGTGTCCCAAAAAGCGATGGGAGAAAGGAGGAATTATGATTTTGTCAGATAGTTAGAACTCTGAGCAGCAGGCAGGCTTAGCACTGAAAACCAGCAAGCAGCTCCACCAAGGGAGGTGTTCCTGTGGGGGAAGGTGTTTGTACATTATTTCACTAAGCCGCTATTCCTCCCACCTCCTTTGTGGTTTCTTGATCAGGTGATTGACAGGTCCAGTCAGATAGATTCTTTTTTTATTTATTTTTTGTTTATTTTTATTTATTAATTTTAGAGCCACAGACAGAGAGAGAAAGAGGCAGAGAGAGAGAATGGGTGCACCAAGGCCTCCAGCCACTGTAAACGAACTCCAGATGCATGTGCCACCTTTTGCATCTGGCTTACGTGAGTACTGGGGAATTGAGCCTCGAACCAGGGTCCTTAGGCTTCATAGCCAAGCGCTTAACCACTAAACCATCTCTCCATCCCCAGTTGGATAGATTCTTATGGGAGGGGACCATATTGTTACATTTTTGGGAACCTCTCTACCCAGTGCCACGAGACTTCTATTGATAGGCTGCAACAAAAGCCCTAAAAGCACCACTCTTCTACCTTTCACATGATATTTTAAATTTTATGCAGTAGAAATCCCAGTGCTTCCCTTTTCAATGTTCCTTGGGAAACAGGAGGTATGGTCTGCTGGTGCCAGTCTAGCTACATGAAACGAAGGCGCACTATTGATCCTACCTAAAGAATTAGTAGAGGGGTCACAGAGATGCCTCAGAAATTAAAGGCTTTCACTTGCAAAGCCTGCTGGCCTTGATTTCAGTTTCCAGCCCCCCATATAAAGCTAAATAGGCAATCAGTTGCAGTGTCAAGAAACCTCGTTGTATACGTGTACACATGTGCACATGCAAATAATTTTTTCTTTTATTTTTTTCTTTTTTTAATTTTTTATTGATGCAATTTATTAGGCAAATACAAAGTTTAGGCTTTTGCAATTTTGTTTTTGAAGAAAAAACAGAAATTATAAAGAAGGTACGTATACCTTCTTTTAAATAGAAACATAAATTAGTTTTAACTAAAAATCAGGCCCTTTAAATATAAATGCAAGATGGCATCTGTGGTGGTTTGAATAGAATACATGGCCCCCAATATATTCACATATTTTCATAATATGCATCTTTGATATGTTTATTTTGGGTAGATTCATTACCATCCTTGCAAAAATGCTGCCAGTTAGTACATTAGATAACATGTTTTGTAATATTTTATAAATAGATAATACTAGCTTTATTTGTGTCTTTAATTAGTCAATGAATCTTTAAAAGTATCTGTGGTGGTTTGAATAGATGGCCCCCAATACATACAGTTTTTCATTGTTTGTAGTTTGCATCTGCAGCCACCTGGCTGGAGGCAGTATCACTGGGTGGATCTTAAGGTGTGGCGGTGGGTTTCAGGTTTCAATCTAGGACATGCAAAGTGTGCCTAGCAGGAGTTCCTGAAGTGTGCTGTGGCTTTTGGCTTTAGGCTTATGCTTCTCTCTCTCTGCTTGGTCCTGTGAAGGCAGGCCAGCTTCTTCTGCCATTTATAGAACTTCCCCTGGATCTATAAACTTCAATAAATCCCTTCCTCCATAATTGTGCCTGGTCTGGAAGTTTATCTCAGCGAACCTGAATCTTCTGATACAGCATCTTAGAAATATAACTATATAGTTCTACTTTGAAATCCCTCCTGAAATGTTTTTGTAAGCACAAAATTAAAAGCACAAAAAATACACTTCTAAACAGACAATATCCTTTAAAAACAAGCACATATAAAACAAGACCTCAACTCAAATGCCATATGAAAGGTCCATGATTAAAGAACTAACATATAGAATATTTTATGAAATTTACATATTTGATTACAGTGTAAGCACTTAATAAAATGACTATGACAGCATACAATAGATAATCAAAATGGAAAATATATGTCAGGAAAATGAATTCTAAACTCAAAATTTTACTTTATAACAAGGCACTTAACACATTGAAACAGTACAGAAAATTTCTAAAAGAATGCAACTGGCTACCTCTCAAACCATGTAAATATCTTTCTTTTGTGAATATACTGTGAATTAGCCACACATTTTTGCAGTATTAACATTGCACAGGAGATAAATTAAATAATGAGCTCCAATTTGGCAACTAGATTACCTTATAGTTTCTTTTTTTCCTTATAAAGGACAGTTTTAAATAATTCTCCAATGACGCACTTTTGTTATTTACGATTCATTTAGAACACAGTATAGTGAGATTAACAAGTAATAATGTAGACCAGAATTCATAAGGTATATATCTGTATAAAAACTTATTTTTGGGTACCTTTGACAAAAAAAGAGTTAATCCAACCATGTCTGTTAATCATTTGGCCAAGAGATCACCTGATGGATATTAGAAACTAGGTAGTCTCATTCTATAAGTAGCACATGTGTCTGGAGTTTGTTTACAGCGGCTAGAGGCACTGACATGCTCATTCTCCCTCCTCTCTCGCTCTTTGTCAAATTAAGTAAGTAAATAAGTAAATAAATAAATAAATTTGAAAAGTGGGTCAGTTTATGATTCACTTGTTCTAAAACTATAAAATCTTAATGAAATTGCTGGAACATGGAATTTAGGATAACCTGAATATGTATGTCCTGGCCATGATCACTCATATTTGGTTGCAGAATAAACTAACTCTTACTCTCTTTGAGGAGAGAGCTCTGTGTTTTGCATCAATGCATACAATCAATAGTTTACATAAACTTTCTTTTAAAAGAGAAAGGTCGCCTCTGGAATTTAGTCTCATTTCAGAGGTATAAAGAGATAGTTTGAAAAATGTACTGGGAACATGCAAAAAATGACAAGAAAGACTTTACTCAAAACAATTGTAATAGAAGTCAAGACATTACAATATAATTTGAACTCATTTCTGCTGAAATAACAGACAGGGGAATTTTTAAATCTAGCAGGAAACCACTGGAAGACATGGAGAAGTGTAAGGCTTGTGAGTGTGATGAAGCTATCTGTGTTTGCTAATTGGCACCTATCTTCCCCTAAGACAGAGGCTTTCTATCAACCCCAATGATGTCTTTTAAGAAGAAAGACTCTCAGGTTCTATAGAAAAGTATTTAATGGTTGAAATTTCTGGCTATAGAATGGGAAAAGATTTACATCTGAAAGAGGCACAGAAAAAATTTGCAATTGAAAGACTTCTTAGGTAACTGTTCTATGAAAAGGTAGATTAGAGGACCATATTCAACAATATGTCTAAAAATTCTAATGGGCTTGAGAATATTAAGGCATTTTGGTCAATACATTTTGAGAGACTTCTGATTGTATAATGTCCTAGGTGTAAGCCTGGGGGCACACGCTGAAGTTTTCAGGTACTTAGGTCATAGAATGAGGAATTGTACTGGAGACAAAGAGTAAACAATAGAAATAGAGAGAGATAATAATGATATGAGAATTTGGTGTGTCTTTGAGACTGACAGAGCCAATTCTCATCTTTTGGTTGGGCTTGAGCCCAAAAGTTAGAGGGCTGGGTGGTCACAGTCACAGAAAACTTCATGGATTCAATGGCCTCCAGGTTCTTGTGTTCATCTTGGAAGGATGAACTCCACATATCATAGAGGGCAGAGTTTGTAAAGATCTTATTATAGTGCTTAAAAGAAGAAGGCAGATTATATATATGATGTCAAAGAAAGGGATCCCAGCAATGAGAAACCCCCACTTGGCAACTCTGAATGTCAGTTGTCCAGGCACTTTGCAATCTCATTCAAATGTTTCTGTCTAGTTTCTGAGGAAGGAGAGCTCTTTTAGGGAAAAAATAAGGAAAGACCAGATCCCAATTCATGTATTCAGACATCTTCTAATCTTGGGTTTGTAGGGAGGAGAACTCCTTTAGAGAAAAAGATAGGGAAAACACCAGATCCTCCCTTAGAAGCTTAAGTATATTTCCCATTTGTAGCCAAGAAAAAAATTCTTTTCTTCCATAGGGCTGCATGCAGTGCAGCTTTTTCCAGCTTTCAGTCAGCTGATTTACAGGGAGGAGGTTTTCAGCCCAGCCCCAGTTTTATTTCTCGGTGACTTGCAGCCCAGACATGTGAAGTCTTCAGCAATAGGGTCTTATGATCTATTCCTGGGGGGCGGGGGAGACAGAAGCCATCACTGAAGACAGTGGACACTGCAAACCTCAAGTTTGACCAGCCAGGCCAAATGAGAGGTACAATAGTGACATGTCTGTTATGGGAAAACCAACTGCTTTATAATTGGACTGGAGGCTCACTCTATGGGAGGTAATACATGCCTGAGACTGAAAACCTAATCAAAAGCCTATAGTGGGGAAGTCATGAGCCTTAGGAGGGTACTGCTTGGTCTTGTCTGGCTTTCATATATTATGCTCACCAAACTGCCCTGTAAGCACTTATGTACATACATATGTTCATATTAATGCTACTCTCACTTATGGTTAGAGAAGTTTCCCTTTTCAGATGGCAGAGACCACTGGAATGACCCAAAAGGCACCATAATGCTGAGAAGATGTGACAGAGGAGTGTTCAGCACTGAGACATCTCTATCACACCTTGCAAGGCTCAGGGTCCATTGCAGAAGAGGTGGTGGAAATAATGGAAGTGCCAAAGGAAGGGCAGGACTGCTTACAATGCAATTGTCCAGACTGATATTGGCCTTGATATCCATGACCTCACAGTGCCTAGCACTACTTGTAATAGAAGGAAAAAATGATGACATCAAAATAAAAGAGAGACTAATGAGAGAAGGAGGGGATATAATAGAGTGTGGATTTGTGAAGGGGAAAATGGGGGGTGGTAGGGAATTATCATGGTTTATTGTCTATTTATTGTTTATAAGTATGGAAGCTGCCAATAAAAAAAATAAAGTTAAAAAAAAATCTTTTCACTCTTCCAGGGCTTCAGGGACTGTTAACCTCTGCTGTCTAGCCAATGCCTATCTCATTCACCACTTTGAAAAGGTGAGCTTCACTGCCTCAATAAGAAGAGAAAAACACTTCTGAGACTGATAGCTAGTGAGCTGGGAAAAGGGCACATGCCCCTAAATCATTGGGACATAAGTCTCATGACCCTTTCACATAGCATTGGTATTTGCACAGGTCATTTACCTAGCACCTCCCTTTCCCATATTTGTCTATCACAGCTTTTCTCTCAAGAAGTACTCTATGACCACATGTACTCAGTATTGGGCAGGTTTCCAGTCTTCCCCTGGGATCACCTTCTTTCATACGGTGATCTTCATGAGCTCCTCCCTTAAATCTGTGAGGGTGAACAGTGTGAAATTCAGGAGTCACTTCTTAGTAACAACATATTCCCTGATTATACCCTTGTACAGAAATGTTTTACTCTAAATTATGTCTAATTCTCAATTCTTTCTTATTGTCTTCACAGGAGTTGCATCAATAATATTTCCTTTAAGTTTTCAAGTAATATTTTAAAATGCAAACATTTTTAATATCAACCATTCAAAATTCAGGAAAGTGAAAAGTACTTCAATATGAACTAAAAAATTAAATTAGTTTTCAAAAAAAATTGATTGGAGGCAATCTGCAGAGTGATTAAGAGAAAAATTCTAGACCTTGTTCATATTTTTACTTCACTCTCTTTTACCTAAATGACTTTGCATAAGCTGTTTTCCAAATTTTCCTTTCTTACTTTCCGTTCTCTTAAGGAAACATTATTAAATGCATGGAAGTGTACCTGGAATACAGTACTATTTCAATTAGTGTTTCAGAAAGAGAAGAATTTTTAAAATATGGTAAATTGTTTTGACACCTAGATAAAAGAGAAGAGAGAAAAAGCACATATGGGCATACCAGGGCCTCTTGCCACTGCAAATACATGTGCCATTTTGTACATCAGCTTTACATGCGTTCTGAAGAATTCAACCCAGGCCAGCAGGCTTGGCAGACAAATGCATTTAACTGCTGAGCCACCTCCCCAGCCCAGTAGAAAAAAGTTTAAGATACCTTCCTAGAATTAGATAAATAGAAATTATTCAAATGTATTTCAAGTTGAATTCTAATTCAGAATGATTTGCTATTTTGCATTTGCTCTTTTGAAGCAAATCCTAATCTTATTCTCATAATGTAAGCATATGCAATCAAAGAAATTCACCCTGAACTATGTTTATCCTGAAGCAGAATAAAAATACAGAAAATTAGCACAGGGGGAGGAATCCTCACTATCAAGTCTGATTTAAGTTTCTAACCAGGGAGGCCTCAAGAGTTCCAGCACAATTAGCAACATTTGCTGTGCAGATTGCAAATGCAGAGACAAACAATGCAGCAAAAAGTATTTTTCTTTAAATCAGGCTTAAGGTCTGAATATATATGACCTCGTGTAGGGTTTCACTGCTTTCCTAAATATTTCCTGGGAATCTCACAAACAAAACTACTAAACATAGGTTAAAAGAAAATGTCCTAACTTCCTGCATCCCTGTAAGCCTTTTACATTATCAATTATAATCCTGTCTGGTTTACCCCAGGAACCATCTTGTGATCCCACTTAAATTACTTAACCACCTTTCAAAAGTAGTGACTTCAAAATCCACCAAAACTGGATAAATCACTATTCTGTATTTTTTTCTATGACACAGAGAGAGAATCGGCATGCCAAGGCCTCCAGCCACTGCAATCAAACTCGAGATGCATGTGCCACCTTCTGCACATGTATGACCTTGTGTGCTTGCGTCACCTTGTGCATCCGGATTACATAGTTCCTGGAGAGCTGAACATGGGTTCTTGAGCTTCTCAGGCAAGTGTCTCAACCACTATACCATCTCTCCAGTCCTAAACCACTATTCTGAAGACACCAAAGTATTACTCTCAGAGAAAGAAGCCAATAAGCTTATCTTATTCTTCCTCTGAGCTCTTTTCTAATCTTTTAATCCCTGTGCTTAAAATGCCTTTGAATAAATTCAAATTCTGTTTCATACTAGCTTGTGCTGAAATTCTGTAGTAAAGTCAAGGATCTGGCTCTGCCTGTGCGGAGGTCACTAACATTGAAGGAATGCTTCAGGCTACAGCCAGCGCCAACATGGAACTAGCTCCACCCCTGTTGCAGCTGACAGTCGTACTTCTTCAGACATAGATTATGTATGTTTCCACAGCATTTCCAACAGAAGACTTTGTGGCAGTGATATAAAAGATTCTTTATGACCAGATGAACTTTTAGCAACTTATGGCTAAGAAGAAATTCTACTTCCTATTCTACCATTTTCAAGCACTAAATTCGTCTTCAGATAAAGAAACAATATAAAGAGTAACTCAATATACAGTTGTAAGTAATATAAATAATTTTAACTAAGGATAAAGGCAAACCTGTTGTAGAAAATAAAGATAGACTATGTAATTACAAGTATTACTTAGCCTCCTACAAGTTGTATAAAAAGCAGTATTACACACTAAAACTTATAGATTATAGTTCAATGTGTTGTTAAGTTTGTCTGTGTGTGTGGATGTTTAGTATATGTGCACCATGTGGTATGGTGTGATGTGTGCATGTATGCATAATGTATATACAGATGCACAGGCACTCTGTACAAACCCATGCAGAGGTCAGAAGAAAACATTGGGTGTCCTTCTCTATCACCCACCTGCAATAATTCCTTGGCACTAAATAACCCTCTCTCTGAATCTAGAGTGATTGTTTTTGGTCAAACTGCCTGACCAGAGAGCCCTGGTAACTCCCCTGTCACCACCCTCCAAAGGATTGGGGTTCCAGTCATGTGTTCCACGTGCAGCATTCTACGTGGATGCTGGAGGTGGGATCAGGCCCTCTCAAGCTCTCTCGCTTGCAGAGAAATGTTCTTACCTTCAGTGCTATCTCCCCATTAAGGATTTTAATAGATTTAAGTTAACTTCCTTGGGAAATAGCATTTATATTGAGAACATCTATATTTTGATAAGAGAATGCTTTTGATTTCCTACCTAGAGCATTATCGACGTTATCATCATATCGATGTTAACACTGTTGCTAGCAAAGAAATGTTATTTTTATTTATTTAAACTTATTTTATGAAGAGACACACACATATGCACATATACATATATATATGCTTTCCATTTTCATTTTTATTGTGATGTTTTTGTGTAATGCTTTGTGTGTGTGTACATGTGTGCATGTTCACGTGAGTGCACATGAATGAATCTGTGTGTGTTTCTGAAGGCCAGAGGTCAATGTCAGGGCTTATTATGACATGGATTAGGGACAGGGTAACTTTCTTTTGCAGGTAGCTAGCTAGGACACAGGCCCAAAGAACATGAATTCCACCCTACCCTAGAAAGACTAGAATGCCAGTCTCATTCAAAACGACAATAAATAAAGAATACCTACCTGGACCATCCTCAAAACCTCTCCCTCCACTTTTCCTGGGAATATTCCCACAGAGGTAGGCCCTTTGTGAGTCTGCACTGTCCCGCTAGGCCCACAACCATTGAAGGCTCTTCATATACCCTTGAGTCTGGCAATGGGACTCATCCTAATTGGATGCCTAATTTATAAAAAGACCTGATCCAGCTTACTAAGCGGGATTTCCCTGGCTTTTCCTCTGGGACGCTTTACTCATTGTCTTGGGAACTTTATGCTTTTCTTCATTCTTACCAAAACTCTCATAAAATAAATCATAATGAACACTTCTTTGTGTCTGTGCTTTTTCAGTTCTATACTAATCAGAGGCAATAAGTTGAAAGCCACTTGCTTGGTAGCTTGCGGATATGTTTCAGATTCATTGGAGTAGGAATTCTCAGTCCATTCATTGCTCTGAGCTCTATGTTCCACTATAATTACTCAGTTGTCTTCTACTGTTTTTGAGACAGACCCTCTCATTGGCCTGGAACTTGACTAATTATGTTAGCTGAGCTGGCCAGCAGGCCCAGGAACCTGTCTGTGTCCACCTCTTCTGCACTGGAATTATACACATGTGCCACCACTCTGGATGTTTCTCTTTTTTAATGTGGAAATTGGAGATATAACTTGAGTACTTATGCTTAGAAGATAAGCACTAAATGGAGACATAACTTGAGTACTTATGCTTAGGAGATAAGCACTAAATGGAGGCATAACTTGAGTACTTATGCTTAGGAGATAAGCACTAAATGGAGACATAACTTGAGTACTTATGCTTAGGAGATAAGCACTAAATGGAGACATAACTTGAGTACTTATGCTTAGGAGATAAGCACTAAATGGAGACATAACTTGAGTACTTATGCTTAGGAGATAAGCACTAAATGGAGACATAAATTGAGTACTTATGCTTAGGAGATAAGCACTAAATGGAGACATAACTTGAGTACTTATGCTTAGAAGATAAGCACTAAATGAGGACATAGCTTGAGTACTTATGCTTAGAAGATAAGCACTAAATGGGGACATAGCATGAGTACTTATGCTTAGAAGATAAGATAAGCACTAAATGGAGACATCACTTGAGTACTTATGCTTAGAAGATAAGCACTAAATGGAGACATCACTTGAGTACTTATGCTTAGAAGATAAGCACTGACCTACTAAACTACCACCACAATCCCTATGCATTTTTTTTTCCAAAACAGTGGTACTAATCCATATACTTGTATAGGAAAGCGCTTTTCATACATCAGAAACACTTGAAATTTATAATCATAAATCAGAAAAATTTATAATTTTTAACTGGTTCATGGTAATAGTGGTGATTATGAGAATAAGGATAACACCTGATGGTTTAAAGCATTATAATCAAAGAACTGTCCTGATATCTGCTTCTTCACCAATGACAACCCACAATAATGTGAGATTGACATTTTTAGAACCCTAATTTACCTGAGAAAGCATGACTGACTTCACTTAAGTTATGATAATAGTAACTGACTGAAATTAAAATTCAGACTCTGTGTCTGAAGTAGTCTGGGTTCTCTAAAAGAAAAACTGCTAAGGTAAAATGTCTAACAAGATTTTTCAAGTGCTGAAAAGTTTTATGCTCACAAACACCAAGTTATAATAGAGTAAATATTGTAGACATCCATCTTAGAAATATACTTAGAGGGGAAAAAAAAAGAAGAAAGAAGGAAATATGAAGAGACCAAAAACAAAGCAAGCACGGAAATCATCCCAGACAGGAAATCATCCCAGACAGCTCGGGGCCTTTGTTGACTTGTGGTAACACTGAGCTATTATTATAAAAAGCTAATGGAAAGTCACAACAGAGAAAAGCCTTAAAATTTGCATTTCTATAGGGCTGCACCCTCAGTGAAAAAATCAGCCAGAAAAGGAATCACCTTGGCCAAGGGAGAAAACAATATTTGTTATTTTGGCCATGATAATGAGTAGAATGAAAAAGGAAGTTCTCTGAGTCTGTATCTAAAAGAAGACCATACGCAGGAAAAACACTTACATCTTGGCTACACTACCCACATGGTGTAAATACTTTAAAACAATTAGGTAATTAATTTAATCTAAGTGTGTTGCATTGGGCAAGCAGCCAGGCAGAATGACCACATGCCATATCTCAACAAAACTTGTAAACCACCTAAAAAGAAAAAAAGGAAGAAGGCACCAACAGAGTAAAATCAATAGGGAAAATCTTCAAACTGTTAAGTGTTATAATTATCAGACATGAGCTAAAAACTATGCATGATTAATGTTTTTAAAGACATACATGGGTAAACCAACAATAAGAATGTATCAGTTATGTCTTCCTTGCTGGGAGAAAATACCTAAGCAGAAGGAGCTTAAGGAAGGAAAGTTTTATATATGGCTCATTCCAAGGAGTAGAGGCCATGATGGTGGAGAAACCGTGGCAGGATCAGGAAGCTGCAGTCACCCGCCCTATCAGCAGGGAGGATGGTTCTGCTCAGCCAGCTCTCTTCTTTTCCTCCAGGCCACCATCCCCGTGCATGGAATGGTGTGACCCACAGGTAAAGTTGTTTTTCCCCTAATCCACCTAATCAAGATAAACCCTCACAGACCACAGACATGCACAGAGGCTAATCTAACCTATATAATCCTCATAAGTGATTCTGGGTCCTGTCAAGTTGTCAAGTTGACTGCCAGAATACGCCATCACAGTGAGCAAGTAATGGAAGGCTAGCAAAATGATGAGTCAAAATATATTTGTTTTTTAAAAAAAATTATAGAATATGTGGGATGGAGGGATGGCTTACCAGTTAAGATGATTGCCTACAAAGCCAAAGGACCCAGGTTTGATTCCTGGAAAGGAATCCATGTTAGCCAGATTCACAAGGGGGCGCACACATCTGGAGTTTGTTTGTAGTAGCTGGAGGTCCTGGCATACCTCTTCTATCTCTCTCTCCCTCTTTCTCTGTCAAATAAATAAATATAAATAAAATATTTTAAAAACTTATAGAATATGGCCTATCTTCTGCACGTACACACACACAGTCAAACCTAAGAAAATCAAACAAATATATATAGTGGATGATTTAAGAAGAGAACAATAACCAGCAAGAGCATGGATTGACTAGAAAATAGCTTAGAGGTAATTATCATGAAAAGCAGAGGAAAGAGGACAGAGAAAAGTAGAGACAGAAAAACAAAAGATATAATAAGATATGCAATATGCTTAGAGATCTAATGAATATGCAACTGGAGTTTCAGAGTGACAGAAGAGTAGAGAGATATAGGTAACCTGAAAGATGATAATGGTTAAATTTTTTTAGAATTAAGAACTAATATAAATCTCCAGAATCAGACAAAGCAACAAATGTCCTTCAGGGTAGCTACAATAAAATCCACTGTGTCTTCAAAGGTTTATGAATAATAAGTGAACAATGTAATTTCATACATGGCAAATCAATCTTTCAAAAAGAATACATATTGCATGAGTTAAACCAGTTAGCATAACAATAACAAAGAGATATATTTGAGTTAAAAATATAAAAGAAGAGCTATGCCAGAAAGAGGTCTGAGAAGAAAATCATGATAAGAATAGAAAATGTCAGCACTAATTTAAATTCACGTAGACTGCATAAAATAAATATGAAGCTGCTGTTCTCAGAAGTTCTGGCTATCCTAGCTGACACTCCAATTGAATACTATTGAAAATGCCTGGAAAAGATATTCCATAGACTTTAAATATACATCAGTAAACTGTGAAGTACCTCAGAGGCCAAAATGTGAGTAAAAGAAAATCTAGATTCTCAAATAAAAATTTCAACCAAGAGGCCCAATCAGAACTATAACCCGTGTTTTTTTTCATATTTTAATTTTTTATTAGATATGGACATATTTAGTATGTAAACAACACATGTAGGTACCATTTTTTCCCTCCTCCCTGTGCCTTTTCTGAAGAGGCCTTCCTCATTGGAGATGCAGGTCAACCCCATGGGGATTGTGAGTTATGCACTGTGGGAGCAGCAGTCAGTTATGAGGGAGAGGCAATGTCTCTGTGCAAAATGTCCCAACTGGTGACTGTAACAATCTTTCTGCCCCCTATTCCACAAAATTCCCTGAGCCATGCTGGGAGCATTTTAAGTCTACTTCAGTGATGGGCACTTAGGAACATCTGGATCTCTGGTTTGGTAGGTGTTGAGTGTCCTCAGTATTTTTCTCTATCACCCTTGTGCTAATATCAGATTCACTAAGAAAGCAGCACTCTTGCTCATTTCCCCAATTCTTCTCTGGTTTCAGCTTGGGCCGGGTGGAGTGTGCTGGGTCCTTTATCTCCTCAGGTCCAATTCCCATCTGCAAAAAAAGAAGCAGATTCTCCAATGGAGAGTGAATTGAGCACCAGTTAAATAGGACAGCCATTATTAGTTTAGAGATAATTAAAAGGTTGTAGACACTCAATCTAAGGTTAGTGGGAGCTTGACAATGGAAAGCAGAATCATTATCTGGATATGATTCTGACTTGTTTCCCAGTTTCAGATATGGTTTCCTTTCCACTGAGTGGATCAGTTAACTGATCCAAGAGCAGTTGGTTACCCACCATGGCTGTGTGCCACTATTGCACTTGTGTGAGCATCACATCAAATTGTTTGCTTCTGAGTCGCTTACACTTTGAGTTGCTTTGACAGACGTTGGCCACTTTCTCCCGGTAGCTAGCTCATGTAGCGCCTTCTAGCACTAGATGGACTAATTGTCTGGGGACTGGCTCTCCTCTGGATTCTAACTAGGTCTCTCCATGGTTGATGCCAACAGGATTTTGTGTCTTCAGCAGTAGGATCTTACCATTAACCTTTGGTGGGTAATCAAGTGCTCTTATAGAAGTCTGTCTCATTTTGTGGGGGAGAGCTAGTAGGTCTCTCTGATCAACAGCTCACTGTCAATGTAGACCACATCCTTATAACCCATGTTTCTATGTTTACAGAGTTAAGATATGTTCTCAGCAGTTTCAAAAAATTATAAGGAAAAAAACATATAGAGGAATGTGAGATATTCCCCATACTCTGCAGATATGTGGTCTAAAAGTTTTAAAATATTTAACTCTGGTCCTAGATAGAAAAGATAGCCAACCTCCAACTTCAGAGTCCAACCCAGAAATGGACCTCTAAATTTCTTATTCTCCTTTGAACTAAGGTTTCTGTAAAGAGGACATACCTGTGTTAAACACTTAAGGCTGATTAGAACTTCAGTTATTATGGGGAATTAGAATGTAAGTGATCCAGATCTTGGGCTATTTTAGTTTATTAAGTGGCCACTTATTGCCCAACTGTATACATATCTAACATCATGTGACTATTAGGAGAATCTTTGGAATGTATAAACAGACCCCCCCATTTCTAGCTTCTACCCACCCAAAAGTTAAGAATCCCATCAGATAGCAAGTGAGGCCTATTCCAGAGATTTCCCGGCCTTATTGGACCCTGCCTACCTATGCACCCACAAATGTATGTGTGAAGTACTTTGATTGGAGGCTTTTTTAACATTTTAATTACTTTTTTTATTTTTTAAATTTTTTAAATTTTTTTATTAATTAGTTTTGTATTCAGCAAATTCAGTCAGTTTGGTACCATTATTAGGCTCATCCGTGACCTACCTCCTCCCCTTGGCCCCTCCTTGTTGAGGTATATGGGTCATGCATTGTGGAGTTAGCCCACAGTTATGGGTAAGATAAATGTCACTGCATATCATGACCCAACATCTGGCTGTGACATTCTTTCTGCCCCCTCTTCCGTAAAATTTCCCTGAGCCATGTTGGGTTCATTTTGGTCTGCTTCAGTGATGAGGTGTTGGGGGCCGATTTGAGGCTTTTTTTGTTTTGTTACTGTAAAAAAAAATCATAGTTCAATACCCACGGCTTGATTTTCAGACCCTCCTGGGGCCTAGGTGTAAGGAGGAAGGTCCAGATCCCATCCAAATTGCAGTTAATCCAAAAGCTGGTGACTCTAGAGTAAGAGAGACTTCGAAAACAAATGCATACCCAGTGTGCTACAAGAACAATGACAGCCTTAAAAACTATCATTCAACCAAGGCCTCAGGATTCCCGTACCCTATGAGACCCATTTCCTCCTGATGTTTATGAGACTTCTTGATCCTTAATAATACTGCCTAGATACTCCTAGGTATAAAATAGCATCTCTAGATATTCTCATTTTATCATATTACATAACTTAATTCTTGTATTCTCTTTGCATTTCTTTGGACTTACCTGAATGGGGGGGGGGGGTATTGTGTGGAAACAGCTGTGCTCTCTCATTACATTCCACTCCAGATTTCTCTTCAAACATGAACCAACTAACAAAGCTCTAGGGGTCTGTGGCAACTAGAATCATTCACAATCCACCCTGGGAAAAGGAAATAATTCTCTACATTTGTAAAGTAGAAATATATTGGGCTGGAGACGGCTCAGTAGTTAAAGGCACATGCATGCAAAGCCTGATGGCCTGGGTTCAATACTCCAAGACCCATATAAGCCAGATGCACAAAGTGGCACATGCATCTAGAGTTTGTTTGCAGTGACAGGAGGCCCTGGTGCACCCATTTGCTTCTCCTTCCCCCCACCCACGCTTATAAATAAGTAAAAATATTTTTAAATTTTTATTTTGAGAGAGAAAGAGAGAGAGAGAGAGAGAGAGAGAGAGAAAGAGAGGCAGATAGAGAGATAATGAGCACTCCAGGGCCTGTCGCACTGAGAATGAATTTCAGACTCATGTGCCACCTTGTATATCTGTCTTACATGGGTCCTGGGGAATCAAACCTGGGTCCTTAGGCTTCACAGGCAAATGCCTTAACCACTAAGCAATTGCTCCAGCCCAAAAATATAAAAAAATAAATAAAAAGGAAAATAAATGTAGGACCATTTTTATGAAAAAGAATTAAGACACAAAAGAGGAAATAGGCGGGCTGGGGAGATGGCACAGTGTTTTAAAACACTTGCTTACAAAGCCTGTCAGCCAGTGTTCAATTCCCCAGCTACCCACATAAAGTCAGAAGGGTATTCATGTGCATTAACAAGAAATCCTGACATGACCCCCACACACATGCTAATAAATATTATTTTTAAGGTAAATGGTATCATTTCATACTATTACAAATAATTGAATAAGGATTTAAAACAAAAAAAAACCTTGCATGTTCTCTCTCGTATGTGGATACTAACTTTGAGTGTTTATATGTATGTGAATAAGGGGATGTGAGGGTGAGTATAGGCTATGACTCAAGATAGGAGACCAGGAGAGGGGAGAAACAGGTGCTGAGGAGGAGGGGAGGAGAAGAGGAAGCATGTAGTATGAAAGCAGGAGGGGGCTGTGGTGGTGCCAGGAGGGCACAGTGGGAAGGGGGTGGGGAAAGAGTAGGAAATAAATACAAAAATAATCTATTTGAAAATACTATAATGAACCCTAATTCTTTGGTTGTTAATAAAATATGTTTATTTTCTTAAAATCTTAGTTTTGTGGTTTATATGTCTGGATTTGGTAATTAAAACTGTGTAAAGCAGGGACCAGTTAATTCTAATATACTCCAACACACGTGGTCAGTCTTGCTTCTGGGTAGTCACCGCCCTTCCTCATGGGATGCTGCTCTGTGCAAAACATCACCTGAGGTGTGGTATGTCCAAATGCAACCAAGCCAAGAAACACGACCTCATCCCCCCTCTCAAGACGAAACTGTTACCTAGCTTGCTGTCTCGTGCTTCATATTTCAATACATTTAAAATTAGATGCTTGCTTTCTCTACAGAAGAAAAGAGTATACAAATACTAGATGATGCCATAGGTCTCAACCTTAATTGTATATGACAAAATGTGTCCAGTAATTTTGCCATTTCAGAAAGCAACTGATAATTGAAGACCTCAATCCTGTTTTCTTCTTTAAAATTTCAATTTTTAAAACATCAATACTGTAAGCAGTTCTGAGTGCCAAGAAATAGATGTTTCTGTAGTAGTTTGGAAAATGCATGTCACATTGTGTTGGCAGAGCTCTTGAAAATAATTTTAAATAATTCACGAATTGTGGCTCATTAATAATGTTCATATAAATTGTTCCTCTGTACTTCCCAATATTGACAATGACACATCACCATAGGAGTCATTCAGAAATGCATACGTTAAGTACCACATACAATAATATAATGTATCTTTGTCCTTGTTTCTTTTTCTTTTTAACATAGATCTGTTCAACATCCATGCCAGTAAAGTTATTACCTGTGGATAATTGAATTCAGCAGGGAGAGTTTATAAGCTGAGAAGTCACATAATGAAACACTTTACTTTATTTAGCTGTGTCGGGACATGGGCTCCTTTCTTGGCCTTGAGGAAATAACATTCTTGCAGAGTCACTGGAAGATAAATAAACAATTGAATACTGAAAAAATAACATTGAATCACAAAGCACACCAGATGGTTCAAGTTCAGCTTTCTAGGCTTGAAAAGTAGATAGAAAAGCAGGTGCCTTGTGTGTGTGTGTGGGGGGGGGGTTGCAGTGCCGGAAGCCACAGGTAACTAAGACCTCAGAGAAAGCGCCTGGAAAGACGGATACCATCACAAGAGGCTGTCTTAGTAAGCGTCCAGCCATCACAGTGGAAAACCATTTGTGTTAGGTTCAAAGAAAGGATGCACTGGGCTCATTGATTTGTAGTCTGGAACTGCAAGGTTGGGCAACTGCAACTGGCGAGGGCCACATGCTGTGTCGTAGCAGCATGAAAGAACCCCCAAAGCAAGGACAGCATGTGCAGAAAGCATACACAAAGGCAGCCTCACCCTACAACAGTCTGCTGCCAAGGAAACCAATCCAAACCCTTGACGGGGGCATTCATCTCTCTGAAGGACCTCATCTCATAAAGGCAGCATCAATGTTCAATACCATTACCTAGTTGATCAAATTTCAGCATGAGCTTCAGAGGAGACAAACCAAACTCAAACCAAAGCAGGTACACTCAGGATTTGCACTGGACTCTACCCCCGCATCATAGCGGTAAGTGATTACAGACTTTGTAGCAGTTAGCTTCTCGTTGCTGGCACAAAATGACTGAGCAGCTGGGCATGGTGGAGCATTCCTTTAATCCTGGCATTCAGGATGCAGAGGTTGTAGGATCACTGTGACCTTGAGGCCATCCTGTGCCTACATAGTAAATTCCCAGTTCATAGTCATAGATAGAGCAAGACCCTACTTTGAAAACCCTAAAAAATTAAAATTATTTTTTTTAAAAAAGCACCCGATGAAAGCAACTCACAGGGGAAAGGGTTGATTTCATCTTACGGTTTAGACAAGTTTCATCCTGGTAGGCTGAGCATGAGCGGCCTGATCAAGCAGCCGGGCCACAGTTCCACAACAGCAAGAAGGAAATACTCTGAGAACTGCTCTTAGAGCTGGGTTATATCACCCCAAAACCCCCCTCAGTGATACACCTCTCCAGCAAGGCTCCACCTCCCCAAAACCCCACAACTTTCATAAACTGCCACCAGTCAGGGACCAAATGCTCAAAACACATGGTCTTCCGGGGTACATGTCATTCAAAGCACAGACTTGTTTGTAGATATCCCATGCAGTTTATTAATTGTAGAATATACAACGAGCTCTTTTATGTATCATCTCTGTCTCTAATAATGGCTAAAGGCCAGGAAATGCATCCCCTCACTTCCTATTATCTCATTCGACTATATTTTCAAAATATTGGCTACATAGTTCTTCCCTCTTTTATAGTTATGAGTAAAGGGTTAATTGTACAAGGTTGGGAAGAACATGTGCAACTTTGGGTTTTCTAGGAAGCAGATGCCAAGCATTGAGTTAGAATAGATGAGGGCAGTACCTGTAAAAGGGGAGAGATGAGGACAAATGTGCAAGACTAACTAGAATGTGACTCAACATACACAGGAAAAAAAAAAAGAGAGAGTTGACAAATATATAATCTTTATATTATAAAACTATAACTTATTTTTCTCAAGTTTAGAGCAGATGTCATGTCCTCTCATATATCTTAGCTGCTCTGTGTTTCTCTGCTCATTGTATTCATAGGAGTCAAGAAAAATAATTTTTAAGATTTTTAAAATTTATTTGTCATAGTGAGAGAAAGAGTGAGAATGGCCACACCAGGGCTTCCAGCCACTACAAACAAATTCCAGACACATGCGCCACCATGTGCATATGGCTTACATGGGACCTGGAGAATTATACCTGGGTCCTTAAACTTTGCAAGCAAGAAACATAACTGCTCAGCTACCTCTCCAGCCCAAGAAATTTTTATTTATGTAATGATAGATATCCCTTCCTTAATTCATTTTCAGCAGCCCCATATCACTTGTTCTGATTTCATTATAAAGATAACTATGCATTCTTTTTTAAGAAATATTTTATTTATTAATTTACTTGAGGGAGAGAGAAATAGAGAGAGAGAGAGAGACAGATAGATAGAGAATGGGGTTGCCAGGGCCTCTAGCCACTGCAAACAAACTTCAGATGCATAAGCCACATAGTGCATCTGGCTTTACGTGAGTACTGGGGAATCAAACCTGGGTCCTTTAGCTTTGCAGGCAAGTGCCTTAACATCTAAGCCATCTTTCAAGCCCCCTGTGCATTTTACACACACACACACACACACACACACACACACACACACACACACCTTGCCCTGGCTAAACTTGTTCTGAGTCTATAAGGTCCAACTTTTTGCCACACATAAAGCTCAGAACTCAAAAGACAAAACTTCCTAAAACTGACATCTTTTTAACATATAAACCACACTAACCCTGACACACTACCCACAAATAATTAGATCAGAGGCTAGTGTCAAACTTGGGGACAAAATAGTCCATGCTTGAAATGAGAAGTAAGGCTCACCAGTATTTGAGGTAACTTGACCTAGATTCAGATAACTTGAGTGTGCTATATGTGTAATAGTGAGAAATATGCCTATATCTGCCTTTCTCTTGTGCTTCTGACAGCAACGCTCACAAAATCAAGCCATTTCTTTGTTTATGTATTAATTTCTTGGTTCTGTGTAGCTTTGCAGTAAGTATCTCTCCAAGGAATCGTCAGCTGAAGTTTCCTCACAGCCTGTTGGACCCTCACTAAGGCAAAGTTCTGACAGGTTTATTAACTCCCTGGATCAAGGGTTCCAGAGACCTAGTCAGTGATACACAACAAGGACTCAGAGACATCCAAGTGCAGTAATGCTTACAGCTGTGGTTCATTATGATACGTTACAACGAAAGGACACAAAGCAAAATCCACACAGAAAGGGCGAATGGAGCAAGCTGAGAGGTAACTAGTCTCATACTCACAAACTTTTCTTTACAGTTGTGACAAAGGGTTGTGAACAACCACTGATGTTTTAAGTGATCTGTGTTTTAAAACAGAACAATGCAGAGTTCTTGAGGCCAGAGTGGGGTGTGACAAAACTTTGTAAAATAAAAACTAAGGGCCAGAGAGATGGCTTAGTGGTTAAGAGCTTGCCGGTGAAGCCTAAGGACCCTGGTTCGAGGTTCAATTCCCCAGGACCCACATTAGCCAGATGCACAAGGGGGCGCATGCGTCTGGAGTTTGCTTGCAGTGGCTGGAGGCCCTGGAGCACCTATCTTCTCTCTCTCTCTCTCTCTCTCTCTCTCTCTGCCTCTTTCTCTCTCTGTCACTCTCAAATAAATAAATAAAAATTTTAAAATATTAAAAATATAAGAATTAAGTGTCCACTCACTCAGTTCAGACAGCTTCACTTTTCCCATTTGGAGAAAAACTGGACCTTGTGCTTCCTGCCCTTCTGGCCTACTACACATTCAGCAAGACCTTGCTCCTTAGTTCGTTTTCTTCTAAGACATGAGGAAACAGTTGTATTTTAGTTGCCAATTATTCTAAAGCAACAATTACTACTTTTACACAAACTCAATAATATTTAAATCATCAAACTTTTTGTTTGCCTCAAATCAACAACGTATCTTATTTAATTTTTGAAGCCAATTGAAGTAAACACTGAACAGCTGTCAGTGCTTCTGTCACTTTCTTTTTCAAGTATTTTTATTTACTTATTTGTGTGTGAGAGAAAGAGAGAGAAGAGAAATCTTGGGCATATTAGGTCTTTTTGCCACTTCAAATGAACTCCAGATGCATGTGCCACTTTGTGCATCTGGCTTTATGTGGGTACTAGAAAGTTTAACCATTAAGCAATCTCCCCAGTACTACTTCTATCACTTTCTAAGTGAAGAAAAAGTAATTGGCAGAGGGAGAGTCTCATACTCATCTTTTAGCTTGCACCTTGGAGTACCAGGTGAAGATCGCCCACAGCATCACTCCTCGGGTGCCAACTCTTTGGTTTACTACCCACCCTATGCCCTGAAAAGACTGTAATCCCTACCATCCCTACAAATGTGCACATTAGAAGCACACACATAAACATCATAAAGAGAGCTAGTTTCCTAAAAAATGTATCTTAGCATTGTGACAATGACTAATTGCCTGCACTGATCATAGAAAGGAGAAAAAGATAAAACATGACTTTAATTTTGTATACCATCTCAAGACAGTCATTACATTACCAACATTTTAAAATTATTGAAGCAAACAATATACTGAAGTGCAAAAAATAACAACAGAGGTGAATATTATAAGATCTGTTTTCCACACTGAAAATTTCTTTGACAACAAGAAAATCATAAAATGACCTAAAGCGTAAAGTTTAAAAACCTCTAAGGGTATAGCACTGAATGATCTAAGTCATTCCAAAGTAAATTGCCAATTAAATCTAAGTGAATTGAGCCATTCCCTTGGTGAATGGGAGTTTCTTTGCTCTTCCTTTATTCACCCAACAATGTAAAAGTGCTACATTACAAAATCATAAATCATTACTTTATTCTGTCTACATAGAAAACATGTGTTTTGAAGCACAATTGGCAATTGATTTCATCATTTAGCTGAATATTATAAAATGTTGCAAGAGATATTTTGCAGTCAGGTTAGCATTGCTGGCAGAAATCATCCAAGCAAGAGCAGCCTATGGGGAAAAAAGATTTATTTTTGCTTACAGACTTGAGGGTAAGCTCCATTATGGCAGGGAAAATGATGGCATGAGCAGAGGGTGGACATCATCTCCTGGTCAACATAAGGTGGACAACAGGAACAGGAGAGTGTGCCAAACACTGGCAATGGGAGACTGGCTATAATACCCATAAACTCGTCCCCAAACAACACACTGCCTCCGGGAGGCATTAATTCTCAAATCTCCATCAGCTAGGAACCTGGCATTCCGATCACCTAAGTTTATGGGGAACACTGAATCAAACCACCACATGATGGGAAGTGACTAATAAAAGTACCAACACTATCAGTGGCAGGCTGGAGAGATGGCTTAGTGGTTAAGCACTTGCCTATGAAGCCTAAGGACCCCAATTCGAGGCTCAGTTCACCAGTACCCATGTTAGCCAGATGTACAAGGTGGTGCATGCATCTGGAGATCATTTGCAGTGGCTAGAGGCCCTGATGTGCCCATTCTTATTCTCTCTCTCTCTCTCTCTGTCACTCTAAAATAAATAAATAAAAATAAATGAAAAAAATTAAAAAGTATCAATGTCTTCAGTTTGTATAGAAAGCTAGAGCAATATCTTTTCTTGCCTTTCAGTACTAGCCATGAAGCTCCCATTTCATACAGACAGAAAGTGTCATCCACCGGCCTTGGCCCCCCACTTCTTAAATCTTTCCTTGGAAATATAAAATTCCTCAAGTTTATACAATATGGAAAACCTCACCTCCACAACTTGGTCCTGTCACACCCACTATAATGTATGACCTCACAATCACTCTAAGTCCACACAAAAGGGAACTCTCCCTATCCTGAAATAATCACATTAACCTGAAGTAAAAATGGCCCTTATAACAATTATAGTTATTTGATATGTGAAATACCATAAACAATGTTAAAGATGTCATGATGATGATGATAGATTAGATTCACGTAAGATGTTATTCACTCAAGCATGGAAGCCACAAGACAAAGACAAAAGAAAGAGAACATAAAATGGCATTTTTCACTTTATTAGTCTTTTTCCTCTGCTTTTCCATTAGTAGAAGACTGAAACCTGGGGGAATTTTTTTTTTTTTTTTTTGGTTTTTTAAGGTAGGGCCTCACTCTAGGTCAGGCTGACCTAGAATTCACTCTGTATTCTCAGGGTGGGCTCGAACTCACAGCAATCCTCCTACCTCTGGCTCCCAAGTAATGGGATTCAAGATGTGTGCCACCACTTGGGATGCTCAGGAAAATTTTCTCACCCAGTCATTATACTTGCATTATCACTTCCAATAGCTCTTACTTTCTCAAACCCTAAATTACAATTATATAATTGTAATTCCTGGGTTCATCTGAGACATCAGATCTCTTTTAATCATTGTGGTTTTATACTTTTTTAAGCTCACTTTATTGAACAACACCAACAGTGTTGGAATTCTGTAATGTTTTTTTTCTGTGTGTGTGTGTGTGTGTGTGTGTGTCATTACTGCGTGCCCAGTTTTTCATAAGCAAATGATCTAATATTTGTTGCTTGTTTTGTTTCAAGCATGTTTATGAACCCTTTACATTATCCTTGGATGCATTTGAAAATTTAGCTCATTTCTAACCTTCCTCTTTCAGACAATGATTACAATTCTCTTTCATGATTATGTACTCCTTGCCTCTGATTAAGGGTTAACCTTTCTAATTTGTCTATATCTCATTTTAATTGTATATTAACAGAGAGTTCTCGAGTAATAGTCTGAAAATGATTTTTATTTTCTAAAAAACTTCTATATGTCTTTAGTGCATATGTATATATTATATATACAGACCTTTTTTAATATATATACACATACAGACATTATATATATATATATATATATATATATATAGAGAGAGAGAGAGAGGGAGAGAGAGAATAAAAATTCTCAGTTTTTTTTAAAGTGGCCCTTGAGGTTTCTTAGAATATTTTGACTATTTTCTAGGCCTTTTGATATCATTGATATCATAACTCAGAGTGATATAAACAACAACATATAAAAATATTCAAATAGTCATTATACATTTGAGAAGACATGTCCCTAAGTATACACATATTTTTGAGGTAAGATTTCAGTTGTTTCCCCCACCAGCGTCCAACTACTAGGCACAAGCTTTAAGTGGCTGGACTTTCAGCTGCTCCCAACCATCTACAAGAACCGGCTTTTAATATTTTTATTTAGTGATTTTGTTGATGTTACTGTTAAAGAGGGTTGTAGTTGAGTTGTGATAAGAGAGGGAAGAAAGTGAAAAGTCATGGTTGGTTTTTGTTTGCTTTGTGTTTTTGAGATGAGACGGGTACAATCCTGTAAGGCCTTTTGATGGGAAAGTGTCCCAGAGGTGTGGAAATGCAAAGGAAGGGAAGCGGGGACTGCTAGAGGAATGTCTGAGGAGTCGGGAGAAGGTGACAGTCTGTAGGAGCAGAAACTAGGAAACACTTGTGCAGATAAACTGAAGAAAAGGTGACAGGTGATGGGAGCTGATAAAAGTTCACTTTCTTTTGATCTTTTTTAATTGTTTGGGGCTAGGTCTCACTCTGGCCCAGACTGACCTGGAATTCACTCTGTAGCCCAGGCTGGCCTTGAGTTCACAGCAGTCCTCCTACCTCAGCCTTTCTTACTCAGTGCTAGAATTATAAATGTGAGCCACTCTGCCCAGTTCAGATTTTGTTGGTTACATGTTTTAAGATACATACTAATCTGATATAGTATTACATTTCAGATCAAGTATATAATGTGTCCTCATCAATTAAGGGTAATTAGTATTTCCAGGTTCTATGATTTTTATGTTAAAAAGTTCACTGGTGTCTTAGGTTTCCTCTGTGAAATGGGGTGCTAAGTATACAAATAGACGATAGGAGTGTCAGGGGAGGAATATAATCAGTGTTATTAGGCCATCTGTACTTACTAATAAACTTCTTATTAAACTCCCAAACTCACAGAGACTAAAAGAACGCTATCTTTCCTAACCATTACATTTCAAAGATATAGATCCCATGTGCTTGAGGCATTCTTAAGGTTTGGAAATAGCATGAGTATAGACAAAAGCTTACATCTCAAGGAGTAGAGGAGTTATTTACAACTGAAAGTTTTCTGTGAGGGAAAGTGAAAGAGAAAAGTAAATTGAACTTGATCTCCACAAACAAAGACTGCTTATTGAAGCGCAGTGAGGGGCTGCAGCCTTCCCGCAGGATGGAGGCCGAAGCACTGAGCTAAGCCAGGGTTCGAGCTTATAAGGAGGATCCTAAGAAAAACAGGCTGGACCAGCTGCAATCCAAGGGAAGTTGATAAGGAACTGCCGTTATTTGTGCCTTTGCTCAGAACAAGCTTTTTCAGCAAGATTATCCAGGGAGGATGCCCCAGATGGTTTCTGTTCCTTCAAGTTAAAGGAAATTCATCAGTCAGGAGAGTTGTCAGAATTGTCTAGGACTGAATGCCTCTGGTGTTCCCAAGACCTCCTAGTTTCAGGGACAGTAATTAACCCTTCAGTTCCTTCTGGTTTCAAGGAAAGTCATTAACCCTTAATTTTCTAATGTCAACCTCTAGTCTCAGGGATCATTTCTATAGTTTGTAACTAGAGAAATTTCTCTAAGAGTGTAGAGTGGCAGAAATCACCAGGTGGAGGCTTAGTGTTCTCTCCCGAGTGTGGCTCTCCTGAGCGGGCTCTTGGTGTTGCTTTGTTGCAACTGTATTTGCCATTGGTGATTGTTCTTTCTCTTCCTTTGGGAGACTAGAGGAAGAGAATGCAGTCTGAATGACTTCTTTAGAGAAGATGAAAAGAAACAAAGAAAGAAAGAAAGAAAGAGAATTTTAACAAGATCAGAAGGACAGCCAGTCCAGTGTCCATTCTGAAATCTCAGGATCACGAAGTGCTCAGTGCCAAGGGCAGAGTGAGGCCATGGCTGAGGGTGGGAACCACCCCTGAAGAGCCTCAGAAGGTATGCACTCTATTGTCAGCACTGGTTCATTTAAAGAGAAATAGAGATAAAGTGATGTGATAGCCACTGGCAGAGAGAGGGACAGAAGTGGAAGGAAAAAAGAGACCGAACATCACAACCAACACTGGGACTCCTCACTGGGTGAATTTGTAATCCAATTTCAAACAGCAATCTTGAGATCCACGTTCAAAAGGGAGGCTGAGAATGTCCTCCCCTCTGGGTATTTAATCAGAGAATGGCAAGAATCTACTTTTAACAGACCTGCTGAGTTGACAAAGTCTAATGTGCCTTCATGATGAAAGTCTTCGGGAAGAAGTTAGGATAAATGAAACATACTTCAAGATAATAAAAGCCATATATAACAAACCCATGACAACAGTATAGCAAATGGAGAGAAACTACAGCCATTTCCTCTAAAACCAGGAATGAGACAAGGATGCCTACTTTCACATATTGTCCTAGCAGGAACAATAAGAAGATGAGCCAGGCACAGTGGGACAAGCCTTTAATTCCAGCACTTGGGAGGCAGATGTAGGAGGATTGCCGTGAGTTAGAGGCCACCCTGAGAGTATGTGGTGAATTCCAGGTCAGCCTGAGCTAGAGTAAGACCCTACCTTGAAACCATCCCCACCCAAAAAAAGAAGAAGAAGACATAAAAGAAATAGGGGAGGAAGAATTAAGTTGTCCTTATTTGCAAATGAAATGATCCTATGCTTAAGGGACCCAGTATATTCTACAAAATCTTCCTAGAGTTAATAATTTCAGAAGAGTTGAACATACAACATCAACATGCAAAAATCAGTAGTTTTCATATACACCCACAATAACTCACAGAAAAAGACAGAAAAGAAAATTAAGCAAACTATAACAATAGTCAAATTTGGTAACAATAGTTACCAAAAAAAAATGTTAAATACCAAGGAATAAACCTAACTCCAAACATGTGCATGCCACCTAGTGTGCATGTGCAACCTTGCACACATATGTCACCTTGTATGTCTGGATTATGTGGGACCTAGAGAGTCGAACATGGGTCCACAGGCAAGCACCTTAACTGCTAAGCCATCTCTCCAGCCCTACATACTTCCTTTGAACCAGCCAGGATAGATTGTTTCTCAACATCAAGAGTGAAGATCAGGCTACAGAAAGTGGTTTATATTTGGTGACTTCAATCTACTCGGAGCAACCTGAGTCAAGGAAAGCAGCAGAAATTGCAAGTGAATGGATGTCAAAATAGCTTGATTTCCTTGAAATTTAACAAGAAAATGTCAGCTCTTCCCAAGTAAGGATTTTCTATTGTAAGACTTCTTCCTCTCCTCCACAAGCTTGCTCCCAAGCATAACAACTGAAAAAAAAAAAAAGTCTCCAAATACAAGTGGAACAGGAAAACATTCAAATTTACATGAGGTTGTTGGCAGGCCAAAAGGGAGTCTTGTTACAGTGTCTCTATGGGTTGTTTTATCTCATTATCAGATTCCTACTAGAGAACTCTCAATACACTGTCAGTGTTTACAATGTAACTGTGGTGGTTTGATTCAGGTGTCCCCCATAAACTTAGGTGTTCTGAATGCTAGGTTCCCAGCAGATAGAGATTTGGGAATTAACGCTTCCTGGAGGTAGTGTGATGTTGGGGGCGGGCTTACTGCTGTTATACCAGTTTCCCCATGCCAGTGTGTAGCACACTCCTTGTTGCTATGGTCCAACTTATGTTGGCCAGGGATTGATGTCCACCCTCTCCTCATGTTGTCATTTACCCAGCCATCATGTAGCTTTCCCCTCAAGTCTATAAGCCAAAATAAGCCTCTTTTTTCTCACAAGCTGCTCTTGGTTGGGTGATTCCCACCAGCAATGCGAACCTGACTGCCACAGTGACCTATATTTGTAGGTGTTCATAGTATTTCTCAACGTTTATGGCACTTTTAAGCTCATAGAAATGGTCCTATACATATGCAAGTAAGGATGTTTAACGACCATAGAACTCAATATTATATGAATGACTAAACTTTATTTGTATTCTATTAGCAATGAGTTCGTAGCATATTTTAAGTACCTAAAACTACTTTTTTGTAATTTATGCCAAATAACCTACTTGCCTCTCACATTACATGAATAAATTTTATTTGTATTCTATTAAAAATAAGTTGGAAAGCATAAGTGAAATACCCAAAACTATTTATTTATAATTTATCTTAAATAACCTACTTACATCTCACATTATATTTATATGTGGAAAAAGTTTGTACTGTGGAAAAATGCCTAATACCTATATGTTTAAACTGTGATGATACAAAATGTATACATTCTTGAAGAGAAAGAACATAGAAAAATCCTGTACCTAGGAAACAGTCCTCTTATCTTCAAATACAAGACTAGTAGAAATGAAACTCCAAAGAAATGAAGAATTGCCAGTAAAAAAAAAAAAAGAAAGAAATTAGCTCAAATTATTTCCAAGACCAGACTAATATTTAAAATATATTTTCCCCTTGGAAATGATGCTAGAAGTGACATCTAAGAATCTCTTAAATAATCCTTCTCCGTAAATAATTTCATAAAAAGCATTTTGGGATCATAATAGAACTGCAATTTAATTATACATCATTTTTGTGCAAAACAATCAAAAGCCATTCCTAATCCCAGAAAAATAACCGATAAAAGATGTAGCCTAATACTAGTTGTGGTAGTTTGAATAGAATAGATGGCCCCCAATATATTCAGTTGTTTATTTGTTTGTAGTTTGCATCTTTAGCCACCTGGCTGGAGTCAGTACCATTGTGTGGATCTTAAGGTGTGGTGGTGGGTTTCAGATTTCAATCTAAAGATATGCAAAATGTGCCTAGCAGGAGTTCCTGAAGTGTGCTGTGGCTTTTGGCTTTTTGTCTTGTGCTTCTCTCTCTCTCTGCTTGGTCCTGTGAAGGCAGGCCAGTTTCTTCTGCTTTTATGGAACTTCCCCTGGATCTGTAAGCTTCAATAAATCCCTTCCTCCATAACTGTGCCTGGTCTGGAAGTTCATCTCAGCGAACCTGAAGCTGTCTGCTACACTAGTCATGGTGTCATTGCGTTTGTTTACTGTGGGCCTAGCCAAAGAGTTGAACCTGTCAGCAGCTCAAGGTACTTGCTGGCAAAGCACACTGGCCTGTGTTAAATCAGGTCTCTGCTGCCCACGTAAAGGCTGACAGGCAACAGACTCTGATGCACACACACACACACACACACACACACACACACACACACGCATGCATGCACACAAATCAATAATCTTTTAAAAGTCTAGGCTATCTCAGGAAATGAAATGGTGGCTAGGTTTCCTTCCACGTGCCAACCTCTATTATTTAGAGTGATCATTAAAATAGAGTTGAATGAAAGTCATGTTTTACCCCAGCAACATATGTTATATGTTTCATGAACCAGTCTGATAAGATATTTCCAGCTGGTTTAGAAGTGTGAAAAAATAAATATGAATAAAAGTCACATGGCTAATACACCAAGGAAAGGAAGGAGAGTGGACAGGAAAAGCACACAGTGAGGCTTCATTTTACCTCATCTTAATTAATTAACATGGGTTAGTTGTATAAAGAAAGGCATGTAAGGAATAGCTGGACTGTGAACTTAAGTGAGAAATAGAGAGGATTTCCACCCAGCAGTCTACTTCAGGTTGATGATGACAAGGAAGTGATGTGGAGAAAGCAAAGAGCCTCAGAGGCAAGCAGAGGAGGAAACGGGTAACAGGACCCCCTTCCAACTGCTCAGAAGTCAGTGAAGCAGCAACTGAGGCCCAAGTGCTTGGTGGAATACAACTTAGAATGATTTCACATGTCAAGAAAAGCTTTGAGGGGCTATAGGGACAGCTTAGTGGCTAAGGCACTTGCCTGAAAAGCCAAAGTACTCAGGTTCGATTCCCCAGAACCCACATAAGCCAAATGCACAAGGTGGAGCACGCATCTGGAGTTCATTGGCTAGAGGCCCTGGCACACCCATTCTCTCTCTCTCTCTCTCTCTCTCTCTCTCTCTCTCTCTCCCTCCCTCCCTCCCTTCCTCCCTCCCTCCCTTCCTCCCTCCCTCCCTCTCTCTGCCTCTTTCTCTCTGTCAAATAAATAAAAGTAAAATACTTTTTTAAAATTTTAAAAAAGAAAAAAACTAAGATCATAATTTCATTGTCCCTATAAACCTGTTATAAGATAGCTCTCCCATAAGCGATCTTTTTTTAAAAAAAAAAAGATTTATTTTTATTTATTAGAGACAGAGAAGGAGAGAGAGAGTATGTGTGTGAGAATGGGCACGCCAGGGACTCTACTCACTGCAAACAAACTCTAGATGCATGTGCCACCATGTGCATCTGGCTTATATAGGACCTGGAGAATCGAACCTGGGTTCTTAGGCTTCACGGGCATGTGCCTTAACCACTAAGCAATCTCTCCAGCCCTCCCATAAGCAGTCTTATTTATATCCTATAGCATTTCAAACAGGGCCTAGCTAAAAAGAAAAATTATGGTAAATAATACACATCTCATTTATATTTAAGCATTGAAATAACAAATAATTAAGGAATTAAGGTCCTTTACTGGTGTGTTTATTTGTTCTGGTGGTTTTCAACAGTGCTTCACTATGTAGCCTAAGCTAAAACAAAGTTAAGATTATGCTGTTTCTGCCTCCTGAGAGTCAGGATGACCGCCACGCTCCGACGACCACTGGCTTTAACACGGGGGCAGAGCAGGCAGTGCTGAAGTCAACAGCGCATTGCACCACCTGTCAACTGTTAGTAATGGAGTCCGCATGGTACGCTCAACACAGCAAGGTAAAGTAACACTGCAAACCTCAAGCAATTCTGGCCAGCTGAGTAAGTTCAGCATTTTAGTCAGCAAAAGGCGGAAGGAAAGGTGTCTGCATATTTGTCCCATGGACTGCCCTGGAGCCAGCCTTGGTAATGGATTGACAACGTCTGACTTCATTTTATTCTCAGTGCATCTTTATATTCTCAGTGCATCTTTATCTAGGAGCTCTCTCACCATGTTTGACAAACTTTCAACTTCAATAGGTTAAACTGAACTTTTCTCTTTTAAGAAACTAGAAGGGGAAAATGTTGGGGAGGAACTTAAGACTGTTATTTTTCCAAATTGTATCTCTCAGGAAGTCGTTTTAGGAATGCAGAAGCATTAGTTCTCCAGTGGCTTGCAGAGGGTAGATAATATCTGAATTATTTGCTTTTGTATTGTTATTGTTCTGGTAACATAAAGCATTCTCTCTTTGCTGCTGGCTAGTTTCCCTAGGGTTACTCATCTTGATGTATCATTTTTAAATCTTTATTTTGGGATTTATTAATTCTACAGTGTAAACTATTTCATAAGCAAGTGATACTTATGAATCTAATTGCATTTCATTGGAAAATCTTAGAAAATTAATTATTGCAAGCTTATGTTTAGGCGAAGATCAATATTTGATTTGCTAAATGATTAGCAAGTTAAAGCTAAAGAAAATGCTGGAAGGACCCTACAGTATTAGGATGGGAGCTATCATCCTTTATAAAGTAATTAAATCCATAGTTACAGATGAATAACAGCAAAGCGGGCTAAATAAATCTTGCCTGACAGCTGCTGGTAGAGCTTAAATTTTACTACAGTGATATCACAATAGAGAGTAGGCTTAATGTTTCGCTAAAGTTTTTAAAGTCCTGAGATTGCCAATTATATAGGGTGTTCATTACACAACTCTCTGAAGTTGCAGAACCAGAAGTGTGTTCCAATTAACTCAATATTGTAAACAATGTGCAGTTGACTTCTTTCTACAGCTTGTCTCTAATGAGTAATTTACTAGACATCAGTAAGCCCTTGGGTAGGGCAGAGCCTCACATGATAGCTGAGTTTTCTAGATAATGACCGGACAATGAAGTAGAGAAAAAAAGGCAAAGGAGTTCCAAAGCAAACTAACCAATCTTGTCAAGGCTTATACAAAATTTGTGTTGCAAAATGGCATGAAAAGAGCTAATCAAATTAGACCCATTGACTGAAAAAAGAACAAAACAAAGGTGATGAAAGGAAATGTATTTACAAAGAGTAATCTGAATATTCAAGTACAAGAAGTGCTCTTTAGGTAAAATTTTACACAAGGCAAAGAAATTTAGCATGGCTACAGAAACAATAGTAAGAATAGCAAGGTTAGATGTGTGTTGTGTGTTATGATTTAGTAAAATATTTTAAACATGTGGAAATTTTGTAAGAGTGAATATATATATTGTAAGAGTGAATATATATATATATATATATATATATATACATATTTATAACGTATAACTAATAAAGAAGTTTAGTTGCGATGTAAGTTAATTGGGATTCAAATAAAATAAAAGGCAATTATTTAGCACAAGGATATTTATAAGCTAAGAAATACAATTCTATTATTTTATTATTATTATTATTATTATTATTATTGTTTGTATGCTTGTGTGTGCGTGTGTGTGTGTGTGTGTGTGTGTGTATGATGTGTGAGTATGGGTATGTGCATACAAGCATGCATATGGAGTTCACAGGACAAGCTCAAGTGTTGGCCCTCCCCCTCCACCTCATGTGAGACAGGCTCTCTTTCTTTCTTTGCTGCTGGAAAGGCCAGACTAGCTGGTGCACGTGCTTTGAGATGCACCTGGCTCCACATCTCATTGCTTTAAACACATTGGGATTACAGATGCCACTTTCAACCTGGCTCTACATGGGTGCTGAAGGTCCAAACTCTGGTCAGCATGCTGATGAATCAAATACCTCCAACCTCCGGGCCATCTCTCCAGCCCTTATCAGTTAATTTTTGTGGTTATTTCTCATAGAACAAAATTGTTACTTATTAATTCCAAAACAAGTAGAATTTTCATAGCAAGAATTTATTTTACAGATTATGTATTTTACATTTGATCTAAAATTTTTAAAATAGTTTTCAGGGTTCTTTCTGGTTTTCACCGCTTATCAGTATGTCCCTTTTGTTCATCTGTCTGCTGATCTCTTTTTATGAGAATGCATATCAAGTGCACATGGAAAAAGAAGCCAACTTGTCCCAGTCAATGGACACTCTCAGAAAAGAAAACCTGTATAACTCACTTATAAAATAATAGTAAAGCACATCCAGAGGGAGTTATACTCATCTCTGAGACAAAGGACCTGGCTTCCTAAAATAAATTTATTAAAAATGTACATTTTATGGGCTGGAGAGATGGCTTCATGGTTAAGGCATTTGCCTGCAAAGCCAAGGGACCTCGGTTCAGTTCCCCAAGACCCATGTAAGCCAGATGTACAAGGTGGCACATGCATCTGGAGTTCGTTTGCAGTGGCTGAAAGCCCTGGTGTGCCCATTTTCTCTCTCTCTCTCTCCCTCTCTTAAATAAATAAATAAAAGTAAAATATTTTTTTAAATGTACATTTTACAGATATGAACCTTTTTTTCTCTAATTCCAATAGCAGGATTATTTATTGTTGCTCTTATTTTATTTGTTTGCTTTTCAGTCTCTATAGGTTTTTAGCTGGAAAGGATTGCTAGAAAATGACAGATTTACAAGAGAAAGACAATAAGGAGTTTATTACCACATCATTTCATATGTACATTCAAGCCATGAAGAGAATGGAGGGGTGGTTCTCAGAAGCCTCTGTGGATCCAGCTGGTACTGCATCTTCAGCAAAATGTGCAGATAACTGATAAAAATAAGGGGGGGATTAAACTTTCTAGGGACAGAAATGTGGAAAGGCAAATAAATGATGAAAGTGATGGGGAGCTAATTTTACACATCTGCTCCTCAGAATCTCAGCACTAAGAGTGGACTCCAAGCCCAGGCGCTCCCAGACGGAGGGTTGGCCCTGGGGTCATAAAGGCATGGGTGTGGAAGACACCCAAGACACCTCAAGTGTTTACATTTAGAGAAAAATCTGTCAGAATTGAGATGGGAAGTGTTCCTGGGATGGACAATGTCCACAGCAGCTGCCAAGGGGAGGAGAAAGGCCTAAATACCAGAAGACCAGACACAGCTAGGAAGTCTGGCCCTCCAGTCCAGTGGATGCTTTACATGTCTAACGCTAGCCTCGTTTTGGTAACTCACACTGACTCACTGACACGGTTGGTGTGGCTTTCCTCCCTCGTCTCCTCTTCCTCCTCTTTCCCTAACCCCTTTCCCTCCCTTCCTCTTTCCCTGTCCTTCCCCAGGCTCTTGCTCTGTAGTTCTGGTCAGCACAAAACTCATTATGTAGACTAGGCTGGCTTCCATCTGAAAGCAATCCTCCTGCCTCAACCTCCTAAGTGCTGGGATCGTGGGTGTGCAACACTGCGCCCAGCTTCTTTCCTTTTCTTTTTTGTTGTTTGCATGTTTGTTTGTTTCTTTAAGAAACAAAGCCTGGAGGCAGCTCCTGGGATTGCAGGCAGAGTTTTGATGAAGGGTGTCCTGGATGTAAATGAATAAATGATTTAAATCTGAGTTAAAAGAAATAGCAATAGCGGAAATATTATGGACAAAATGCATCATAAACAAATATAAAAGTTTTAAGTATTTTTAAAATATGATTTAATCTATGAAGAAACAATGTCACTAAAAGTAAGAAAAATAAATGTTTTTGCCATTGGATAGTTAAAAAGTGCAGGGGCTAAGTTAACATAGCTTATATAAATAATATAAACTTCTGCTGGGTCTCCAGAGCTGTACACTCCTAACCTTGTCCTTTCATGTAGAGAGAGTTTGAGTACTTTTAGGTTTCGTGAATCTCTTTCATGTTTTCCTGAAGGGTTTTATTTGTTCTGATTTTTTAGGGTGCTGGCATTGAACTCATGGCCTCCCATGTGCTAGACCAGGTTCCCCCAGGGAGCTCCACCTTCCCCCAAATCCCATTTTCAGCAGAGTGGGGGAGCAGAGCGCCTGCCTTCCTCAGCTGCTTCCAAGCGCTTAGTTTGACAGACCCTCACATTTTGTTTCTTTTGTGTGAAATATGGTCTCCCTCTGCCCTAGACTGACTTGGAACTCATTCTGCACACCAAGCTGGTCTCAAACTCATGGCAGTTCTTAAGCCTTGGCCTCCTGAGTTCTGGGATAAAGTTATGAGGCACAGCGCCCTGCCTGAGATTCCTCTTGTCCTCCTAACTCACCAGCGTTTGATGAAGACTGGGTCTCATGTGACTCAGGTTGGCTTCAACGTCTCAGTTGTCCTGCCCAGCTCTAGAGTGCTAGCGTTACAGGTGCACACCAGGACACAGCATTCTTAATATGACAAAACACTTCAAGGAAACGCAATCGCCTCTTTGTTCACACATCAGAAATACTTCTTGCTGTCCACTGCCCAGATTTACTTTGGGTTTCCAATTCTTAAATATCTTTTTTTTTAAAAAAATTATTTACTGATTTATTTATTTGAGACAGAAAAAGGCAGATGAGAAAGAAAGAATGGGCGCACCAGGACCTCTAGCCACTGAAAATGAATGTCAGATGTATGCGCCGCCTTGTCCATTTGGCTTTTTGTGAATCGTGGGGAATTGAACCTGGGTCCTTTGGCTTTGCTGGCAAGTGCCTTAACTGCTAAGCCATCTCTCCAGCCCTGAAAAATCTTGAGTACATTATCTATATTGATAATGAATATTATGCTATACATACACATGAATATATATATAATTTTAATGAGCCCTCCAGAAGGCAGAATCACTGGATCACTGCAAATTTGAGGCCAAGCTTGCCTACATATTGAGTTCCAGATCAACCAGGCATATACATAGTGAAATCCTGTTTCAATAGAACCAAAATTAAATAAATAAGTACATCGATAAATATGTAGATAAGTAAATAAACAAGCTCTCTTTTAGCATTGCCTTGTTCAAGTTTGCAATAGAAGATTGAGACAGTTTTTTGTGCCCAATATTTCCCATTTCTTTATTTTGCTGGCAGTGTCTCACTGTAGCCCAAGCTAACCAAGAACTCATTCTATAGTTCCAGGCTGGCCTTGAACTCACATTGATCCTCCTGCCTCAGCTGCTCAAGTGCTGGGATTAAAGGCATGCATCAACACATACAGCCCCGATATTTCATTTTAATACCAGGAGAACACAGCAGGATCCTAAACAAAGGAAATAGAATCTTTAGAACCATCCCTCAGAATTTAATGCAACATATTTTAGTCTTTCACATAGGCAGAAGCAGTTTAAAAATATATAAATGGAAAAACCCATATATATATAAATGGGAACTTCTAATTCCTCCCAAATAAGCCAATAGATGAAATTTCTTTTTGTCCATTATATTAAGTCAGAACTTTTTCTCTATGCCTCTACCAAAATATCTTCCTAAAACTTCCACTGAAAACATGCTTAAGAGCCTTCTTTTGTGCAACAGAAACAAAAGCTCTGAAATCAATAATTACTGATTTAACCCATCCTAATAGTCCTGCGCAAACGTGGAGAATCCTGCTTGACAAGAAACTGCATAGCACAGATGTCTTTTTATCACCTGACTGTGTGGACAAGTTAAGGGTTAAAAAAAGGGCTGACTGGGATGCTTTATTTGTACTTGAATGTGGGGATTCATTTTGCCTTAAAAATTGTCCTGGTTTGTAACTGTTTGGGGATATGTTAAATTAAAAGTACCTATAGTAGACCTACCTTGATGAATGACATCGACAGCCTACCAAACTGAGAAATGTCAAGGGCCAGGTGGTTAAAACAGATAAAAAGCAGAATTTCTGACTCTCTGCACAGGAAATTGGGTTTATGAAAGCAGAATAGTTATATTTCATAAATAATATTTCACTCACAAAAAAGATGAATTTATTAATATTAAAGGTAAATTTTAATGGTAAAAATGAGCTGATAAATTATAATGAATTTTCTAAAGCTGTTTAAAATATAATTCATTTCTCATGTGCTATTGTTACTCCAAAATAGGTTCTCTGAAGTAAAGATTACAATATAGTAGATGGCAAATATGTTTTTGATATAAAAAATTGCAAGTCATAATTGAAACATTATAGAAAATAATTCCTTGGCTCTCTACATTCAGAAGCAAACAAACAAAAAAGGCCAGAGTGGTGGCTTAGCAGTTAAGGCAAGTGCCTGCAAAGCCAAAGGACCCAGATTTGACTCCCCAAGACCCACTTCAGCCATATGCACAAGGTAGTACATGTGTCTGGAGTTCATTTGCACTGGCTGGAGGCCCTGACACACCCATTCTTTCTCTCTCTCCCTCTCTCTCTCTCTCTCTCTCTCTCAAATAAAATAATTTTTTAAAACAGAACAAAAAATATTACAAAAAGGATTCTGATGACTGAGTTGTTTAGCTTCTGAAAGGCTGTCTTTTGGAACAGTGGGCTATCTAGGAGACCTGCGGGGATTTAACCAACAGCCACAACTGTAATGCATGCTGTGTATTTCTACATGTCTCCTCATTCATGCTTGTCCTGTGGAGAACAGTGTCCCTGAACACCTAGGTTAGGAGACTGCCAACCACTGAATGAGTAGCATAGCCCAAACTCGCTATGAATGGTGCACGCATACAGGAAGGATGCTCTGCATGTAGTGCAGGTAGATTCCAGCCACATATTTCTTCACCATTCTGCCTGTGAGATTAAGATAGGGTCCACTTTATACAAAGACTGTCATGTTTAGAAAGAGGAAATGAGCTGTGGATGAGGAACACAAGAAAAACATTTTCCTCTCATAAGAAACCTTTACTAAAACCTTGGGCTGATGTAGACACATTGCTTGCCTAAATGAAGACATATTCACTCTCTATAGGAATCAGTTTTTCCACCAAAATTATTTCCTTTTTCCTTAGACAAGAGGCCACTTCATCCAAATCTCAAGAGGTAATTTGTGTTTGTCTATCTGGAATTCCTACCCAGAGGAACGGAACCCCTAACAATGTGCTAGGGGACACAACCCAGACTTTCGTGAATGAATATTTTGTCCATTTAATTTCCCATTTGTTCTCTTATCCCATGCTGCCTCTCTTCTTCCCTTTCTTTTTTTCTTCCTGTGAAGGCTTAGCACTTGTCAGTAGGCAAAGATCAAGCTCCTTCATTTGACAAAACGAAGGAGGCAGCTAGGTAAGCATTCGGACCCAGGGAACCATCACTCCAGCCCCACTAACCCATGGTCATTTTTGCATATACAGTAAGGTGTGTGTGTTGTGTGCACATGTCTGCATTAGTGGGGCATCCTACATCTGTGGAGAATATCAGATGTCTTCCTCATCGCTCATCTACCTACTTCTCCTTCAGATGGAGGTCCTTATTCATTCTGAAATGGGCCATTTTTCATTTTTTTTAAAAAATATTTATTTATTTATTTTATTTGAGAGAAGAAAGAGGCAGAGAGGGGAGGGAGAGAGAGAATGGGTATGCCAGGGCTTTCTGCTGCCATAAACAAACTCCAGATGCATGTGCCACCTTGTGCATCTGGCTTACATGGGATCTAGGGAAGTGAACTTGCGTCCCTTGGCTTCACAGGCAAGCTCTGTAAGCACTAAGCCATCTCTCCAGCCCCATTTTTCATTTTTAAAATATTTTAATCTATTTATTTGTTTTCATGCAGAAAGAGAGGGAACGAGAGAGAACACATGGGTTGCCAGGGCATCTTGCCACTGCTAACTCTAGATGCATGCACTACTTTGTGCACCTGGCTTTATATGGGTACCAGGGAATTAAATACAGGCCATTAGGTTTTACCAGCAAGTCCCTTAACTACTGAGCCATCTTCCCAACCCTGCATTTTTATTTTTCAGGAATGCCAGCAATTCTCTGGTCTCTGCTCCCCACAGGACTAAACATTCATGGCCATGCCCAGCTATTTATGTGAGTATCAGGGGAGTCAAACGTGGGCAGTCATAGGGCCCCTCAGACTCTTGTGCTTGCACAGGAACGAATTTCCCACTGAGCCATGTCTGCAGCCCTAAACACAGGATCGCTTTTAGGTGATGTAAGAGAAATACTGTGAAGTGCTTACAATAAACTACCCAAACTAGAATATCCAGTGCATCTCATCATGGTTGAGGCTCATCAACTTGCTTGAAAGAAATAAACCCAAAACACACTGCATGTATTTACCAAAAGAGTGCTAATGCTCCCCTTGGCTTTACCAGACCTTAGGCTTATTCCTGATGATTTTTCCTGAATCTTCTTTCTCTTGCAGCATCTATTTTAGAAAACCTGCAGTTATAAAGTGAAAAAAATATTCTCTGTCACGTTGAAATGTCAATCTTCTCCCAGGGTCTGGCAAGTTTTTTTAACATAGGTATGTGGGTTCCAAAGACTGGATACCATCCTTTGAAATATAATTATCAAGAAAGATAGGACCTTGCCTCTACCTCCTGGTCTTTGAAAGAGAAAAGGTTCCCAGCTTTCATAGCATTGATTAGCAAACCCAGCAGGCCTGGACACATGCACCAGCCTCCCAATCAAAGTCACACCTGTTCTCTGTCACTAGTCCAGTGTAGCATGTAAAACCTCTGCTGCTTTCCATGTATCAACATATTTCATGGGTGGCTAGATGACTGACAAATAAGTATATAAACACACACACACACACATACGGCAATAATAAATGCTTCTCTGGAGTTGGACTACTTTCACAGCTATTATTCTGCCTACTCTTTCCAACATGTTTCTGGTATTATCCCTTGTTTGAGATAAAATACACAAATAAAACTGATTCAGGTGGATACTGATTAATATACTAATTATATTATAGAGTGAGTATTACTGATACATTTTTCTAATATGACAATAACTTTATTAGCATCCAACCAATGTCCTATTTTATAGATTGGTAAACAAAGTAAGATTCCTAAGAATATTTTTGATCAGGTCAAAAGCCACAGGCAATAAACATAAGGATCAAAATTCAAACACGTAACTAGCCTCTAGTTTGGAATACAGATATGAAGCCTCTCGCTTCGTTATGAGACACAGTGTTATTGTTGGAAATTAGCACATGTTGACAGAAGGAAAGAAACAGAACACTTTGTGTGACCTTGGGCAAATTAAGTGGCTATTTTGTCCTAGCAGCTTCCCTATCAGCTGAACAAGGAAATATAATCAGTGATTTCACAGACTTTTTAAAGTCTTTCTTACCCACCCCCCCGCAAGTGCTAGGATCACAGCTCCGAGTACATTCTTTATAAATATACAATATATTTCTTTCTCTATGCTACTTTACTTTAAGATACTTCTTAACACTGTGTATTGATAAGGAATGCTTATTGAGAATTTCTAAGGTAACTAATAAAGATATATGACCAAACATTGTATAAAAATGAACTTAGGGAACTTAGAAACATGAAGTTAGAAAAGTTGTGCAAAGAGTAATATACTTTCCACATGACCTTACCAAAAGAACTTAGCGTCCTTAAGGCTTTCCCACTCACCCATTTAGAACAGATACAAGTAATAAATGCCCTGCAGGTCGTGTGTCTCACAGGCTGCCCCACTTCTTCCTGCCACACATTGTGAGCGACTAAGCATGAATATAGGAAGTTTGTCGTTTTTTTTCTTGCTCTTCAGCCAAACCAATAGGTATAAGAAGGAGGAAAAATCCATAAATCCCAATATCCTATTTGCAATTTACCCTCCATCTGCCTAGCTAACAGTTTTCAAACTGTCAAGGGCTTTCTTGGCCATGTTCCCTGGGCTATGAGAAGCCATTACAAAGGACAAAGATTGCTAGTCAGGGAGGACTTGCACAGGATCAATGTGAGCTTGGCCGGCGACGCAAAACCACTTCAGCTTACAAATACTAGAAAATCAGTTTGCAAAGCTCATCTTCTGGGAGAGCAGAAGATGAAAGAAAATCAGCCAACAGGGGTTGGCAACCACTCTCATCCAGACATCCCATAATAATTTAAAATGTCAAAATCATTTGCCTGCTGCCCAATTTCAATTTGGTTAATAAGCAATGCCAGCAGAGTGCACAAGGATTTCGTAGATTATAGGGTGTCTTAAGTGAGTAAATGCAAACAAATTCAAACTTACTAATTATTATCCAGAAACATCCCCCCAAAATTGTATAAATATTTGGCTTCATAATAACATCAAGAGAGCTTTTTATCTTCACTAAGCCTTAAATTTATCTCCACATATGAACTTAAATATTAGTGTGGCTGGTAATGAACTCATAATCTTTAGCAAGCCAGTCAAACAAACACTGAAAGGATGAGAAGAGCTCTTCACTCATTACAGGGTTTCTTCTATTTCAAAACTTTAAAAATGGGGTCAGCAACCTATTCATCTGAACCTGCATGGGGACGCATTCTCATTCTAGTACAAAGGAGAGGAGGAAGCAACAGGACAGAATCACAAATTTAAATTATCCTTAGGCACGTTTGCTGGCTCATGGTAAGAAATGATTAATTTGTGAAGAAAAATATTTTTTTTCACTTGTGCTGTTTAGGAAAGACTCTTCTCACCAATAGTCTTTTATAAACAATACATTATATATATTCTGAGCTTCAGCAAATATGAAGTTCATTATGTTAATCTAATCTTTAGAATGGGCTTGAGCACTCAGATTATAATTTTAATAATTTATAGCTGATATTTCCTCTATTCTGAAAAACTTCATAAAGTGCACATGAAGTGAAAGGAAATACATGATTTTTAAATTTTAAAGTCAATCCTATGAAAAAAAGTTCTAGGGACATCAGCATGTTCTCTGAGAACTAGTGTAACCAGAGCTTAGAATGATGGCCTTTTTACCTCGGTTTCAGTTGAAGCCCAAAGGCTGTGAACTACAGAGAAGATACCATGTGCTCATGCATCTTGCAGTGAGAAGATAGTTCATCTGAGAAAAAGCATGAAAATGAGTCTTGGATCCTCTAAGTCAACCATTCACCCAAATATTAAAAAGGCAAAAATAGATAGTTTCAGCAAGGGCTTCCCTAGAAGAGCTTAACCGTGAGTAGTACTACTCACGGGGGCAGGAAAGAAATTATGTTTTTATTAATCCAAATAAAGGGCACTTCTCATGGGCTCTTTAAGCATGCTCTGTTACACAGCTGACATAACTAAAACTGATACATGAAAAACACTCGATAGGTTTAATACTTAGAGACTATCCTCTAAGGCTGCATAGCTGGCATCTGTGGTTAGAGGATGTAGGAAGCATGTGTGTGGTAAATCGATTTCATACGATGCAGTAACTTAATAAACTATCAATGTAGTAAATATACCAATAAAAAGACAAAATATTGTCAGACTAAAAGGTTTTTTTGATACATTTAAAGCATAAAGTTTCAGAAAAATTGAAATTAAAATAAAGGAATCAGTTGCATTATGTAAATATTCATCAAAATTATTACTTTCAAACAAACAGACCTTAGAGGAATAAAACTAATATGAAGTAAACAAATTCAAGACAATCTATGATACAGAATCATGAAAACCTACTTTGTGAATAATATGGCCTCAAAATATAGAAAGCAAATAAAATTGGGAAAAAAACTACTAAGATTAAGAATAAATTAAAAGTGCATTCTAGAGCTGAAGAGATGGCTTATTTGTTATGGAACTTGCCTGTGAAGCCTAAGGACCCATGTTCACCTCTCAGCTCCCACGTAAGTCAGGCACACAAGGTGATGCATGCACAAGATCACACATGCACACAAGGTGGCGCACACATCTGGAGTTTGATTTCAGTGGCTGGAGGCCTTGGCATGCCAATTCTCTCTCTCTCTTGCTCTTCCTCTCACTCTCTCATATAAAAAGGGCCAGTCTGTTTAGCTTGCCTCAAAAAAAGTCTATATTTTACAGCTATAGGAACATTTTTACAGCTCAATAAATGATTAGACAAACAGAGGTGTTTGGAAGCCACACTTATATGACAAGGATTGATATTAGGAACACTTACTTCCCTGAACAGGAATTCTTTAAATAAAGTTTAAGATGATCTGAATATTTTAAATGGATAGCAGAGACAGTATCTAATTCTTAGCTTCATGGACACTACTGTGCCACAAAATAAATATAAGACCATAAATATGACAATATTTTATAAAGGTTGTTCATCTATCAAACATATCAGACATTGTGATGAAGCATTATCATCCCAAAGTTCACACTGGAGAGCCATGGACTTGAGTTACAAAAGAAAAGTAAAATCCTTCCCCTCCCCCCAAGCCCTACCCTCCTTACTGTCCAAGCCTCGAGATGCTGCAAATAAGCTCCAGATACATGTACCACTGTGTGCATCTGGCTTTATGTCCTTGGGCTATGCAGGCAAGTGCCTTCACTGCTAAGCCACCTCTCTAGCCCTCGTAATATTTTTTTAAAACTTGCAATTTTGTGTTGGCCACATTCATGGCTATCTTGTATGGCATGTGGCCACACACACTGTGGGGCTGTGGGTTGGACATTTCTGATATAAAATAAACAAAAATTCTTTTTTTCTTACTTTATTTTTATTTATGTATTTGAGAGAGGGAGAGAGAAAGAGAGAGAATGGGTGCGCCAGAATCTCCAGGCACTGCAAATGAACTCCAGACACATGCACCCCCTTGTGCATCTGGCTTACATGGTTCCTGGGGAATCAGACTGGGGTCCTTTGGCTTTGCAGGCAAATGTCTTAACCACTAAACCATCTCTCCAGCCTTAAAATTCTCTATGTGTGTAAATGAATAAACCATTTACTATAAATATAGGTAATCTTACTACACTCAACAAAAATAATCTTTTTTCCAATATTCCCTCATGCGTGTCAAGCAGCAACACTCTAGAAAGCCAGGAAAACCTTAATGGAGAAAACAGTCCATGAGAACTCTTGAAGGAAGTGTTCTTGGTCAGCGGTGTGTGTCTAGGAAGCCTGTAGAAGAGTTGTATCTGACCTACTTTGATGCCTCTGTGGAGCCTTTGGGTAAGTGTATAAGGCAACAGCACTTCCAAGCACTGTTTGAAACAAAGCCTTCTAGGAGAAGCTGTGGCTATTCAAAACCCCTTTGGGTAGATGGATTGTAATTTCACAACATACAGCTTTTTTCCCAGTAGGAAATACGTTCTTTCTGAACCTGTGAAACCAATAATGGACATGTGGCTTGTTTTGAACAAGAGACATGAAAATAAATGACATGTGTTACCTTTGGGTGACAAAGAAAAGTGTCAGTTACAGTCAATTCTCATTATTTGATAGTTATGTTCTACAAAGTCTTCATGAACAAGTAAATAAAAATGTTTATAAAACTATTAAAGATGAAGTCCTTATGACTAGCTAGTGACATATTTTCATCGACTAATCAACACCAACAATATCACCTGTTCACGTTTATAACTTCCTATTGACATCTCTGCATACACTTATCTTGCAAACATTTATACTCGGTAGATTCAGGATGTCCTGCTAGGAAAGCAATAGCTGACAGGACTTGGCATGCTCCTCCCCAAGTGCAGCCTGTCTGTAGGCTTCTCTGGGCTTTAGCCTGACCATAGTGCCTCTTTTGATCATCACCTAGTGACCTCACAAATCAACCAACTTCTGTATTTTGTATACATCCAGATATTACTTTATAGTTGATTTATCAAAATCTGAAACAATACTTTTGAAAGCAGCTTCATGTATTGCCACATGTCTGTATCTTTTCCTGGATATGCTGTATTTCTGATCCATGAGCATGGAAGTCAGGTTCACCTGCGCAGGAACTCACGTCTGAGGAAACACAGGTAGGAATGTGTTTCCCTGGGGGTCCCCAAACTGCCTTCTTGTGCTTAGTGGCGCTGCACTGTATCAGCACTATGGCAGCACCATCTCAAATGACAAGTAACTGACCCAAGCATGAAGTGTGGGGGAAGATGCCACACAGTAGACGGAGAAGGCGCCACATTGTTTTAACTTCAGATATAAACGTGTCGAGCAGCTCATTTCATGCTCTGTGAATGCCCTTAACAGAACCGGAGTATTGACTTGGGAGTTGCAGAAACTATAGTGTGTAGGTGAAGTCACACAGAAACTCTACAAAGAAGGAGGACCAACTCCAAACACTTACCTTGAGCAGCAGTGCTCTGGGCCCTGGCTGCCTCACGAACCTGGCCAGTCAGCGCTCAGACCGCAGGACAGCCTGGTGGGCGAGCCACGGGCCTAAGCACTAAACTGCGGTGACTTAAGTCTCCAAAGTCTTCGAATTGCTGGTTTCTGCAATCAAAACTTATTTTACCTCACTGAAACATTCCTTGACCTAACAATTTAACGACTACACTTAAATATTCAGATAAAGACATGTGAAGAAAATATAGAATATTTCAATACACAAGAATCCAAATCTGCTCACTATGGATAACCAAGATTAGGATAGAGATGATATTTGTTTTTTTTTATTAATTTAAAAGAACAAAAACAAATTATAAAAATAAATTAACCAAACTCGATGGATATCTGTGATATTTTACCAGCCTCACATTTCTCTTAAAACAAAGACATATTAGTTTCTACTACAGAGAACTTTTTATACAATTTTTATCTAAAAATCACTTTTGGTGAGGAACAGATTATCTTATTTATTTGAAGTATAAGTTTGAGATAGTTTTTAAAGTTTAACACTTTAAATTGTTACTTATGTATAGGAAATGGCATTTTGACTCTCTTCTATAGAACCAAAAGCATATGAAAAGAGGGGCACAGAGTAGCAAGACAGGAGCTAAAAAGGGGAATCACTGGCTTTACAGAGAAGTCCAGATGCTCAAGGTGAGCCACCTTTCCAGCAGTATCAAAGCCAAGCAACCCATGTTTCCAGATCAAAGGGGCATGACTAAAAAGTACCACAAGGTAAAGTATGCATTTCCAGAAAAAGTGACCCATAATTTTTCAATGGAGGTGAAATTTCTATTTTTAAAAAACGTTTGGTGTAAAAAATTCATCTCCTTTAAAAAAAATTTCTTTAGAAATTTTATTACTTTTGTTCACTACTTTAAACTTATTTTAGGTAATATATAAAAACTTAAAATGGTACATTTGTGTGGGTCATTAAGGTGTGATGATACATTGTTTTCTATAGCCACCCTAATGGCCAATAGTGCATCATGACATTTTACTCTTGTTGAACTGGGGCCCACTACTCATGGAACAACTTTTTGCCACTCTCCCCAGCCTCTCCTAACCTTCAACTCTCAACTACCATGAGACTAAGATTTTAGAATCCACAAAAAAAGCTGTGGCTGGCTTATCTCACTTAATATACTGCTTTCCAGTTCTGCCCACATTGTTACATTGTCTATGAGAGAACTGCCTTAGTCTTTATGGCTAAGTGGTACTGAATTGTCACATGAACACATCTCCTTACATCCATTCATCACTTGATGGACTTAGATTAAAAGAAAATTAGAGAGCAGCTGTCTCTGTGTTAATTGAAATTTCAAGGGGTAAGTAGCATTACAGAAAACATTTTGAAAAAAAATTTACCACAATTTCTCTACTCTAACATTCATTTATCTAACAGATTTTCCATAAAAAAATATCCTTATTATAATATTTTTGTTTGTCCATAGGTATACATAGATTGAATACAACATAATTGTACATATCACTTAACACACATTATATTTTTATTTGATTAAAAAATGCCTAAAAGTTTATTGAAGTATATTCCTTATAGTTTACCTTGATATCATTCCTATATTTGTGAGTTAGTACTTCAGTTTCAAATAAGCTGTATCAAAAATTAGATTAATATATGTAATTTACTGCCATGTAATAATAATTTATATCTGTAGTTACATGAGGAATAGCATAGAATATAGCTTAAGTCCACATAAATCTACTATTATACAGAAATATTGTATACTATGAACATGTCTATTTTGTATGTATGTATATAGAGAATACTCATGTATAAGTACATATATGTATATTTATGGAAGAGTGTTCAGCACTAAAACACCTCTATCACACCTTTCAAGGCTCAGGGGTCCATTGAGGAAGAGGTAGTGGTAAGAATGCAAGAGCCAAAGGAAGGGTAGGCATGCTTACAATGCAACTGTCCATACAGAAATTGTCCTCAATGTCCATGACCTTGCAGTGCCTAGCAATACCTTACAAGAGCCTCATAATAAGAGGAAAAGACGATCACATCAAAATAAAAGAGAGACTAATGGAGAGGTAGGGGATATGATGGAGTATGGATTTGTGAAGGGGAAAGTAGGGGAGGGGAGAGAATTATCATGGTTTATTATCTGCAAGTATGGAAACTGTCAATAAAAAATTGTGGATGTTCAAGTCCCTTAAATAAAATATGTTTGTGTCTAAAAAAAAGAATTTGTTACCCAGCTGTGGAGTATTTAAGCTCATATTCTAACCAAATTGTAGCCCTCTTCTAGAGTTTGTGTTTCATCAACCTGTCTATAGCCCTATTTGTTCCCACTCACCTACAGCTACAGAAAGTCAGTTGAAGTTATGTGTGGTCAGGCTTGCAATGAATTACTGTGCTGTGTTTATCTACAGATTCAGTACTAAGAGGCTAGATGTTTTAGAGTGAGAAGGCAGAAACATAGGGGGACTTAGGGAAATAAGGATTCTATGTTATAGAAAAGTAGAGACATGTATAGGGAGGTAAGAAGGGGGAGAAAAAGAGAGAGAGAGTACAAGAGAGGGGAAGAGAGAAAAAGAGAGAGTTCCAAACCAACTGACTTCCTCTTTCCAAGATAGTTCCTCTCCAGCCACATTCTGTGTCTGCCCCATTCTTCCTGTAAATCACTTTCTTTGAACTACTTTATACCCTTAGAGATAATCCAGATAATTTAGTGGCATAATTCTTAGAATCATCATCAGTAAACTGGTGAATACATCAAAATATTAGCATGTAAAAATATATTATAATAAAACAATATTTTAAGAAGAGTATATTTATATAAAATTAAAATTTCTATCATTCTAGCAAAACACATACAAAAAATAAAGTCATTGTTTTGTGGCTATGTGTGGCTGGGTAAGATTTACTGAAAAATAACCAAACAAATTATTTATTACTATGTATCAGATATAAATGAATTCAGATGGCTGACATTTGGCAATAGTGGCCAAGTGAAAAGGTAATTCAAGAGAGTTTGCTTAACGATTTTGAGCAAAATAATCATATTTGATGGTCTCCTTATGTGGGGTATGATTTTAAGTTATGTAAAACTCTGATCAGTTTTACAGTATAGTATAAATGTCTGGCATAATTCACATCTTATATACGCTGTTATCTGTATCAAACACAAATTTTCTTTTACAATATGCTCAAACTTGTTCAAACTACACTTACTTACTCAAAATGCCCTAGTATCCTGAAGACCAAGGGCCACATGCCCTGGGAACAGCAGCATGTGCTGCTGACCCTACAGCCCAAGGGGCTTCCTAACACCTCTGTCCCCTCCTTTACTCACCAGGGTCTGCTTCCCACACACCCCAGCTTTGCAGCCTATTCACAATCTAATCCGCATGCTAACAGCTGGCTCGGGTGTCTGGTGGGCTTTGCTGTCAGCTTCTCCTGGCAAGCCCCTGGGACGGCCCTGCTTCATACAAGCGTCATCTATTCCAGAAGACCCCTTTCCTCTCCAGAGCTGCTTGGCTGCTCTGCCCAAGCCTTGCTCACTGCTCCAGAAGAAGAGAAGGTGAGGTAGAAGTTGCAATTTCCCAGTCCTCTGCAGGTTAGAGAAAGGAAATATTTAAGAATTCAGCAAAGGATTTAGAATCATGATATTTATGTCAAAATGTTTTTCTTTAAAAAATGATAAGCTCTTTGACCCAGGATGAAAGCTGTAGATTACAGCTACTCACAAAATTACCACAGATGGTTGCATACCTGAATCCTCTTATAGAAAAAAAAAAGGGCATTTTGGACTAGAGGGATGGCTTAGTGGTTAAGGTGTTTGCCTGCAAAGCTAAAGGACCAGGTTCAATTCCCCAGGACCCACATTAGCCAAATGAACAACGGAGCACATGCATCTGGAGTTCGTTTGCAATGGCTGGAAGCCCTAGCACACCCATTCATTCTCTCTCTCCCCTTCTTCCTCTGTCAAATAAATAAATAAGAATAAAATATTTAAGACTTGCTGTGTTAAAGCACTGTGTTTGGTCTGAAGTGCTTTTACTACAATTTTTTAAGGAACCTATGCATTTAAAAAATGACACAATGGGAGCTGCTTAGAGCAAAGTTGTCTAGTAGAAATAGAATGTTCTAGCATTCACATTTATTTTTTAATTTTAATAGTATATTTTTGTGTGACTCATTCCAAAATATTATTATCTCAACAAATAACATAAGGTTATAGAGATGATTTATAGGTTTTTGAAACTACAAGTCTCTGAAATCTTCCTGGAGTTTACACTCTCAGCCCATCTCAGTTTGGACAAAGCACTTATATAAAGTGCTCAAAGGCCACATATGCGTCGGGGCTACTTGCTGACAGCAGAACCTAAAGTGAAGCACAATTGTTATCCATCTCCAAGAGAAAAAGAATTATTTATGTGGTGACAATATATTCTTAAGAGAAAATAATCACAAATTAATGCTAATAAATATCCTCAAATCATTTAAATGATTTAATTCCTACCAAATCAAGTACTCACTTTACATTCTAAGTTACCCAGCATCAATATGTAATTGCAGCGTACAATTTGCAATTCATGTTTGCTGCTAGATAACAGTTTGAGAGGCTCTCATTCTAGGTATCCATCTGGCTGGGCTGGGTGCTTCCCATAAAGCTGTCCCAGCCCTCACTGTGGAAATACGGCCCTCAGATGAGGGGTGACAGGTTAATGGAAGAGTACGTGCAGAGGAAAGAACACAGAACAACAACCCATCAGAAATCATGCATTTTCAATGCTATTTGCAATTTCAGGGATGACAAAACCTTTCCCTGAATTCTGGTTTCTTTAATTAACTTTTTATGCATTCTTATTTCCTTGTCTCCAAGCAACTACAAAATTAATGAGAATTGATTTCATCACAAGGGTTCCTAAGCTTAAAGCCCAAATTTTAAAGGTTGTTTTAGAAATCCCTTTTAAATCTATGAGAACCACTAACATTTATTATCAAAAGCAAAAGATGTCACGTGATTTATTAAACACCATAGTATGTATATGTTTATCAATTCATGTAACTTCCATTGAATATGGACATATAATCAATAATGTATGTAATATAGTTTTCATGGAATAGAAATAGAAAAATAAATCCAGAGAAAGTTTGAATTCTCCCAGAAGAGAACAAATTGTTACTCTATGTACTCAGAAACCTTTAAGGCACTATGAGAAGTTTCCATAGGTCAATTGAAATGTATTAAGAAGACATACAACCTCATATAAATTGGCTAGTCATCTCTGAAAATAGTACTAGCTAAGCTTAGCCAGGAAGGATAAATTGAAATTTCAAGTCTAAAGAGAGGAACACAGATAAAACAAGTAGTCTTACTTAAAAGAAGTCGACTTCAACTGACACAACCTTACTTACACAGCCAGAAATGAAGCTGGTGGACTAACGAAGCAGAGTTAGCTCTTGTAGGGTCTAGTACAGCTACTGGACCAGAAGTTACTGGAGAGTTTTATGAAGAAAGGTGCTTTCCTCTGTGCATATTCTGTTGCCATAACAAAACATTTGAAACTGGGTACATTTAAAAAATATATTTTATTTTTATTCATTTATTTGAGAAAGAGAAAAAGGCACAGAGATGGAGAAAGAGAGAGAGAGAGAGAGAGAATGGGCACTCCAGGATACCCAGCCACTGCAAATGAACTTAGGAAACATGTACCACCTTGCACATCTGACTTACATGGGTACTGGGGGATTGAATCTGGCTCCTTTGGCATTGCAGGCAAGTGCCTTAACCACTAAGCCATCTATCCAGCCTTGAAACTGGGTACTTTTTAAGAAAACAGGTTTATTTATTTCATAGTTTTGGAAATTGAAAATTCAAACAGCCCCATGGATAATCACATCATGACAGAAAGTAATACTTCATACAAGAAGGAAGACCATGATCAGACAGTGAGGCAGAAGGCCAGAGGTAGACAAGGGTCAGAGGAAAGTTATTCTTTTATCATTGCTCCCTCTTGAGTACTAGCCAGGGAATTGTATGAACTATAAATCTTCTTGATAGCAGTAGCCCCAGTGACCCAACTGGATGGCACTATACCACTTCCCAGCATTGTCAGCATAAGAACTAAGCTTCCAATATATGAGTCTTTGTGAGACAAACTGCATTGATATCATAGCATGCATTAGAACAAGTATCCTGGACAGGGATGGTGTGGTAGTTTGAATGGATAACCCCCAATATATTCAGAATTTAGAGTTTGTAATTTAGATCTACAGATACCTGCCTGAAGAAGGTATCACTGAGCAGATCCTAGAATCCAGCCCTAAAGTGTGGTGCTGGTGTGGCTTGGGGCTTTTTTTCTGTCAGCATGGACCTGTGAAAGCGGGCCAGCTTCTTCTGCCATTATGGAACTTCCCTGGGTCTGTAAGCTACAACAAATATCCCTTCCTCCATAACTGTGCCTAATTTTGAAGCTCATCCCAATGACTTGAGGCTGGTACAGAATTAGTACCAGAATGTGGGATGTGGCTGAGATGAATCTGACCACATGGATTTTCACCTTCTGAAACTTCTGTTTTGGAAGAATGGGCATTAACTTGGTACTTGTGGCTGGAGACACCCTCTGGAGCAGTAAGCCAAGTATTATGGACTATTCTAATGAGAATTTGAAAATGTGAACTGCATAAAGAACTGTATTTAGAGGCTTGGCTACAGGCAAGGAGAGACTGCAGAAAATCTTGTTGGAACTGGGCTACTGGCATGAGGTCTGGCTGGCGTTCTGCCTCCCAGGACCAGAGTATTTGATTAAGGTTAAATTTGTAATGAACTCATGTGCTTGGATAAAGATACGAGACTGAAAGATTTAAGATTTTAAGTCGGAAAAATTCAAGCAAGTTTAAAATAAGACTGGTTTTAGGTTACTGATGTTGCTATTGTCAAACACATTAGCAATCTTAAGGAAGATGACCAAACTGCTTCACACTAAAATACTGGAAAGGAGGAAAGACTGTGACATAAATGCAAATTTGTTTGGAAAGAGTTGACTAGAGTAGGAACCTGCTTTTCATGGTTATGATTTATTTTGTCCCTGAATTAAGAATATATCTGTGTCCTGCACAGATTTCAGAAGAATGAAAAATGCTTGAAGTGGGTGAAGTGCACACAGTTCCAGGTGATATGCAGCATGAAGGAGGGTGTGAGGACCCTGAGGGGCTGCCAAAGCCACTGGAAGAAGGACAGTGGTTTGCATGGAAACCTGAAGATGTTTTGGATACACCTGGACTGTGTAAGGGCTACTATGGAGGCTGTTAGCTCGGGATGGAAGTTTTACCTGGATATTCAGCCCAACTGGAGGGGCTGAATTGGGAAATCTAGAGACTGCCAGTCACTGGTTATTGTTACTGATATCAAACTTGAATTGCAGATGTTTAATGTTTGCTTGATGGTTACTGAGTTTGCATTGTTCCAATCTCTCCTTGCAATGCCTTATAGCAGTTGGAAATGTTTACTCTGTGCCTTTATATGTTGAAAGTATGTAACTTATTTTGATTTCATGGGACTCACAACTAAGATACAATCTTAAATCTCAGATGAGACTTAGGACTTTGGAACTATCTTAAGTTGGTAAAGACTGTGAAGACCTTCAAGTTTGACAATATATAATGTGAGATGGTTTTGAATCTATTGGGGTACAGGAGTGGAATGTGGTAGTTTGGATGAATAGCCATCAATATATGCAGGATTTTATTAGAGTTTGTAATTTAGACCTGCAACCACCTGCCTGGAGGAGGTGTCACTGGGTGGATCCTAGGGACCAGCCCTAAAGTGTGGTGCTGGTGGGGCTTAGAGCTTTTCTCTCTTAGCATGGACCTGTGAAAGCAGCCAGATTCTTCTACCATTATGGAACTTCCCCTGGATCTATAAGCTTCAATAAATGTCCCGTCATCCATAACTGTGCCTGATTTGGAAGTTCATCCCAGTGACCTGAGGTGTCTACCACAGGTGGCAAGATGGCTCAGTGGATAAAGTGTTTGCTGTGCAAGTGTGAGACTTGAATGTTAATTTGTGGAACCCACATAAAAAGACAAAAGTTGTGGCAGACTTCTGCAATCCCAGTATGCCTAAGAGGCAGGGGACAGAGAGAATATTCAGGAGGTTCATGGACCAGCAAGCCTGGAAATAGAACTGTGAAACACAAGAGATCCAGTCTCAAAAATAAGATGGAATATGAGAAGCAACCCCAAAGTTGTTCTCTGATTTCCAGTTATGTACAGTGGCACACACATGCCTACATGCACACATATAAGCATGCGTGCACATGCACGCACACACACACAATATTCTAACTGCTCTGAGACTACCACTTGACTTCAGAGAAACATTGGAATGAGGAAAACTAAATGAAAGCATGATATACTTGGATAATTGTTTTCTGGACATTTAGTGGTTGTTGGGGGAAAAGGGGGTAACTTCATACTGATTGCAGGGTTTTTCATTGGTAAAAAATGGATGGTAGTAGTATTCATTAAAGAGAAAATTATAAGAATAAATGCTAAATTAAGCATTTACTCTATGTCAGATATTCTAGTTGTTTTCTGCATTAAGCAATTTAACCTTATAACAACTATATGAAGTAAATATTATGATAATCCTGGATTGAATGTTGGAGACACAGAAACACATAAAGTTAAGGCAAAAGGTACAAATTAGCAGCAAACAGGTCCAAATACACTGCATAAAGTGTTATTTCTCTCATTTGTTTCTGAGATGGTCAAATGCTAAGAGCAGTTCATGGCTCATCAGTTGAGGAGATTGATGAACTCCGCTAACTCCTTCCATGTGCTTCCCCCTCTGATTTGCCTCAGAGCATACAGTGCATCATCCAGAAGCCCAAGGCTCTTGTAACTGCAAAGGATCAACTTGTCTTTTTTGAGGAGAGATGACTATATGGAGGAAAGACTTCCCTTGATTGAAATTAGATATAACTGTTAGAAAAATGCTTGACTTAATTGTATTTCATTGCAAGATTATTTAATCTCCATGCATTTTTGTTTTATTTCATTTTAGGTGGCATATAAAGATTTAGCTATTATTCATTGTGGCATTTTGAAATACAATTTGTTTTTGTTTATTTTGTCCTCCCTTCTCCTCCTAGCTCTTCCCAGCAACTCAACTCTTCCTCCCAACCTGTATCCCCCCTTCTGTTGGCATGTCACATATGTCTTTTTGCCCTTTCCTCACCCTCTTCCTGCTCATCTCATTCAGTCCTGGTTACCATTTTGTATTCATAGGTTTTTATGCACATTAGCTCCCATGTATGTATGGATAGATAGATAGATAGATAGATAGATAGATAGATAGATAGATAATTAGATATACATATAGATAGATACAGATATAGAAGATATACATATAGATATATAGAGAGATAGTACAAGCTAGGATCTGCATCTCAGAGATAACATGCTGTCTTGTGTTTCTGAGTTTGGGTCACTTCACTTAATATAATTCTTTCTAGGTCCATCCATTCTCCATGCATTTTCAAGAAAAAGCAAACTTCCACAGTGTTGACTCTTTATGTCCCTCCATCTCTGTGTGGGAGTAATGCTGTGTGGCAGTAGACAGGAGTATAAAAAATGTCACCAACACATCAACTGGCCCACCTAAAACACTCAAATTAAAGCACAGACAGTGGACATCTTCAGAGCATGGTCCCTTCTAAGTAGATTGACACATCTAGTGCCCATCAATGTCACCTGGGTCCAACTACAGAATAATTCATCCAATGAACAAATATTTACTCGGCACATTGTGTGCATAGCACAGTCACAGGCACTTGGGCTCTATCAGTGAAGTGTATAAAATAGTGTTCTCTGCATATTCTAGTGCTTTCTTTTTATACCCCACACATCCTCTTCCTGTGTGGTGTTCATGTTCTCCATGAAGATTTACAGCCTCTTGCTAAGGGATAATCACTCAGTACAGTTAAGTGTTCAAAGACAAAAGGATTTAAAAAAACTAACATAATCATCTTAATAGGTATAGAAAAGTTTTTGACAAATTCAAGATCCATTCATGTCAAAACATTTTTAACAAACTAAGAATAGAAGGGAAATTTCTTTACGAAGTAGTATAGCTAAGAGTGTATTTGATACTGGGGGAGTGAGCTTTCTCCCAAGCTCAGTAGAAAGAAACAGATATCCATTCTCTTCATTCCTCTGCATAGATATTGCAGAGGTACTCACTAATGCAACTGAATTTTAAAAAATGCACACAGTTCAGAGAAAATGAAAAAAAATGTCTCCAAAATAGACAACATTGATGCTTATGTAGAAAATCTAAGAGCTTAAGATATTTTAGCATGCTAATTCCTTCTTCTCCTTTTTGATGGTGTTAGTTATGCAAAGTTGTGGATTTCCTCAGGACAGTTTGTATCTGTATATATGCTGCGGCCATACATTTCCTCATTTCCCTCTCACTTTCCTCAACTCATGCTGGTTGGATTCCTTGCTTTTTCTGTAGAACTAAAATAATTCTTGAGTTTAGAAAAGTTGTAGGACACAAAGGCAATAAAAAAAATCAACTGTAATTATGTAACTTAGAAATAAATAATTAAAATTGGAACTAAGAGTACAGAAAATATTAAATACATAATCAGACCATATATATATATACATATATATATATACATATATATATATATATATGATGTACACATATATATAATGTACACAAAGTGAGAATGTGCTGAAATTTTTTTTATTTTTGCTTGTAGTATGTGTGTGCGTACAGTATATCATGTGTGGTTTATGTACTTGCGTGTACTCTTGTGAAGAGTGCTTGCCATCAGTGGCCAGAGCAGAAATTCGGATGCCCTGCTCCATAACAATTCTGTCTGTTCTTATTTGAGCCAGAGTCTCTTACTGATATTGGGGCTTGCTGTATTTTTTTTTTTTTTTGACTCTGGGTAATGACTTGGTCTCTGCTTCTCTTTGCACAACTGGGATTAGTGGCAGTGTGGCCACAACCAGCTGTTTAAGTAGATTCTGAAGATTTGAAGTCATGCAGTTTCAGGTCCCCTAAGACCCTCAGGCTTGAACAAGAAGTGTACTGAACTGCTAAGACATCTCTTCAGCCCTAATAGTACTGAAAGTTTAAAAAGAGCTACAGACATTATTATGTCCATAAACTGATAGGTTTAACATTGTTTAAGCTCTAATACATTTGATATTCTTCCATATACTTAATAACTCCAATAAAAATTTCAGTAACATTTATATAAATTGATTTTACTATGAAAATTATATGGAAAGAAACACAGCAGAAGAGCAAAACGTAACTTCAAAGAAGGAAAACAATGGAGGAAAGCTTAGATTCTGGGTTTCAAAACTTAAAATGACAGTAATCAACAATATGATATAGGAAAAACAAATGGATATATAGATGCATGGAATAGAATACTTCAGAGATAGATGACTGTCTACATTGCCAGTTGTTGTTTGACAAATGTGCAGCTCAAAAGAGAAAGGAAATGCCTTTAAACAAGTGATGGTGGACCTTTGAGCATGTGTATAGAAACAAAGTAAGGGCTGGAAGAGTATTGATGGAGTGCTTGACTAGCATGTGCAAAGCCCTTGGAATTAATTCCCAAAAGGAAGGAAGGGAATGAGAACAGGAGGGAGGCAGGAAGGGAGGGCGGCAAGTTGATCTATATCTTATACTATATCCAAAAATAATTCTAAATACACATGAGCCATAGTTAAGTATAGAATCTAACTATATGCAAAAATATGTCGTCTAGATATAATAGCTATGTGAGAAATTAGGAGGAAATCATTGTAGCTTCAGGTTAGGCAAAGTGTTCTTAGGTAACATCTCAAAAGCACATCCCATAAAACTTTAAAAAGGGTCACTCTGCTCTACATAATGCATTTGGTTGTTAATATGATGGACAGTAATGTGTGAATGTTACAAAAAGCGCATGTTGCATTTTCCATAAGGAAAATGAGATGTGTCAGATGTTAGATTCACACCATCAGTTGTTCTTTCTTGGATATAGCTGGACTTGTCTGGACTTGATACTGTTCAACTGTCAATGAAACAGAGCTGTTCAGTTTACTGCTATGTTTCTATGATAATCACACTTGATACACTTCAGAAACCATGAAGGATGCAGTCTGGACTTACTAAAGTGCATCATTCAAGGCCTTTCTCTCTTCTCCAATCACAGGTCCCATAACTTCAAATTTTTCTGTGTAAATAAGAGTAATACTTGTAACACTTGAAGTTTCTAAACAATACCTTATACAATGCCATTGAAAACAGCATCCCTTCAGTGTTAGGGAGATAGTTCAGTGGTTAAAAGTGCTTGCAGGAGGTCACTGAGAAATCCTGCTGGAACTGAGGTGAAAACCTCTTCCATATAGGCCAGCTGACAGAAAGCTACATGCAGTTCAATAGGAGAGAGAGAAATTACCAGTGGAGATACTCAACAGTGGACACTGCAAGCCTTAAATTTGGCCATCCAGGACAAATGACCCAGTGGGTGCAATAGTGGTATATCTGTTATGGGGAAACCAACTGCTCTCTAATTGGACTGGAGGCCCGCTCCATGGTAGGGAATACATCCCAGGTACTGAAAACCTACAACAGGGGTAGTCATGAGACCTAGGGGTGTAACATCTGCTGGTGTCTGGGTATCTGGCTAAATACATATTCTATGCTTACCGAACTTTCCAGTAAGCACTTCTCTTAATGCTCATACCCATATATTAATGCTACTCTCACTTTTGGTTAGAGAACCTTCTCTTTTCTGATGGCAGTGACCTTGAGATGACTCAGAAGGCACCATGGTGATGAAAAGAAGTGACAGAGGAGTGCTCAGAACTGAAATATCTCTATCACATCTTCCAAGTGTCAGGGTCCATTACAGAAGAGGTGGCAGAAAGAATGTAAGAGCCAAAGGAAGGGTAGGACTCCTGACAATGTGCTCCTCCAGACACAAAATGGCCTGGATATCCATGACCTCACAGTGCCTGACACTACCTACACAAGACCATCATAATAGGAGGAAAAGATGATGACATCAAAATACAAGAGAGACTGATTGACAGGGTTAAGGTTATATGATGGAGAGTGGAGTTTCAAAGGGGCAAGTGGGGGGGGAGTGAGGGAATTACCATGGATTATTGTCTACAGTTATGGAAGTTGTCAATAAAAATAAATTTTAAGAAGTGCTTGCAGGGCATACAAGGATCTTTGCTCAATCCCTTGCACCTATGCAAAAGGCTGGGGATGGTTGTACATGCTTATAATCACAGTACTGAGGGGGCAGACAGGAAGGTTGCTGAGTATCATGGTGTGGTGGTTTGAATAGAATAGATGGCCCCCAATATATTCAGTTGTTTGTTTGTAGTTTGCATCTGCAGCCACCTGGCTGGAGTCAGTACCATTGTGTGGATCTTAAGGTGTGGTGGTGGGTTTCAGATTTCAATCTAAAGATATGCAAAGTGTGCCTAGCTGGAGTTCCTGAAGTGTGCTATGCTGTGTGGCTTTTGGCTTTTAGGCTTGTGCTTCTCTCTCTCTCTGCTTGCCCTGTGAAGGCAGGTCAGCTTCTTCTGCCATTTATGGAACTTCCCCTGGATCTGTAAGCTTCAATAAATATCCCTTCCTCCATAACTGTGCCTGGTCTGGAAGTTCATCTCAGCGAACCTAAAGCTGTCTGCTACACATGGGAAACGTGTTCACTGGGAAAGCACAAACACATATCTGCTCACCCCAGGTAGGGCTCACATGACAGACCAAAATACAATTGCACCAAGACCAGTTTGGATGAACCACTGACTTTATTGGGTTACTGACAGAGCAGGGTGAGGGCTGATGACAGGAGCAATGTAGACCTCAAAGGAGCCATGCCAACCAGAAGTCTCATCAGGTCCTGGATGTCAGCCTCCGTTGATGGGGCTGCCTGTGCCCGGATTACCTCCATGAATGCTCCTCCCTCAGCTTCATGGTAACTCAGGCACCTGTATCACCCAAAGTCCCACCTCAGCATAGATGACAAACTTCTGGAAGCTGCATCTCTGGATGACACTGCACAACCTGCACACAGCTCAGCTGGTTGGAGAGTCTCTACATAACTTGCAGGTGGTGTGGGGTCTTGTAGCCTTTTCCATGATAGCTGACTTCCTGAGTTTCCTGAGCCTTCCTCCTCCCCTGAGGAGGAAATGATTCAATTTGGAAGAGACTGCTAAATAGCCCTGAGTATCCCTAGTCAAGCTAGTCTAACCAAATAGTAGAGAGATCTAGGTTCAGGGAGAAACTCTGTCTCAGAAACAAGTCAGAAGTGTGATGGAGGACACCTGAGTCTTACTCTGGCCTTGTACCACACCCATGAGTTCATAGCACATGCACAGCCCCCCTAAACACACACACACACACATCCCATCCCAGAGTACTCATTTTGTTGTTTCTGAATGAAAATATGCCTAGGTTAATCACATAAAATGATATATTAGGAACATTATCTTTGAAGTGAATCTTTCCAGCCCTCACTTCACTTTTAAATGAGAACTTTAAGCCTGCCTTGTTAAGAGAATAATTCTCAGAGCTGAAGAAATGGCTCAGCAGTTAAGGCACTTGCCTGCAAGGCCTAATAACCCATGTTTGGTTTCCCAGTACCCACATAAAATCTGATGCATGAAGCTGCACATACATCTGGAATTCAGTTGCAGCGGCTGGAAGTTCTGGTGTACCCATTCAATCTGTCTGTTTCTCTTCTCTCTTTCACTGCTTGCAAATAAATAAATAAAAGTATTTAGAAAGAAAATAATTCTCAGCTACCACCAGAAGCAGAACCCCAGACAAGACTCTTTAATGACAGGACAACTTACACAAAATGAGCAATTATCTTAAAGAGTATAACGTACTACAACTTAAGGAAGATAAAGCAGAAATTCTGCAACAGTCTCAATCTACTAAAGGAACTGAATTTGCTATAAAACTAAACATTAAAAAAACATAAAAACTAATGTTCAGATAGTTCTTCAGTGAATTCTAGCAAACACATATAGAAGAAATAGCAATATCACTATCATTCCTCATAAGGCTTGAAATACTAATAAGAAGGAGGAATCCTGCTTTGAGGTGGAAGAAACACAACCTCAACTCTTTAAATGATGCTAGCTTATCCCACTACCAAATCATTGCAATGAAGCAGCAGAATCAAGCATGGAAATAAGAAGGAAGGAAGGAAGAAAGGAAGGAAGGGAGGGAGGGAGGGGAAGAAAGGAGAGAGATAAAAGTAAAATCTGCCATTTTTTATACACAGAGAAAAAATAGTAAATAATGTATTAGCAGGTCATGGTTAGCAATATGTAAGAAGCACAATAAATTGTGACCTTTTAGAATACATCACATATTACACATAAGCATACTAAATTCAATGACGAAAATTTAGCATTTTAATGAAATTAAGTGTTGTAGACACTTCACATTGCTGGGATGAACATCCAAACCAGACACAGTCCATGGGAGGAAGGGATTACTAAACACTTAAAGATGCATGGTGAAGTTCCATTTATGGTCCACGAAGCTGGCTCCTCTTCATAAACGCAGAAGAGAGAAACTGCAGCAAGCAAACACCAGCACTAGCACACGCATGAAAAAGCAGCAAACACTAACAGGCAGCAAGCAGTAGGGACCCACACCAGAGCCCAGACTGCTCTGCACACCTTGGGGCTGGAAATCAGAGCCTTCTACCCCAGGATCCATCTCCAGTGATAACTTCCTCCACCCAGGCAGCTGGAGATGCAAGTTACAAGCTTTAATGAAACACTTGAGTCTACAAGGGACATGCATCCAAACTACCACATTAAAAAAGTAAATAGAAACGCACAGATTTATTGAAAATTAAACATGAGACTCACAATCTAAATTATAACATGAAACCAAAACTGAATCTGAAGATGGGCAACACCAAATGAGGAAAGAGAAGTGCAGAAATTGGCATTCAGATGTTGTTGGGAATATAAAATTACACAGTTATTTTGAGAAAACATGTGATGAATCTTGTATAACTAAATACCCATTTACTTCATGTTATTTCTGTAAGTGTGGAAGTATGGAAATGGTGGCAATATTCTATATCTTGAGAGAAGTTTGTGTTACATGGTAACTGCATAAGTTAGGACCCAGAATGGCATTGTTAAGTTTCATATTGCAATGTATGGGAGTTATACCAAGAACAAGAAGACTAAGTTAGCATCAAAGTCCAGGTATCAATAGATGTGATGAAATTTTATGAAAACAACCATTTTTTATTTTTTGATATTTTTATTTATTTATTTTCAAGTAGAGAGAGATGTAATATGGAGAGAGACAGACAGAGAGAATGGGTGCACCAGGGTCTCCAGCTTCCACAAACCAACTCCAGGTGCATGTGCTGCTTGGTGCATCTGGCTTTACATCAGGGAAATCAAAGCCAGGTTGTTAGGCTTTGCAGGCAAAGGCCTTAGCTACTGAACTATCTCTCCAGCCCTGAAAGCAAGTGTTTGATGCTTGAAGTTTACACTGAAATGTGCTAAAAAGATTTATTATTCAGCACATATAAGAAGTGTGAATAAATAAAACTCATAGAATTTCTCATTATAAATATGAATAACTATAGGAAATTAGTAAAACTCAAATATAATGTACAAAAAATTAAAAAAAGGAAATATAAATTCCAATAAGCAGAAATGAAAAGTCAATCTCCCTATTATGCAAGATAGTATAAGTGAAAACAATAGAAAAATATTCCAAAACTATTTGAGTGGTAAATAGTAACTCCATTCAAGCTTGTGAATATTATTTTTAAACAAAAATTTTTACCAAGGGAGTTTGAAGTGATGAAACCTGTATGCAAAGTAGATCTGACCAATGCAAATTTTCATATTTTGCATTTTTAGGTATATACTGTAGAAAAACTTGGGCATTTTCATGAAATATTAAACACAGGAGAAATGTGTGTGTGTGTGTGTCCATTAATAATACATCAAAAAAACATTGTCTATACACAAGAAAATTGAGTGAACTAGATCTGAATCAAAATAAACACATACTGAAAGCATGATATTGAAGTAATAAGGCAAATTTCAAGAGAAAATGTATAATGTGTTTTCATTAGTGAGAATTTGAAAATAGGGCTAGAAAGATGGCTCAGCAGTTATGACACTTGCCTGAGAAACCTAAGGACCCATTTTCAATTCCCCAGTACCCACATAAGCCAGATACACAGTGTGGGCATGCATCTGGAGTTTGTTTGCAGTGGCTGGAAGCCCTGGTATGCCCATTCATCCTCCATTCATCCTCCCTCCCTCCCTCCCTCCCTCCCTCCCTCCCTCTCTCTCTCTCTGTCATCTATGCGCGCACACACACACACACACACACACACATACATATATCTATATCTTAAATAAATAAATAATGATAAAGAAAAATGTGTAGACAGTCTGACCTCGAACTTCTTTTCCTCTAATAAAAATAAATAAATAATTTGAAAATATAGAATACAATATACTTTATGGATAGATATTCTGTGGTGTCACACAAATAAGGTGGCAGGTGAATGGCACAAGTCCCTTTAATGAGGTAAAAGAGCTCATATCTTGAAAAATGCTACAAAATAGCTGGCTCTGCTGTGGTCCCCTTACCTGAAGAGCAGTTCTCCCATCCTTCACATCACCATGAAATCTCTTTCTTGTCAATAAAGCCACCTGAGGGGATCAAAATAGCATTAAGTATTTCAGAAGTCCGATAACAATTTACAAAAGAGTTTTCTTTTAAAAAAATAAGCTTTTGGATCTATATGGCTTTTTCTGGAAAATCTGATAGTGTGTGTATCTTCTGAAGGAGCAGAAGAAATGACAACAGCCTCAGCATACTCTCGAAGACTACTTCCCATGAAGCTCATTGCACGATACTTCACCCGCTACGGCTACAGATGAGCCAGACCTGACATCTATTCTGCACACATACATATGTGGTCAAAGTTACCAGACAGAAAGAAGACGATTATAAATGTCAACCTCAGGTTAATGGCTGGAGCAAGAAGAAAGAGTTAGAGCCATGGGATAAAGGAGAGGAAGGTATGCTTAAGGAATATGGAGATCACAGAAGCCCAGTTTGTTCTGTCCATGAATCGTCAACACACAAGTTCAGAGCATCGAGATCCAAGATTGAACTTCACAAAAGCACTTGTAGTCAAAGCAGGTGACAAGCTAATCTCACATAACCTAACATTTGAGAAGTCACAGAAAGATCAACAATGTCTGCAGGAGCTGCCGGTGAGAGGATTTTCAGTGAAGAATCTGGCTGGTCTAATTCCCAAGTACTACTGGGTAAGTACTGTGGTCAATTTGGTCATTTTAACTGAATTCCTAAACATGTTCCCCATTCAATGGGGAAATATAAGAGACTCACTGTAAAAATGAAAGAAGATGCAAAAATGTCCCAACAGGAAATGTCAAAACTGACCAGAAATGGCCCCTTTCTAGGACAGTCCTCCACACTGAGAAGTGCTGGTATGAAAGCAAATTTTCAGCAATACCAACAAAGCATTTCATGTTATGAACTAGCCAACGTGAACTGGTAGCCCCTCAGACCCAAGAACTTACCAAGCCAAGAGAATTTTCAGAGTTCTGTGTCCAAAAAGGAATTTATATGAAGATGTGAGAAGTATTTTTGTACGATTAAATGTTGATCTTGTCAAACATATTCATTAATATTCTTAGGAAAGTTGATAGTGGAATAGAATTCTGTTTTACTCCTTGCCTTCCAGTTCTTCAAAAAGAAGTTTGAAAGTCATCAACAGAATAAGTCACTGATCTGTGTATCAGAGTTCTAAAAATGCCTCAACAACAGCTAACATCAAATACTTTTCAACATTGTTCAGTCCTCATTCCAGGACTGACCTACACTGAACAGAAGAACTCATGTTCAAAGTCACCTGGACTGAACACTGGGAATTTAAGTTAAAGTCCCTTCAAGAATGACAATCTTTTTTTTTCTATCTGCATTACATTTACATATATACTCCTGATACTTGCAATTGAAATGATACTCAAAAATATCAATTAGGACTTTAATCCAAGCACCACAGAAACTCGGCATGGTGGTATGGGTGAGGCAGTGTGCTACATAGCAAAGTGAAGGGCATCCTAGATAGAATACATGAGACTGTCTCAAAAAAGAAGGAGGAAGAAGAGGAAGAAGGATGAGGAGAGGAAGGAGGGAAGGTGGAGGAAGGAAGGAAATAGAGGGAAAGGCCAGGTATACCTACAATTATTTTGAAGAATTTTGTTATAAAAAGCAATGGGAAAAAAGCAATAAACAAATGAGTGAAATACCTAGAGGGACTGTGAAGCCAAGGCACCTACTTTCATCAGCAGCATTCTTGTTTGTAAAGATAAGATATGGAAGAACACGGTCACAAGCTGTTAACTTTGTATGTAAATGCCCTCAAAGACCAGTATGTTTGCTTACTTAGTCCTTGTGGGGAACCACTGGACACTAGGAAAGCAAAAGTGCCTCCATCTTAAATAATGACTCCATTTTGTAATAAGTTGTCTGTTTTGGAAAGTTGCAAGGTCTGCAGTTGTTAACCCATGCACGGAAAAAGAATAATGTAACCCATAAAGAATGAGAAAGTCATTATCTCATGGCTTTGGGGCTGGGGCCTTATCCTGTGAAACATCTTGTGCCTTTGGGGCCGGAACCTTATCCTATTGAAACGGAACTGTAGCAATACCTAAACTGTTGACAAACTTCCCTGTTCTGCTGTATAAGAGGCACCCTGAGAAAAATTAAAATTGGCAGCTTGATCAGACTCCTGTCTTGCTGTCGGTTCCTTGTGTCTCTTGTCCCTTTCATTCCAGGTTTTCTGGGGTCCATGCTCCCGTTGAAGCCCCGCTGGCCGGGGCAAGTCCTCAGTAGGTGGTGTGTCAGGGAATGAGGAAACTAGGAGATGGAGCCTTGCTGACATCAGCGTGTCACTGGGGTGGGCACTGAGATGCGATGGACAAGAACTACATGCAATTCTCTTTCTACTTCCTGTTGAAGTAAATGATGTGCTGCTGACTTCCTGTTCCTATATGCTTCCCCACCATGATGGGCTACCCTCTGCAAGTTTAGACCAAAATAAACTCTTAGTTGCAAAAAAAAGTAGCAATTGGGACTTTTCTAACATAATATATTTCTAAATCATAACAACTTCTTTGAGTTTCCAAATAGTGGCTTGTACATTCTGATCTCTTTTTTCCCTTTATATTGTCTCAGTACTGAACATGTAGACATTTTTCCTATTATTTTCTGAACAGTGCAGTGTAACATTGTACATAGATTTTATCTTGTTGCATGTTAAAGGTTTTCTATGCATAATTTACAGTTTAGAGTAGGATTTTATAAGACAGGCACCTTGAATTTTGGTTCCAAAGTGCGGAGGTCCTGGAAGCTCTATTCCATGACCACTAATGGATGTGTGTGCATAAAGCAGCAGGCGGGAATGAAGGCAGATGCCTAAAATACCAGCACTCAGCAGTTGGAGGCAGGAGGATCATGAGTGTAAGGACAGCTTACACTACACAGTAAGACCCTGTGTTAAAAGCCAAGGGTGCTGCTAAAATGCTTGTCTTTAAAGCATATGAACCTGAGTTTACAAGCAAGCTGGAGAGATGTCTCATTGGTTAAAGGCACTTGCTTGCAAAGCCTGATGACATGAGTTCAACACCCCAGTACCCACTTACTGCCAGATGCAAAAAGTGGTGCATGTGAAACCACCCCCTCTCTCTCTGTAAATAAATACACTATTTTTAAAAATATATTTTATTTATTTATTTGAGAGACTGAAAGAGGCCGAGAGAGAGAGAGAGAGAGACAGAAACAGAGACAGAGAGAGAGAGAGAGAGAGAGAAAAGGGTGTGCTAGGGCCTCCAAACGAACTCCAGATGCATGCACCCCCTTGTGCATCTGGCTTACATGGGTCCTGGAGAGTCGAACTAGGATCCTTTGTCTTTGTAGACAAATGCCTTAGCTGCTAAGCCATCTCTTCAGCCCAAATATGAGATTTTTTAAAAGTTTTTTTTGTTCATTTTTATTTATTTATTTGAGAGTGACAGAGAGAAAGAGAGAGACAGACAGAGAGGCAGATAGAGAGAGAGAGAGAATGGGCATGCCAGGGCTTCCAGCCACTGCAAACGAACTCCAGATGCGTGTGCCCCCTTGTGCATCTGGCTAATGTGGGTCCTGGAGAATCGAGCCTTGAACCGGGGTCCTTAGGCTTCACAGGCAAGCACTTAACCGCTAAGCCATCTCTCCAGTCCCAAATACAAGATTTTTAAAAAAGAACTTGAATTTAGAAGTTGCTCACCCTTACTGTTGAGCCTGCCTGCTACTCTGAATTCTAACTCAGACAGCGTAACTTTTCTTCTTTTTGTCCTTTCTTACTTTCTTCGGATGCAGGTCAAAATCCTAAGCATGGTTGCCCTGACATTTGGGGTTCTTCCACTTTTTTCTCAATATATCTCCTTTACTTTACTCAATAACAGCAACAAAAGGACCTGAGTTTGATCCCTGATACTCTTATTACAATGCCAGGTGCTGGCGAAGCAGAGACCGGTGGATTCTGGAGGTCAGTGGCCAGCCAGTCTGGCCTAATCAGTGAAGTCCAGGCCAATGAGAGAAGCCGTCTCATAAGAGGTGTGTGGCATCCCTGAGGATGACACAAGAAGTTGTCCTCCAGCCTGCAGAGGCATGCACACTCACACATACACATATGCCCAGATACATGAACAAACCTACACACACAAGCACACCACATAAACTACAGGCATGCAAAACAAAGTAAAACACAATTTTTAAAAGGGCTGAGGATATAGTTAAGTAATAGAACACTTTCCTAGCATGTGCAAGGCCCTGAGTTTTAGTCAGGAGAGACGGAAACGCCAGTACCTCCAGTGCAATGTGTGAGACACTCCAGCTAAGCAGAAAGAGCCGGGAAGTACACTAATAGACTATCTTCCTACAAACATGAACCTTGACATAAAATATGTCAGTAATGTTCTTATTGTTTAAAAATTCTTAATGTTATATGCTTAAGGCGCCGTGATGTCTACCCTGTACTTCAATATATGCAAAGGGCATTGTGAGCAGGGGTGGTAAATGGTTTCCCACAATGCAGCTGTCACTTGTCATCTCTGCACTCTGTGAGGGAACTGTAACTCGGAGGTGGTGCCAGAAATGCCTCACAGGTTTTATTTAATTAGTCTAGTTCTAACCTTTTATGTATTAACATATAATCTTTTGTCCCTATGGACTGATCTACTCATTCTGTTTTCTGCCTGAAGCTTGGAGCACATTGATTTCCAATTATGGGATTAGAAAACTGTCGAGTCATCTCTGTCAAATAACTGTTTTCACCCATGAATTTAAAAAATTACACAAGACAACTCAAGTGACTGAAGGCTAATTAAAATTTTCACATTGTAAGGAAGGACCCAGAAGACATGAAAGATCATTAACTACTGCAAAAGAGTGCATGAGAACAAGGATGCTGGGGAAACTTCTCTTTCATGATCTGTCACTCAACTGTCATGTTCTACTCAGATTTCTACAGACTGGAAAGTTCAGATTTTTATTATGAACTATTGTGAATTTATTATGAGATGTTTCTGTCTCACTGCCCATCATGACTTCTGGCTTTTTACATGGGGCCTGGCAGTCACACTTAAGTTCTCCCGTTTGAGTAGTGAGTGTTTCATCAACTGAGTCATCTCCCCAGCCTACAGAGAGATGTTACACTATGCGTTTCAAGTTCTATTACCAATTTCACATTATGTGTTTTCTTGTCTTTAAACCATGTAAAAATAAATTTCTCATTAAAGGTGCGTAAAATAGAAAATTTGCACAATTCAGAAGATACTGTATTCGGAATTACTGCTGAAAAAAAGAGGAGGAAGGCAATTGCTATAGGAAGAAAGCCTGACCTCAGGTCTGGCAGCATCACAAAGGGAAGCCAACAGAGGTTGTAGGTATGAGGAGGAATAAACAAGCCCAGGAATTACCAGATGCGGAAAGACAGGGAGGGAAATGGCATGATTTAACAGTGGATCAGAGAATGCATATCGTGCGGACAACTGATTGACAGCTGGAGGCTGTGAGGCTGTCAACCATCTCAGGGACAAGTTTAGGAGCCTAGGGAAAGGACAGAGTTGGAACTGGTTTTATTAATAAGCATATTTCTCCAAGTAACCAGTGAGAACAGAATACCTCATGGAGTGATTTTCTGGTCCTATCATTAGATAAGCAGGTGCACCCTTGTTTTCTAATTCATATCAGAAAGTGTTTTGTTGTTTTCTTTTTTATAGTAAGCCATTGTGGTGGTTTGATCCAGGTGTCCCCCATAAACTAAGGTGTTCTTCATGCTAGATTCCCAGCTGATAGAGATTTGGCAATTAATGTCTCCTGGAGGCATTGTATTGTTGGAGGCAGGCTTATGGGTGTTATAGGCAGTTTCCCAATGCCAGTGTTTGGCACACTCTCCTGTTGCTATGGTCCACCTTATGTTGGCCAGGGGTTGATGTCCCCCCTCTGCTCGTACCATCATTTTCCCTTGCCATCGTGGAGCATTCCCTGAGCCTGTAAGCCAAAATAAACCTCGTTTTTCCACAAGCTGCTCTTGGTTGGGTGATTTCTACCAGCAATGTGAACCTGACTGCAACAGCAATCTTTTAGAATAGGAAAATGTGGATGCATTTATTAATTCACACTATGTTCCAAGAACATGAACCTCAAATAAAATTCAGTATTCTCAGATCTTACAACTGGCATCAATGACAAATCGTTCAAGTAGTTTGATGACCCATATCAACAGTAAATGTACTATGTAACTGAATTCATATGGGGAAATCTTAAATATGGTAAAGTAAAACGGATAATGTTATAGCACAAAGGAATGTCTTCTAAACTACTTAATATTAAAGATAATTCAAGAATGGAAATGTTCTATTAAAATAAGGAGAAATCACTTTTATATCACACTAATATACCAAGAAAGGATGAGCTGGGTCAAGGAACCCATGCTAATAGCAAATAACCCATGAATGGTTCTGTGACAGAAGAAATGAAGTTGTCCTACCATGAACCACCTATCAGGAATAGTTCAAAACAAGAATTTTCTAAACTTTACTTCATTTTGTTATTTTTTTAATGTTTACAAAGCAAAGGATTCAGCAGAAAATTTTACTAATACCAATAAAGGATAAACTTTTAGAATCTGTGGAAGTTTACATATTTCTATTTAAATAGTTTTAAAAATAAAGAGCATTGACCTATATTTTAAGCCAGACAACAGTCCAGATAAAGAAATAAGTGCATGTGAAGATAAAGTCTAGACTTTAGAACACTTTGAGGTAAAAAGAAAGAGAAATGGATAAAAAGAGGATATGAGTATAAGTAGCTTTGTAGTGTGAACTGTATCACTTCAAAATTCATGTGCTAAAACCCCCTCAATGGTTGAGAATTTAGATATCTTGAGATTAGGACTTTCAGAGATAATTACATTAAAACAAGGACCTTGTGGTGACCTTTAGTCTCCTATGACTATTATTCTTATAAGAAAAGGTCACACGGAGGAAAAACCAAGGTAAGTCTCAAGGGTCAGATAATCATCTACAAGACAGAGACCTCAGAAGAAATCAACCCTGTGGGTACCTTAATCTTTGCATTTCATTCTCCACAAATGTGAGGGCATATGATTCTGTTCTTAAGCAAGCCTGTGTACCTTTACGGCAGCCCTAGCTGCCATTCATGTCACGTGGAGTAAGTGTGATCAGCTGTAGCTGTAGTTGTGAGCTAGGGACACAGGTACTTACAGACGCTAGACGAGAGCAGTCTGAAGGGAGAATTCTTTATCTGAACAGATGATAGGAAAACCCCAACACAGACACTGTGGGGCAAAAGCCCCAGTGAGCACCAAGGAGGCAGGATAGAGGATGGCAATGACCTTGGAGAGGTCACATATCTGATTTCTTGATTTGGGGGAAATTAAAAATCATAAAGCACACGCCTCAAGATCCGGCTTCTACTACATTCTTCCTCTGGAATTCATAAACACAAAAACTTTTGGGCTGCAAAAGTCAAAAATAAGCCAAAAACTTATTTGGTAGCTCAGGAACTTGTTCTCAAACTGCGAATGATACAAAAACTACATTGAGAATTTGACAGACTTCATCACCCACACAGTATATCTGTTGTCCATTGCGACTTGATTACCTTTGAAGGAGACAGAAAATAGGGAGCCGTATGGAAGAAGCACAGAATAAAAATTGACTTGGGGATGTAAGAACAGTCATACAGACACTAAATTGGGTAATTTGTGCTGAAAGGCATGTTTCCAATACTGTACGTATGCTCTCAAATATTATAAGGAACATAATGGTTAGAAAAGGGAAAGAAAAAGAAAAAACATAACACAAAAAAATACCATATCAGCAAGGCCTGCCTGGGATATAATGAATTCAAGTTCAGCCTGGGCAACTTAATGAGAACTTGTCTCCAAATAAAAAGTGAAATAAAAAGTGAAGTAAAAAGTGGCTGGAAGCATAGATACCACCAGAGATTCCCTCAGGCATGCATGAGCCCCTGGATTTAATCCTCAGAACTGACGGACCTCAACACCCATGTTGACAGGGTTAGAATTACTGAAAAAACCCAACCCAACATTATGCCTACTTTCAGTTCTAAAAATATTTCTCAGGGCCTGGAGGGATTGCTAAGTGGTTAAGGCATTTGCCTGCGAAGCCAAAGGATCTGGGATTGATTCTCCAGGACCCAAGTAAGCCAGATGCACAAGGGGGCACATGCATCTGGAGTTCATCTGCAGTGGCTGGACGTCCTGATGTGCCCATCCTCTCTCTCTCTCTCCCCTCCCTCTTTCTCTGTCTCTCAAATAAATACATAAAATATGTTTAAAAAACATGTCATTAAAAAAATATTTCTCAGAACAGGCATATCAAACTACTTAAGGTTACCAAAAGAAACAAAATTCATACTGAAAATATACATAAACTATATGAGGAATAAAAAGTAAGGGCAGGCATCCTTATTCTACTTTGCTTGTCTTGGAAGCGCATGATGAATGTCACCCAGACTCTTGACCTCCTAGGAGCCCAATGAGTTACCTCAGTAGCGGTGTTCTCACCCATGATAAGGAGGTGATGCGTCTGTATCATTTGAACGTGCTTTCTTGTTTACATCTCTGCCAATATAACACACATTCCTTCTAGTCAGAGTAAGGCTGGCTATGTAAATGACAGGCAAAGAGAGGATTAACCATGTTTCACTGCAAGAGCATAGAAGAAGACAGTCTACTGCTCTCTAAAATATGACCAGGAGTTTGAAAATCCAGCTTTGTTTAGAGAAAAACAGCATGTATTCACTTAGCTGCCATTTTGGTGTCTCAGTGGCTTTGACAAAGGAGTTTTATTTCGGGGACATACCAGCTGAATGGAATGCAAAAGGCGGAAAGGTTTTAGCACAGATAGACAGGAGTACTCTGACTCGTGACTGGACACCCTTCCTCACGGCCTTCCCAGGAAGGGGAGTTATGTTAGGAAGCAGGAAGCCTGGGGTGCTAGGAGTCAGTTACAGATGCTCTCAAATAAGCCCTCAAACAGAAATATAAAAATAAGCCAGTAAGAAGAGCAGTGGACAGGAGATGAGCAGGAGGACGGGAAGTGTGAGGGAACCTGAGTGGGGTGGGTATGGAAACCCAGCGACTCCCACGTGCCCCCTGGGTACACAGGACTGGAGCTAGCAGTCTACAGACCTTCACTATAGAAAATCCAGGGACAAAGGTGGGAAACTAATAGATTCAATTAAGTGTTGTCACCAGGAGGCAAGGATATCCTGAAAAGAGCTGGGAAATACCTTGACATTATGTCAAAAATGACTAGCTATTGTCAGGCATAACATAGTCAAGTCATACCCAGCAGAGATCAAAAAGATTCCAGAAGATTCCACATAAATATGAAACCCATGCCGTTCTCCATTGCCAGAGGGATACCTGCCATACCAGTAATCTCTGGTATGATCAATGTGGAAGAGAATGAGGAAAATGTAGAAATTAAGTCTAAACATCTATCCAAGATATTTATCCCTTGTTACATTAGACTGAATGACCTCTGTAACAGATTAGAGAGACTCACCTCACACTGGGGCTCTGGGCAAGTGTTTCACATGATTAAACCATCTTTAAGTGCTCTTAACATCACTATTAGTCAATTCTTGTTGTAAACACTCCTGATGTTTTTCTTCTTCAAATAAGCAGGATGGAGAATGGGGCAAATTAACTTCCTGATTAACTCTCCCTTGGGCTGGCTGCCTTAACTGCAAGGACTATTGGTCAATCAGCCAGCTGGACGACCCTAATACCAACAGAGGCTGCTTGAAGCCTGTCCAGCGACCACAGCTGCTTGCTCCAGCTTCTCAAGGTGCCGCTTCAGCTCTGTTTCCAGTAGCCTGTGTCAATTTTCCCTGCGACCATTTCTACCACGGCCAGTCAAAGACCAAAGTGGTTTGTCCAGGGGTTCAAGTAACTAATACCAAAGAACAACGCCACAAATGCTGCAGGCAACAGTCCAGAATTTTCAAGAAGTCTATTGTGATTAATATCAAAACACTTTTCTCTGGATAAATAAGCTGCTTGGTTACCCCCTTTGTGAGCCACCCAAGAGACACTCTCGTGTAGCCCTGGCCCACCATGTGGCCACATTAGGCCCAATCCAAGGCTTCTCTTCACTGGTCTTGCCTCTTTTTAGTTGAGTGGGTTGAGCTGTAACAAAGAAAGAAAAGGAGCTACAGTGGAGACAGCAGAGCTGAGAAGAGGTAAACCCTGAGCCACGGGCAGATGGGGAAGCCATAGAGGTGGTGGGGTGGGGGTTGGTTAAGGCAGCAAAGCAGTGGAGAAACAGCAGGGGAGACAGTGGCAGTGACATCATCAGACAGTAGAAGAAGAGGTAGCAGCAGCTGTGAGGGACAAGGACAGTAGACACCCTTGGCCTATGGCTATAGTGCTCCTGCTCGGGAGACAGAGCCATGGAAGGTGAACTTCCTAGGTATGCACAGAACTGTAATACATGAATAATGTAGTGCTAAGAGCTAAGACTGCACCCGAGGCGTGTATGTGACCCCAGCATGAGTAGGCGCCATGCTAGCTGCCATCAGAAGCTGAGGGCTACACGGCTGCCAAGGACCAGGACTGAAAGAGCTCCAACCTGCTACCCATGAGTCAGCCACATTCAGTACAGCAAAAGTACCCTGGCTAGATGACTGGCAACACCAGTATGAGTCATCTGTTTTGTTGCCATTCCCATATATGTTTTAATCAACAACACAGTTTTATGAGGAAAATTCAAGACCATTTTAAAGGCTATATTTCCTCTGCCCCTCACAGTATAAATAAATTTGTGTGGCTATTATACAATAGACTTGAAACAGTCATATTTGTAGAACAAGTCATTTTCCTGGACCATGCTAATGTGAATGCTAACAATGTCTCTCAACCCTTCTTTTCTGTAGGTACAGCGAGTCAACTCTCTAATACCACTTCAGATTGAGACTTTCTATCAGGAGAATGGCAGTGAAGCCAGTTATGTCAGTGTTGGGTCTTGCCAGCTTAAAGACATGCTTGTCATGACTTTTCAAGATATCCCATTTCTATCATCCATGGTGTTATTTTCAATTAGAAAACAAATTCACTTCTTCCAACTCAAAGTTATTCAGTGTTTGTTGAGAGGAGAAGAAAAAGCAAAAGAATTTCCCAAAGCTACAACAACATTCCCCACTTGTAGGATCTTTTATTCAATAGAATTATATTTACTCAAATGCACAATACAAAGTATATCTTTGGCAATAAGCATTAGAATATATAGAAATTGCTTGTGGATTAATGAAAGTACCTAATCTCTCTTTTTCCCTCTACCCACTCTCCCTTCCTCCCCTTCTTTCCTTCGACATGTGTGTATGTGTTTGTGTGTGTGTGTGTGTGTGTGTGCACGCACACACATGCAAGCAAGTTTGCATTGAAGTGGGGTAGGGGAATATTTTTCTCCACACTCATTGTACATATTTACATTTTCTCATTATTTTGCTAATTATATTTCCTGTTGTTATTTTATAAACATAAGAGTCCACTGTTGGATAAACAGAGAGAACTTCCATTTCTTTAATCTCTACTATCAAAGAAGGTATTTATCATAAGAAACAAATAAAGAAAAACTGCAATCACTTTTAAGTGGAACCATGAATTCCTATAATGCTGAAAATAAATGTCATAATTTAACACTATGAAAATATATGTGGTATTCATATATTTATGGTTTAGTTGATTAATATTCTTCTGATGAGTAATATATTTCATATCAGTACCCCTGGTAACCTAGTGATAAACTTATAATGAGTAAAAGCTACACCTAATCATATCTTCATTTCCTCAAAGTAATGACATCATTCAAAGTTACACTATAAATCCCTGGAGGAGTAAGAAAACTCAAGGTGAGAAACTGTAGAAATGAACTATGGAAAAGAACTCTACAGCACACATAGCCAATATTGACAAGAAATGTTAAGAGATGCCGACATGAACCTAAGCCATGGTCTTTGCCCTACTTCTTCAGTGACCTGATTATACTCCCAGCCCAAAGCAATTGTGTGTGTCTGTGTGTGTGTGTGTGTGTGTGAGAGAGAGAGAGAGAGAGAGAGAGGAGGGAGAGAGATGTTGACTATTTAAGTCAATGCACATTTAAAGCAATGAATTACCCACAGAAATGTTGAAAGCAACAGATATGCTTAGCATCAGTGCGGTGATGTCAGGGTCCCAACAGTTGACAAGGCCAAGTCTTCTGGCTTCTCATATTTCTCTTCCTAAAACTTCCTGTTTACCTATGCTTTTTCTTTGTTCAGTCTCTGTTTTTGTCCCAAATAGCAAAAATCACTTGTTATTTTCAGTGTCTTACCATCTAAAGACATTTGAAGAAGTAAAACGAAACTGCTGTCAGTTTTCTTTAGAGAAATCAGTAGTTTGGGGTTTAATGCCATCATTCATAAGTCATGACTTTTGAAAAGTCAAGTGGAGCATTGCCCCCGTATCTTCACAGCAATTTACAATGTTGCTTCTACAGGCCAACTGACAGCTCTGGGACCTGTTTTTCTAAGCTTTTTAAAACCAACTCTCACATTAGTACATAATGCATTGACCACAATCCCCCGCTGCCTTTCTGTGGTCCCTTCCCATTCTCCCCTCCCCACTGAAACCCTTCTTCTTCCTGACTAAACACTCTTATGCCTTGACCTCCGTTTTTGCCCTTTGCCCTCATTCATCACCCATGATGAGATGCTCAGGCGCTGAGCAGTGTGTGGGTTTGCAGAGGAAATGACAGCTGCTCTCCCGTCATGCATCCAGGGCTTCTCCCCATCCTCTGGCTGGTACATTCTTCTGGCTCCGTCTTCCACCATGTTTTCTGAGTCTTGGAGGGTGTCACACCTGATGTTATCTCTCATTATGCACCAAGAATCACTTCGAATGGACAAGTATATTACTTATTCCTAAATAACTGTGTGTGTCTGTGTCCCAAATTGAGCTGATTCCTTTTAAAATATTAACTGTATTATTTTTTCCTCTTAAATAATGGAATGTGCCTCATCAATTAACATCCATGACAAAGAGACAGAAAAACGCTGTTGCGTTTATCCAGGAGTTACCACATCACTCAACATAGGCGCGCACTCAGTGGCCATGGCAGTGAACAGCACCACACGAACAAAAGCATCCAGATGGGACAGAACAGAGGAAAACGTGTTCCTGAGGAAGGACCCAAAGACCACACTGATTGTTAATTTGCTCAAACTTGCTAAGAACAAGATTTTACACTAATCAATCCAGTGATTCATGTCTGCATAGCTCCACCCACTCACTCCATCACCAAGTAATTTTCTAGCCTCTCTAAGGTATTATACATCTTGAAAAGACTGGAAACTTGCTATCCTAGAATAAATCAAAAAAGATCTGCAAAACATCAGAATATATATATGGCTTTTCAATTAGTTTGTTTATAGTTGGTTTGGGGTGGAAAAAGTTGAGCAATTTTCACTAATCTAATTTCATTAATTTCCATGTTATCTATCCAAGAAAGAAATGCTGTGTAGCAGGGCTGTCTATTTTCTTTCCAGTACATTCTTAGACCATTCTCCTTGTAGTTTAATAAACAGTTTCTCCAAATTCCCAGAGCAGCTGAAATGTTTATTTCACCAAATAATAAGTTTGCAGAAGCACACATACTACAAAAGTCTTCCCTGGGAAAAGTCCTTTCTGATATACTGTCACCTCTTAGCCCACTGCTCAAGAGAAGGTGGTAGTGAAGCACATTTACCCCTTTCCGGTGCTGTAGGCCTGCAAACACAGTGACGTGCTGGAATTTGGCAAAGATTTACACCCTCCTATTTGGAGGATTTTAAAACATTATGTTTTCAGATAGGTTTCTTGAGACAGGATCTCATGCTTAGAGAAATCTTGATTCATTACTTTTTTTTGAAGGGTAAAACTATTACTTTATTTTTTTATTGACAACTCCCATAATTGTAAACAATATCCCATGATGATTCCCTCCCTCCCCACACTTGCCCCTTTGAAACCCCACTCTCTATCATATCCCCCCCCCTCAATAAGTTTCTCTTTTATTTTGATGTCATCATCTTTTCCTCCTGTTGTGATGTTCTTGTGTAGGTAGTGTCAGGCACTGTGAGGTCATGGATATCCAGGCCATTTTATGTCTGGAGGAGGACTTTGTAAGGAGTCCTACCCTTCCTTTGGCTTTCCACCATCTCTTCTGCAATGGACCCTGAGCCATGGAAGGTGTGATAAAGATATTTCAGAGCTGAGCACTCCTCTGTCTCTTTTTCTCAGCACCATAGTGCCTTCTGAGTCATCCCAAGGTCACTGCCATCTGAAAAGAGAAGGTTCTCTTTCCAAAAGTGAGAATAGCATTAATATATTGGTATGAACATTAAGATAAATGCTTACTGGGCAGTATGATGAGCATAGTATATACATTTAGCCAGACAGCAGCAGATGTTACACCCCTAAGGCTCATGACTACCCCTATTGTAGGTTTTCAGTATCAAGGATATATTCTCTCCCATGGAGCAGGCCTCCAGTCAAGTTAGAGGGCAGCTGGTTTCCCCCATAACAGGTGTGCCACTATTGCACCTGTTGGCTCATTTGGCCTGGCTGGCCAAATATAAGGCTTGCAATGTCCATTGTTGTGTATCTTCACTGGTGATTTCTCTCTCTCTCTCCCATTCAACTGCATGTAGTGTGCCTTTTTCCAGCCTTCTTTCAGCTGATCTACATGGAGGAGGTTTTCAGCTTAGCTCCAACAGGATATCTCAGTAACTGTGCAGCCCAAGTATGTGGAGTCTTCAGCAATAGGGTCTTACCATCTATTCCTGGTGGGAAACCAAGGGACTCGGCAATGGCCTGTAATGTTCTGGGGGTATCAGGGACCTCCGTGGCCAAAAACTCACTTTTTAATTGAAGTAAAATATACATGTCCATGGTTTTTCACAAATTGCATAAATTCAGCCCACCAGTACTCAAAATAAGCAGATCATTACCAACACCCTGGAAGATGTGTTTGTGCCTTCTTACCCTGTGCTAATCATGCCTTCTAAGCTCAACTCCACTTGCACTGACATTGGCAGATACTAGTTTGTTGTGTTTTGTCTTTTTGTAAATATAATACATAGGATATGTTTGCATATTTGACTTATTTCACTTCACATCTATCAGATATTTTCATGTTGTTGTGTGTTATTACAGAACCTCTCTTATCCTTTCATACAATAATACACGATTTCATGAGTATAGTATATTCCATTTTTCCATTATACTCTGAATTATCATTTAGGTATCTTCAATGCAGGTACCATTACATATGATGCTTTGGTGAACATTTTTGCATGAGTTTTGGTGAAAAATATATATGTATTTCTATGTGACATTTGCCTAAAAGTAGACTTTTTTAGATCATAAGGGATGCATGTGATCACATTTAGTGACTAATATGAAATTTACAAATTATCTTCACCAATTTTCTTTCTTGAGAAGATTTGGATGTTTACTACTACACATGTCTATCACATGTGTGCCTTTCACATTACATATTCTGATTGTCGTGCTGTGATATGGCATTATGGCCTAATTGGTATTTCTTTAATAACCAAGTAAAGATGCCTATACCACCATGCCCTGTTTTGTTTTTGGTTTGTTTTTATTTTTAACTCTGATGATCAAACTCAGGTCCTGGGCTAGACAGATTGCTCAGTAGTAAAAGGCACTTGCTCACCTTCCAAAGCATTCTGGCCCAGGTTTGATTCCCCAATACCCATGTAAATCCAGATGCACAAAGTGGCAAATGTCTGAAGTTTATTTGCAGTGGCAAGAGGCCTTGGTGTGCCCATTCTCTCTCTCTCTCTCTCTCTCTCTCTCTCTCTCTCTCTCTCTCTCTCACACACACACACACATGCACATAAATAAATAAATAAATACATGAAAATAGTGTTTAAAAAACTCAGGTCCTCATTTTTGAAAGGCAAGCATTTTGCACACTGAATTATGTTCTCCATTTCCACTTTTTATGTGTTAATTGGCTTTATGTTTTTGTTCAAGTATGTTACCTATTTTTTTCTGAGTCACAACACTCCATCCAAGAACTACTGAATATACATTCTTCTAATTAACACTTGGGACATTCTCCAAAACAGACCACATGATAGACTGCAAACAAATCTGAATAATTTTAAAAGTTGAAGTTATGTTGAGTACTTTTTCCAAAGATGATACAATATGACTTAATGTAACAAGAATAATTTTTGTTCAGTTTAATTTATAATATTCTTTCATAAAATATGGATATAAAAACTATACAGAAAATAATGTTACTAATATCTTCCCCTACTCTATGGGTTTTTTTGCCACTCCTATTTTGGAAGCCACACTATCCCTTTAAGAGAGTTCAATAACCCTCTAAAATAAAATGAAAACAGCCAGATTAAGAGGAGAAAATGTATCAAAATTTATTGAGATAGCTCAAGAGCATGACAAGAAAGAAAAGTGAATACCCAAAATTGCAATGAAATCTAGAAGCTTATAGTTTTGTCTGATCTTGATTGTCAGTTTGACTGAATTAAGGAACATCTAGAAGATTAGTAAAGTATCTCTGAGTGTGCCCAAGGGCATTCCAAGAAAGGACTAACTAAGGGGGTAAGACTCACCATGAAATATAGATGGTGCCATTCCCTAAACTGGTAGAAGAAAAGATGTGAGCTAGTCTGTTATGCCACATTCTCCTCACCATAGTAGGCTGAAACCTCTAAAACTGTAAGCCAAAATAAATCTTCCAACAGTAAATTGTTTGTGGGAAAGATTAGTTGGTCCTTCAGAAAATCTGTGACCCTGTGTGATAAGACTGGGTGAATACGAGCTTCCAGTTTCTTATCTGATGAAACAAGTTATTCTACTCTAGTGGATGAAACTTCTGGGAAGGGTATTGATGACAAATGAGTTCTCCTACTAGGCCATCTATTACGAGACAGAGAGGAGGATACCACAGAAAATCATTGTTTATATCTGCTGGCCCCAACTATCCTCAGTTTGAAATAATTTACCAAAGCAACACATTTCAGGATGCCATTCTCTAAGCTCCTTCACTCCCTCATTGCTGAATCTTTCTGAATGGTAATTACTTAATTTCATACTACAGATCAACATAATGTTTTAAGTGTATCATGGACCTTTGTTTAGTTCAAGAAACCTTTGTCTATTAAGAATCATGAAAATGTTTTCCTGTATGTATTTACTCTTTAGTGGTTTACCTTTTACATTTAGATGTCAATCTATCTAGAATTGATTTTGTGTTGGATGTGTGGTATAAATGGAGATACTAATTTTCCATATTAATATTAAATTCATTCAGGACTATTTCTATGAAATTGGTTTTTGGCCACCATACTTTCAAGATGTGTTTTACAAAAAAAAAAAAAACAAAAAACAAAAAACATACATGTCCAGCTAGAATATTTTCACTTTTTTTTTTTTTTTTTTTTTTTTGAGCGAGGGATAGAAAAAGAGAGAGTGAGTTTGAGTGAGTATGGGCACACCAGGGCCTTTTGATGTTGCAAATGAACTCCAGATATATATATCTACCAGTTCATGCATCTCGCTTTGCATGGGTACTGGGGAATCAAACCTAGACTAGCAGGCTTTTCAAACAAGCTCCTTTAACCACCAAACAATCTCCTCAGTCCTTAAATACTTTTTAAACTTCTCTACAGTCACAACTTTTGGTCTTGGAACAATATAAACCTACTGATACATGCAAATTATGTAGTTAAAATATCAAGTTTGAGGAAACAGACAATATTATTTCAAGTATTGGCATTAGTAAGGATTTAATGACTGGGAAGAAGCAATTGGTTTCTTTCTGCTTGATGTCTTACTTACAATGTAGCACTGATCTATAGCAATCACCATAACAATATTTTATCATCTGTCTAAGGCCCAGTCCATCCTAAAAATACTGTAGAACCAAACTTCTGTGTAGGGTCCACAGAGTGGTAGATAAGGAAACAGACACTCCTCTGACAGGCACTCCTTTTGGTCCGTTCTCTCTCTCTCTCTCTCTCTCTCTCTCTCTCTCTCTCTCTCTCATTATTTATTCAAATCTCCACTTCTTTCTGGATGCACTAACATTTCCTCCTCTTATAAATGGCCATCAGCAAACTTTGCCTGAGCCTGGCCAATATATACCAAGCCAACATTTACTATTACATATTACATGCTGAACAGTGCAGGAGTTTCTCTCAAAATAATATGTCTACTATATAGACCCAAACAGCCATCAAAGGAAATCATTTGTAGATTTAATAATTATTACTATGCCAAAGTTGACAAGGGCTTCTTTGAGAATCTGATGAAAGGCTTAACTTTTTTCTCCTGAAAAATAAACATGCATACAAAATTATATAATTGTACATAAACAGATTTATATATACTAGTATACAAATTTCAGGGGTTCTTATACCTTAGGATAACTCCTAAAATAATGAATAATGATTCTCTGATTTGAGGACAATTGTCTTTGAGCACCTTTGATGGGTAAACAACATGACTGGCTGCTCCTATTGTTCAGTAAATCATTCCTTTATAAATCACTAGACTGGCTCTATTAGCAGTCTGGGTTTTGTTGTTTAGCTGATGTTTGAGATAGTCTCACTTGCAATCCAGGCTGTATTCAAACTCATGATCCTCAGTCTTCTGGGTACTGGTATTATAAGAATGTACTGCCAGATCTATCTTAGCTAGCTATTTTTAATTCTAGATGACCTCAGGATACTTCATTTTCATATTAATATGTTCGGGAAAATCAGTCTTTGAATTGAGGAGTCATTTGGATAGATATTTCTTTCAACTCTGTATGAGATATGAGTGGCTGTCTCCTAATCCTATTTCTAGGCCCTTAGAAGACTTTCAAACTGACACATTGCTAACTTTTGTAATCAGTCAAAAAAACAAAACATAACTGCTGTGTATAGCTATAAACGAGCACAGCACTTAGTCCTTTCCTTAAAGCATCAAACTATTTAATCAATTTTTGTGACAAAATGTGTCAATATGTCATAAAACTCAGAAGTTCCATGTGGAGAGCTTTCCAGGGCCGTGTGGCGCACAGCATGCCCATAACCTCACGCGTACAACAGGAGACGAGACAGAAGCACAGACCTGCACGTGTTGCTGTGGATCCAGCGTGTGCTGCAACTTCAGGTGCTCATCCTCACCCTCTGCTCAGAGACCCCGCTGTTCTTGTGTTCTGCTGCTTCTCCAGAATCACAGAGCCTTTAACCCTGAGTTTGACTGAGTAGTTTCACTCTTTGCTTCATCAAAAGAAAATCAGGCCCAGGAAAAGAGCACTCTGCTTACATGTGCCACCACAGATGCACAGTTTGTTTGTCTGTCTGTTTGTTTGTTTTTCCTCCAGGCAACACATAACGCCGTCTTGAAGGAGAGAATGATTTGGAACTGTAGCCAAAGGCAACCTTTTAGCAGAACAATAAATACAGTGACACCAGGCCTATGGTAATGGTAATGGAGCTACTGACCATCCTAGTAGAAAGAGGCAGGGAGGGCCACGGAGGGACCCACGGCCCTCAACTGGGATGCCAGCCATTGGTCCTCCCCTCCCCACATGCTCCCCCAGCTGCAGGTGGCCTTGGGAGTGGCTACACTGTATAAGAAGTAGAAGATGAACCAGAAAGGAGACTCCATAATGCAGATTCATGAGGTGGCCATGCAGGACCCAGGACGGGGTGGGATTTTGTGGTGAGACAGCTGCCTTTGAGTCACCCACGCTCCTGTAAGCAACCCCTCACCCTGCTCTGTAGGTAATCCCGAAAAACTCACTGGGTCACCATTGGGTTTTGGTGCAGTCACTTCTGTAGTCGGTCTTCTGAGTGCTGTCAGGGATGAGTAGACTATGTTTGCATCTCCCCAAGGGAAAAAGTCATGCAACACCACCCAACCAATGGACTGATTTCTTTAAGGTGGTGGTTTCTTCTGCGTGTTCAAGTTGCCTTCATGAATCAAAAGAAAAAGAAATTAGCATGTGTCTTTCACTCTGAATAGTTCATACCTAGTTCCTAAAATAACTTAGTGTCATGAGACATCTCTACTATTTGTTCAGTCTGTTGAATAAGGCAGTTCTTATTTCCAGGTGACCTCCGCACATCCTTTAGACTGCTGGGTATGCTGGAAAGCAGGCTTATGAACTGAAGGTTTGCTACTCACATTAGCAATTGCTCCTTGTTCCAGAGGACATAGTATGGAAGGAAAATAGAAGTCATACAACAATTTGTAATACATTGGGAAAATACAGATTATCCAGAGCCAAGTAGAAAGATAATTAACAATTGACATATTCAAATGAAAAGTACTAAGCCAGGCGTGGTGGTGCACAACTTTAATCCCAGTACTTGGGAGGCAGAGGTAGGAGGATTGCCATGAGTTTGAGGCCACCCTGAGACTCCATAGTCAGCCTGAGCTACAGCAAGAGACCCTACCTCGAAAAAGAAAGAAAAAAGTACTGTGAAATACTAAGTGATAATTCAACTCTTTATCTCCTGTTATTCTCTGGCCTCACATGTCATCATTTTGTTATCAGGGATATCCCACAGTCACAACATAGGCATCTGACTTTTGTTATTACTGTTAGACAATTGAATGTCTATGTGATATCAGAAATTTTTGGTATATTGTTTTCAAATATTGAGCAAAATAATGTCCAAAGACAGAAACTCCCACAATTTAAAAATATTATTTATTTATTTAAGAAAGAGACAGAGGGGTCATGTGCTGGCGGACGGGTGCAGGTTCGAGTCCCGTGGCCACACTGAGCAAGCGCTGACTGTCCCTGTCCGTCCGCCTCCTCGCACAGGTAAGGCACGTGATCTCCTGCAGCCTGTGGCCCTTTGAGCATAGCGCCTTCCTCGCTTCTTCAGCCAAAGGGTCCCCAAGCACTGCGCCTTGGCCCTGTGTGGGTCGAGCAGAGCAGCCATTTGTAGCATTTCATCGTATCCACACATGGGGAAGCCAGGCCTTTGAGAAGTCCAAGAGGAAAAACCCGGCTGCCTATGAAATGACACAACTACATGGCAGTGTCAAGACCTTCTCTGGGAGAGCTGTCTGTATTGCAGTGTCTTGAAGACATAATAAACGTCCTATAGGCCAAAAAAAGAAAGAAAGGAGGGAGGGAGGGAGGGAGGGAGGGAGGAAGGAAGGAAGGAAGGAAGGAAGGAAGGAAGGAAGGACAGGAAAGGAAGAAAGAAAGAGAAAAAGAGGCAGACAGAGAGAGAATGAGTATGGGCCCACCAGGACCCCCTGACTTTGCAAAAAAACTCCAGATGCATGCTGCACACTGTGCCTCTGGCACTATGTGGGTACTCAACCCAGGACATCAGGCTTTGTAAGCAAAGGACCTTTAACTGCTGAGCCATCTCTCTAGCCCTCCTATAATTCTTCAAATTATTCGAAAGTACTCTAGAGCAGGGGAGATGGCTCAGTGTGCAAGATGTGTGCTGAGAAGCCTGAGGACCTGAATTTAGATCTCCAGTACCCATGCAAACGTCCAGGCATGTTGGCATACACTTATAATCCCACCACTAGGGAAGAGGAGTTCAGAGAATTCCTGGCACCTTAATGGCTGATTAGTTTACCAAATGGTTGGATCCCAGGTTCAGTAAGAAACCCTGTCTCAAAAATTTATGATGTGGAACAGCAATTGTAAAAGATATCCATCCATCATTGACCTCTGGTTACCACATATATGTATACATGTGCCCACAAACATAGAAACATGCATACACACATGCAGAATATATATATATATACATATACATATATATATATATATATATATATGATATGTCATTCCCAAAATATAAGTGACATATTACATACATTAAAAATTAAGATGAGTCCGGTCAAGATGGCGGCATAGGAACCACGCCTAAGCAGCCTAGGGGAGAAAAAGCCAAAGAAAACCCAGCAAAATACACAAGGGAGGTATATAAGAGATTAAAACAGCAGCGGAGAAGTAGGAGATATCCAGAGCCCACACGGGCAGGCCGAAGCAGCTCCGGCAGCGGCAGCTCGGGATCTGGTAGCGGCAGCTCGGGATCCGGCAGCGGCAGCTCGGGTCCCGGTAGCGACGACTTGGGCTCCGGCAGCGGCACCTCGGGACCCGGTAGCGGCGATTCGGACTCTGGCAGCGGCAGCGGCAGCACGGGCACCGGTAGCTGCATCTCTGGCTCCGGCAGTGGCGACTCGGGATCCAACAGCGGTGGCTCAGACCCCGGCAGCGGAAGCGGCGGTGGAAGCTGGAAGCGGCGGTGGAAGCCGTGACTCCAGCCCCCAAAACACCATCAGCTGCTCTGGTACCGGCCACAGCGGCTTCAGGGCAGCGAATCCAGCAGCGGAGGCTCCAGCGGCTTCAGCGGCAGAGGCGGATCCCGCAGCGGCAGCACCAGCGGATCAGAGGCGGAGGACCCAGCAGCGGCAGCACCACCGGATCAGCGGGGGCAGACCCAGCAGCGGCATCTCCAGTGGCGGATCCAGCAGCAGTGGTCCCAGCAGCGGCAGCTCCAGCGGCAGCAGCGGGGATCCAGCATCAGGGGCGCCAATCTGCAGGGCCACAGTTGCCAGGCTTGGTTTGCCCCACAGGAAAAGCCAGTACCCAGTTCCAGAAAGCAGAACAGCGGCCCAACATCCCAGCCAGCAACTTGACTGAGACCAAAAGCATCCAAAGAGGTAACTGGGATTGAACCAGGGAAGGGTCTCACCTGGTCACAAGCTGACTTGGATCCCTCAACAGACCAGAAATCTTAACTTCTTTGTTGATAGAGGATCTGGTTTTTATAATACCTAATCTTGCATAAATGCTCGGTGCTGTTCTTGACTGAATGTGTATAGGGTTTAGTTAAATTTTAGAATATACCTGTATTTTATTCCACTCAACCTATTTGAATACTCCCATAGCAGGCAAACTTAACCCCTAGGACCACGTGTCTAGATACTCTGAGAGTGGTAAGAGCCACACCTAACATCTTAATCTCCTACATAGAAGATATACAATATCAGATCAATAGATACAGCAAAGGATACCCAGCTAACTGGAAAATCTAAGCAGTAACTTAATCCAAGATGCAAAAATATATACATTATAACACAAGAAACACCAAAAACCAAGGCAATATAAATCCACCAAAAAGCATCAATGCTTCAGAAATGACCTCTAGTGAAAACGAGTTAGAGAAAATGCCTGAGAAAGATTTCAAAAGAATGATTGTAAATATGTTCAATGAACTCAAAGAAGAAATCAAAGGAATCAGAGAAGATACAGGACACCAATTTAACGAAATAAAGAAATCAATACAAGACATAAATAAGGAAATAGAAATAATGAAGAAAAACCAGTCAGAATTACTAGCAATGAAGAACACAGTTAATGAAATAAAAAACTCTGTAGAAAATCTCACCAGTAGAATGGATGAAGGAGAGGACAGAATATCTAAGCTAGAAGACCAGGTGGCAGATCTAATACAATCCAACAAAGAGAAAGACAAACTAATAGAAAAGTATGAATGGGAATTTCAAGATATTCGGGACACTATGAAAAGATCAAATATAAGAATTCAGGGTATAGTAGAAGGAGAAGAATTTCAATCCAAAGGTATAGTAGGCACCTTCAACAAAATCATAGAAGAAAACTTCCCCCAAATTGGGAAAGAGGTGCCAATGCAGATACAGGAAGCATTTAGAACACCAGCCAGACAAAACCTGGAAAGAACCTCTCCTCGCCATATTATAATCAAACTACCAAACACACAATCCAAAGAAAAAATATTGAAAGCAGTTAGAGAGAAAAATCAAGTTACCTACAAAGGCAAGCCCATCAGGATCACAGCAGATTACTCAACACAAACTTTCAAAGCCAGAAGGGCTTGGAGTGATGTATTCCAAACTCTGAAAGATAACAACTGTCAACCAAGGCTACTTTATCCTGCAAAACTATCCATTCAAATAGATGGAGAAACAAGGACATTCCATGACAAAAGCAGGCTAAAGGAGTATTTGAAGACAAAACCAGCTCTACACAAAATACTTGAAAGAATCCTCCATACCGAAGAGAAAGAAAAACACACATATAAGGAACCTGGAAAACAACAAACAACACTCAAATACTAGTTAATATAAGAGAGCAAAGGTAGAACCAGAACCACAAAAAAAAAAAAATGGCAAGCATAAATACACATCTTTCAATAATATCTCTTAATATCAATGGCCTCAATGCTCCAACCAAAAGACATAGATTTGCAGACTGGGTTAAAAAGCAGGACCCTACAATTTGTTTTCTCCAAGAAACTCACCTTTCTACAAAGGATGGACATTATCTTAGGGTGAAAGGTTGGAAAACAGTGTTTCAAGCAAATGGACCCAGAAAGCAAGCAGGGTTGCTATCCTAATAGCTGACAAGGCAGACTTCACTCCAACATTAGTCAAGAAAGATAAGGAAGGTCACTTTATATTGATTAAGGGCACACTCCAACAGGAGGACATTACAATCCTAAACATATATGCACCTAACATGGGGGCTCCCAAATTCATCAAACAAACACTGTTAGAACTAAGATCACAGATAACAACAAACACAGTGGTAGTTGGTGACTTTAACACCCCACTCTCATCAATTGACAGGTCATCCCGGGAAAAAATAAACAGAGAGGCATCTGGACTAAACGAGGTCATAGAAGGAATGGACCTAACAGACATATACAGGACATTTCATCCAAATGCTGCAGAATATACATTCTTTTCAGCAGCACATGGATCATTCTCTAAAATAGACCATATATTAGGACACAAAGCAAATCTTAACAAATTCAGGAAAATTGAAATAATTCCTTGCATTCTATCTGACCACAATGGAATCAAACTACAAATCAATAGCAAGAAAGGATATAGAGCATACACAAAATCATGGAAACTAAACAATACATTACTAAATGATGAATGGGTCAATGAAGAAATCAAGAAGGAAATCAAAAAATTTATAGAGTCAAACAATAATGAGAACACAACATACCAAAATCTCTGGGACACAATGAAGGCAGTTCTAAGAGGTAAATTTATAGCTTTAAGTGCCTATATTAAGAAATTAGAAAGGTCGCAAATAAATGACCTAATGCTTCACCTTAAAGCCTTGGAAAAAGAAGAACAAGGCAAACCAAAAATCAGTAGACGGGAAGAAATAATAAAGATTAGGGCAGAAATTAATGAAATAGAAACCAAAAAAACAATACAAAGAATTAATGAAACAAAGAGCTGGTTCTTTGAAAGGATAAACAAGATTGATAAACCCTTAGCAAATCTGACCAAAAGAAAGAGAGAAGAGACACAAATTAATAAAATTAGAGATGAAAAAGGTAACATCACGACAGATGCCAGAGAAATTCAAAAAATCATAGGGACATATTATAAAAACATATACTCCACAAAATATGAAAATCTGAAAGAAATGGATGATTTCCTTGATTTATATGACCTACCTAAATTAAATCAAGATGAGATTAATCACTTAAATAGACCTATAGCAAGCATGGAGATCCTAACAGTTATCAAAAATCTCCCAACTAAAAAAAGCCCAGGCCCAGATGGATTCACTGCTGAATTTTACCAGACCTTCAGGGAAGAGCTAACACCATTGCTTCTTAAGCTTTTCCATGAAATAGAAAAAGAAGGAATTCTACCAAACTCCTTCTATGAAGCCAGCATCACTCTGATACCAAAACCAGGCAAAGATAGAACAAAAAAGGAAAATTACAGACCAATCTCCCTCATGAACATAGATGCAAAAATTCTCAACAAAATATTGGCAAACAGAATACAAGAATACATTAGAAAGATCATTCACCCTGACCAAGTAGGCTTTATCCCAGAGATGCAGGGATGGTTCAACATATGCAAATCTATAAATGTTATACATTATGTAAATGGGTTGAAGGACAAAAATCACATGATCATCTCATTAGATGCAGAGAAAGCATTCGACAAAATCCAACATCCCTTCATGATAAAAGTCCTACAGAGACTGGGAATAGAAGGAACATATCTCAATATAATAAAGGCTATTTATGATAAGCCTACAGCCAACATATTACTAAATGGGGAAAAACTGGATGCTTTTCCACTAAAATCAGGAACAAGACAAGGGTGTCCACTGTCCCCACTTTTATTTAATATAGTTCTGGAACTCTTAGCCATAGCAATAAGGCAAGAGACATGCATAAAAGGGATACAAATCGGAAAGGAAGAGGTCAAGTTATCATTATTTGCAGATGACATGATTCTATATATAAAGGACCCTAAAGACTCTACTAGCAAACTGTTAGAGCTGATAAAAACCTACAGTCATGTAGCAGGATACAAAATAAATACACAGAAATCAGTAGCCTTCATATATGCTAACAACAAACACACAGAGGATGAGAGCAGAGAATCACTCCCATTCACAATTGCATCAAAAAAAATAAAGTACCTTGGAATAAACCTTACTAAGGAAGTAAAGAATCTATACAATGAGAACTTTAAAACACTCAAGCGAGAAATTGCAGAAGACACTAGGAAGTGGAAAAACATCCCTTGTTCCTGGATTGGAAGAATCAATATTGTGAAAATGGCAATCTTACCAAAAGCAATCTACACATTTAATGCAATCTCCATCAAAATTCCAAAGGCATTCTTCACGGAAATAGAAAAAACAATCCAAAAATTCATTTGGAATCACAAAAAACCTCGAATATCTAAAATAATACTGAGCAACAAAAATAAGGCTGGTGGTATCACCATACCTGATTTTAACCTATACTACAGAGCCATAGTAACAAAAACAGCATGGTACTGGCACAAAAGCAGACTCGTAGATCAATGGAACAGAATAGAGGACCCAAATGTAACCCCATGTAGTTATAGCCACCTGATATTTGATAAAAATGCCAAAAATATTCATTGGAGAAAAGACAGCCTCTTCAGCAAATGGTGTTGGGAAAACTGGAGATATATCTGTAGAAGGATGAAAATAGATTCTTCTCTTTCTCCGTGCACAAGAATTAAGTCCAAATGGATTAAGGACCTTAACATCAGACCTGAAACTCTGAAACTGCTAGAGGAAAAAGTAGGGGAAACCCTTCAACATATTGGTCTTGGCAAAGACTTTCTGAATACAACCCCAATTGCTCAGGCAATAAAACCACAGATTAACCACTGGGACCTCATGAAAATACAAAGATTTTGCACTGCAAAGGACACGGTGAAGAAAGCAAAGAGGCAACCTACAGAATGGGAAAAAATCTTCACCAGCTATATATCTGATAAAGGATTAATATCTAAGATATACAAAGAACTCAAGAAGTTAAATAATAAGGAATCAAACAAACCAATCAAAAAATGGGAAATGGAGCTAAATAGAGAATTCTCAAAGGAAGAAATACGAATGGCATATACGCATCTAAAAAAATGTTCTACATCCCTAGTCATCAGGGAAATGCAGATTAAGACTACATTGAGATTCCATCTCACTCCTGTCAGATTGGCTACCATCATGAAAACAAATGATCATAAATGCTGGCGGGGATGTGGAAAAAGAGGAACCCTTATACATTGTTGGTGGGAATGCAATCTGGTCCAGCCATTGTGGAAATCAGTGTGGAGGTTCCTAAAACAGCTAAAGATTGATCTACCATATGACCCAGCTATAGCTCTCCTAGGCATATATCCTAAGGACTCATCTCATTACCTTAGAGATACTTGCTCAACCATGTTTATTGCTGCTCAATTTATAATAGCTGGGAAATGGAACCAGCCTAGATGTCCCTCAACTGATGAGTGGATAATGAAGATATGGCACATTTATACAATGGAGTTTTACTCAGCAGTAAAGAGAAATGAAGTTATGAAATTTGCAGAAAAGTGGATGGATCTGGAAAGAATTATACTAAGTGAGGTAACCCAGGCCCAGAAAGCCAAGCGCCACATGTTCTCCCTCATATGTGGATCTTAGCTAGAGATGATTGGGCTTCTGTGTGAGAAGGAAAAAACTCAGTAGCAGAGGCCAGTAAGTTAAAAAAGGAGATAGAAAGGGAAGAGAAAGAAAGGGAGGAGGGCTTTTATTAGGTTGGTATTGTATATATGTAAGTAGAAAGATTGAGATGGGGAGGGGATATGATGGAGAATGGAATTTCAAAGGGGAAAGGGGGGAGGGTAATACCATGGGATTTTTTTTGTTATCATGGAAAATATTAATAAAAATGGAGAAAAAAATAAAAATTAAAAAAAAATTAAGATGAGGGCTGGAGAGATGGAATAGCAGTTAAGTGCTTGCCTGTGAAGCTAAAGGACCCTGGTTCAAGGCTCGATTCCCCAGGACCCATGTAAGCCAGATGCACAAGGGGGCACATGCATCTGGAGTTCATTTGCAGTGGCTGGAGTCCCTGGCGCCCCCATTCTCTCTCTCTCTCTCTCTCTCTCTCTCTCTCTCTCTGCCTCTCTTTCTCTCTGTCTGTCGCCCTCAAATAAATAAATGAAAAATTAAAAAATTAAGATGAACTTGAAAATATCAAATATTTCACACTTCCTTTAATTTTTGCTTGCTTTTAAAGATTTGTCTATGCAAGGAGATCTATTACAGGACTTTCATATTTGGTCCATCTCCTGGAGATAGGAAGAATTTTCAGTACGTCACTAATATGTAAGTGTGTCTCAAAATGCTGGAGCATTTACCCTGGGATTGTGTTGTGTGGTTCAACAAACGTCTGACTTATTTGAAATGCTGTCCTTTGATATGATTGTCGCAGAGGATGGCGTGAATCCTTCATAAATATGTGTTTCAACGATGAGAGACAGGAGGGAGAGAAGTAGAGACAGGAGAGAGGGAGGAGAAAGAAAGGGAGGAAGAGAGAGGAGTAAGAAAGGAACTTAGCAGGGCGTGGTGGCACATACCTTTAATCCCAGCAGAGGTGTGAGTTTGAGGCCACCCTGAGACTCCATAATGAATTCAAAGTCAACCTGCGCTAGAGTGAAACCCTACCTTGAAAACCCAAAAAAATAAAATAAAATAAAATAAAGGAATTTAGAGCTCACTAAGACATAATAACACATTTACAATTTTAAAGGGTTTGGGGGGAGGGAAGGGTTGGGTGGTAGAAAAACACAAAACTAAATCCAAAATGAACTGGTACCATTTATCCTTGAACATAGACTAAAATATTGAACCCTCAACAGTCCTGTGGGGGAGCATCTGAAAACAAGGGCTCTGGAGAGGTTGGGATGAAGCCTAACCATACATTTTTTTTTTGGTTCTTGCCTGTAACTCCCAGTTCCAGAAATTGGTTGCTACCCATAATGAGATGTTGATCAGAGAGAACTAGAAGATCCCCAAAACAAGACAGGCTTCGGTCAAAGTACTCAATTACCCCACTGAGGTCAAAGGTAAGACCCTAGTGCTGAAGACACCATATGCTGCCAACACAGAACATGGAGAGACCTGATTGGAATCCGGAAGAGAGCCATACTCCAGAGAATTAGCTGTCTAATGCTGGACAGAGCTACAGGAGCTACAAGGAGAAAGTGGCCAACAAAGGTGTGAGCAACAGGGATCCAAGCTACTCAGAACCAGCCAGCCTGACAAGATATATGCACCAGTGCAATGGTGATGTACAGCCTCAGTGGGTAACAACAGCTTTCTGATTGGCTAAGAGATCCATTCAGCGGAAAGGGATCCATATCTGGAACTGGCAACCAAATCAGAATCTATGGAGACAAAGATTATGCACTCCAATGTCAAGCTCCCACTAGTCTTTGGCTAAAATAGGGGCTACATCCATCAAATTCTCCCTAAACTAATAATGCTTATCCTATTTAACCTGGGCTGACTTCACTCTCTGTTGGAGAATCGGTTTTTCTTTTTCAGAAGATAGTGATAAACTACCCTTTGCAGTTCAGCCAGGATCCAGGTGATACCACAGAGGAAATGGGGAGATGAGCAAGGTGCTGCTTCCATGGTGAGCCTGACAATCAGCACCAGGGTGAAGGAGACAGACCTAGAGGACACTCAACACTTACAAAAGCAGAGATCCAGAGGCTCATAAGAGCTCGTCACTGAAGTAGACTTAAGATATACCCACCACGGCTCAGAGAATTTTGTAGAAGAGGGGCTGAAAAGAATATAAGAGCCACAGGTTGGGACATCATGCCCAAAGACATTGCCTCCCACCAATAATGGACTGCTGCTCCCACAATGCATAACCCACAACTTCATAGGGAATACCTACAACCCAACTGATGAGGAACCCCAGTGGAATGGGGGTGGGGGCGAGGGAAATGATGGTACCAACACATCCATACTAAGTGCACCAGCAATCTTAAAAAAAGTCACATAACTGAAGATACTGATATAATGAAGATAAACTTAGATGTCTTGCTTGATGGATGTACCTCACTGCTTATTAACCAACATAGGGACAAAGCAGTATGGAAAAGGAATTAGGAAATATTGAGCCCAAAATAGAAATTATACTCAAAATGTGTGAAGATGCCATCGATCCATCACATTTCCACTGTGCTTTCTTAGCACTGTTCTTGCTAATCAAGTAGGTTTGCACTGTCATGAACCATCACTCATTCCCTCTCTCTCTCCCTTAACTTCCCTAACCATTTCTGACATGTCAAACTCACTGGAGTCAATCTGAGCTATAACTAAATTGAACTATCTGATTGCTCTGAGCCCATTCCTGGAAAGCTACATATGGCTGGTGTGGAAACCACTGACTATACGGGCCTTCAATCAGTGACCACTAACGTCCTGTGTGCTCTTACTGTTGCCCTGCCACGCCGCTGTATTTCCTATCGCCCACAGAGTGGCCGTCTGAGTAGAGTATGTCCTACCTTTTTTTTCAAAATTCTTCTAAGCAGATGACATTGGCTAATACTTCAATAAAATTCAACAACTTCCTGTGTGCCAGAAAATGCCCTATCACATGTCTTCCTTGTTTTGTCACTGTGGTCAGTGGACAATTTTTCCAGTTTAGCAATGTGTCCAACTCTTGCCTTTTTGGGCACTGCACTTTTGCAATTAATCATTATTTGCTATAACATTAGCTTCTTTGGATGCGATTATTTATATTCATTCTCTAACAGCACCTTCATTTCTTTTCCTTCCCACAGCAAAACCAACGTAAGATTAAATTCCTCTCAATGTGCAAAGTAGGTCTTCATTGTCACCCCTTCCCTAAGAGCACCTGTCATGCACACCTCTGATTTCCATGCTGTGAAATCCATGATTACTTTATATGTACCCTCCTTTTTGACAGTCAAAACTCTTTTTCTTGAAATAGTTTCTTCCAATGGCTTTCTCTCCTCTCTCCTTAGAAGTCTCTGAAAGCATGTCTCAGATTTCAGTGCTTAACTTTTTTATACACACTCACTTTCTTTTTGACCCAATTTGTTCTTGCAGTTTTACACTATAATCTATCCCTGGTCAACTGATTTTTAAATCTCTGGCCCCAATCTTGCCCCTGAGTTATATCCTTGTCTGCCCAAAACACTTATTTGGTATGCAACTTTGAGGCTTAATAGGCAAAGCAAATTGAACGTGTAAAATCTACTTCTGGATTGCCCTTTAAACAGTGTGTTCTCCATATTTTCTTATGTTAAAAAATGGTACCAACATTCCTTCAGGTGCTCATGTCAATTATTCTTGCTCCATCTTTGACTTCTCCATTTCCCTTTAATCAACATACAAACCAATACCAGATCTGATACCCTGTTTTTCTAGAATCCAACTAAATCTCACATTCTCTGCTGATATTACCCCACTTCAAGCTCCTAACAGTTTTCACGTAGATTCCTATGGTACACTGGTACTATTCGTCAGCCTATATGTCACACAGAAGGCAGACCATTATTCTATAAGTAAGTAAGAGCATACCATCACAATGCACAAAAATCTTTCAACAGCTTGCTTTCACACTTAAAATCCAAATTCTTTTTTTCTTATTAATTTTTACATAGCATTATGACATTTGATACAAATGTGTCACTCTACATTGTTCTCATTTAGTCCCTTCCATGTCACCCTCCTGCATGCCCCTAAACCCTCTGGAGGATTTCCTGTCATTCTCTAGAATGACCCATTCCTCTTTCTTACAATACCTTGATTTCCTCCCCTCCCTTAATATCTCTTCCTCCACTCTACTCATCCCCTTTCTACTCTCATGATGTACATGCAAACACATAATACATAAATATGCACATGTTTCTAACTTTAATGTTGAAGTGTGTTCCTGTCAGTAGCCTACTGTGGGTGTGTTACATATATTTGTTATCAGTGAAATTCTTTGGAGATTCACTGCAACTAACTATAACACTTTATCATTGCTGCCTACGGGAAACTGGACAATGTACTGGGCAGCATTCATGGAAATAAGGTGCTCAAAATAATCCATTTCCAGAATTACAGATGGAGAAAGTGCTAGACTTTCTTGGGATTCATCCTAATTCTGGAATTCACATCACTACAGTCCATTTTCACCAAACAGCTATTGTCCCACAACAAAATAACTCTGTGATATTTATAATATGTTTCTTAGAAAATGCTTGTAGAACTGAGCATTAGTGATGGACTTTATTTCTTGGGAATTATGCCCAAGTGGCAAATTTCTAATCTATTCAAAACTTGAAGTGCATTTATTTCTAAAAATATTTTTAATAAAAGACATTTATGTATAGTGAGTTCTTAGTAACTTCCCTCTGTCTTAGAGCAATAAACTGATTCTAAGCCAGAAGGCCCTAGAAATACAAATGTTCAGTTCCTTTCCAACTACTCAATCATCAAGATTGCATTCCCCTAATAACAGTAGAGCAAGGAGGACTCTGAGGACTCAGCAGGGGATGTGCATTCCTGCTCAATAACTGAAGGTTTGATGCAGGTGAAATAAAGTGAAACTGATAAACCATTTGCCTCATTTGGTAGGCTTTAGCTATTCTTCCAATAGCCAAATATCCCCAAACCACATTTACTTAATTCAAAAGGCTCTACTATTCAGCTAATCACCTAAGCTCATTTAACACCAACAGGATTTTCTTATGGAAAACATCTCCTGGTGGCTGACAGGCTTAGGGATAAAAACATATAAGAAACAGAATCGGCTTTCAATTTCTGCTTTCCAAAGAGACAGGCACCAGGCACAGGTGCAGGTGCCCAGAACTAACAAGGATTATAGCAATGAGGGAAGTTGAAAGAACAAAATTCAGTTTGTCTGGCTGTGATAAGAAAGCTCATCCTTTACACATCCCACATAGAATACAGCATGGAGAAACATATATTTTAGAAGCAGAGAGAGAATTGAAAAGCCATTTGGGGACAATGTAATAACTAGGTGATCTTCACAAGAGAAAGTTTATATAAGCATAAATACCAGATTCACAGAAAAAATAACTAGCTAGAAAGGGTAACTATTGATATCATTGTGCTGGAATACATGATCATTCTTCTGATGGTATGTTTATGACTACTTTTTAAAAAGCTTTTACATCTTAACTCAGTAATTGGTATTGTATTTAAATGTTCCGTACTGTGAAAGCAGTTTTCTCCTTTCCTTTATTCATAGTTACTTCAAATGTTAAGTTAAGCAAGCCAAAATGTACTTTGTAATAAAAATTACTGACTTTACCACAAGTAATCAATCTACTTTCAGGTACATAGCAGTATGATTTTTATTAAATATGTGAAATTATTATAGGCAACTGTCATGTTCCCCAGGAATCAGAGTTCATAGCTACTACAGGGGAGATATGAACAATACAAATAATACAATTGTGCATAAATAATTTATTTCTACTTCAAAGAGAGGAGAAATTCCTCAGTACACATCATAGTTCAATCTCTATTCTCACACTTAAAGACAATACTTTACTCATGCTGACAAAGAAATACAAACTTTCAAAAACTCTTGTAACAATTTGTCTTTAAGCATACTCTCTGAAATCTTTAATGATTTATTTTTACTTTTTTATTTTAGAGAAAGTGAGAGACACACAGAGAGAGAATTGGTGTACCAGGGCATGTGTGACCCTGTGCTTGCCTCATCTTTGTGCCTCTGGCTTATGTGGAATCTGGAGAGTCGAACATGAGTCCTTAGGCTTCACAGGCAAATGCCTTAACTGCTAAACCATCTCTCCAGCCCTCTTTTAATGACTTGTTAGTAAGTATTCTAGAAAATATAAATCTTGTTTGAAAGAAATATAAAGAAAATATAAAGTTTGTTTAAATCAGGTTACCAGTTTTTTTTCTTAAAGATTTTCAAAATACATGCTGTGCTCATGCATTTAGCGAATTTAAAACATAATACTGCCAGCTATTATGAATTCAGCAGCAATAAACATGGTTGAGCACGTACTTCTAAGGAAATGAGATGAGTTCTTAGGATATATGCCTAGGAGTGCTATAGCTGGGTCATATGGTGTATCAATCTTTAGCTGTTTTAGGAACCTCCACACTGATTTCCACAATGGCTGGACCAGATTGCATTCCCACCAACAGTGTAGAAGGGTTCCTCTTTTTCTACATCCCCGCCAGCATTTATGATCATTTGTTTTCGTGATGGTAGCCAATCTGACAGGAGTGAGATGGAATGTCAATGTACTTTTAATCTGCATTTCCCTGATGACTAGGGATGTAGAACATTTTTTTTTTAGATGCTTATATGCCATCCATATTTCTTCTTTTGAGAACTCTCTATTTAGCTCCATAGCCCATTTTTTTAAATTTTTTTTATTTATTTGAGAGCGACAGAGAGAAGGAAGCAGAGAGAGAGAGAGAGAGAGAGAGAGAATGGGCGCGCCAGAGCTTCCAGCCTCTGTAAATGAACTCCAGATGTGTGCGCCCCCTTGTGCATCTGGCTAACGTGGGTCTTGGGTAATTGAGCCTCGAACCGGGGTCCTTAGGCTTCACAGGCAAGCGCTTAACCGCTAAGCCATCTCTCCAGCCCGTCCATAGCCCAAATTTTAATTGGCTTGTTTGATTTCTAATTATTTAACTTTTTGAGTTCTTTGTATATCCTAGATATTAATCCTCTACCAGATATATAGCTGGCGAAGATTTTTTCCCATTCTGTAGGCTGCCTCTTTGCTTTATTCACAGTGTCCTTTGCAGTACAAAATCTTTGTAATTTCATGAGGTCCCAGTGGTTAATCTGTGGTTTTATTGCCTGAGCAATTGGGTTGTATTCAGAAAGTCTTTGCCAAGACCAATATGTTGAAGGGTTTCCCCTACCTTTTCCTCTAGCAGTTTTAGAGTTTCCAGTCTGATGTTAAGATCTTTAATCCATTTGGACTTAATACTTGTGCATGGAGAGAGAGAAGAATCTATTTTCATCCTTCTACAGATACATATCCAGTTTTCCCAACACCATTTGCTGAAGAGGCTGTCTTTTCTCCAGTGAGTATTTTTGGCATTTTTATTGAATATCAGGTGGCTATAGCTACCTGGACTTACATCTGGGTCCTCTATTCTGTTCCATTGATCTACATGTCTGCTTTTGTGCCAGTACCATGCTGTTTTTGTTACTATGGCTCTGCAGTATAGGTTAAAATCAGGTATGGTGATACCACCCGCCTTATTTTTGTTGCTCAGTATTATTTTAGATATTCGAGGTTTTTTGTGATTCCAAATGAATTTTTGGATTGTTTTTTCTATTTCCATGAAGAATGCCTTTGGAATTTTGATGGGGATTGCATTAAATGTGTAGATTGCTTTTGGTAAGATTGCCATTTTCACAATATTGATTCTTCCAATCCAGGAACAAGGGATGTTTTTCCACTTCCTAGTGTCTTCTGCAAATTCTCGCTTGAGTGTTTTAAAGTTTCCATTGTAGAGATTCTTTACTTCCTTGGTTAGGTTTATTCCAAGGTACTTTATTTACTTTGATGAAGTTGTGGATGGGAGTGATTCTCTGATTTCATCCTCTGTGTGTTTGTTGTTAGCATATATGAAGGCTACTGATTTCTGTGTATTTATTTTGTATCCTGCTACATGGCTGTAGGTGTTTATCAGCTCTAACAGTTTGCTGGTAGAGTCTTTAGGGTCCTTTATGTATAGAATCATGTCATCTGCAAATAATGATAATTTGACCTCTTCCTTTCCAATTTGTATCCCTTTTATGTGCATCTCTTGCCTTATTGCTATGGCTAAGACTTCCAGCACTATATTAAATAAAAGTGGGGACAGTGGACACCCTTGTCTTATTCATGATTTTAGTGGAAAAGCTTCCAGTTTTTCCCCATTTAGTAATATGTTGGCTGTAGGCTTGTCATAAATAGCCTTTATTATATTGAGATATGTTCCTTCTATTCCCAGTCTCTGTAGGACTTTTATCATGAAGGGATGTTGGATTTTGTCAAATGCTTTCTCTGTGTCTAATGAGATGATCATGTGATTTTTGTCCTTCAATCCATTTATATAATGTATTACATTTATCGATTTGCATGTATTGAACCATCCCTGCATCTCTGGGATAAAGCCTACTTGGTCAGGGTTAATGATCTTTCTGATATATTCTTGTATTCTGTTTCCCAATATTTTGTTGAGAATTTTTGCATCTATGTTCATGAAAGAGATTGGTCTGTAATTTTCTTTTTTTGTTCTATCTTTGCCTGGTTTTGGTATCAGGGTGATGCTGGCTTCATAGAAGGAGTTTGGTAGAATTCCTTCTTTTTCTATTTTATGGAAAAGCTTAAGAAGCAATGGTGTTAGCTCTTCCCTGAAGGTCTGGTAAAATTCATCAGTGAATCCATCTGGGCCTGGGTTTTATTTAGTTGGGAGTTTTTTGATAACTGTTCAGATCTCCATGCTTCTTGTAGGTCTATTTAAGTGATTAATCTCATCTTGATTTAATTTAGGTAGGTCATATAAATCAAGGAAATCATCCATTTCTTTCAGATTTTCATACTTTGTGGAGTATATGCTTTTATAGTATGTCCGTATGATTTTTTGAATTTCTCTGGCATCTGTTGTGATGTTACCTTTTTCATCTCTAATTTTATCAATTTGTGCCTCTACTCTCTTTCTTTTGGTCAGATTTGCTAAGGGTTTATCAATTTTGTTTATCCTTTCAAAGAACCAACTCTTTGTTTCATTGATTCTTTGGATTGTTTTTTTAGTTTCTATTTCATTAATTTCTGCCCTAATCTTTATTATTTCTTCCCATCTGCTGATTTTGGGTTTGCTTTGTTCTTCTATTTCCAAGGTTTTAAGGTGAAGCATTAGGTCATTTACTTGTGACCTTTCTAATTTTTTAATATAGGCACTTAAAGCTATAAATTTATCTCTTAGGACTGCCTTCATTGTGTTCCAGAGATTTTGGTATGTTGTATTCTCATTATCCTTTGACTCTATAAATTTTTTGATTACCCTCTTGATTTCTTCATTGACCCATTCATCATTTAGATAATACTCTATGCACAGCTTCAGACCTTCTCTGATGAGGAAACCATTGCACTGAGGATGAGTCCTGTAAAACAGCTGTTTTATAGGACATGATGAACAAATGTGTGACAGGGAAACACCATGTGCCTATATAGCTCAATTCATAGAAACTGTGAAATAAGAGTAGCTCTACTCTCATGAATCACACTAAATAAGAGGCCTTTGTTTTACATATGTGGAAGTACATATGCTCTGCAAAGTAGTGGATGGTGGAGTCATAAAAATTTACATTTTATTATATTTAAAGACATGATATTTATAGAAACTAGTGGATGGTAGATTCAACTAAAATTTCTATTTTACCCTAAATTTTTCTACTGGACAATATGAAAAGTCATCTTTGGTAATATATACACATCTGTGTTTCTTTTTTCTTTTAAGAAAGCCTAGAAGGAATATATGTCAGCCACCCAAGAAGAGTACCCCGTACTGCAGGCAAGCACATGGGGCACCGCAGGGGCCCATCTGTATGCTAACACCACACATAGCACATCACATGCATACATCCCACATTACATACACACACAAGCAAAAAAAATAATAATTTATAGCTGATTTATTTTTCAAGAGCAATATAAGCACAAATCATACTACTTAATCTATTTGGAGATTTTTATGATGAATATAATGCATTACTAGTAAAAATATTTATGAACTTTGTTTCGTAATTATAAGTTAATAGTGATTTGAATTGTTTTAGTAAATTTTTAAGTGAAATTGCTAGGCCTTAGTTTTATTACTGATTAGTCTCATTCTTACCTTTTTGAAGTAGGGTCTCACTCCCACCCAGGCTGAATTGCAATCACTCTGTAGTTCAAGACTGGCCTCAAACTCACAGCAGTCCTCTTACCTCTACTTCCCAAGTGCTGGGATTAAAGGCCTATGTCACCCATGCCTGGCTGGTCTCATTATTTATTAATTAAATTTTAAAATTAATTCAAGACCTAAACATACTATGATGTAAAAATTCAAAACCTTGAAACTGCAAAAGGATTTTGGTAATAAATCAATAATAATAAAAAGAGGCTGCTTAATTCAAAATTGAAAGTTTTCTTGTTTATGGATATTTTCTGCAGGCCTGAGGCTGGTGCAGTTAGAGATTATCTAGAATGAATACAGAAAACATAAGGATGGTTAGCCAGAACAGACCATAGTATACAAGGAGTGTTGTCAAGGCAATTGTTTGATGAGGCACCTTTTCTCTTGAGTGTCTCCTGCTTCTGTTGTCAGTAGACTATCCAAGAGTGGCAAATGCAGTAGGTGTGAGACATTCAAATTTTCTCTCTTTCTCTTGGAAACAAGAAAGTATGAGGAAGATGAGAACATGCATGCAGCAACTTGCTGCTTTTGATTACTGTTAGAGAGGTCATGTGCATTATCATCTTATACCTTATATATCACCACATGCATATTGCATTACTAAAATCACCAACAAGGCATCTCTTATGATGTCTTCCCAAGGCTTCCACCATGCTCCCATTACTCAGTGAACAATCTTTTTTCACAAATGCCCTGCCACTACAGTTCAGAGGTCCAATGGCTTGCATATCTTCTCTAACCTATCTCACTACTTTACTATCAATCCTGGGACCTCACTGATGGTGAAAACAATCCCTTGATAGTGTTTATCATTTCTTTTCCCTTGAATATAAGCTTATGCAAAATTAGATGCAGAATGTATTTAACCAAATGGAAAAATTTTGTCATGTTACATTCTAGTTGATGTAGATATCATAAAATGTTACTCGCATTCATCACTGCTTTGAAACTTTGGTAGTCACTGGATTTAACTACAGCTATTTGATACATGAAAACCAGATTACTTCTCTATTACAAATGCAACTTCTTATCATGATACGTGCATTCTCAATGATTGCTTTCCTCTGTTAACACATATATTTTTCTTTTTGTGTTGAGAGACATTATTCTGAGGAAGAGCCCATAGGTCTTTTCAGACCACCAAAGGTGTGTATTGCACAAAATATTAGTGTCTCTGTTTTAAACCCCATTAGTTTATATAAAAAATTGGCTAGATTGCCGGGCGTGGTGGCGCAGGCCTTTAATCCCAGCACCCGGGAGGCAGAGGTAGGAGGATCACCGTGAGTTCGAGGCCACCCTGAGACTCCATAGTGAATTCCAGGTCAGCCTGGACTAGAGTGAGACCCTGCCTCGAAAAACCAAAAAAAAAAAAAAAAAAAAAAAAAAAAATTGGCTAGATAAATCATAGGTAAGCTTTTCTTTTTGTGCACAGTATTTTCTACCTAAGTTATTTCAACAATTTGCCTGGAATGCTGTTAATTTCCACAGTATTCTGACAGCTTCTGATTCTAGTCTATAGCTCTTCTCTCAGTGAGATTTTGTTATTTGACATTTGCTGTGCAAGACTTATATCCAAGACTGGAGTCTGTATCCTCTTCTCCCAGTATGATCCTCCCAGTCATGCCCACTGAGCAACAGTCAGTCTTCTGTTCACACTGGAAATCTACTAGACATCTCTGATGTCTCCCTTAATTTAGCCAATATCAAGTCCACAAGATGGTCCTTCCATTTTACTCTAACCCTGAACCTGCCCAATTCTCTCCATTTCTATTGTTTCTACTCTAATCTGACTAACCATCAAACTCTTTCTAGAATGTCACTGTCTCTATTTGTGCCTTTCCACCCTCTTTTCCACATCCCAGACAGAGCACTTTTATACTCCATCCCTTTATTGGAATGTGCTGTCCCACCTTCTACACATGATTGACACCTGGTTTTTTTTCAGTTGAAGTCTGTTTTTATGGGATGTCGTTCACCATGCTAGATACAATACGATTTTTAATCTTTTAAATATTTTACTTAACAAATTAGTTTTCACTATGGTACATTAAAGATCTTTTCTGATTTTTGTTTTGGTAATCCTGCACTTCTCTGTGATTAATATATCCACAGCAAAACCTGCGAATTTGTCATCGGAAAGAGGGGAATTTGCAAATAAGAGAGGGAAAGCAAACTAATCTTGAGCAGAAGGAAATCTTGTTAAAACTGCATCTCAGAATATGCTTTACAGAGAATACAAGTGGGACAAGTTAGGGTACTCCCTAGCAGCAGGAACTTCTGTGGCTGCTAGCAAACATAACACTAGTGTCCCCATCATAAGAAATAATCCCACCATGAATGCTCTCACCAGCAGGAAACCAGGACTATAGGCAAATAATGATAGCATATTGATGTTATATGCATCAGGCGTCTAGAAAATGAAGGGCATACAGTCGATCTAAGTATGATACAATTGTGTAGTTATTACTAAGAACAACTGATGTTCTAAGAAAACATAAGCAAACCTGAAACCATCTGTCACCAATTGACAACTAAATGTGAAGGCCCTGTGGACTCTGTAGTAACTTACCTTGTGTCTATTCTACTGCAGAGGGAATAGAAAGATATCACAACTTGATAGAATATGTAAGCCCAAAGAAAGTTAAGTCTTCAGCCAAGGTGCCTCTACTCTGTCAAGTTAGGAACACTGTTGGGGAAAGATTGAGATCTGGGACGTTTTATACAAACAGAGCAGAAAAGGCTCCCACCGTTGCCAGGGGTGATGGAGACAGACACTAACGATACTTAAAACATGCCAAGACAGAAATCCAGAAGCTTCTGAGAGCACAACATGAAAGTAAGCTTAAAACACACTCACAACGGCTAAGGAAATTTTGCAGAAGTGGGTGGAAAGATTGTAAGAGCCACAGAGTGGAAGAGAATGTCCAAAGGCCCCTTACAATCACTGACTGATGATCTCACATCTCAAATCTCATAACCCACAACCCCAGAGGGAATGCCAGCAATCCTACTGTGGAGAGCCCTTGGCTGAATGGGGTCAGAGAGGAGGGAAATAATGGGATCAACATATGATGTGTCCTTACAAAGTTTCTATTTAATAAAAAAAAAGTGTATAGCAAGGCTAGGGACATAACTCAAGAGGTAAATTGCTAGCCTGAGTTCCTGTTTTGATGCCCAGAACACTGGAAACATGACAAGCGTCGTGTGTGTCCTTGTCACCCCAGCAGTGAGTGTCAGAGACAGGAAGATACCTGGGCCAGCTAGTCTAGCCGAACTGTTGAGCTCCAGATGAATGAGAGACCCTGTCTCAGAAAAGGTGGAAGTGTTCCTGAGGAGCGGCGCCTTAGGTTGTCCTCTGACCTCCACATCACATGTTTGCATTTGCAAATGCTTCTCCACACACACAAAGTAAACAAGAAAATGCATAGCACTGTTCTAGCCTCACTCAAGGGTGATGCAGCATCTTAATGATAGAAATTCCCCCCACCGGCAAGCTTTGACGTTGCATGTAGTCATCCTTGTTTACGTGCAAACAAAGGAGTATAAGAATAAACTCGAGCCGGGCGTGGTGGCGCACGCCTTTAATCCCAGCACTCGGGAGGCAGAGGTAGGAGGATCGCCATGAGTTCGAGGCCACCCTGAGACTCCATAGTGAATTCCAGGTCAGCCTGGGCTAGAGTGAAACCCTACCTCGAAAAACCAAAAAAAAAAAAAAAAAAAAAAAAGAATAAACTCATACCAGGTTCCCCTCCTAGAAACCAAAAAGCTTTACGATTAAATTGAATCACATGCTTTGATGCTGGCAAAACTAATTTGGTTATGTTTTGTAGGGCTTTTGAAAATCCAGAAATGCATAATCTATCATGCAGGGATTTTTTTTTGGAGCAGGGGAGGGCTGTTGAAAACATAGAGGTAAATTCAAAACCCAACGACCTCTTTGCTGGGTCATATCCGTGGAATAATAGTGGGCTATTTCATGGCATTGCCTACTGACAGGCATTGTCTCTGATTCTGATTCCCTACTGAGAGCTATTTTTGAATAAAACACTTTGCTATGCCTTTCAGAGGTGCTATGGAAAAGAAATTAGATGGTAGATAGATAAGAGATTCACACAGATATAGAACTTCATATGTATATGCATTTTCTAATGTGCAAATAAGGCACTAACCCTAACGCCCGATAGAGAACTTCATATATATATGCATTTTCTAATGTGCAAATAAGGCACTAACCCTAAAGCCCATTGCTGATGGGGAAAATGATTTTCTGGCACTCTAAATTCAACATAGCCCCTTCTTTGTGCTTTTCACCTTTCTGATCTCTTTTTCCAATTCCATCCAGCCTCTCATAACTTTTTGCAATATAACTATATATTAGGCTAGTGTTCAGCAAAGAGTTTAGTCAATAATGTCTTAAGAAGTTAGCCATCCCAGGACCATTTATATTTTAGTTGAAATCTATTAAAGACAAATAGGCTTAGAACCCAGAGGAATGATTTTCAGGTGACTGAACTTAACACATGCAGAGGGATAGGCAATAACCTCATCTCACTTCATATCACCTATATTTGGAGCTATCCATGAAGATCTCAGAAGTGCTATGTCTACCTCAAAAATATTGTCAAGTTTTGTTTCATTAAGCCTCAAAAACCAGAGCAGAAGGACAAGTATTTTGTAGCAATATTGCCATGTTTTCCTCTGAATTCTTACAATAACATTAAGGAATCTCTTTTGATTGTTTTTTTTTTTTATTGTTCGTTGATAAACAATTTGTTGTTTTTTTTTTACAGTAATTTGCTCATGTCCCTGTCGCATTATCCTCTTTTGTTCCTTCTCCTCCTCCCACAGCTGCTAAGGACCCTCTTTCAAAGTAGTCCTCCCTGTTTTGTTATCTCCTTCCTTTTGTCTTCCTCTATTTTCTATGTCAAAATGTAGATGGGCTCAGTCCATGCTGGTCTTGTTGGGGTATCAATAACTACTCCAGGGCTCGGAATGAGCCAGTTGGTTCATTTCAGAGGGACAGTGCCTCAAAGAACACCTAAGTATCCTGTGATGCTTACTTTTTTTTTCAAGTCAATGACTTTATTATCCATCACACGCTTCATAGAAAATGAGATGCAGGGAATGGGTCAGAGTTGCAAAAAAAAAAAAATAATCCATGTTTGTACACATCACTCCACACATGGTTCTGCAGGATACCCACATCAAGTGCAGCAGGTGCGCTTGTCAGAAGCATCTTTGCAGACAGAGCCCTGAGAGCACTTGGCACAGCCCAAGGGACAGCAGATCTTCTTGCAGGATGTGCATTGGCACTCTTTGCGCTTGCAGGCACCAGAGCAGGAGCAGGAGCAGGAGCAGTTGGGATCCACAGTGAGTGGCATTGGAGTGGGAAGACAGATGTGCACAGATATGCCGGGATTGAAGGAGGCATGGACAGTTCTTACATTTTTAATACTACCTCTTCTGCAATGTTTCCTGAGCCTTGGAGGGTGTGACAGAAACGTCCTTTAGTGTTGAGCTCTTAACAGCCTTTTATTTTCTTGCTCTTCAGTGTCCACCACCATCTCCAAAGAAACATTTCTCTGGTTAGCAGGGAAAGCAAAGTGGCACTCACGTATTCTTTCCAAGACTACCTCTGCGACGTTCCCTTACCCCTGGCAGGTGTGATAGACATGACCTTCCAGTGCTAAGCACTGATCTTTCCATTCTTGTCATTTTGGTGAGTCTTGGACCATCTATTATTATTTTGGTTCTCTAACCAAAAGTGAATCAACATTAATCATAGGATATAAACATACACAACCAGAAGACTTCTGATGGGCATAACATATCTGTTTACCCAAAGAACATGGATGCTTCCCTCTGGGGTCTATGACCTTTCAACCCATACACTTTTGACTCAGTTCTCAGTACCAGACATGAAGTGCCTATCACTGGGCAGGCTCTCCTATCCAATTAGAATAGCAGTTGTACTCTCCTAACTTATGTGCCACTATTACACCTGTGGGTATATCTAACCCGGGTGGCTGGTTCTGTGGCTTTCAGGATCCACTGCTTGTTCAGACTGTTGGTAACCTTTATCCTCCAGCAGCTCACAGAATGCTTTCCAAATCGACGACAGCTAGCCAGTGGGGAACTGGCTTCCATCGCAGTTCCAGCTTGATTTCTCAATGCCCTGAAACTGAAACCTGTGGTGCCCTTAGCAGTCGCATCTTACCACCTAGTTCTGGTGGGTAACCAAGTGCTTTGGCAATGGCCTGCATTGTTTGTAGGCTTTATGGTCCTTCCTGCCAAGCAATTCACTGTCGTGATAGTTGGGGGGGGGGGATGATCCATCTTTGGAATTGGGATTTATCTGCAACAACCTATGGCTTTAAGGTAAAATTTTCTCCACCTAGCACAGTACTTCAGCCTCAATACTCTCTCTCTCTCCCTCTCCTTATGTCTCCCTTTTTCCCTCCTTTCTCTCTCCCTTCTCTCTTCTTCCTCTTTCTCTCTTTTCTCTGTTACCCTCTCTCTTCTCTCTCTCCCTCTCTCCTCTCTTCTTTATTTCAATTGTATTTTTAGTTAACTAACAAAATTAGATTCCATGGTACTTATACATACTATCTTTAGTTTTGTTTATCCCTTCCCCTTTCTACACCCTCCCGTAGGCTTTTCCAATCCTTGTATTCTATCCCTCTGCTTGCATTCCCACTCCCCCAATCCCTCCCTACTTCTCCCCTCTCCAAGCCTTGTTCTGGCTTCCTGACCACAATATTGATGCTGACTTCAACATTCAAACAAATCTAGCTATTCCAAGCTCGGATCCGCATCTGAGGGACAGCATGCAATGCTAAGGGTTCTCTTGAGACAAAGGAAGCAACTCTGCCAGCCACTGTGTACAAAGAGCTGCTTTCACTTTCACAAATTTATGCCCTTGCACAAAACAAAATATGTTGCATAGCTACCATCTCAGTTGCAAGTAAAGCAATAATCTCCTTAATGTCACTTTTAGTGCATAGCTTGCCATGTAGCATAATTTACCTAATCATTCTTTACACCATGATAATTAAGGCTATTTCTGTTTTCTTTTCTCTTCGCCATTTTATATACTGCAGTGAGCATTTGGCAAAGCTTTATGCTGCTGGTGAGTTATTTCTTCAGGGTTAAGTGCCAGTAATAGAATGTTTAAGTCAAACATGAATATTTCCGTGTTTCATGATTATAGTCATCATTGCTTTATATTTGCTCTCTAAAATCATTATGAACTAAGCCACTCAATGCAGCACTGGATCATTAGGAAAGAAGTCACTTTCTGGGCTGGAAAGATGGCTTAGCAGCTAAGCGCTTACCTGTGAAGCCTAAAGACCCTGGTTCGAGGCTCAGTTTCCCAGTACCCACTTAAGCCAGATGCACAAGGTGGTTCATAAGTCTGGAGTTTGTTTGCAGTGGCTGGAGACCCTGGTGCACCCATCTCTCTCTCTCTCTCTCTCTCTCTCTCTCTCTCTCTCTCTTCGTTGCTCTAAATAAATAAATAAATAAATAAACCAAAAATAATTTAAAAAAAGAAGTCACTTCCCTAAAACATAGGGTTTAGTCTAACAGATGCTAGAATTCTGTCCCTTTCTTTACTGAAATTAATTCATTGAGTACAGAGTTATCCAAGAAAGAGAAAATCATGCTCTTAGATTTGCCAAGAAAGGGATGTGGCTTTCACTGAGCCTAAAGGATGACAAGAGCTTCCAGTGATGCTCTGGTTTAGGGATAGGATAAAATATTTTTCCTTAATTACCGCCTTAGAAAGACCCATACTTTCTTTTATTAGCTTTGTTTTTAAATTTATTTATTTATTTGAGAGAGAGAGGCAGAAAGAGAAAGAGAGACAGGGAGAGAAAGAGGCATAGAGAGAGACAGAACAGGCACAGCAGGGCCTGTAGTCACTGCAAACAAGCTCCACATGCAAGCGCCATCTTGGGCATCTGCCTCCCATGTGTTCTGTGGAATCAAACCTGGGTCCTCAGGCCTCACAGGCAAGCACCTTAACTTCTAAGCCATCTCTCCAGCCCTAAAATATTTTTATTTATCTCTTAGTGAGCAAGAGGCTGATAAAGAGGGAGAATGGGCCCACCAGGGCCTTCAGCTGCTGCAAATGAACTCCAGATATATGTGCCATCTTGTGCATCTGGCTTACATGGGTCCTGGGGAATTGAACTTGGGTCCTTTGGCTTTGCAAGCAAATGCCTTAACCACTAAGCCATCTCTCCAGGCCCCATTCTTTCTTTAAAAAAAATCTCACTTTTTATTATTTTTTTCTAAGTAACATTTATTCCAGCTCAACATGTAGTTCTTTTTCTTCTTTTGTAGAATTTACTTATGATCCACTGCACAAATCTTAAATGCGTACTCATTTTTTTTTATGACCAGCAACAGACTTCTTTTTACTGAGTGTGTTACAAGAGGTTTAGTCAAAAAGACCAAAGCCCATGTCGTCATCAGACTCTTCTTGCTTGGCTTCCACTTTCTTCTCCTCAGCTGCCTCCTGCGGGCGCAGCACCAGCCCGGGAGCTGCCCACCAGCCCCTACACTGCACACGGGGCTCCCGATGTGGACATTGGTCATGGTCATTGACAACAAACCAGGCCAAAAATGTTCAACGCTCACACTGGCTGCTTTAATGAGGGCATTGATCTTGTGCTCTGGGATGGGCACTTCCTCGTCATGCAGGATGAGGGCCGACAGATGCAGGCGAGCTCAGAGACTGGCCACGGTGGACTGCCGGGCGTGATGCTAGTAGCTGGATGAAGTGAGGGCCTCACCCCAACGCGGCCTTAGCTTCCTCGGAATAACCCAGCACCTTGGCAGCAACTGAGGAAAGCTCAAGTTTTATCTTAACTAAATATCCTCCTACATCCAGATTAGATTAGATTTCCTATTAAATACTGTCATCATTCCAGGTCATGTTAGCTTATAGAATCTGATACAACTGTAATTTAAGCATTAATAATTAATGGCTTTCCTACTAAAACATAAGCCAATTCCTGTATCTCTCATTTTATTGCTTGGTTTGGCTTTGTGTTTTTATCTATTCATATCAAGGTCTTGCCATGTAAACTAGGTTGGCCTCACAGTGGAGGTTTTCCTGCCCCAGGCTGTAGAGTGTTGGGGTTGCAAATGTATCTACCACTCTGGACTCTATCTCTTTGTTTCCACTCCAAATGCAGTGTCTTATGTATGAGAAGCACTCAATATCTATTGAAAGAATTACCAATGAATAGCTAGTAGGACAGATGGGAAAACTGTTACACTACTTAAGCAGAACTGAAGCGCCCTCAACAAAAAGTAATCTCTCTTTTATTAAAACCCAACAAGAAACCTTCAAGTTCAAGATGATACATCTAAATCATTGTCTTTATTACCTCCAAAGATTCATAGTAAAATTACACAAAAATGATATAACCTAAACTTAAAATCTGAAACTAAAAAATATGCCACTAACTTCTAAAAGAACGCACATGAGAGTGCATTGGCAGATGAGAAAATTTACAACCCACAACAGGGAAAAGTCATTGGAGAGAGAGAGTTGTTTAGCCTGTCAATGACCTGGAAAAGTGTTGAATTTGGCACTGACAAGTAGAAAACATGAAGAATGGGCCATTGGAAAGGCATCATGTATTAATGCAAGGCTATTGACCAAATACCTGGTTACACTTCCAGCTAAGTTTATGAAAGTGTTCTGTAAACAGAATTAGATGAGAAAGTGTTTGCTATTCAGACGGAAAAACAATATAATTGGAATAAAACAATGCATTTTTCATATCTCAACATAAAAAAATTATAAATAATGGACCAAACTGTCTATGCATTCACAAATTTAACATAGTACCTATAAGTTGAATTGATGTTTACAATAGAATAATTCTATCCGGGCTTGGTGGCGCACGCCTTTAATCCCAGCACTCGGGAGGCAGAGGTAGGAGGATCGTTGAGAGTTTGAGGCCACCCTGAGACTACAGAGTGAATTCCAGGTCAGCCTGAGCTAGAGTGAGACCCTACCTCGAAAAAACAAAATAAATAAATAAATAAATAAATAAATAAATAAAATAGAATAATTCTAAATGAAATTAATTTCACTCTCTAATTCTAAAAATATTAACCATTTCTTATCTTTATTACTGAAATAGTCATTCCACTCATAATTTCCTGGAGATTAGTCAGCTATGTTATAGTAACAATCCATGCATTTCAATATCTTACAACACCAAAGGTTAATTTCTCACTGATGTTTCATGTTGGAACCCATGGGTCTCTCTGTTCCATGTGTCCTTTCACTCAAGGATCCATGATGCAGAAGAAATATTTAATAGGAACAAATAATTTTTATATAAGTGAGTAAAAATAGCTAAAGGAAATTGGTGGGAATGGCCATATAATGACTATTAAAGATTTGTGCCTAGACTTATGAATCTAACTTCTAGTCATGCCTAAGTGGCCAGAGCAATACATGGCTAGAAACAGCTGCCCTACACAGAAGGCACAGCATGTTACAAAGAAATGAAGAAGAAACTTTAATTCTCTCAGGAAAAATAAATTTGAGGGAACATTATACAACCTTTCACAAACTTTCTTTGCCTTTTACTTGACACAGTATCACACTTGTGTTGTGAAATATTCTGTATTCAAGTCATAAAGTATCCCTTAGAGAAACAGGAAAGCTCAAAAGATCGCATTTCTGCTGTGATGGTTCATCTCTGGCTGTCAACTTGACAGGATTTAAAATCACCACAGAAACAAATCTCTGGTCATGTCTGTGAAGGAGTATCTAAATTAAGCAAGAGAACCTGACCTAATTATGGGTGGCATCTTCTCATGGGCTGAGTTCCTGGAATGTATGTATGTGTATATATATATATTTCTCTTCATATATATATATATATATATATATATATATATATATACACATACATACATTCCATATATATATATATATATATATATATATATATATATATATATGAAGAGAAAGCTGGGCTGGAGAGATTGCTTAGTGGTTAAGGCACATGCCTGTGAAGCCTAAAGACCCAGGTTCGGCTCTCCACATCCCATGTAAGCCAGATGCACATGGTGGCACATGCCCTGGAGTTTGTTTACAGTGGCTAGAGGCCCTGGCATACCCATTTTCTCTCTCTCTCTCTCTCTCTCTCTCTCTCTCTCATAAATAAATAAAAAACTTTTAAAAAAGAGAAAGCTGTCTGTGCATCTCTTTCTATTTCTCTCTTCTGATGTGATAATAGACCCTGGTTTCATGGTCCTGCCATGCTTTCTTCATCATAGACTTCTCCTCAAAACTGCACGATGAAAATACTTCCCTAAGCTGCTTCTAGTCCAGAATTATGTCTCAGCAATGAGAAGTTCACTGATACACCTACCAAAAGCAAGGATCAATAAATCAAATAATGAAATATTTTTAATCTTCACAAGAATTCTGCACTTGATAAACTTATGACATTTCAAATTATTAGCTTTATTTAGATGGTAAAGTAAAAGATGTATGAATGTTATTTCCATGTTTAAAGGACAATAAAAAATTACATGAGACACATCAACATATTACAAGATTAAACTGTGAGCAAAATTTTACATGAGATGAATACTAAATATTGTTTTCTCAATTGAATTGAAAGAGCTACTTAATTCTAATGAAATTTATGGAAAAAGGCAACACATTAAAAAGTTAGTATTGAACATTAGGCTTTCTCAGACTGTAATTTTTCTTCATTTACATGCAGAATTGGAAGTCACACTTCTAAACCCTGAAATTTTGTCAGTATCACTGTATCCCATTGATTAGTGACAATTTGTTCTCCTATCAAGACAGCTATGATCAATCAAGAGAACATTTGCTGTGAAAATTATAAAAATCTGCTCAGAAAATAATATTAAAAGCAACAAATATTACTCAAACAAATGATTCCAAAAACTAATCAACAAATGATACAAATGGTAGTTTTTCTTACCCAGACATAGGATGAGAATTCAATATAATGTATGGTTATTTTATGATTTTTATTGGAAATTTAAATCATAAAGTATAATTGTTATTCTGCAAAAAGAAGACAAGATTCTGGTTACTTTAAATAAGGATTAAAAATTCTAAGACTACAATTATGTCATGCATATAGTCCTTTTCACATTCTGTCATTTTGCATGAGCATTGTGAAAATGTTCTTTTCTTCCTGAATTTTAAGGCAAAATAACCAATCATTGTAAGTTTTTCGATGTAAGAGCATATAAGACAGTTCTAATTCAAGTTTTCTTCATCATAGCCAGAACTTTAATTAATTTTAAAAAGTCACAGATGGAAACATAAATAGAAAGGTCCATGGGCTGGAAGTAGGGAACAAATTAAAATGTTTTAATAATAATTTTATTGGGAATTTTAAAATATGAACATACTCAAACTGATCATATTTCCATCAACTTATGCTCTTACATCCTCAATCTCCCAGTCCCATCTCACCTAGAGCCCTCCTCAGTAGGGGAATAAACACAATAGTAAAAATATTATTGTTAATTTACCAACTCCATTTCATTTTGTAAAATTCGTTGCAATATGTACAGAGAACATGTGAATTTTTTTCTAGAATGGGAAGCGTGAACCACAGAGAGTCTCAGTGACCAGGTCAGCTGCGTGTGGAAGGGAACTCAAGTAAGCTGTTACACCTTCGCATATAAAAGGGAAATAAGTGGAAATAAGACAAATGTGGAAATGTTGCAGCTGATTTTTATCACCTTAAAAGAAGAGAAATGCTACAATATGGAATTCCAAAATAATTTGTTAAAGTATTAGGAAACAGAATGATGCTTTTTAGTGTTTTGCTTATTCAAGGAATTTTAGTGGTATTTTCAAGTCTGAAAGGAGTTAGAAGTAGGGAGAGGTGCGGCTCATGAAAAGTCGCAGGTACTGTTAACAATAGGGAATCAAACTGGAAAAGAGGTAACAATACCAGCCAATGGCTAGCCCAAGGAAGTGTGAAATTGTCATGTGGGGTTATGTGCACATTTCAGCCTTCCTCTTCACAGCTTTGTTTCTTAAACACCACACTGGTTGCTGCTTTACTCAGAGATTACAATGAGCAATAATTCAGGGCAGCGTCATTCACTTTGGTGAAGAGTCAGGGTTTCTAAGAATGGTAAGCAAAGATAACAGCACATGTCACAAGAAACATAAGCATCAATTAAGAGAATGGGATTATTTGTCTGAAGAGGAAACATATGCCCAACATCTGTTTTTGAAGTTTTATTTCAGTTCAACAATTAAAAGCTAATAGACTACAATTGCCTCTGGAATCATTTTAAAGACAAAAACTTGAAAGATGTTCTTTCATAATTATGTGGGGAAAATATGCAGGTCTTAAAAAAACACAGAGATTAAACTGCCTCTGATATTTCCTGACACATTCCCTCATGTCACATTTATCTAATTAATATATAAAACATGCCAACATATTAGAACCCAACATTGTATACTCCATTAATTAGACCTTTATGTATTCTAGTAAGTAGAAATAGTAAAATCTTGACTACGGTGGTTTGAGTCAGGTGTCCCCCATAAATTTAGGTGTTCTGAATGCTAGGTTCCCAGCTGATGGAGATTTGGGAATTAACACCTCCAGGAGACAGTGTATTGTTGGGTGCAGGCTTATGGGTGTTATAGCCAGTTTCTCCATGCCAGTGTTTGGTACACTCTCCTGTTGCTATTGTCCACCTGATATTGGCCAAAGTGTGATGTGAACACTCAGTTTAAGCCATCATTTTCCCTGCCATCATGGAGCTTCCCCCTTGAGCCTGTAAAACAAATTAAACCTTCTTTTTTTCCATGAGCTGCTCTTGGTTGGGTGATTTCTACCAGCAATGTGAACCTGACTGCAACACTGACCCACAAGTAGATACAAGATTATGGAGTTGTTTTGCAAGGAGTTTTCAAATTAAAGAAGAAAAAAAAAAAAAGCAGGAAAAGCAAGTGCTCCTGTCACTTCATCTGTCTTAATGGCGCTCAGCCCCATGAAGTTCTCAGGCTGTCTTGTCATCCTGGCATTTACTGCAGCACAGACTGAGATCAAAACTGTGTCAGCACCCAAGTGTACAATAACTACCAGGCTTTTACCAAGGAACTGATTATCTTCTCTACACCCAAGAATAAGATGATAGAAATTGCCTGCACTTCCAATATCTGACTCTATAACTTCTAGAACTTTCTTCTCTCTTAGAATTACTAGAAGGTAAGATGGCTTCTGACTTTGGAGCAGAAGCACTGTGACATCTGTGCTAAGAAAATTGCAGTAATACAGGCTTTCAAAGATGCCTGTCGACATCTCTGAAAGGTCCTTGGGAGTTCATGGGGTGCAGAATCTCAGAGATTGTTCCCTTCCTATGATGAGGCTACAGCATCTTAGACAACAGGTTGGATGTGCCATGCCCTGACCACAACACAGCTCCTTCATTGGATGGCATCTCTCACACAACCCGGCCCCCTCACTGGATGGCATCGCTCACACAACCCAACTCCCTCACTGGATGACATGTCTCACACAACCCGGCTCCCTCACTGGATGGCATCGCTCACACAACCCGGCTCCCTCACTGGATGGCATCTCTCACACAACCCGGCTCCCTCACTGGATGGCATCTCTCACACAACCCGGCTCCCTCACTGGATGGCATCTCTCACACAACCCGGCTCCCTCACTGGATGGCATCTCTCACACAACCCGGCTCCCTCACTGGATGGCATCTCTCACACAACCCGGCTCCCTCACTGGATGGCATCTCTCACACAACCCAGCTCCCTCACTGGATGACATGTCTCACACAACCCAGCTCCCTCACTGGATGACATCTCTCACACAACCTGGCTCCCTCATTGGATGGCATCTCTCACACAACCCGACTCCCTCACTGGATGGCGTCTCTCACACAACCCGGCTCCCTCACTGGATGACATGTCTCACACAACCCGACTCCCTCACTGGATGGCATCTCTCACACAACCCGGCTCCCTCACTGGATGGCATCTCTCACACAACCCGGCTCCCTCACTGGATGGCATCTCTCACACAACCCGGCTCCCTCACTGGATGGCATCTCTCACACAACCCGACTCCCTCACTGGATAGCGTCTCTCACACAACCCGGCTCCCTCACTGGATGGCATCTGTCACACAACCCGACTCCCTCACTGGATGGCATCTCTCACACAACCCGGCCCCCTCACTGGATGGCATTGCTCACACAACCCGACTCCCTCACTGGATGGCATCTCTCACACAACCCGACTCCCTCACTGGATGACATCTCTCACACAACCCAGCTCCGTCACTGGATGACATCTCTCACACAACCCGACTCCCTCACTGGATGGCATCTCTCACAGAACCCAACTCCCTCACTGAATGACATCTCTCACACAACCCGGCTCCTTCACTGGATGGCATCTGTCACACAACCCGGCTCCCTCACTGGATGGCATCTGTCACACAACCCGGCTCCCTCACTGGATGACGTCTCTCACACAACCCGACTCCCTCACTGGATGACATCTCTCACACAACCCGGCTCCCTCACTGGATGGCATCATTCACACAACCCGGCTCCCTCACTGGATGGCATCGCTCACACAACCTGGCTCCCTCACTGGATGACATCTCTCACACAACACGGCTCCCTCACTGGATGACATGTCTCACACAACCCGACTCCCTCACTGGATGGCATCTCTCACACAACCCGGCTCCCTCACTGGATGGCATCTCTCACACAACCCGGCTCCCTCACTGGATGACGTTTCTCACACAACCCGGCTCCCTCACTGGATGACGTCTCTCACACAACCCGGCTCCCTCACTGGATGGCATCTCTCACACAACCCGACTCCCTCACTGGATAGCGTCTCTCACACAACCCGGCTCCCTCACTGGATGGCATCTGTCACACAACCCGACTCCCTCACTGGATGGCGTCTCTCACACAACCCGGCCCCCTCACTGGATGGCATTGCTCACACAACCCGACTCCCTCACTGGATGGCATCTCTCACACAACCCGACTCCCTCACTGGATGACATCTCTCACACAACCCAGCTCCGTCACTGGATGACATCTCTCACACAACCCGACTCCCTCACTGGATGGCATCTCTCACAGAACCCGACTCCCTCACTGAATGACATCTCTCACACAACCCGGCTCCTTCACTGGATGGCATCTGTCACACAACCCGGCTCCCTCACTGGATGGCATCTGTCACACAACCCGGCTCCCTCACTGGATGACGTCTCTCACACAACCCGACTCCCTCACAGGATGACATCTCTCACACAACCCGGCTCCCTCACTGGATGGCATCACTCACACAACCCGGCTCCCTCACTGGATGGCATCGCTCACACAACCCGGCTCCCTCACTGGATGACATCTCTCACACAACCCGGCTCCCTCACTGGATGACATGTCTCACACAACCCGGCTCCCTCACTGGATGGCATCTGTCACACAACCCGGCTCCCTCACTGGATGACATGTCTCACACAACCCGGCTCCCTCACTGGATGGCATCGCTCACACAACCCGGCTCCCTCACTGGATGGCATCTCTCACACAACCCGGCTCCCTCACTGGATGACATCTCTCACACAACCCGGCTCCCTCACTGGATGGCATCTCTCACACAACCCGACTCCCTCACTGGATGACATGTCTCACACAACCCGGCTCCCTCACTGGATGGCATCGCTCACACAACCCGGCTCCCTCACTGGATGGCATCTCTCACACAACCCGGCTCCCTCACTGGATGGCATCTCTCACACAACCCGGCTCCCTCACTGGATGGCATCTCTCACACAACCCGGCTCCCTCACTGGATGGCATCTCTCACACAACCCGGCTCCCTCACTGGATGGCATCTCTCACACAACCCGACTCCCTCACTGGATGGCATCTCTCACACAACCCGACTCCCTCACTGGATGACATCTCTCACACAACCCGGCTCCCTCACTGGATGGCATCTCTCACACAACCCGGCTCCCTCACTGGATGGCATCTGTCACACAACCCGACTCCCTCACTGGATGGCATCGCTCACACAACCCGGCTCAATCACTGGATGACGTCTCTCACACAACTCGGCTCCCTCACTGGATGACGTTTCTCACACAACCCGGCTCCCTCACTGGATGGCATCTGTCACACAACCCGACTCCCTCACTGGATGGCATCTCTCACACAACCCAGCTCCCTCACTGGATGGCATCTGTCACACAACCCTACTCCCTCACTGGATGACATGTCTCACACAACCCGGCTCCCTCACTGGATGGCATCGCTCACACAACCCGACTCCCTCACTGGATGACATGTCTCACACAACCCGGCTCCCTCACTGGATGGCATCGCTCACACAACCCGGCTCCCTCACTGGATGGCATCGCTCACACAACCCGGCTCCCTCACTGGATGACATCTCTCACACAACCCGGCTCCCTCACCGGATGACATGTCTCACACAACCCGGCTCCCTCACTGGATGACATCTCTCACACAACCCGGCTCCCTCACTGGATGGCATCTGTCACACAACCCGACTCCCTCACTGGATGGCATCTCTCACACAACCCAGCTCCCTCACTGGATGGCATCTGTCACACAACCCTACTCCCTCACTGGATGACATGTCTCACACAACCCGGCTCCCTCACTGGATGGCATCGCTCACACAACCCGACTCCCTCACTGGATGACATGTCTCACACAACCCGGCTCCCTCACTGGATGGCATCGCTCACACAACCCGGCTCCCTCACTGGATGGCATCGCTCACACAACCCGGCTCCCTCACTGGATGACATCTCTCACACAACCCGGCTCCCTCACTGGATGACATGTCTCACACAACCCGGCTCCCTCACTGGATGGCATCTCTCACACAACCCGACTCCCTCACTGGATGACGTTTCTCACACAACCCGGCTCCCTCACTGGATGGCATCTCTCACACAACCCGGCTCCCTCACTGGATGGCATCTCTCACACAACCCGACTCCCTCACTGGATGGCATCTCTCACACAACCCGCTCCCTCACTGGATGACATTTCTCACACAACCCGGCTCCCTCACTGGATGGCATCTCTCACACAACCCGGCTCCCTCACTGGATGGCTTCTGTCACACAACCCGGCTCCCTCACTGGATGACGTTTCTCACACAACCCGGCTCCCTCACTGGATGACGTCTCTCACACAACCCGGCTCCCTCACTGGATGACATGTCTCACACAACTCGGCTCCCTCACTGGATGGCATCTCTCACACAACCCGGCTCCCTCACTGGATGGCATCTGTCACACAACCTGACTCCCTCACTGGATGGCATCGCTCACACAACCCGACTCCCTCACTGGATGACGTTTCTCACACAACCCGGCTCCCTCACTGGATGGCATCTGTCACACAACCCGACTCCCTCACTGGATGGCATCGCTCACACAACCCGACTCCCTCACTGAATGACATGTCTCACACAACCCGACTCCCTCACTGGATGGCATCGCTCACACAACCCGACTCCCTCACTGGATGGCATCGCTCACACAACCCGACTCCCTCACTGAATGACATGTCTCACACAACCCGGCTCCCTCACTGGATGGCATCGCTCACACAACCCGGCTCCCTCACTGGATGGCATCTGTCACACAACCCGGCTCCCTCACTGGATGGCATCTGTCACACAACCCGGCTCCCTCACTGGATGGCATCTCTCACACAACCCGACTCCCTCACTGGATGGCATTTCGCTTCTTAATTTTGTAGGAAACTTCTTTAGATCGTCGCAGAAACGTTTGCCCACTTCTGGAATCCTAAATCTTCCCACTTGAAGACACGTCATTTATTCCTGTGTTGAACCCTGTATGCAGCCATTGTTCACGCTATTTCTCCTGTTGGTGACAACTATATCCACCAATTCCGTGCAGATAGTATGGTTTTGTGTGAACTCTCACTTACTGCGGCGCAGACCTCCTTCACCCCGAGTCTGGGCGCGGCTGTGTCCGCGGGGGCCTCTGCTGGGCAGGGCTGCCTTGCAGGACTGGCTGTCCCAGGGCTGCAGCAGTCTCTATTCAGCCCCGGCTTGGGGTGGCGCCGTCTGGGCCCCGTGGCTCCCTCTCAAGACCAGGTCAGCTCCCCCTCTGCCCTCTAGACAGGACAGAAAGACGGCCAGCCCTGGGGACCCGAGGAAGGAAAGAGCCCCTCACCCAAGAGCCTAGGTGAAGCCTCTGGCCATCTGCGCCCAGTGAGGATGACGCTCCAGGGCGACCAGTGCGCGGGGCGTCACTGTCCCCGAACCCGCGGCTGCCCTCGCTGGGCCTGCTGGCAGGCCTGTGGGGGACCTGTGAGTCTGGAGCTGTGTCCCACTCGGCTTACTTGTTGTTCGTGCAGTCCCATCTTTTCCTGTGCGTTTTCTGTTGTTCCCTCACTACACTGTGAATTTCTGAACTCTCTCTCTCTCTGTCTCTCTCCCTCCATCCCCTCTGTCATCTTCCTTAATCTGATTTATCCTTATCTAAGTCACACAGAGGCACTTTCTGGCCCTCCATCATCATACCTGGAGACCCTTGGCTTTGAAACTTTTGCTCCTCCTTCCTCAGCCTCAAAGGTGGCTAACATGGGAAGGGTGTGCCACCACATCTACTAGGTAAGGAGAAAAACCTTTGGTACACTCATTTGAAATACTGAACTCTAAATATCACGGTGCAAGAGCTTTTTCCTTATGTGCTTTAACTAAGTATGTATCCCACCCATTTATTTTTAACTTTTGTATTGATGGCTTTCATACAGGTACTTTAAAGTATTTTGATAAAATACCTTTATTTTATAACAAATGAAAATCTTCACATGCCGTGAGGACATCTCTGGAAAATATGGTGCATAAGGACAGTGTAGTGCTAGTGATTAATATTTTAAAAGCTTCCATTACTTGACACTGACACAGGCAGTAACACAGGGAAATTATTTCTTTGATTACATTAATGTAAGGACGTAAGTTCACCACTGATAAATGTGTTCAAGTAATCTCCTTCCCTCAAGCTGCTTACGTGGTATGACTTTCTGCTCATCCCTACTCCTTCCTCTTGCCCTTTTCTTTTATCTTTCTCCTTCTCTTAATATCAGTTGTCCACATGCAAAAATCCACTGTCTACATCAATTAAAATAATTCCTTGTCCAAATCATCTATACAATTGTTTCCCACTTTAAAGGGCAATGACAAAAATAATATTAGGAAAAAATAAATATATATAACTAAATCATTAATATACTGAGCCAGCTCTATCTGAAAAATGCCTCTGTCATTCCTGGAAAAGATGAATATTAATAAAGAAAACCACTTAAAGCACAGCTAATAAAACATAACAATGAGCCAGGCATGGTGGCGCATGCATTTAATCCCAGCGCTTGGGAGGCAGAGGTAGGTGAATCGCTGTGAGTTCGAGGCCACCCTGAGACTACTTAGTGAATTCCAGGTCAGCCTGGGCTACAGTGAGACCCTACCTTGAAAAACCAAAAAAAAAAAAAAAAAAAAACATAAAAATGAAAATTTTATTTAATTTCTAAAAGTAATACTTGTATAAATAAGAGCAAATATTGCTTCATCATTGAAAGTTGAAATTGCATACAGAAATAGGTTGCTATAAGATTATACAAATAAAACAAAATTATATTTAGTAAGCACTAATGAATATCAAGTGTTAAATCAACAGGAAGGATATTAGTTTTGTCTATAGCAATAGTAGAAATCAAGTGTAGTTTTGTGTTAGCTGTCTTAATCAAGAACAGAAGAAAATAAACTTACTTGTGAATACTATATTCTATAACATGGTTTTCTTTAAAAAAAATTCTTCCGTTTCATTTTTACTACTTACAAGAGAGCATACAAAATCTGTCTTTTTACGTAGTTCATAGTTAGCTTCGAAATAATCCCTTTCTTAGAAAATTCTTTAACTTTTCATGTACTCAGAGCAAAAGAAATGACTAGAACTCCCAACTTTATTACAAGAAAATGTAAGGCTATGCTTACCACCCCAAAGGGCTAAAAATATTTGCCACAGAGGTGGATAGAAATATTTAGGAATAGTAAGTAAAAAGAATATTTCCTCAGAGTTGAATTCTCCCTATGTGAATGGTAATGATGATTAAAAGTATTCAGAACACAATCATAACCCATCAGGTCAGAGGGCACTGATTTTCAACTCACAGCAATAAAATGTAAGCATTTAATTTAAAAAGTGCATGACCTAGTCTTAAAAGAATATTTAATGTATTTTTCTCCCTGAACTCAATTCAGCCATTTTTTCCATGGAGGTAAAAACTATGATTACAAGACAATCTTTCTCAAAAAAATATATTAGCCTTTGGTGTGACAATAAAATACTGGGCTATCTAGAAACCTACTAAATCAACATATATTGAAAACATAAATAGTGATTATGTGTAAAATGTGCAATTAACACTAGGTTCAATTCACAAGCTATGAAAAGGTGACTACTAGACAAGTTTTATTCCAGTCACAAATATCAAAAATGATTAACTGAATCCTGCTAGCTAGGATTCTGGTATTTTAACTCAGAATATCATTAGAAATGGTTTAAAGCTGTCAAAGGATCATAAGAAATCAAATTTGCTATTAGTAAACCATCGAATTAACTAGTATATAGATGATACAGTGACCTGTAATATTGATTTCTGGATCACCACTAAATGCCCAGTCATATTTTGCTGAATTTTTAGAATCCAAAACAAAACTCCAATGTCATTGCCGAACATAGTGCTCATACTTAAAATTTTCACTAGAAGGATAATATTTCTCAATAAATTTTTGTTAGCATTTGTGACTGATGTAGCTGAAAATTCACTATCCTGTACATTAATTTCTTCCTCTAGAAAAATGGGCAGAACTATGCATACTTTATAAGGATGTTGTGAAAACCAGTTACATATGCACCAAACAAATAGACAAATAATAGTGCATATCATTACACCAATATTAAAAAGGGTCATTTATTGTGCACTCAATAAACTAGGTACACGCTGCACTGTACATTATGACTGGTGCTCTAGCAAGTGCAAACGTTTTGTGTTTTCTTTTTTCATTATTATCCCTGTGTGCAGATGAAGACATGTGTAGCGCAGAATCAACAGTTTACAGGTCCAGCAGAAAAGCCAGGACTGAAGTCTGCATTTTTTGTGACCTCAATGCTCATCATTTCCACTACAGCGGTGTTTCTCGAGCTTTAGTATAATAATTCCGCTGATAACTTGGTTAGTTTCCAGTTCCTAATGTTAGAGATTTGCAGCGAGAAGTCTGGCATTGATCATCAGGAAAAAAACATACAAATTGTTGTGGTTTGATGGCCAGCTAAAACCCATCAAAGCAGCGACCCAGAAGCCACAGACAACGCTAAGTCAGACTGCTAACAACCCGCCGTGGTTCGGGGAACATTGCAGAAGAGGAAGCGGAAGATTGCGGGGTGCGGGGGGGATACCCTGAAGCAAGCTTACCCCCATAGAGTGAGGCCTTCGTGATCCCACAGTGAGCACCAATAGGCCCACGGAGGAGGACCTCGGGAAAGGGGTCAGGGATGCAGGGAGGGATTTAGAGTTTAACCTTTTGTGAAATAAAACTTCTCAAAAAAAAATTTTTTTTTTTTGGATCTAAAATTCAGTCTTTATTGTCTCATTATTTTATCTACTAATGCTACAATTGTTATATTACTTGTTTTGTTATTAACAAACTAACACAAATACGAACACCCATTTTACCTGTTGGAAATGCCTGTTCAACTTGTTTTACAAGCGTTTCTTGACTATTCTTTTTTTAAAAATATATTTTATTTATTTATGAGAGAGAGAGAGAGAGAGAGAGAGAATGGGTATGCCAGGGCCTCCAGACACTGCAAACAAACTCCAGATGCATGTGCCCCCTTGTGCATCTGGCTAATGTGGGTCCTGGAGAATCGAACTGGGATCCTTTGGCTGTGCAGGCAAACGCCTTGACTGCTAAGCCATCTCTCCAAAACGACTATTCTTTATTCTATCGAATGTCCTACAACATTTCAGATAAAGGCCATAACTTTCTATACACAAAGCTAAAACACACTTGAGTATTACTTTGAAATGTTTCAAATTTATGCCTAAATTTTAAGAAGTTGGACCCTTATAACATTGATATTAAATTAATATAATTTTAAGAAACAAAATTGTTCTGGTTTCACAGTGAAATGTCTCCTGCAGGTGGTGTGTTTGAACAGTGAGTTACCCGCTGGTGGCGCTGTTGGGAAGGTTGTGGAACCCGCCGACTAGGACCCTCAGTGGGAGGAAGTGACCCCTCTAACAGCACAGCCAGCAGTGCCCCAGTCGCTGTGCCTTGCCCACCATGTACGTACACCGTGTACCCCTCTTGAAGGAGACTCAGGAGAAAGCAAGCTTCATTTAGGCAGCAGTCAGGAACAAGAACCTGCAGAGAAAAGCAGGTGCCGCTCGGGCTTGGCAGGAATAGAACTCGTGTCAGGTGCAAATCCATCCACAGCGGTGCAGCGCCCCCTGCTGCCCACAGGTGGACAGGTGGACCAGCCTCTGGAGTCTGCTCTTTGAATCCGCAAACCAATTGACCTAAAAATCGATTTTCAATTGATGCTGGAGGCCTGCCCATGCACTCTCTGCCCTGTGAGCTCTGTCTGGACACATGTACGTCTGGCCTTCCCCTGTCCAGCCTGGACGGGTAGGAAAGAACACTTTCTTGGCTTCGGTAATTTTCTGCCCGCCTCTGCTTGGTTCTTTGAGGTAACGTCTCACTTTAATGACATGAAAGACTTTCCCCTGATCTCTGAGTTTACTTATGATACAAGGATCGCATGGTGAACCATATCACACTGGCTCTCAGAACATTTATGATGCAAGGATCACATGGTGAACCATATCACGCTGGCTCTCAGAACACTTATAATGCAAGGATCCCATGGTGAACCATATCACACTGGCTCTCAGAACGCTTATGATACAAGGATCGCATGGTGAACCATATCACACTGGCTCTCAGAACGCTTATGATACAAGGATCACATGGTGAACCATATCACGCTGGCTCTCAGAACACTTATGATACAAGGATCGCATGGTGAACCATATCACGCTGGCTCTCAGAAGACTTATGATGCAAGGATCGCATGGTGAACCATATCACGCTGGCTCTCAGAACGCTTATGATACAAGGATTGCATGGTGAACCATATCACACTGGCTCTCAGAACACTTATGATACAAGGATCACATGGTGAACCATATCACACTGGCTCTCAGAACGCTTATGATACAAGGATCGCATGGTGAACCATATCACACTGGCTCTCAGAACACTTATGATACAAGGATCGCATGGTGAACCATATCACACTGCCTCTCAGAACACTTATGATACAAGGATCGCATGGTGAACCATATCACATTGGCTCTCAGAACGCTTATGATACAAGGATCACATGGTGAACCATATCACGCTGGCTCTCAGAACACTTATAATGCAAGGATCCCATGGTGAACCATATCACACTGGCTCTCAGAACGCTTATGATACAAGGATCGCATGGTGAACCATATCACACTGGCTCTCAGAACACTTATGAGGCAAGGATCGCATGGTGAACCATATCACACTGGCACTCAGAACACTTATGAGGCAAGGATCGCATGGTGAACCATATCACACTGGCTCTCAGAACACTTATGAGGCAAGGATCACATGGTGAACCATATCACACTGGCTTTCAGAACACTTATGATACAAGGATCGCATGGTGAACCATATCACACTGGCTCTCAGAACACTTATGATACAAGGATCGCATGGTGAACCATATCACACTGGCTCTCAGAACATTTATGATGCAAGGATCACATGGTGAACCATATCACGCTGGCTTTCAGAACACTTATGATACAAGGATCACATGGTGAACCATATCACGCTGGCTTTCAGAACACTTATGATACAAGGATCGCATGGTGAACCTTATCATACTGGCACTCAGAACACTTATGAGGCACGGATCGCATGGTGAACCATATCACACTGGCTCTCAGAACACTTATGAGGCAAGGATCGCATGGTGAACCATATCACACTGGGTCTCAGAACACTTATGATACAAGGATCACATGGTGAACCATATCACACTGGCTCTCAGAACGCTTATGATACAAGGATCACATGGTGAACCATATCACACTGGCTCTCAGAACGCTTATGATACAAGGATCACATGGTGAACCATATCACACTGGCTCTCAGAACGCTTATGATACAAGGATCACATGGTGAACCATATCACGCTGGGTCTCAGAACACTTATGATACAAGGATCGCATGGTGAACCATATCACACTGGCTCTCCGAACGCTTATGATACAAGGATCACATGGTGAACCATATCACGCTGGCTCTCAGAACGCTTATGATACAAGGATCGCATGGTGAACCATATCACACTGGCTCTCAGAACACTTATGAGGCAAGGATCGCATGGTGAACCATATCACACTGGCACTCAGAACACTTATGAGGCAAGGATCGCATGGTGAACCATATCACACTGGCTCTCAGAACACTTATGAGGCAAGGATCACATGGTGAACCATATCACACTGGCACTCAGAACACTTATGAGGCACGGATCGCATGGTGAACCATATCACACTGGCTCTCAGAACACTTATGAGGCAAGGATCGCATGGTGAACCATATCACGCTGGCTCTCAGAACACTTATGATGCAAGGATCACATGGTGAACCATATCACACTGGGTCTCAGAACACTTATGATACAAGGATCACATGGTGAACCATATCACACTGGCTCTCAGAACGCTTATGATACAAGGATCACATGGTGAACCATATCACACTGGCTCTCAGAACGCTTATGATACAAGGATCACATGGTGAACCATATCACGCTGGGTCTCAGAACACTTATGATACAAGGATCGCATGGTGAACCATATCACACTGGCCTTCAGAACACTTATGAGGCAAGGATCGCATGGTGAACCATATCACACTGGCTTTCAGAACACTTATGAGGCAAGGATCGCATGGTGAACCATATCACACTGGCTTTCAGAACACTTATGATACAAGGATCACATGGTGAACCATATCACGCTGGGTCTCAGAACACTTATGATACAAGGATCACATGGTGAACCATATCACACTGGCTCTCAGAACATTTATGATGCAAGGATCATATGGTGAACCATATCACGCTGGCTCTCAGAACACTTATGATACAAGGATCGCATGGTGAACCATATCACACTGGCTCTCAGAACACTTATGAGGCAAGGATCGCATGGTGAACCATATCACACTGGCTTTCAGAACACTTATGAGGCAAGGATCGCATGGTGAACCATATCACACTGGCTTTCAGAACACTTATGAGGCAAGGATCGCATGGTTAACCATATCACACTGGCTTTCAGAACACTTATGATACAAGGATCACATGGTGAACCATATCACACTGGCTCTCAGAACACTTATGATACAAGGATCGCATGGTGAACCATATCACACTGGCTCTCAGAACATTTATGATGCAAGGATCACATGGTGAACCATATCACGCTGGCTTTCAGAACACTTATGATACAAGGATCACATGGTGAACCATATCACGCTGGCTTTCAGAACACTTATGATACAAGGATCGCATGGTGAACCTTATCATACTGGCACTCAGAACACTTATGAGGCAAGGATCACATGGTGAACCATATCACACTGGCTCTCAGAATGCTTATGATACAAGGATCACATGGTGAACCATATCACACTGGCTCTCAGAACACTTATGATACAAGGATCGCATGGTGAACCATATCACACTGGCTCTCAGAACACTTATGATACAAGGATCGCATGGTGAACCATATCACACTGGCTCTCAGAACACTTATGATGCAAGGATCGCATGGTGAACCATATCACGCTGGCTCTCAGAACACTTATGAGGCAAGGATCGCATGGTGAACCATATCACACTGGCTCTCAGAACACTTATGATACAAGGATTGCATGGTGAACCATATCACACTGGCTCTCAGAACACTTATGATACAAGGATCGCATGGTGAACCATATCACACTGGCTCTCAGAACACTTATGGTACAAGGATCACAAGGTGAACCATATCACGCTGGCTCTCAGAACGCTTATGATGCAAGGATCTGGAAAATACTGAAGCCAATAGACTCCTAGTGACCACCATGCATGTGGAGCTGAACTCTACCCCTCAACCAAGTACCACAGGGAAGAGCTTTTTTCACCAGATGTGCATTATATCATCTGGGAAGAGCAGTGCTTTGGTCTCTGTTATGTGGACATGAGTGGCTTTCTACCTGATAAAATGGTGTCTGCTTAAGAGCTCTGCAAGGAGAACCCTACAATTCAGGGTCCAGGTGCAGCTCTGCCCTGGGGACATGTCCAAGGAATTCACCCAGGACTCATGGACGCCGTCCTTCCTCCAGGAGAGGGGAGGTTCTCAGTTAGGAAGCCCGAGCGCCCTGTGCACTGTGCTCCTGGGGCCCTGGGCCGAGCAGGCCAGGGAGAGACACAACCCAGCAACGCCCCCCCCCCCGAGTCCAGGAACCTCAGTGTGCAGCAGCTCACCCCTCAGAGAGTCACCAGGGACTATGAGAGGCCAGAGCCAAGTGTGGCACTCTGAACACAGTGAAATGCTCAGGGACACCCAAGCTGGAACACCCGAGAATCGTCCAGGACCTGGAAATGTGTGGGATCCCCTATTCTGAGGTCAAAAATAAAACAGCACAGATATCTGGCCCGGAGTTGCAGCCCTGGGATACTGTGAGTTGGCATTTGTAGCTGATTTTCGCTGCTGGGATCGTGGGCCTGGAGGAGAAAGTGGCCGTCGTAGGTGTCACTTGTTTCTCCAGGCCTCACTTGGCATGGACCAGTCGAGGGTGGGGCTGTGGCTTGTGGGCTTCAGTGGCCTCTCTGTCTCCATGCTGCTCAGCAAGACAAGGGTGGCCGCAGGAAGGGTGGCCGCAGGAAGGACGGCCAAGGCCAGGAGGTCAGTTGCCTCCAATGACCGCACACCCTCACCTGACAGGGAGGTCTCCTGTCTCAGGACTTCACTAATCCAACTAAGAATATTTATAGCATCATCAGACACTCGGGAATGTTGTGACCAGCAGCCCGAGTGTATGGACGATTAGCCCCTGGGTCTGCACAAAGTGTCTAACTGCTTCGTGGCCGCTGCACTATTGGTCAAGGAAGGCCCATGAGCAGAGGGTGTGGAGAGCTGCCTCGTGCAGGAGCCTGGCCTCATGGCAGCGGCAGATGCCAGCCGTCACCAACAGGGTGTGCCCACCTTCTTCCCAGTGGGAACACCATCCTGCTTCGGCAAGGGTGCTCTTCTCTGCTGGCTGCCTGAGCTGAGACTAGAAGTCTGAGTTGTATAAGCTCCCAGGCAGCTTCCTACATTCAGGAAGCAGTAGAACCAGGCCTGGTCGCAAACCCCCATAATTCCAGCACTGGGGAGGCTGATGCAGGAGGATTGTCATTTTTTTAATTATTTTATTTCTTTATTTATTTGAGAGAGAGAGAGAGAGAGAGAGAGGAAGAAGCAGAAAGAAGTAGAGAATGGGCACGACAGGGCCTCCAGCCAATGCAAATGAACTCCAGACACATGCACCCCTGTGCATCTGGCTTACATGGGTCCTGGGGAATTGAACCTGACTCCTTAGGCTTTGCAGGCAAAGGCCTTTAAGCTAAGCCATTTCCCCAGCCCAGGATTATCATTTTAAAGCCAGCCTAGGGTACACAGTGAGACTTTGTCTCAAAACAAACACTATGAAAATTCAGGTTCTTAATTAATATATGCTATTTTATTTTGTGTGGCTGGACTATATTAAGAAAGTCACTTAAGTATATTAACATAAAGTTTTAAAATGTAAAATATTTATGAAGTTGATTACATGCTTTTTCTCAGAATAAGTCTAAGCATTATTTCAAATAGACTACAGAAGATAAAAAGTTTATCTTTTAAAATGATGTACTCATTTCTTATGTAAATACTAGCATTAGCATATTACATTGTAATTTGTATTTGGTATGAATTAAAATTAGAAAAATTAATCACATAATTTCACTGATATAAAATTCAGTTTCATAAAAAATTCTAAGGTTAGTAATATAATTCAAAAATTCATGTCTGCCGGGCCTCAGGATAGAAAACCACAAGTACACAGAGAGCACAACAAACTGGAATGTTGAGGATGACAGGACACATTTAGTCGGTGAAGAGAAAGGCCACTTGGGGAGGAGATTATAGCTTCCAAATTACTAGAAAGACTGATAATAAAAAAGGTATCAAACTTGTAAGCTATTAAGTGATCAAAGGCACTTGAAGGAATGTTTGTTTATGCGAAGCTCCCTTCTGAGTAAATTAATAGGCTCCAAATTGTTTTGAGTTGACAGAAGTGTACTTCAGACACACATAGTAGTGCTTGTCTCTAATGCCTTTAATCCTAGCACTGGGAGTCTGAAGTAGGAATATTGCTGAGAGTTCAAGGCCAGCCTAGACTACAGAGTGATTTCCAGATCAACCTGGACCCTACCTTGAGAAAACAGAAAAGAAGAAAGAGAAGAAGGAGAGGAAGGAAGAGAAAGATAAGAAGGAGGAGGAGAAAAAAAGTGCTTCAACAATATGCAAACATTTACTTAGAATGTCAAAATCGATGAAATTCCGAGTAAGGATCTTTAGAGCAGAAGAGTAAAATTTCTAAGAAATAGAACTGTCAAAACTGAGGTATTAACCCTGGCGTGGTGGTGCACGCCTTTAACCCCGGCACTCAGGAAGCAGAGGTAAGAGGATCGCCGTGAGTTCAAGGCCACCCCTGAGACTCCATAGTGAACTCCAGGTCAGCCTGGGCTAAAGTGAAATCCTACCTCAAAAAAAAAAAAAGAAAAGAAAAGAAAAAGAAAGAAAGAAAGAAACTGAGGTGTTGAGAATAAGTTACTGTGGAGTGCACCATGCTGATTGAAACATCTCTGTCACCCCCACCATGGCTGTGAACACTGCAGAAGATGTGGCAGGAAAACTATGAGAGCTAGAGGAGGGGGAGCAGCACTATGCAATGCTATCTTTTGGACAGTACATGACTGTCGCATTCATAACCTCACAGGGACTGTCAGGATCTGTACAATCTTGGGCCCATCGACATTCATGGATGACAGATGTAAAGCGCCTATTCCTCTCTGAGGAGATTTTATTGGTAGATAATAGATGGCAGGGAGGGGATTACCTGTTAGTTCCTTAGCATACAAAGTTCTTATAGCTCACTCAGCTTAGTCTTAAAAAAACTGAAAATGCAACTGAATTGTGATGGAGGAAAACAAAAAGAGCATAAAAATAATGATGGGTCATACCAAGCATTTTGGGCCACATGTGACACCCTAGCTTTTGTAATATTGGTAATGATAAAATGACAAAAGCCATGACATATTTACTGAGTCCTTGTAATACACTAGGTACTATGTCTAATACCTTAAGTGTGCTACCTGATTAGTTCCTCACAACAGCCAATGGACAGTTCATGGCTGATCAATTACAGCATTAGGACCTGCCACCTATCTTCGTAAATAAAGATTTATTGGAATGCAATCATTCTCATACTTACAAATTGTCTATGGCTACATTTAGTAGAAGAGCTTAGCATTTGTAAGATAAGAGGTAGGAGAGAAAATGAGAAAAAATGTTGTAATAGACAAGGAATTAAGAGAAAAACCTCATTAGTGATAAAAGAAAGCATAGTGAAAGACAAAGCTTATTTTGTTCTTCAATAGTTTATTGTTTCCTGGAACAGAAAATAAGAGAATAAAAGACATGTGACAAGATGACATCCTCAGGAAAAGTCCAGGAGAAGCAATTTTGATGAGTAAGATCAGCTACTCATGTTCAACTTTTCACATGACTTTATCACCTCTGAATAAATTAAATTCTAATAAAAGACTATCTTACACGGAAGGAGAAAACTGAAGAGAGTTCTAAGTGCCATCTTAAACCTATATTTTCAGAATCTTTAGTGAATGTAATGGTCTTACAGGAATAATTTCCCATTAAAAGCAACTGAAGTAGAGGATTTTGATCTGAAAGTGAGCTAGAGTAAAGCGGCCTAACTAATCTCAAATTTTTATAAAACAAAAATAATGCCATAACTAGTTTTCACTGAAATCCAACAGATATAGCTTTGTTTTCAGAAGCTATTCAGTTACCTTTGGGTACAATGTGTAGTTGGGGGGGTAAGTGTTACCTGGAGAAGCAATGAGCAATGATACTTTCAGATTAAATTCTATGCCATGTGCCACTATGCTCTACTACTAGTGAAATGGCAAGAATAAAGTTCTCCTATTCGACAACCAAGTGTGAAAGTTTGCACTGTCAGACATGACGAGGCATGAAACCTCAGCCTTCTGGAAAAGGCACAAACATAGTCTGCTTCTCTCTGCACAGATCCAATCTCAGTGCTGAGAGGAAGGACTTCTCACCACATGAGCGTAAATGACCACCACAGAGCAACAAGCAAATCCTATTTAGTAGAGCTTTCCAAAGGGAGTGAGCCACCAGCAGAGCCTCAGAGCAGGACAAAGGTGGGAAACCCTCAGAGGGGTTGGGAGGAGGGGCACAAATGAGGAACTCCTCTTGCAAGCCTGGTTGGAAGGAAGGTGCTGGCACCAGGCAGATGTAGGCAGTGTCTCATGTGAATGGGGAGAGAGTGTGTTTTGCTTTATGCAAGTGATCCTGACTTGGAAAGGGAGGGGAGAAATGGAAAGCTGTCAGTTCTTAATCAGATCCTGGATGTGCTGAACTGAATGCTACTGGGGTCACTGGTTGACATCTTGCACTGTTGATTATAGATTATGGGCTAGAGTTCTATTTTTATATATGATATGGTCATTGCTATTAGATAATGGTAAATATTTTTAATAAAAATCTAAATTCAAGTTCTAACCAAATCTTTATTTATTTATTATTGCCTTTCAATTCGTCTTCCTTAAAAAAAAAAAAAAAAAACTGAGAGAAATCAAGCTGGTGCTGAGCAGAAAACCTTCTCCCAGTAGACCAAACAACTACAAACTGGAAAAAAGCTGCACTGTATACAGCCTTCTGGCAGACCAAAGTCATCAGTGGTGAAAACAGTGGACACTGGAAGCCTCAAATTTGGCCAGACAGGCCAAATGACTGTACAAGTGCAATAGTGGCATGTCTGCTCTGGAGGAAGCCAACTGCTCTCTATTGGACTGGAGGCCCGCTCTATGGGAGGGAATACATGCCTGGTACTGAAAACCTAATCAAAAGCCTATGGCAGGGGAGGTCATGAGCCTTAGGGGTATAAAGCCTGCTCTTGTCTGGCTAAATGCATATATTATTCTCAACAAATTGCCCTGAAAGCACTATACTTAATGTTCATACTCATATGTTAATGCTACTCTCACTTCTGGGTACAGAAGCTTCTCTTTTCAGATGGCAGTGACCACTGGGATGACCCCAAAGGCAACACAGTGCTGAATAGAAGGGACGGAGGAGTGTCTATCACTAAAACATCTCACACCCTACAAGGCTCAGGGTCCATTGCAGAAGAGGCGGCAGAAAAAATATAAGAGCCAAAGGAAGGGTCCCATTTCTTACATGCAACTGTCCAGACAGAAATTGGCCTCAATATCCATGACCTCGCAGTGCCTAACAATACCTACACAAGACCCTCATAATAAGAGAAAAAGATGATGACATCAACTTATAAGAGAGACTAATGGAGAGTGGGAAGGGATATGATGAAAAGCAGAGTTATGAAGGCGAAAGTGGGGGAGGGGAGGAAAATACCATGGTTTGTTGTCTGTAAGTATAGAAGTTGTCAATAATATATATGTACATATACATATATATATGGATATATATGTATAAATAAAAATTTAAAAGCAGTGAGTCTAACTTAATTTTTTAGGCTTCATATAAGAGAAGTCATGTGCTAATGAAAGCTATTTGATTTCCAAAATAACCAAGTTATTGTAAGATCAGCACTGTTGCAGAGATGATTCAGACACTTAGCATAAAAAAACAGGTGTGAGTACCACATACCCTGTAACTTGCTTCAGGGTCATTTTAAATAGACATTTTTCCACCTTTTTGTCATCTTGCTAACAGCTTATTTACAAATGATAGTATGTTCAAAATACATGCACAGCCTCACTGCATTTGTTTGCTTTCTACTGCGCACAATTTTAAAATGTAACAGAAAATTTAATATAAATTCAATGGCTCACATTGAATACAATTCCCCAATACTGCATGATTTTTGCTATCTTGCCTCAAATAGACTCCAGGGAATGTGTGACTTGCTGCAGTTCAAGAACTTAAATAGAAGTAAATTATATTTTCTGATTCAAAGTCATGCACTTCTCAAGTTGTTATAAACATGGAAGAAAATGATCTGCATCCAAGTTAGCAAGCTTGAGCATTTCTGTTGCCAACAAACTCTTTTTATATGGTGTTTGGCAAACCTAACTCCAGATGATGGTATTTTCTCCTTAGACATAGTCTACCGAATATATAAATATTTGGTGAACTGCGTGCCTTTGGGATCACATTGGGATCATTATAGCAAGCCTAGTATAATGGCCCATGATTCTAATTTCCACATACAGGAGGCTAAGGCCAAAAGATTGCCTCAAGTCTGAGGCTAGCCTGGGCTAGAGAGTGAGAGCCTGTCTCAAAAAAATCAAAATCACTATATAAATGGATACAGACACTGAATCTGTGATAACCACAAACCTTCCTATGTCTCTAATTTCTAAATGTTAGTCACCAGATTCTCATAATTCTGGCAGCAACTTTATCCTATGTAATATTTCTTTAGGAATTTATTTTCAGAATCCTCATTTTTCATATATCTTCTAGTGTTTCCAAAGCAGATTCCCTTATAAGCAGAAGAGACTATATTAATAGCATTAGGTCACCTCAAGAAAGTGTCTCAGCCAAAAAAAAATGAAATCTGAGTGTGAAAGAGCCAGGACTTGGGTGCCATCCTAGTCAAATCTCCATAGGATCATCATCATGCCACCAAGTACTTGACAGCCACTGCTGACTGAAACTAAGTATCTGCCATGTGCCCTTCAGGTTTCATTGTACCATGTTCCTTTCTACTCTCTGCTCCGTAAAGCTGGTCACCTCAATTTCATTAATAAATTGAAGGCCCCGTGGCTTCCATTTGGTTAGGTCAATGCATACATTCAAAGAAGACTGGAGCACACAAAGAGGGGAATAGACTCATTTAAGTCTCCTCTTCTACGTTACCTCAGGCGGGTTGTTTCTTGCAAAGGCAGGTTGCCTCATACCGCTCCCTCTCCCTCCTGATTCCGCTATACTCACCCTTTTCTACTCCCTTGGGAAAGAGCTAATGGACAACTCTGCTGCTGCTAGGTTGGGACTCTTGCTAGGTTCACCAAGCTCTCATGCATATACCCAGATATTTACAGTTCATCCTTTGTGCGTTAACAACATGTTCTTTGTCTCATATTGAGACTTCAATGGGCCGATAACTTATTAGCATCACCCTAGAAAATACCAAATCCTCCTCCTCCAGATGCTATCTTTTTTTTTTTTTTGTCTCAGCTACATCATGTAACTTACTTCCATCTTACGTATTTCAACAGTAAATCTGCTGGTAGACTTCAATTAACATGTACGATATAAATTGAAAGGATTTGGGGAAATTTATTTTAGGTTTTCAGCCTCAATAATTCAGGAAAATAGACTAAAAGGAGACAAGAGTAATGCTGCCTAACTCATACCATTATCTACAACACAAATTGCAAATAAATATTTATGAAAAGTTGACCTGTTGTAAAGTAATATTTTCTTCCATAGTATCATATATGCATAGCAGTTTTGCAAACATTTAGAATAGTAATCAAAGAGTGCAATTCATTTTTCCTAACCTTTTAAAAATTTTTACTTTATTTATCCTTATGTTTTATTGACAACTTCCATGATTATAAACAATATCACATGGTAATTCCTTCCCTCCCCCACTTTCCCCTTTGAAACTCCACTCTCCATCATATCCCCTCCCCCTCTCAATCAGTCTCTCTTTTATTTTGAAGTTATGATCTTTTCCTCCTATTATGATGGTCTTGTGTAGGTAGTGTCAGGCACTGTGTGGTCATGGATATCCAGGCCATTTCGTGTCTGGAGAAGCACGTTGTAAGGAGTCCTACCCTTCCTTTGGCTCTTACATTCTTTGTGCCACCTCTTCTGCAATGGACCCTGAGCCTTGGAAGGTGTGATAGAGATATTGCAGTGCTGAGCACTCCTCTGTCACTTCTTCCCAGCACCGTGATGCCTTCTGAGTCATCCCAAGGTCACTGCCATCTGAAAAGAGAAGCTTCTCTAATCAAAAGTGAGATTAGCATTAATATATGGGTATGAACATTAAGAGAAGTGCTTACTGGGCAGTTTGGCGAACATAGTATATACATTTAGCCAGACAGCAGCAGACGTTATACCCCTAAGGCTCATGACTACCCCTGTTGTAGGTTTTCAGTGTCAGGGATGTATTCCCTCCCATGGAGCGGGCCTCCAGTCCAATTAGAGGGCAGTTGGTTTCCCCCATAACAGACGTGCCACTGTAGCACCCATTGGCTCATTTGGCCTGGCTGGCCAAACATAAGGCTTGCAATGTCCACTGTTGAGTATCTTCACTGGTGATTTCTCTCTCTCCCATGGAACTGTATGCAGTGTGGCTTTTTCCAGCTTTCTGTCAGCTGGTCTACATGGAGGAGGTTTTCAGCTCAGCTCCATCAGGGTGTCTCAGTGACCTTGCAGCCCAAGTATGTGCAGTCTTCAGCAATAGGGTCTTACCATCTATTCCTGGTGGGAAACCAAGGGCCTTGGCAATTGCCTGTAATGTTTTGGGGGTTTTCGGGACCTCCCTGGCCAACAACTCACTGGAAGGTATCCCATGCCTGGCACTGAAAATTTTCTAGTAACAATCTATGGCTGCTGTGTGTTCCATTGTCCATAAAAGTAGGTTTCCATATGACTTATTTATATCCTCTTAGATTTTTATTAGCCCTCCCTCCACCTTTCCTTTACTCAGTCTCTTCCCCTGACCTTACTTAGGACTTTTCACCCCCATTAATCTGCTCTTCTATTTACATATACACAATACCATCCTTTTAAGTACCCCCTCCATTTCTATTCCCTTTATATCTCCTTTCTAGCTTACTGGCCTCTGCTACTGAGTTTTTCCTAGCTACAAATTATTGGACTTCTGTGTGAGTAGGAAGAAAACTCAGGGAGTACATTTCAATGAAACCTGAGGAGATTATACATTGATTATCAACAGCACAACTGGAGGTTTGCTTATGTTTTCTATCAGAACACATATTTCTAAAGTCTTGAATTTGTTGTTCTTTTGATAATTGTATTTGGAATGTACATGTAAGATGAGCTCCACTTTTCCTGAGAATTCCAATTTATAGGGACTGAGAATATTAGACATGGACACTGGACTGTAATAAGAGTATGGTTCTGGGATCAGGCAAATTGTTTAGTTACCATAATTCTCCATTTCTCCCATTAAGAGGAAGAATTTGTTTCCCAAATCATTAAATATAGATGATTTCTGTGAACTGGTTTCTCCAATAGGATATTACGATATTATAATAGGATAATAGGATATTATAGCAAATTTTGGCCTGAGTAGAACATTTTTTTGCATCTGAGATTTTCCCATTTCAATTATCAGGATGCTTTGTCACCTTCATAATCGGAAGAATCCTGAGCTAACCTAACAGGATATGAGAAGCACATGCCTCGATTACGTCAACTATCAACATATCAGCTAGCCAATCACCAGACAGAGCGTCTAAGGCCATGATGGATCCATCAGCGAGCCTGCCAATGAGGTGCAGCTGCCAGCCTGGCTGAAAGAGGCTAACCCAACCAGTTGATCTCAGCCCTGAGCTCGGCTGAAACAGAAGACCTACACAATCATGAGCTAAGTAGATGGCTCCATTTTTCTTTGTTTACACAAACAGGTGAAGTGATATATGACCAGCTATCTAGAAGTATGGTTCATTGTAATCAAAATATGTGGCATTGGTTATGAACTAGTCAATAAATTGGAGCTAAATATGGAGCAAGGAAACTGGCTGGAAATGTACACAGTAGCAGACCAACTGGCAAAATTGTCACCTGTAGTAACATGGAAGATAAAAATGTATCTGATAAACGGGGGACATTGACAAGATGGCCTTCAGGCCAAGCATTTAAAGCACAGTTCAGTTCTCTTATCTTCTAGGTTGAAAATGTGCAAAGAAAGATAAGCTGAAAGAGGAAGTGCTGTGTTTGCAGGCAAATTTAAAGAGAAGATGAAAGGGTTAGATTCATTAAGCTGAAAAACAAACTGCTTCTCATTATCAAGATCTCCAACCAGGAAATTATCTTCAGAGTAAAATAAAGGCTGAGAAAACACACACACACACACAAAAGATAATCAAAAACAAAGGTCAAATCAGGATGTGTCTCAAACTCCTCATCTCAAAGGGATGCAAGTGCTGAATGATCTCTCTAAATTATGTACAAGGCTTATAAAAATCTAAAGAATGTGTTCACACAAGGACTGGAGATAAGGGAAGACTCAAAAGCAATTGCAAGTTTGGATTGCATCAAACACAGAAACTAGAATCTGGTCAATTGAAAGTTCATCTCCTATCAGTAAACGTCCTACTAGCAAGATTAAAATGAGCTGAGACTGTAACAGTTGCCAGACTCCTTAAGGCCACAGGTCTCTCGTGACAGAAGCAACCCAATGAAGCAACAGAGGGCAAACAGGAGCCAATTTTGTGAGAAAATATTTACAATTCAGAAGATGGGAGCGAAGGACAAAATCAAAACCCATGGAGAAAATGGCCAAAGCAGTGACTCCCAGGGCAGAGTGAGAATTCTGTGCTAGAACGCCACTTCTGTGGAACAGAACGAGACTCTAATCAAAAACTATCCTTGGTCTCAGAGCCAGAATTCCTGACATTTGCCCTTTGGGATCCCTAAGTTACAAAAAAACCAATGGCTGGTATCTACTGTCTTCTTGTTCTCACCTGTTTTGCATGGAGGTGTTATTTATAATTATCCTATCCCAGGAGAATGTGCTAGTTGCACTTTTATTTCATAGGATTCTGCAGCTCACGGGAGTTAGAGCACTCATATCCAGTTCTTACATAAATCATGAGATTCTGGAGATGTGCACTAAAGCAGAATTAAATGAGATTTTGGAGGAGTTGAAAGAATATGCTTATAGTTTGGAAGGGGCAGAAAGTGAATTAACTATGGTCAGGGTACAGACTATAGTAAATTATGAAAATGTGCATAATTATCACTCCTCCTATGAAAGATGGATTCCATTTTGCCACGTCATGTCTTGAGTCTAGGACAGCCAGGCAGCATGCCGTGTAGGACGCCAGCAAACGTGATGCAAGCACAATGTTGAGAGGCTGTTTCCAATCAGAGTTTTCAGAAGTACGGCCCCTGGGACTTCTGCCATCACCCTCATATGAATGACTTCAGTGTAACTTACACAGGAACAGGCATTCCTGCTACATTCACGTCCAGCTAAGATTTCAAATGATATACATGTGAATCAGTTAACCAAGATCAGCAAGGTTCTAACTGGCCTGCCCAAGAACCACAGGGGAGGGCCCTGTGCAAATTCCTAGCAAAAACTAAAAGTTGTTCTGAGACATATAAGTCATTCTGCTGTTTTGTTAGTCATCAAAGGAAACCAATCCATGGGACTAATACGCTTCCAATAAACATCGTAATGTGGTATTCAATGCTATGAAAAAATTCTACATCTCTATTAGTCATCTGGAAATCTACATTGTGGCAGTTTAAATTTGAGACATCTGAAACTTATTTGAAAACCTAATTATAATCTCTGGTTTAGGTAGCAGTATTTAAAGACTGTGAGATATTACCCATTTGTCTAAAAAGCCATGATATCTGAAATACTGTATGCTGATAAAAAAAAATAATAACTGTGGAAAAGTCATTATATAAAAACCCTATAAGCGCCGGGCGTGGTGGCGCACGCCTTTAATCCCAGCACTCGGGAGGCAGAGGTAGGAGGATTGCCGTGAGTTCGAGGCCACCCTGAGACTACATAGTGAATTCCAGGTCAGCCTGGGCCAGAGTGACACCCTACCTCAAAAAAAAAAAAAAAAAAAAAAAAAAAAAAAAACCAAAAAAAAAAAAAAAAAAAAAAAAAAAAAAAAAACCCTATAAGCAAAAAGTCTTATATTTAGGAGTTCTTGACACCTAACTACTCAGTAATCATTAACCACACAGATGAGCTAAAGTAATAACTCAACAGTTCTGTTTTCCTCCTGCTTAAAAAGTGAAATAGGTAGAATATAAGATCATATATCAGTTTTGAGCTAGTTCCATGAAGCTACAAACTATTCTTGATTTTCTAATATTGAGGACCATTTCCATTTTGATCATTAAGTTAATAATAATATATTTCATACTGGTTAAATCTTTTATAACTATATTCTTTGACCTAGGTAGATAACATTTAAAAGGTTTAGATTGATATTCAAGCAATAAAATCAGACATACCTAATTTTATCACTCATTCTATCTATCTATCCATCTACCTACTTAGCTATCTACATACATATGTACATACCCACAAAAGAGTGAGAAATTTGAATTTTAACATAGGGAAGTAGAGGGTTTCACTAATCAATTCATTGAAAAGTTTTGAATAGCTTCTTCATGTAAAGTATCTGTGCTTCACACTATTACTTGTAAGAATGGTTAGATCTAGAAACTGTGCTCAAAGGACTTAGTTACTTGGAAACTAAGCTTCTTATTTAAAAGCAAATTACAAGTTAAAAAAGGTATATGACAAATACTAGAGATGGCAATTTAGCTGTTGTTGAGCTTGGGAAAGTTATATAACCTCTCCAGTCCTGTTTTCTAATCTATAAACTGGATACACCAGTAGTACCTACCTCATAGATTATTAAAAGAAATTTGTGGTGGTTTGAATGAGCTATTCCCCCATAGCCTCTTATATTTTATATATTTAGGCCCTAGCTGTGGGCAATTTAGGAGATGGAGGGGGCAGGTTTGGGGGTGCTGTAGCCCACTTCCTCTTTGCCAGAGTTATCTCACTTGCTGCTACCTCCCACCTGGTGTGACAATATGTGATATCTAATTTCTGCTCTACCATGCTTTCCCCAACATGATAAAATTTTCTCTAAAAATAACCATTTCTTCCCATTATATGCTTCTTCTGGTCATATTTTTTGTTCCAACAATGCAAAGGTAACTGCTATAGAATTGCAATGTAGGAAGTTTCAATGTTCACATTATTTGAAATGCTAAGCACATAGCAATTGCTGTATGTGCACTCTATATAGACACATATTGGCTAGGAAAAAAGTAGCTATTCTATATGACCTGCTTTACAAATAAAAAAAAGAAAGAAGTACCAACTCCTGCAAAGGATTTCTGTCTGTTCATTAGCTTGCAGAGTTAGATGAAACTTTGCTAAAATGTTTGCTTCCTCAGATATTGGAATGTGTACTGTCATAGTAGTTTACTTTATGGATGAACTCTAAACAACATCAAGAAGAGACAGTATTAATAGCTCAACCCTCATATTCAGCCTTCTCTGTTTTCAAATAATTAATATCACTGTATCAGCTGCATTATTAGGTAAATATTAATGTAAACACTGGAGGTATGCTGTGTTCTAGCATTTGTATCTCTGAAAGCCAACACAAAGTAGACATTTAGTGAATAGTCTTGGAATAAATGAATATGTTAAAGGTAATGCTAGACAATATTGAATACTACAGGCATTATTTTAAAAATGCAAACTAGTAGATTCCACTATTCAACCAAAGTTCCTTTTTTTTTAAACAGTTCAAGGAAAGTCCTGCAAATTAAAAACAAAGAATTACTCAAGCCTTTTTCAGAAATTACAGTCATTTATTAATATTCAGGGTTTCCAAGTTTGTTGTGAATTTGCTTGGAGCTCAGTATTTTTCTTTCCAACTTTAGACAATAGCATGTGAAAGCCACCGTAGAAGTGACACTGGGTGAAAGCGTGTGGTGACAGGTCTTTCATGAGGCAGCCTCTGCGTCAACTGTGTTTTTAGAGAGGCAGATTCTCAGGGATGGGGGGGCGTTAGTCTAGGTTTTATCAACCCTGTGGGTGATACTGTGCACTGAATATCACAATGAGAGAGTTCTGGCTTACAGAAAGTGGGAATAAGAAAGAAGGCACATTCCAACTCCACTAACAACTAAACATTTCAGAGCTTTTGTCCTAAGAGGCTTTAAACGAAAATTAATAACCTAATGAGGAACATTTTAAGTCCTCTTCAGTGATGAGCTCTCAATAGCCTCTGGATTTCTGCTTTGGTATGTGTTGAGTGTCCTCAGTGTCTGTCCTCCTTGCTGATTGTCAGGCTCCCCATGGAAGCAGCACTCTTGCTCGCCTCCCCAGTTCCTCTGTGGTTTCACCTGGGCTTTGGCTAAAGGGCAAGAGGTGGTGTATCTCCTTGGGTCTCCAGGACAATGGTAGCACACAGTCTTTGTGGGTAACCAATAGCTTTCTGATTGGCTAAGAGATCCACTCAGTGGAAATGAACCAAATCTAGAACTGGGAACCAGGTCAGAATCCTATAAAGACAAAGATTATGCTCTCCAGTGACAAGCTCTCACTAGTGGTTGGCTAAAAGAGGAACTACACACATTAAATTCTCCCTAAATGAATAACATTTATCCCATTTAACCTATGCTGACTTCACTTTCCATTGAAGAATCTATTTTTTCATTTTGCACATATTTTATTATACAACTGGCATAGGTTAAAAAAATGACTTAGAGAATTTAAATGACTTGAGGAAAAGCTAACAGGATGGGATGGTGTCAGTACTTGAACTCAAATATTTAAAATAGTGCCTTCTTCAGAAGACTGGAGGGATTTCTCAGTAGTTAAAGGTACTGGTACCCACATAAAGTCAGATGCACAAAGTGGCATATGTACCTGGAGTTTTCGTGACCCAACTGGTATGTCCTAATACCTGCACGTCATTATGCAGCAGTCTGCACATAGGCAGCGGTCTTCACCTGTCAGCACAAAATCACTTGTGTCTCCTAATGTTGTTTTAGAAAAAGAAGGAGGCCCAAAGCTTTTCCTGTGGGTTTTATACGCCCAATCCCTTCTACGTTCGAGTTCTTTCCCTCTCATCACAGCATTCCTGTACCATAGCTAATGCACTTTCCTAGCCACTTCTTCAATGATCCCTGAGCCACTGGTTCACTCTCCCACAGACAGGAGCCAATGTCACATTACCAACCCCTGGTGTCCCTCACACACCTTGCTGTCACCCACAGAGCACTCTTCCTGCATTTTCCCTAGTGCTGCACGATTTTCTAAATTAGATCTAAATGTAGAATTTCCCGAGCCCCTTTTGATTATATAGCTTTGCTGCCTCACTTTTTATGGTGAACTGAAGGAAGTCCTCACCATGCAGGCTCTTTCTTTCATCAACAGTAGAGGTGACAGTAGAGAATAAACTCAGAAAGTGTTCAGCCTCAGCAGTTCATGATATAAATTGGATATATTGCCACCTCTCCTGACAGGCCACAGTAGTTCGGAGTTGTAGTTATCCAGTCAGAATTCTCTTCTCTTCCATGAGCCTAGCTGACAAATCTCTCCCTCTCTAAACTCTTAAGCCACATGACTCATATAACTCTAGTGAATCAGACAGATATAGTTGTGACAAAACTCAGAGTCCCATGGCTATTAACAGTTTTTAATTATAGTATGTTAATTATACTATTTAGTTTCATTTTGACATTATAGAACATATTTTTCAGTCACACTCACTGCCTCTGAGTTCTTGCCACGGGCACATTAGCTTCTGGAAAAATGAACACAAGAATTTGGTTCCTAGCCTCTTTAAATTTCTCACAATGTCCTACTGAAATGACATCAGGTAGTTTTGTTAGGCAGTTAGGGTTACTGGGCCCCTGAAAAGGCAGAAATGTCTGCTCTCTGCAATCTGAACTTGCTGTAGATCACAGTATGATCTGACTTCTTATCTCTTGCTTTATCTCAAGGACTTTCCTGAACCCCTAACACCCCATTTCACTATGATCATTAATGGATTTTTGACTTTTTGCTAAATGGAGCCAGGCAATCTAATGACAGAGCTTTCAACCAGGAAACAAAATACTTAACCTCAGAAAACAAATACATGCATCTAAACATTTGATGAACCTTATCTCTGCTCAAAGAGATTTGGTACTTCTTATCATATTTTATTCACTTTTTCATTTTATAATGATAGGCAAACTCACTACCATGGTATCATATGTCATTAATGGATCAGACTTGACATAGAGAACATTTTCTAGCAGGAAGACTGGAATGATACCTAGCCCCAGGTGCTTAAATGTTCTTTAATATTATTCATCAAGGCACCATGATATGCCTGTATTATCATAAACCTTCAAAATCACCCTTAAAGACATAAACTGATTTGCCTAAATGACAATGCCCATGATATTAACAGGATCTCCCAAGGGTATACAGCTAGCAAATGGTACTTCATAAAAGTAGAATTCTGTTCATTCAAGTTCTAATCCTATTCTCTGTATGACACATATTGTTATTCATAATTAAAATAATCATGAGTCGGAACAGAGGGTTAGGAGGCACATGTTGGGAGTAAGGATTATGAGGACAAGGATCATAAAAATTAAAAGCCAAGTTTACTACTGTGAGTCAGTCTTTTTTATTTCCATATGCAGTTACTGTTTGGGCCCAGTTTTCTCTAGATACTATACTCCATTGTCTCATGGACTCCAAAATTGTGAGCTGAACTTTAATGCTGGGGGTGAGATGAACCAACAGAAAAGATAACGAGCCCATTACAGTGACAATGTGACCCGAGAAAAGAATAGCACTAAGAAGGACATGCCAACCGTATGTGGGGGGGGGGGCTGCATAGACAAAATGCCCCAACATAGCTCCTAAATGAGATTGAGAGAAGTAGACTTAGGCCAAGTGACAAAAAGCACTGGCTGTGCATCATTGAGCACTTCATGCGCTAACAGGGCACCTGGTCAGATCTTTCTTGACAAGGAAGCAATAAGGAAGAAAAACAGCATTCAAAAGGACAACACTTGGTTTTAACAAACGCTCTAAAATGTTAGGAAAGTTGCCTCACTTTCTGATAATTTATTTAGTACGCTAGAACATACCTACATGCTCTTTAATGAACCTCCTAGAGTCTGCGACAATTTTCTTCCTCTTAAATAAAGATACTAACTTACCCTAAGAAAAACTGGTAAGGTATGTGATAATAAGGAAATGATGCTACTTGACCTCCTTAGGATAGATCAGTGATTGTTCTCTCTCTCTCTTTCTCTATGTGTATCTACTTCCAGGCAGAAAGAAGGAGGGACACATATTTTCTCTTGAACCAATCAATACTAACTATAAATAGAATACATATTGGGGTGGGGGAGGGAGAAAAACAGACCCCAGGGAAAAAATGGGTGTTGATTAACCATGAGATTGTGATAACTTAGGAATATAAATCATCATGACCTCACAGTGCCTGACACTACCTACACAAGACCATCGTAATAGAAGGAAGACATCATAACATCAAAATAAAAGAGACTGATTGAGAGGGGAAGGGGATATGATGCAGAGTGGAGTTTCAAAGGGGAAAATCGGGGGAGAGAGGGAATTACCATGGGATATTAATAATAATAATAATCAAGTAAAATAAAATTATGCAATTCTATATTATTTTAAAAAATCAGCCAGATATGGTGGCACACGTTTTTAATCCCAGCACTCGGGAGGCAGAGGTAAGTGGATTGCTGTGAGTTCAAGGCCACCCTGAGACTACATAGTGAATTCCAGGTCAGCCTGGGCTAGAGTGAAACCCTACCTCAGGGAAAAAAAAAAATCACCAATGTTGTCTCAGAAACAGAGTAGAACATACACTAGACAAAACAAAGATTCCCCCACACACACACACCAGTACAGAGCAGAGAATAGGGATATGGCCACAAGGACGTCATTTTGAAAGTACTGTAAGAAGCACAGTTAGTCTGATGGGGATGTAAGGCAGAGGAAAAAAAAAAAACATAAGTGTTATGTTGCCCTGTGGGCAACTGGGACTTTTTCTTTCTGGGGACCTCTAGAGAGATAGAATGAAATACTCTTGGAATTGTCTCACATGGAATAAAAATGCTACACCATTTCTGCCGATTACCACCCTTCACCAGTTATTGTCCTAGGGAAGTTCACCCTCCAGCCAGCACACCTGGTTTGGACTTCTATAGGTAAAGAAAGCTTCTAGAATGAGATTGTCTCTAGCAGAGATGCTGACATCTGTCCAGAGAATAACCTCTCAGGCTAGCAGAAGTGATGACACAGGAAGGGCACTGTCTGCTATAGCATCTGATTGAGTGGAGTATGGGGCCAAATGACAGGTAGCAAATAAAGGTCATTCTGCAGAGTGACTACAAAGTAAGGGGAGAGACACTGTGCTGTCGGGGGCTTTGTGTCTTATAGCTCTTATGCCTAATCTGTAGACTCACACTGTTTTAACACCCAGTATTTCAACCAGCACCTTACATGAGAAGACTGATGTCCACAGTTTCACAATTTCACTATGGAAAGCAGTCTTCTAACAGTTACCCAATGTTATGTCTGAATCACATAGAGGCCTTTCATCCTATGAAAGAGATAGACAGACATAAACAGACAGACAGACAGGGGTAAGAAACGGAGGAGTACATTCATCCAGATAGGCCAAAAGCTGCTCTAGGAAAATGGATTTATGCCTGAGGCAAACATGTTCAGAGTGACAGAGCTACTCTTTGACATGTGAGCAGGTGTTCCCCAAGAACACACATTGTTTTCTACCTTCATAGCATCAGGTCTTTGGAAGAAGTAACAGTATAGGGATTTTGCACAGAATCATAATTCTGTGTTCTATAAATGTGAGAAAGTACATACCGTACAATAAGTGAATAAAACTGGGTTGTTCCGGTTAAGTAATACAGAGGCTGAATTGCTAAACATGGTTATCTATTGGTAATTTCAGCACACACAGGAGTAAACACATTCTACTAAGCCTAGATTCATCATGCACTTGTAGGAAATGACCTAAAGGAACTTTTGAAAATCAATATTAACACATTTAATCACTTATCAAAGGACAGCATTCTCAGAAGTGTATTTTAGTATAAAATTATATCTCCTAATATAAGAATATCCCTTTGGTCACTAGAGACATCCTCTTAGTACAGACTGATTTATTCAGAACTTGTAGAAAGATTTGAGAGATTAAAATCTTACATCTGAAAGGTTATCTTCTCTGCCTGGAAAATAATTATATATGAGGATAAAATATGACATGATAAAATAAGAGGATGTTGACAATACAAAGATGCATGAAAGCTTGATAAAAATGTTTGAAATAAAATGAATAGATTTGTTTCATTAAAGATGTCTAAAATACAGAACACATTCCTCAGAACAAATATAAAAGTAAGTCACTCAAACTGCTGCCATGAGCAACTGTTAAAGATAAACCTCTACAGAGGAATTATTTTAATGACAATTAAATTTTCTAGAGACCCAGCAGAGCTTTTGGCATATCACTCAACCTTCACTAAAATCTTTCTTAAATGATGTCCAATACCCAAACCTTGTTATTTAAGCAGTTTCAAAGAATCACAGTCATTCTCAGACCACTCAGACATTTATAAATTCAACTTTTGTCAAGCTGATTTATGATTTTGAATTTCATTTATGCCCATTTGATTCATGCTTCTTCTCTTGCCCTATGGTCTGTACACTTAATATAACCAAGTTAGCACCAAGGAAAGAGAAGCCACAGCCACAAGAATAAGAATTATTTCCCTCCCAATGGACCATTAACAGGAAATAACAGAAAAACCCTGTCCTTTGCTCTCTGTGGCTCACAAGCTCCAAGAAGCCGGTATCTTGCAGTGCCAGGGACAGATTAACAGCTTGACTCTTAGAAAAAAAAAAGCAGATATCTGCAGTGTGTTCTGGGAAAGTGACAGCTCCCATGAAGTTCCTTTGTAGCAACTTTTAAAGACTGGCTGAATAAAGATACAACTTAAAACTTATCACCATTAAGTGACATCACAATTCCAGCCAGCTCATCTCATTGCACAAAGTCTTTATGGTAGTCCTAACCTTCCCATTTATATAGAAGTAATTTTTTCTTGTCCCAGGAAAACATAGTTATCAAGGGTGATGGAGAAAAATCAACATGCAAGAGGCAAATATTCATAGAAAATAAAGTTATCAGACAACAAACTTCAGGTTGGATATGAAATTTTCAAGCATCTTTCTTCTTTCTTGTTCTTAACAGCCTGCCCTTTCAGAATCAAAATCATGATTTTACTGTTACCAACTGTCATCCAAGATAAGGAGTGCTACTTTTCTCATTTACAATAGGCCATTATCACACATATTTTTCTTTGCTAACTCTTATCTTTTCTAAATGTTATTCTTGAGTTCTTTCTCTCTTTTGTTATTATCTCCATGAGTCTACATTGAAAAAGAAGGGAACAGGCTCTAGACCTCTGTGAAAGATGTCACAGTTTCCTTGGGTAGTCATGAGGTAGGCAATGACTCCTCTCTGGCTTATTTTCTTTCCCTGGTTTCTGCTGAAAACCCTAAAAATCTCACCTCTTTAACAATTATGGTGACATTTCTGCTGAAAACCTCTGTCACAGTTATGGTAAAGTTCTTGCTAATTACCATCGCTACAAACTCATAAGAAATCACCAAAAATTAGCTTGAAGAATCTATTTTTAAAAAGAAAAGGTTTCCATTGTCTACAGAAAACAATATGCAACCAGATTTGAATACAGGGGTTCTATGTCTTAGAAGCCAGCCTGACCTGGATTAAAATATTCAAGACAAAAAAAATATCTATGTGCAGACACGTTCCTTGTTATTCTCTGCTCAATATAGTGTAAGAGGTATTTATGTGGTGTTGTAAATTGTATTGGATATAAGTAAGCATCTATAATTTTACAACCAAGAGGGAATCCCAGATCCAATTCCAAGAGGAGACAAGAGGTGACTATATCATGACTTTCAAGAACTGTATTAGTGCTAGGGAATGTGCCATCTAGGTAACCCCTAAGGTATGAAATAAGACCATACAAATTTTCAGTTTCTGTAAAAAGCTGTAGCTACAACTCTTGAGTCACGGTCTTCTCTCTGGTAAGGAACCCTTATATAACAGGCATACAAAGAGTTGGAAAGCTTACTCTTTAAAGACCTTCAGACAAGAAAACAGCCTGTTTGCCAAGTTTATATGTAGTTCTCTAATAGAAGAGAGCATTCTAAATATTGCTAATACCGTTGCTAACAAAGGCTTAAGCTCTTCCTTGAATTTTAGAGATATGAGATGACTGATCCTGGGAGATGGTTCTATTTAGTCTAAGGGATCTCTGACAACTATTCTTTTCATGTAGCCTTTGAAATTCCTAAGGGATTAATCTGGAGAACTTTACATCTCCTGCATTATTTTATATACTATATAGTACTACATTGTAGTAAATGCCAGTGGAATTTCAACTGCAGATGGTAGAATTGAGTAAAGCCACTTAAAGTTAGTGATTCATCCCACACATTAACACATCCTTCACATAATTAGAATTTATGTCTTAGTAAAATGACAAAATGTGACAGTTTAGACACCATTATTGAAACAGTGCCAAAGTACTGGCTTACTATTTCTGCCATAATTACCGTGTTGAGCACCTCACCATTCTGTTTTAGCAAAGCACATCCCATTCAGAGAGGCACAAGAGAAAAAAGCAGCTGATAGCTAGGGAAGAATGTAGAGTACCGTAAGTATTCCATTTTCTCTCATGTTATCTGAAGACATGTAAGCATTTATTTGGAGGTTTCTTCCCTGACTTTGGAAGCTTATTTGATATGCTGGAAGAGAGGAAGAGTGAGAGTATATTTTAGAATCTTCCACTCTTCTGTAGTACAACTGGAGGAGGTTCTGTTGTGTCACTGCAAACCTGATTAGCCTGGATAGGACGACATACTCCAAAGGAGTAAAAGTGCTCACACCCACAGGCTGCTGCTTCATGCTGTCCCTTTCTCATCAAACCTAACACCGCAGTGCTTTGATGCGACCTAAGAGTCATGGTAGCACTGAACTTACAGTGCCCTGTTTGGGGGACACAGCGCTGAATTTAGAGAAGACTAACCTATGAACTTGCCAATCCAGAAGTAGGCAAACTGCTTCTAAAAGCAGAGCCTGGGAGGTGAGACAGGTAACTCCTGGTGCCCCATCCCAGGAGTGGGCTAGCTACCTCTAGCACAAGCCTGGGGAAAAAAGAAACGGAGGAGAAGTTTAAGTCCCCTGCTGCATCTGCTGTCACTGCTCTTACGAGGTCACTGCGGCTGAGGCTTCCTCTGCACAGGCACCTTGATTTTACAGAAAAAAAAATAACACAGTGATAGATGAACAAGTAGTACATTGCATGATCAAAGGGTAAGGAACTTTCAACTTTAGATATCCTTAAACATTTATTAAAGGAAGGGATGAAGGGGAGTGACCTGCTGGACTCTGCTGATCCGGAACACACACACACACACTCCAATCACAAGAGCAGTCACACTAAGCCCACCTATGGCCTTCAAAAGACCTGTGGGCCATAGTTACTGACCTCATTGTCTTCAATGCTGTGATCAACACCTCTTACACATGCATGTTTGTTCTAACGTGAGAGTCCAACCAGGCCTCAGAGGAAAGAAGCCACAGAGATGTCTTAAGATCAGTCAGTATGTCTAGACATTGCTTGTCAATATGGGTCATCTGTCCTATTCAGGTCAAAGGTACAACAGGCAGAGGAAACCCAGTCACACTGTTTTAAGCAAGTGGATTGCACAGTTGCAAGATTAACTTTAGTGCAAGTTACAAGTAAGGAATTTAGCATCTCACAGCAATAATATCACAAAAGCTACTTGCCATGATCACAAGAAATATCCCCAGTCTTTCCCATAATTCAGACCCAGTTTGTTCTTACAGTTCATCATCACATCATGCTATGAGATTTTACCCAAGGCAGAAAACATGCTAGAAACAGCAAAAAGAAAGGAAAATAAATGGCTTTGTTATTCCTGTCACTGGTAACAGTTACCAAGCAGCAGTAACAGAAGCAGGTTTTCAAAGAGCCAAGGGCACTTGTTCAACACCAGCTATAGAGACAGCCTACGCAATGATAATCCAGGGTGGTCTTTAACCAGAAAACCAAGCATATTTATTTTCTAGCCTGTATTCCAAAACGACACATACTTCTTAACAGCCAAAAATGTTAAGTACTTGGGTTGAGACTTTGACCTCCATTTCCAAAAAAAATTAAGCCTCTGCTTTACTTTTTGAAATACTGATCTAACTAGATAATACTGACCTCCACCGAAAACCAATAATTGTGTGGTAGAGGAGAGGATGACTGTTGGACTGAGCTCAGCCACCATTATGACCCGTATTTTGGATTAATTTTAGAAGTTAAGGGCTGGAGAGATGGCTTTAGCAGTTAAGGCATTTGCCTGCAAAGCCAAAGGATCCAGGTTGATTCCCCAGGACCCACGTAAGCCAGATGCACAAGGGGGCGCACGTGTTTGGAATTTGTTTGCAGTGGCTGGAGGAAAGGTGGCAAGCATATGCATGTGAAACTGTTTTTCTCACCTTTAAGTTAAACTTTGCCTTATAGATAGAGGTTGAAATTTTGAGTATATTTTTTAGAAAGATGGTAGCTGTTTCCCTACTGAATAGCAACATTATAACTGAGAATTTTACTGTAAAAATGCTGAGAGATCACCTGTGGAAATGATGATAAAAATTTGCTATGCTTTTGTCTACTAACCACACTTAGAAGGGTTGTTGATGTTTGTTTATTCATCTATGGTTTCCTTGGGGGATGGAGTGGTCCTAGATAAGTACAATTCTATCCTTTTTAAAAAAAGTCTTGGAGGCTGGTCTTTAATCCCAGCACTTGGGAGGCAGAGGTAGGAGGATTGCCGTGAGTTTGTATTAATACCTAAACCAGATAATTTTATATCATTTTAAATTATTTTTTATAAATATTTTATTTGCGAGAGAGCGAGAGCAAAAGTGAGCAAGAGAAAGAGAGAGAGAGAATGGGCATGCCAGGGCCTTTAGCCACTACAAATGAACTCCAGATGTATGCACCACCTTGTAAATCTGGCTTTATGTGGGTATTAGAGAATCAAACCAAGGTCCTTGGGCTTTGCAAGCAAGCACTTATCCACTGAGCAATATTTTCAGCCTTATAATCTCACTTTTAAATAGTATAAAAGCATTTAACAGTTTGTAATAATATTTTAATGACTCAGCAGAAGAAGGCTAAAAGTCTAACTGAAAACACACATAATATAAAAGATTTTGAAGACTTGAGTTATTGCAAATCGATCTTTTATCTTTTAAAAATGGGAGAAAACAAAATATCATCAGAAACTGACATAACATAAGTTGACTATAGCTCTGTGTACATAGATACTATTCAAATCATTATTACTAAAACAAAAGAAAGTTTTACTCAAACTTTGCTTTTAGTCATTTACCTAGTTCTTTGTGTAAGCACCATCAAGAATTAAAGTTGAGCCAGGCATGGTGGCACACACCTTTGATCCCAGCACTCGGGAGGCAGAGGTAGAAGGATCACAGTGAGTTCGAGGCCAACCTGAGACTACATAGTTAATTCCAGGTCAGCCTAGGCCAGAGTGAAACCCTACCTTGAAAAAAAAAAAAAAAGAATTAAAGTTGAATTTCAATAATGAGTCGCCACTACCATTCCTTCAGAGTTTGCTAAAGGATACTTTATCATACATTCCATATCAGATTAGTAGAGTTTTGCATCTTTCTTAAGACAGAAATAATGGTTATTAGACCAAACATCAGAATCATACTAAATTACTCCCATGTGCTATCTTAAAAAAAAAAAAAAAAAAAACATGGTCATGCTAGACTACTCCTATGACTGATGGATAGTTTAGTGGTTATGATAATTTGAGTACTAAATCTTTTTAAAACATCTGTCTACCTGATGAGGATCTTGTCTGTCGCTGGCTCTAAATTGACTATTGGCTGTTAGGAAAAAACATACTAATGACCATGCATGTCCAAAAGCAAATGAGTAAATAAAGAAACAAACATTTTACAGCAGCACTTAAGGTTTTTCAGATGCTCTTAGTTGAAACAATCTTTTATGAATGTAAATTTAAAATCTACTTAACAATCACATAAAGTACATGATGACAATACTATAAATTAAGTATATCTACATACATATTTACTTTATTTCCCTAATGGTTTTCATTGGGTAAGTAGAAAATATGCTCAATTTAGAAACTGTTCATAAATCATCATACAGCTTTACATGAGAACTACTCATGCTGGTTTATGCACTGTTTTTAGACTTACACATATTTGAGAAGAAAACAAAATAGCATTCACCTAAGGTAATGCTGAAATATACTTTTGCCAATGCTAAAAGGCACAAGAAAAAATCATATAAACATCGAAATGCTAAGAGTTACAAGTTAAGCAATTTAACAGGGAAATAATATGTACTGAAAAAAAGTTTCATTGAAAAATCTAAGCTCATTCCATAAACCAAATATATCTAATTTCCAAGCAAAGCCACTAGATCCATATTTAATTCCTAGCAGAAAAACTTAGCTATTATATGACTTCAGCAGGTCCCAATTTAAATAATATTGTTATTTTTTTTTAATGAGAAAACAAAGTCTCAGCCATGTCACTTGCAACCACAGAAGTCAGACGGGGTTGGCAATCTGAGCCGCGCTTCTAAGACAGGATATCACATTTGAAAGCAGCACTGCTCAAAACTATGGATTTCCTGTGTGAAAATTAAAAGAAAAAATGCCAACCACTCTGCTGCCAGATTGGCATGTATTGTATTATGAGTTTCCCTCAAGTCAGTACATGGATTAATCAGAAAGCACAGAAGGGCCTCTGGCTACTTGCTGATCTCACTGTTGCACTTATTTGACAAAGAACAGAGATTGTACAAACACTCATGTCTGTGCAGTTCCAGGTGCTGAAACTTAGAATGACTGAGGAGCAACAAAAATTACCAAAAAAAACCCCCACATCCCCAGCACAATTCAAACCATTTATGTTTTCTCAAAACCAATGTCACAGTTGAATTTCCACTATTGTAATACTGAGAGATTGGACCTCTAAGATGCATCTAGTTCATGCGAGCTCTGCCCCTCTGAAAGAACTAACATCATAATTGTGGGAGGTTTGTCTTTTCTTTGTTTATATCTTTTTGCATTTTGGCCATGTGATGTTTTCCACTATATTATGATACAGTAAGAAAGCCACATGCTAAAACTTTGATAGCAAACTCCCCAGAACTCCAGAACTATATGACAATGAATTTCTATTCTTTATCAGTTACTCCATCTCAGGTACACTGATAGAATAGCAGATTAAGACAGAATGTGGTATGGTCCTATAACACATACCAAAAAAAAATGTAGGCATTGCTTTGGAGCTGGGTAATAGGTAGATACTCAAAAGTAAATTCTAGCAAAAAAAAAAAAACACACACACACTTTATTTCATATACACAGGGTTAATAGTGAGCACTCAAAAGGTGAGAAGAACTATAGAGGAAGTTCAATAATTATCAAATTTAAGGTGTTGTGATCAAACTTGGCAGAAACATGGATGACAAAAGCAATTCTGATGTCTCAGAAAGCAACAAGGGTCAAAGCCTTAGGAATTAGCGTAAGAGCTATCACAATTATAAAATGTTTGGGCTAATTGTGCCCGTGGCCAAAGGCTTTGTTGAAGGCAGAGCCAAGAGCAATGGGGTTCAGGTGGGAGAAATACCAGCAAAGTATTGAGGTGTGGTATGGTTTCCTTTAAAGATGCGTGGTAAAATGACAGGATTTTAGAGACAGAATTTACAAGTGAAAGTGAACCAGAACCTTATCATTTAGAGAGCTCCCTCCCTAGCCAAGTGATGGGCAAAAGAACTTGCACGGGGTCAGCCAGACAACCACTGATGAAGAGAAGAGAAGAGTATTGACCAGAGCCAGGTGGTAGTCACCAGCACATTTGGAGAATGACCTGTGTTAGCTTTGCTGTGCTGTGACACAATACCTGAGAAAATAAGCTTAATGGGGAAAAGATTTCTTTGACTCATGATTTCAGCAGTTAAAAATCCATGGTCACTTAACTGTTGCTTCCATGTCATGGTGTGGGCGAACATCACCAAGGAAACCTGTGTTAGGCCAAAGCTGCTCACCTCATGGAGACAGGAAAATGAGGAGTGACTAGGAAGGGTCTGTAAATGACCTATAAACCCAGCAAACATGCGCCCCCAAGAAATGACTACCTCCAGAAAGTCCCAATGAAGTGGAATGGGGTGGTGTTGACAGAGCCACCCTTGAGAAGCCAGAACACCAGAACTAAAAGACTACAGCTGCCTGCGTAAAACTCCAGCCAATGAGCTCCACAAAGCCGCAGGAACCGACCTTGCTGAGCCTTGGCCACCTAAACCCTGAATCGGGGCATCAAGAGGGGAGGATGTGGAGCCAAAAAATATTGTGCTAGAGTCTCTCGATTTAAGGAAACTTCTGATCAGGTTTTCACCTTACTTAGGACATTGCATTTTCCGTGCCCATTTTTCTTTTCTGGAATGGATTTCATAGCCAGAATGTAATTTCACTCAGGATGAATCGTGCCTCGAGACTCACCCCCTTCTGGTCTAGGTGAGATCTTTGAGTTTATACTAAGATGAGCTAAAACTTTCAGGTCTATTAGAATGGAATAAAAACTGTCTGTGTATGAGGGACACAAATACCAGGATCCAGGCCCACAATAATATGATTTTAATGTTTCCTTCCTCCTAAACTAATGGTGAAATTTCATTAGCATTTTGATTCCAATAGCAGGTGAGCTCTTTAAGAAGTTTTTAAGTCATGAACAGCCCAGATCTTATGAATAAACTAATGTCATTATTATGGGAGTAGAGTCTCCTTGTTCTCTCTCATCCTGTCTTTGCCCTCTATCCTATTATGATGCAGTGAGAAGGCTATTGCAAGATGCTGACTCCTTGATATTGAAGTTCCCAGACTGCCCCATGGTAGGTCACTAAATATGTGTTAATCAAAACAGTCACCATGAGAAACCCAAGGTCTAGGGTATTTCTAGGAGAAATACAGGAATCAGAAAATCTCAAGCTGGGAAATATGATTAATTATGAATTTCACAGCAAGGAAATTCCAGAAATCTCTTTGATGTTTCCCCCAACCCTGGGAAAATATTTTTATCTGTTAGAGAAAGCAAGAAAAATAGAAGATGACAATATACTTTATAACATGCTCCTTCTGGCTACATTTTTATGGATTGAAATACATAAATGTTCTGTGGAAAAGAGCCTTAAGCTGTGAATGGCACGCGCCCCATGAGTACTTATTAATGGAAAACCAGTAAGAGCACACTTCATGCAGAAGAGAAAAAAACAGAGCTAGAGTTTAAAAAAAATAGCTGGGAAAGAGAGGATGAATTTCTTATAGTTATAGAAACACCTATTAGGTAATAAGGGAAAACTTCAAAACAGTCTTCATTTACTATTGCCAAATATCTCCATATTTCATTTTGTTTTAGTATTTTTCCAGTAGCCATGCATGAGTGAATGTCATCAATTTGGTGAGTGAAAAGTTTGATAACACAATTTTCTATATCACTAGGATACATTCACAGTTTAGCTTTGGGCGTATAGTCAAATGAACCACAAAACTCTCATTTATTAAAATTCATTGCATAGTTTTGAACAGAAATTTATTCATGCTCAAAGGCAGCAAGAAGTTATTATACAGGTTATTGAACTAAAATTTATATTATTTTTACCCCAGAAAAAAGCATGTTAAGTAAAATCTATATTCTCTTCAGTATATTACAAGCACTATCTAGGTGGATCAAATTAATAATGAAGTTAACAGAAAAGCAATATTGTTAGTAGGTCTTGATAAAATAGTAATAACTTTTTACATTTTATTGTATTTTATTATTTGAGACTACAAACGAATTCCATATGCATGCACCACCTTGTACATCAGGCTTACATGGGTCCTGGATAATCAAACCTATGTCTTAGGCTTTGCAGGCAAGCACCTTCACCACTAAGCCATCTCTCTACCCCATAATAACATTTTTAAAATGCATTTTTAAATAAAACTGCTACCATATTTGTGATCACATGTAGCCTTGGATTCTAAATTGCCATGATTCTTTCCAGTAGGTATACCTTCTAGGCTGAATTTATTCTATCAATCCTTTACTAGTATTCCCTAACCTACATAGTCATTTCAATTTGTACTTTAATCTCTAGAAATTGCTTTCATTGTCATTATTCTCACGGTTCTCCTGCTGTGCCACCACACAGCTGCTCCGAACAGTGACAAATGAAGTCACTAGCTGTTGTTCAAAGATTTCTTTCCTCCACCTGCGATTATCTGGCCTTTTAAAATGTTTCTTCGTATAAGTTCATTTTCAAAAACGTTGAAACAAAAGGCAAGGAAGAAAATCACACTTGATCACACTGTTTAATTTTTTGTTAAAGTATTAAAAATCAGATCTATATCCTCCTCTGTCCCAGTTCATACAGTTTTATTAGAAATTATCACAGTCCATAGCTCTGTGCCGATCTTTTCTGATATTGTTACTACTTTTATTCAGTTTCTTTATTTCCAAATTTCATGTACTTACATATTCAACCCTTTGTTCTTTGTTCTTTGCTCTCTCTAGGTATGGGAACGACCACACGCATACTGCAAAAGCACGTGGACCTGGTGCAGTGCATACACATTGCTTTTACCATTGAGATCATGCTAAGTAAACTGCCACATAGTGACACAGAGAACTGTCTTGCTGGGGAATGATGAGCCCGGGGCACATGGGTAAAAAAGTATTTACCAGACCAGAATTGATATGAAAGTTTTACTAAAGAATATATGCTGTGAAAGTGACAAAAACTTATTGGAAAAATTCTCCCCTGAAGGAGCATAGTGTCCTTCTATAACAGTAAACAGGAGTTACCTGGTCTTGTCTTAGAGACCATGCGTGGGATCCTAACAGATGGATATCTCACTACCTTGTAAGATAATAAATTTTATAGCACTATCTATCCTTCCTGTGACTAGCCATTGTGGGTGAAGCACCAGGCATCACTGAGAGATTAGACCATGTACAAGGCATCCCTAGTCACGGTTTATTTCTTTGTCGTTTTGTCTCTAGAAGAAGTATTCACAGCTAGTGCCAGAAGGTGCTACATGAGAGACTGGGGGCACATGACCAATATCTGTCCAAGCAACTCATGATCTAACCTACTTAGCAGCAAACAACTTGATGTGATGCTAACACAAGTGCAATAGTGGCACACAGCCATGGTGGGAAACCAACTGCTTTTGATTTGGCTAACTGATCTACTCAGTGGAATGGAACCCATAACTGGAACTGGGAAACAAGTCAGAACCATATCCAAAAATGAGCCTGCTCTCCACTATCAAGCTCCCACCAATCGTGGGCTAAAAGAGGGCCTACAACTATTAAATTCTCTCTAAAAAATAATGGTTATCCCATTTTTCTTGTACTAACTTTACTCTCCATCCAAGAATCTGCTTCTCTTTTTTTCAGATATACACAGATCCTAAGGAGAGAACCACCCCATCATACCTCAAAAGGGCCCCAGCTGAAACTAAGAATAAGTGGGGAAACAAGCAAGAGGGCTGTTTTCTTGGTGAACCTGGTACCAGTACAAGGGTGAAGGAGATCAACACACAGAACAATCAAGTCCTACCAAACCAGATATTCAGAGACACAGAGGCTCCCAAGACTGTGGAGAGCGGGTGTGGCGGCCATCCCAAGATGGCGCCCGGGCCGGCTGCCAAGTCTTCTGAATGTAAATTGATTAAATCTAAAGAAATATTATCATGATGCCATATTCCTTCTAAATGCATTTTCACCTTTTCCCAACTGGAATTAAATGTTTTTGGTGTAACACAAATCCATTGAAAATCAGCATGACATTGTAGCCTAGTTTTAACTTTGAATCCTTGTATTTCTTCTCCCAAAAACCCAACAGTGTCAAATAAAGCATCCAACTTTTCCTCTATCTTTCTATCAATACTTTCTTGTGTGCCTAATGCAATTGAAACATTTTTAGCTAAATTATTAACAAAATGCGCAGTATGAACTTCTTGTGTGAGTGCAACAGCAGCTGTAGTAATAGAAGCTAATAAAGTAATGAAGGCCACAATACCGGCAATAATCAATCCTACAACTCTTTTCTGTCTAGTCAAACTATTTTTAACTTCCTCTATAACTTGCAGTCCCTTGTCTGAATACCAAGGCTTAGTAAGATTAACAGGTATCATGGCAAAAACAGGTTGTTTAACTATTATCATTGAGCTACTAGAAGAAGTGATACAATTAGACAATGAACAATTAGTACATGTAACATTAAATATACCCTCTGCAGCATCAATCCAAGCAAGTTTAGTATCCCCAGATATTATAGCGTAGAGTGGTGTTATACAAGCCATAACAGTTCCTTTTGGAAGGGTGTTCTTATATTTTCCAGTGGCTGGGGATGTAATTTTCATCCCTCCCATTGTAGCAGCAATTTTCCATAGATAACTTTGTCGGTGTCCGGTGTCTGTCCACCATAGTCCCAAGGATAGTCCAGTCATCCAAACATTTGACCACTCTGTTTTACTTCCTATGCTGCCTGCTGATCCAGACCAATCCTTGATATGTCTAGAAGAACCAGTCACATTATATCTGATGTATTTGTCCCCTACACATCTACTCCAATATATAGATTTATTGAACCAGGGGGTTTGGCCCTCACAAGGAATGAAATCCTCTGGCGGACTTTCTCCTGAAACCTGCTTTCCGGAGGGGAGCCAAATAGAAATTCTGCTTACTACCTTTATTTTCCCATTCTGTCTGCCTTGTGAAGGATGTTGTACACTAATATTTCTTTCCTGAATTTTAAGACACCCTTGTCCTTCCGTTTTAGAAAAACATATTGGGATACCCAGACCTCTTCCTGAGTATCTCTCCATGTGTTGTTGATGCATCCTCATATACCTGCTAGAAGGGGTACCTAACAGGCGTGTATTATTAACTAGCACTATAATTTCTTTATCGTCCCAGACTGCGGGATGTAGAAGCGGAGGGTCAGGAACATAAGACCAATAAGGTTCACTCTTCAAGAGATGGAAATGGCACCATATTATTAGGATCAGCAGTGTCCTCTTGTTAGATAAGCTCCGTCCATCCAGCTGACCGGGAGCACAGGGCGGCGGCCGCGGAGGCCCTGGAGCAGATGGTGGAACCTCTAATTTAATTGAATCCACTCTCTCCACTAACTTTTCTAGCTCTTCATCTGAGTCTTCCTCCTCTGAACTTTTCCCTTTCTCAGACTCCAGGGATCGCTCTTCTTTCAACTGTTCTAAGGCTTCACTTCCTCTTTCAATTTCTGCTGCGCACTTCCCTTCTCGGTCAGTCAAACAAGAGCGAACAAGTTTCCAGATAGACTGTATTCCTGGAAGAGTCAGTCCCTGATCTTGTGCAAAATCTATATCTCTCCCTAATTTATCCCAACCAGCAATAGTTAAGTGTCCAGAAACTACAAACCAAGGAGCAATCTCATCTACAGCGTCTATGAATCTCTGTATAGTGGTACTCTGCAGCCCTAGTCCTTTCGCTTTCAATAGATCTTTCAGTACAGATGCCGCAGTTGTACTAGAAGAAGTATTACCCATTTTGAATACTTGTCCACTACTGGGAACTTTATAGTCTCCCTACCGGAGAACTTTCCTTTCAACCTTGTGTCCCACTTACCTGGGAACTTACCAGCTAGCTGCCCTGACCGCACCGAGTTCTGAGTTCCCCGTACGGGCCACCACTTGTCGCTACCCTTCCCATCCAGCAGAATAAGGCAACGGCAATCGGAACTCTTCTCGAAGCAGTTTATTCAGGAACCATTTACATCAGGAAGCGGAAGCCCCGATACCAAACCCTCCGCCCTAGATATAACCAGCCTGACCCAATCAGCAGCTGCCACGTGGGCATGGACAACAGGGCGCAGCCGACCACCTGATGGTGATCTGATCTTGCGTAGCGCTGTACATGCGCACTTTGCAGTGTGTACGTGTTTAATCAGAAGGGGAAGCAGGAAATGGTGCTTAGTCATGAGACTTGGCAGCCGGCCCGGGCGCCATCTTGGGATGGCCGCCACACCCGCTCTCCACACAAGACCTCATCACTAAAGCAGACCTAAGATGAACCCATCATGGCTCAGGGAAATTTTCAGAAGAGGAGGAGGAAGAATGTCAGAAACTCATGTTGGGTCATGATACACAGAGACATTTCCTCCTACCCAAAACTGATGGCTAACCCTACAATGCACAACCCATATAGCCCAACAAGGAGGGTCTCTGTGAAGCGGGGAGGGCAGGGAGGAGGATAACAATGGTACCAACTTGACTGTATTCACTGAGTACAAAACTAATTTTAAAAAGAAGAAGAAGAATTCTAGGGTAGGGCATGGTGGTACACACCTTTACTCCCAGCACTTGGGAGGCAGAGGTAGGAGGATTGCCAAGAGTTCAAGGCCACCCTGAGAATACATAGTGAATTCCAAGTCATCCTGAGCTAGCGTGAGACCCTACCTCAAAACCGCCCCCCAAAAAGTATGCTATTCTTTTAAAGAGTTATATCCTGTAATTTATGTCTATTCATAGTTTTTCTTTCACTTTTTTAACTTTTATGTACAACACAGCAATGCATTTTTTTATACATGCATTATAACATGCATTTTTATAAACTCTTATTTTTACTGAATTTTTCTCAAAGACAACTTTCTCAAAATGGAATACAAGTAGATTTTGTTAGACAAATAGTTAGACATTAGCAGGTTGAAAGTCATAGAAGATGGACCCCTCTCTCATAATCAGCAGTTTGTAAAACAAGAACTTAAGTTTCAAGAGACTGATTTTTACCTGCAAGTCCTACTACCAAACCAGGAGGGCTGGAGAGATGGTTCAGTGATCAAGGCACTTGCTTGCAAAGCCTGATGGACAGGTTTCAATTCCTCTGTACCCATGTAAAGCCAGATGAACAAAGGGGTACATGTGTCTAGAATTCACTTGAAGTGTTAGGAGATCCTAAAGTATACATTCTCTTTCCTTTGCTTTCTCTTTCTCTCTCTCTCTCTCTCTCTCTCTCTCTCTCTCCTTCTTTTCTCTCTCTCTCTAATAAAATAAATATCAAAAATATTTTTTAAAAAAACAGGAGTCAGAAGTTGGAGAAGGAAATAGTTTTATTCAAGTCCAGGCTTGGGAAAATAGAGTAAAAGCAAACTATTTCTCATTTTCCAAAAGGGAACAGTCTGGGTTTTATGGGGTTGAGGCTGTAAAAATCCCCTGCTTGACAAGTTCCTTAGCCCTTAGCCCTGCACTTGTTCTTTGATTGGAAGGTCTGTGGGATGGAGATGGTTCTGTCTTGTCCTTGAAAATCAGCTTCAACTTCAGGTCCTACCTCCTTTGTTTCCAATGTACTACTTTCACAAGTGAACAAAAGTGATCAGTAAATAAGGGGAAAATGTCATAATGGATATGGTAGTTTGACTGTGTGGCCCCATAGATGCAGGCTTGAATTTTAAGTCTCCAGTGGGCAGAGCCCTGCTGGGGAAGAGGTGTCACTGGGGACAGATCTTGGGAGGATCCTGGGGTCCATCCCTAAGGTGTGCTTGGGGGAGACTCTGAATTCCAGCCCAAAGGCATGGAGAAAACCGAGTTCTGGCCGTTCCTGCTTGCTGGCGCTGGTGTTTGCTCGCTGCAGCTTTTCTCCCTGCTTGGATCTGTGGGAGTCGGCAGCTTCTTCCACCATTGATGGATCCCCCTGGATCTGTAAGCTGGACTAAGCCCCTTCCTCCCTTAAACTGTTAAACTGTGTCTGCTGCATATTTGTCCCAGCAGTAGCTGACTACTACAACAGGGCCTTCTTCAAAATTTGCAAAAACATATGAAAGGAAGAAAAAAGAAGGACAATTAAGCCTACCTGACATTTATACTTTCATGTAAAATGATAGCTACAAATTAGACAAAATGATGGCCCTTCTAGAGATGGCTATTTCTTCTGGGAAGAAAACATGACTGCTTTATCTGGGGTGAATATATGCTTGTTCACATCTCCCCAGGGAAAGTAAGGCAACAACCCCATGATTGGCTCTACTAGATTCTGATGCACCAAATCACTTGAAGAAAAGAACATGCACTGAATGTAGACTACTGAAAGAATAGTATTCTGAGGTAGCCCACTAACCACCAAAATAAGTAACCCTACCAGTATTCTCCAACACACGGTTTTGTTCCTTTGCAAAATAAGAGGCATAAAATAGATAAACTCTAACACTCTGGTTCTAAAATGTTCTACTATAATTCTCATTAATAAAGATAGCACTGCTATGGTATTCAACTTTTAAAAATCCCTCTCTTACAATGGTACCAACATGGCTGTATACAGACGGTGTCTATAACTAATAAAAAAAATCCACTAAGTTACAAAAAAAAAAAAAAACCCTCTCTTACCTTGAAAATGGAGTTATTAGAGGTGTTTTCCCTGGTTCTAGCCAACCTGGAGATAAATGTGAATGTTAGAAGGCTACCTCTGGGAGGGACTGACTAATGAGACACCCCCAAAAAGGACAACAATAGGTGGTGGAGGTCACTCTTTAGGGGCAGCTAAGAGGCTTAAAAACAGGATGCAACCATGCTCTGTGCACCCATGAAACCTTCCCACCTGCCTAGTCTCTACACAACTCCACTACCTGAGTCAAAGAAACCAAGTCAAAACTGAGCTGGACACTTCCTCCCTACTGGCTAGGTTTCTTCATGCCAAAAGGTGCTATGCAAGCTATTGGGGGAGAAAAGTCAAGGAAAATACCTCCCAGCTGTGGAGCTGTGTAAGTAACAGCTGGCCTGCAAGGCAAGACAACGTCCACTCTTGCAATCGCTGGCAGGAGTGTCATGGGAGTAACTGATTGCGCTCTGGTTGGATTTGAGGTCTGCCCCATAGGAGGGACATCCTACTTGTGAAGAAGAAACAGGAATAAGATGCTTTTAACAGGCAATTAGTCAGGGACAGAAGCCCAAATAGGAAACAAAAAGATGCCCCCTGCCCACCCTGTCAATACTAGAACTCGGCATCTGATCCAGTCTTACCCAAGATGACTAGAAACAATTCCTCAGCAGTAACGTCCCTTACTGCTTCTCCAGCCTGGAACAAGCAGGCAGGCTCACTGCTCTGGGTCAGCCGGCTGAGTCCCCAAACCAACAGGTCCTGTCCCTTACACACGGGTCAAAAGATGGCATGTGCTGTGCATGCAAGCTCTCTCCTGATTTGGCCACCTGACCTGCGGTTGGCTTTTTTTTGTTGTTGTTCACCTAAAGACCAGGGTATAAGCCCCTCCCCCACTCTTCCAGGCTGGCTGGGATGGGGAGGGCTCTTGTTACTTGCCCTGAGTATTTTGCTGTTTCTTACATGTATTTTGTTTTTATACAATTTTCCTCTAAACTCTGGGCAAAATAGGGTAATTGGGGGAAATGGGGTCAAAATGCATTGCATACATGTGTAATAGTGGTAAAAATACAATTAAATTAAAGCAAACAAATGGAGTTGTAGACAATTGGTGATGGTCCATAAAGCAAGATATAAAGAATGATAGTTGGTGGAGGTGGCTCTAGCTGAGACTGGTCAAGCTGGCATCAGGGACTGGCTCACAAGAGGAGCATGCACACAGTGCTCTGACCCATTCCCTGAGTGAATTCTTCTTACACGTCCACTTATAGCAAATGGAGTTCTGAGTGCAGTGTGCTTCTGAGAGCAACATGCCCCTTTCCTGGGATGTGAACCCTGGGTGAGGGCACAGGGGAAGCAACAATTTGGAGACATGTAAACCCCATGTGTGCTGGGACCAGAGCCTCATCTCCTGGAGAGGCCTGCTCTTTCTCTAGAGTGTATCTTGTTGAGCTTTTGATTGCCTGCTCTCCAACTGTGAACCTGCCTGAGCTCCCTCTTGGAAGCACATGAAGAGTCTCCTGCAGGCTGGAGATGAGAGAAACCTGGAGATGCCCCCATGGAGGCAGGAGACCTCCTCACGACATGGCATGAAAAAAGACACTGCTGCCTTCCTGGAGACCACAGGAAACTGGAGACCTCCCCATGCCATGACTATATTCCCTCTCTTTTGTGACGGTAAAAATCAATACACTGGTCTCTACTGTGGTTGTTTTGTGATGAGTTAGTGAAAGAATGTTCACTGTTATACAGTGTCCACCACACACATTTATTATCACTACTTTTCTTCATTATAGCCAGTAATATATCACTATATACTGTTTTAAAATGTAAAAAAACTGTTCAAAATTGTAGTATTAAATAATTATTCAAAATCTTTAAATGGTATAAAATCTGTCTTGACCCCTAAAATATAAATAATACTCATGAGCTAATATTGAAAGAGCTCAGAAATAAGCCAGAAGACTATAGAAAACACATGCGTGTACCATGCTATGTCACGTGGCAAACAATGACAAGCCACATTGTTTGTGGAAGCAGCATCCTTGCAAGGTTCTCATGTTTAGAATACCTATTCCAGCGCATATACAGGCCAGCACGTGTATGTTTATGAATTTCCTTACAAAGTTTCAAACTGAAACACATTACAGCAAGCAAGAACATGCAACACTATTGTGAATTACAGTTCCTAGAAGGAAACCACACCTGTGTTAAGTATTCAGGGATGATTAGAACTTCAGTGACTGGGGGGAGTCGAAATATTACAGGTCCAGAGTCAGCTTATCTTGGACTACCTTAGCCCCTTAAGTGGCCACTTATTGCCCACATCTGTGTGAGACCTACTATCCTGTGACTATTAGGCAAGCCACTTGGAATGTACAGACCTGTAGCTTCCACCAATCCAAAAGCTAAGAACACCATCAGATAATATCTGAGGTCTGTAGCAGAGGTCTCCCCACTTTGCTTTAATAAACCAGCCTAATGCTTATAGTAGAGTATTCTAAAATGCTCTATTTATGATGTCCCTTGTTCTGTTACTACAAAAAGTTCACAATGCATGACCCATATACCCCAATAAGGAGGGGCCAGGTGGAGCAGGGAGGACAGGCAGGAGGCTAACAATGGTACCAACTTGACTGTATTCACTGAGTACAAAACTAATTAAAAAATAAAAGTTCATGGAACTGTTACCATACTGGGGCATGGAACTGCAGGTAGCCTCAATTTGTGTCCCCAGGCCATGGTCACATAAATTTGGCCTCTAGGATAAACTACCTCTTGGTGCCTTTGAGGCAAGAGCTGTGTTTTTCACATTGTCACTATGAAACTTATCACAAGAAAGAAGACTTAAAACCCTGGTCCAACTTTAAACCCATTCTTTTATTTGTGCATTGAACATATTGCACCCAAATGATTGGAACTTTCTTTTCCAAACGTAAGTCTATCTTGTCACTTTGGGAAATCTCCCATGCTGGTGATTTTTCTGCTTGTAATTCTTATCCCTCGTTCTCCTTTAAGACCCTGTCAAATTGCGCCATCTCTAAAAGGCACCACTGATCCTTGTTCTGTGTCTGCTGCAAGATGTGAATGTGGCAGGCTTACTGTGGCCAGTTGTGCTTCTGTTGCTTGGCTGTGAATGCATAGGGCCTGAAATCTAAGTTTCTTTCACCCTTTTCAATTTTATTTCCTTCTTACATCTTTCACCATCACCCTGTCATCACAGGATGCTCTATGGCAGTAATTCGAAACACAGCAGACAGCCTAATGCCTTATGTTCGACATTACAGATCACTGCCTAACCTTCTCTACTGCTGGCTTTCTTGGGAATTATTCTAAAAGTACTATGATGGATTCCTTACCTTCAGGTTCCTATCAGGCTCAACCTATGGATATCCTAGTAAATTGATCCCAAAGGAGAAACAAAGAATGGAAAAGGGAAGGAAAGGAAGAGATAATATGCTCCTCCAGGTTCTTCTCTTCACTTTCCTGAGGTTGGCTCTGTCCTTTGATGCAGTATCCCTGAGCTGAGCAACTTTCTCCTAAGTGAATTCCTGTCTGGAGATTAGATTAGCTTGAGGATGCTGAACTACCTTTTCTGGCTTCACATCAATACATGTGCACAGACACGTTGTTTCATTAAGCCTTTCTAGAATGACTCTGATTTTTATCTGTTCCAACAGTCCTCTATGGGGTCCTGCAATGATGATGATAAGACATGAGGAGGCCAGGCGTGGTGGCGCACACCTTTAATCCCAGCACTTGGGAGGCAGAGGTAGGAGGATCACCGTGAGTTCGAGGCCATCCTGAGACTACACAGTGAATTCCAGGTCAGCCTGAGCTAGAGTGAGACCCTGCCTCAAAAACCTAAAAAAAAAAAAAAAAAAAAAAAAAAAAAAAAAAAAGACATGAGGGCAAGAAATAACTTGATGTATGTTAGTGTTGTGGCACCACTGAAGTGTAAAGCCACGCCTTCTACGTGTGCTGCTTCTAACAAGAGGACCCATACTCTACTAGAAAAGCAGCCCTCCAACTCCTGGCCTGACAAGAGGACCCGTACTCTACTAGAAAAGCAGCCCTCCAACTCCTGGCCTGACAAGAGGACCCGTACTCTACTAGAAAAGCAGCCCTCCAACTCCTGGCCTGACAAGAGGACCCGTACTCTACTAGAAAAGCAGCCCTCCAACTCCTGGCCTAACAAGAGGACCCGTACTCTACTAGAAAAGCAGCCCTCCAACTCCTGGCCTGACAAGAGGACCCGTACTCTACTAGAAAAGCAGCCCTCCAACTCCTGGCCTAACAAGAGGACCCATACTCTACTAGAAAAGCAGCCCTCCAACTCCTGGCCTAACAAGAGGACCCGTACTCTACTAGAAAAGCAGCCCTCCAACTCCTGGCCTGACAAGAGGACCCGTACTCTACTAGAAAAGCAGCCCTCCAACTCCTGGCCTGACAAGAGGACCCGTACTCTACTAGAAAAGCAGCCCTCCAACTCCTGACCTAACAAGAGGACCCGTACTCTACTAGAAAAGCAGCCCTCCAACTCCTGGCAGGACAGACAAGTTCACAGTGGAGATGTCTGTAGCTACCCAGAGTGGCCCTTAGTCACGGCCCAGTGCATGGTTACGAAGGCCCAGTGTGTTTACTCCAGCTCAGAATAAAGTTTGAGGCATGTTTCTTTGACCATGATTTTCCCTGCAAAATCAACTGATATTATGCTTTATGGAGGACCCAGTACCTAATGAAAATGTGTAGCCACTCTCTTCAAAAGGTAAGGAAAGTGTTATTAAAGACATTAAAGGGAAAATATTTGGTTTTGTCTCTTTGGTCTCTCTTAACTTGCCATTGTGATTTTATTGCCTATTTAATGTCATTCTAAGTTTTTTTAAACCTGAAATTATAAATTATAAGCACCAATTTCACCTTTCATCTTTAAATTGCACAATTCAAACATAGAACCATTGAAATTAAACAATTCGTGACAGACACAAAGATTTCAATCTTAACAGAGCAGCTGGAATGTTTTATTTCATTTTCAGCTGAGGCCCATCACCAACACTCTGTGCCTTGTTGCTGAGTAAGCAAACCCTGGCAGGAAAATGAAGCGTGGATCACTTTACTTCTCCCTTTCTGGGTCATCATTTTTTAGCACAAGGGTTAAGTAACAGTGAAACAACATTAGCAAAAGACTGGTAAATTTCCTTGGTCATATGTATATTTTAGAATGTTACTGATAACTTTTCTGTATTCTAAGCAAAGTATGCATTCCACTCTAAAGGAAAAGCAGACTCCCCAGGCCTGTTAGCATCACAAAATACTCAGTCAACACACTTACCCTGTACTTATTTCATGCTCCCTGAACTCCCATATCTGTGATCATGGGCAATTAAAATGTGATTTATGTATGAATGACAAATATATAAATTGCATGTCTCCTGTACTCAGTTTATTGCTCCATTGTTCTATCGCACTTCACTTATAAAATATCAATGGAAAGATATTTTAAAAATTCAAGATGTCAGGCACAGAGCATAAAGCCAAGTGCAGGTACTGTGGAATGTAAGGCCAGATGCATTTTCACGGGGTGCACAGCCATAAAATGGACGTTTATTGTATTATGTGGGAACCACCTCCTCTTATTGTTTCTCTTTTCCCTGCATTAAAATTCTAATTGGTTTCTACAAGCAGAATTTCTTACTTATTTGTAATTGATCTTTTTCTCAAGGCTTACTTAAGAGTCCAACCAAATATACATATATATATGTTGGGGCCAAAGAGATGGCTTAGCAGTTAAGGCGCTTGCCTGAAAAGTCTAAGGACTCATGTTCAACTCTCCAGATCCCACGTAAGTCAGATACAAGACGATGCAAGAGCATAAGTCACACACATACACAAGATGGCATGCACGTCTGGAGTTCAATGGCAGTGGCTGGAGGCCCTGGAGTGCCAATTCTCTCTCTCATAAAAAAAAAAAAATGAAGATTTCATTAGAAATGATCCAAAGACACAAATCAAAGATGAAATTCAGGAGCTTCATGTGTTCCTGGCAGGGTTCTTTAGAGGAACAGAAAGAACCAAGACAATATATATATTAGTTCGAGCAGTATCTCTCATGGCTGAGGGCTGGGAGAGAAACAGAGAACAGGAGCCCTTGGTATTTGCCCTGCTCAGTTTCAGTCTTGTTTCGATCCAATATTACCTTCTTATGCCCCTACTCCTCCCTTTTGAAATAAGAATGTTGACTCTACGCTATTATAAGTGGAAGTTTGTAACAATTTTAATTTTACAGGAGCTCGCAGTTGTGAGATTGCTTTGAGTCTCAGAAGAGACTTTGAATTTCTAAACAGTGTTCAGACTGTAAAAAGACTATGGGGACTTTTGAAGTCAGAATGAATGTGTTTTGCATGATAAGATAGTCATGTGCCTCTGGAAGCTAGGGCAGAATATTTTGGTGTGAATACGGAATGTTCATCATAAGTTCATGTGCTAGTGGCACTGTTTTGGCTATGGAAAATTAGTAGGTGGAAACTTGTGGGAGCAAGTGACTCACCAGCGGTGGGCAGTGCGGATTTATAGCCCAGCTTCACGCCCTGTCTTCTCTCTGCTTCCTGACTCTAGATCCTATGCTACCAGCCACCTCCTGCTCCTCTCCCCTTTCCTTACATGCCATGATGGACTGGGTCCCTTCTCTTGGAAACTAAAATAACCCCTTCCCCCTTTAAATTACTTTCTGTCAGATATTTGGTCACAGCAATAAGAAAGACAATTAATACAAAAGCCATGTTCCCTAATTTGGGATGAAGATGAATGTGAAGGATAGTATTCACCCCAACATACTGGCACATCAAGAACCAAGCTCAAATCTGAGCATAGTTCAACTAGAGAAATGCTGCACGCATAACAGACAACCTTGATTGCACTCCCACTGGCAGTGGATGAGGGCTCCTCTTTCTCCACACCCTTGCCAGTGTTTGTTGTCATTTGATTTGTGTGTGTGTGTGTGTGTGTGTGTGTGTGTGATTGCCATTGTGAGTAGAGTAAAATGGAATCTTGTACAACCACAATGGAAATCAGTATGGAAGCTCCTCAAAATCTGAAAATATATCTACCATCTGGTCCAGCTATACCACTCCTGGGCATATATCCTGAAGACTCTACTCTTACAGAGACACTTGCTATTCATAATAGCTAGGAATTGGAATCCATCCCAATACCCATCTTTTCTGTATTCTAAGCAATGAATGCCTTCCACTCTAAAGGAAACACAGATGAGTGGATAATGAACATGTGGTACAGATACATAATAGAATTCTACTCAGCAGTAAGGAAAAATAAAATATTTTTAAAAAATGAAAAATTTCAGGAAAATAGATGGACTTGGAAAAATTCATACTAAGCAAGGTCACATAAGCTCAGAAAGACAAACATCACATGTTCTCTTTCATATGTGGCTCCTAACTCGGAACAGCTTGAGTTGATGTAAGTTGTAGTAAGCACTAAGCGAATGGGCCAAGAACTAGAATGAGGGCTGCAGAGAATGCTCCATGGTTAAAGGTGCTTCCTTACAAAGCCTGACAGCCTGGGATTGATGCCCCAGTACCCACATAAACCCAGATGCACAAAGTGTTGCATATGTCTGGAATTTGTTTGCAGGGGCAAGAGACACTGGAGCACATTCTCACATTCTCTCTCTCTCTCCCTCTCTCTCTCTCTCTCTCATAAGTAAATAAATGAATATTTTTAAAAAAAAACTAGAATGAGGCTAGAAGAGAGTGGACACATGGAGGGATACGAGGAGAGGATACTTGACAGGCAGGTGGAGGGACAGAATACAGGTAGTGAAAGTCTTGGGGGGAATAAAGTGGTAGGGAGGATTATACAAAACTAATTATGACATAAATAAGTACTACTGGAAGCCATCCTCCTGATTAGCAAATTAATTAAAAGACATAACTCTTAAGAAGAAGCAAGGGAGAGGGAACAGCATGGGAAAAATTGTGCTGGAGAGGGTGGAGAAAGCCTAATCCTAAAACCATAGACTCTGGCTGGTAAACCTCAGGGCCAGAACTTGATCCCCTCCCTCAGTCAGTGGTTGGTCATTGAGATCCATGAAGTCTACAAAAACAATGCAGGTCATTGCCAGAGCACTTGGTTACCCATTAGAGCTAAATGGTAAGATCCCACTGCTGAAGACAGCACAGGCTGTGGACACGGGACATCGAGAGATCACTCTGACACTTAGTAGGAAGTCAGCTCCTGCCTGGCTAGCCCTCACAGTGCCAGAAAGTGTTATGCAGGGTGCTGGGGAATAAAGATCACCAGCAGCATGAACAAGCAGAGGATCCTGCAAGCCACAAAAGCAACCAGCTGGGTGGGGTTGTACACCTGTACAATAGTGGCATGCAGCCAATTTGGGTAATCAACTGTTCTCTGGATCATCCAACACAGACCCTAGGAGCCTCCTGACAACATGGGACAACGACAGTATTTCTGAAGTGCACAAAATTTGATGCATGGTGTGGTGGTTTGAATCAGATATCCAAAACCATCATGTCTTCAACCTCCTGATGGCTGAAAAGGGAGCGATTTGTCTGTGCTTACAAAAGGAATGCTGTTTATTCGTCAACCAGCCTGTCAAGAATACTGCAGAGAAGCTCTGATTCTGAGCCTCAGACCCGCAACAACGACAAGCAGATGCCTAGGATGAAGGTCATCCTAGAAGACCTAGTTTGCCTGGGTAGCCCTGCTCCTTGGCCCCACCACTACAGTGTGCCTGTGGTGTAGTGTAGTTTGCCTTCTTAGACTAGGACCCTCTCTACTCAACCTTATTACCAAGTTTGTTTCTCAAGGGCTTAACTCCCTAACCCAAACTACAATAACCAACAAATAAGTAACAGTATTTCCTCTGCCAGTTAAGATACAAAAATCAGCAGCCTTTCTTATATCTATAACAAACAAGCTAAGAAACAAATCCATTCACGGTGTCTTTAAAATCATCTAGGAATAAGCATAGCCAAGGAAACAAGCAACATATTTAATAAAAATTTTAAACACTCAAATAATAAAATAAAATATATTTTCAAAGGGCTGGAATGATTGCTTAGTGGTTAAGGCACTTGCCTGCAAAGCCAAAGGACCCTGGTTTGATTCCTCAGGATCCACGTAAGCCAGATGCACAAAGGGGCACACACATCTGGAGTTCGTTTGCAGTGGCTGGAGGCCCTGGCATGCCCATTCTCTCTCTCTCCCCTCTCTCCTCTCTCTCTCTCTCTGTCTTTCTGTCTTTCTCTCTCTCTCTCTCTCACTCACACACACACTCTCTCTCTCTCTCTCTCTCTCTCGCCCCCTCTTTCTCTGTCAGATAAATAATAAAATAAAAATATATTAAAAATGTTAAACATTCAAGGGAGAAATTGAAGAAGACATTAGAAGATGGAAAGATCTCCCATTTTCATGGATTAGAAGAATTATGATAGTGAAAATAGCTATCGCACCAAAAAATCACATACAGGTTCAATACCCTCTCCAAATACCAATGCCATTTTTATAGAAATAGGAAAAAATGTTAAAATTGATTTGGACGCACAGAAGAACTCACACAATACAATTCTGAGTCCTCCCTCTCTCTCTCTCTCTCTCTCATATATATTTCACCATAATAAAAACAGCCTGATACTGGCACAGAAACAAACAGGTAGAGAAAAGAAGTATAATAGAAGGTCCTGACATTAACCTGTTCAGTGATAGCTACCAGATTTGATACAAAAATGCTAAAAAATACTCACTGTAGAAAAGAATAGGCTCCTCAACAAATGGTGCTAGGAAAACTGGATATTCACATGTAAAAGAATAAAACTAGATCCTTGTAACTCACTTTGCACAAAAGTCATCTCAAAATGGATCGAATATCTTAACACCAAATATGAAATTCTGAGCCTGCTGTAGTAAAACAGGAGGGAAAATCCTTCAGACGTAGGAATAAGTAAAATTTTCTGACTAAGACTCTGGCTGCCTGTGAACTAAGGGCAAACTTCAGCAAATGGGAACTCATGAAACCACAAAGCTTCTGCACAGCGAAGGAACCAGTTAACCAAGAACAGGATGGCAGAAAATATTTTTCAGCTATATATCTGACATAGCATTAATATCTACAATATACATAGAAATAAAATACTAAACACCAATATAGCTCAATCAAAAAGCTAAAGACCTGAACAGAGAGTTCTCAAAATAAGTAATACAAGTGGCCAATGAATATATTTACATGTTTTGAACATCCTTATCCATCTTGGAAATGCAAATAAAAACTATTTGAAATTCCACCTCATCCGTCAGGATGGCCTTCATCAAGAAAACAAAGAACAACAAATTCTGATTGAGGATGTGTGGAAAAAGTAACACTTATTCACTGTTGATAGGAGGGTAAACTAGTATAGCCATTATGAAAGCAGTGTGGAGGTTTCTAAAAATGTTACAACTAGCCGGGCATGGTGGCACACGCCTTTAATCCCAGCACTCGGGAGGCAGAGGTAGGAGGATCGCCGTGAGTTCGAGGCCACCCTGAGACTCCATAGTGAATTCCAGGTCAGCCTGGGCTAGAGTGAGACCCTACCTCGAAAAAACAAAAAAAAAAAAAAAAAAAGTTACAACTATCATATGACCTAGCTACACAATTCCCGGGCATACACTCAAATTACTGTCCACCCTACTACAGAGATACTTTTCCATCAATGTTTATTGCTGTTTTATTCATAATATCAGGGAAATGGAATCAGCCTAGATGCCCTCCAACTGAAGAATGGATAAAGAGAATGTGCTACCCATTTACAATGGAGTTCTATTCAGTCATAAAGAAAACTTAAATTTTTCTGGAGAATATTATATTGAGTTAAGCATGCAGAAGAAGCCAGGTGCAAATGATATATACATCATGTTCTCCCTCATATGCGGACCCTAGCTTAGAACTTTCACGTGTGTGTTATTTTGGGAGAGGGTGTAGATGCCAAAACACTAGAAGGTACTCAGAAGAGGGAAAAATTAAGGCTTTAAAGGGGGAAAGTAGGGAAGTTAGAAGAATTAAAGTGAATGTCAAAGGAGGAACAGCAGCGGGGAGAGGGTGACAGCAGGTCTGGAAGGGGAGCAGAGAGATGAGGCAGAGGACAGGGAGGGTTAACCAAAACAAGTACATGTGATAATACAGAATAAAAATGAAGAATGGAATGCCGGGCGTGGTGGCGCACACCTTTAATCCCAGCACTCAGGAGGCAGAGGTAGGAGAATCGCCGCAAGTTCAAGGCCATCCTGAGAGTCCATAGTGAGTTCCAGGTCAGCCTCAGCTAGAGTGAGACCCTACCTCGAAAAACCAAAAAAAAAAAAAAGGAAAAGAAAAAAAGAAAAATGAAGAATGGAAATTAATTTAATAATTCTTTCTTATTCACTGCATAAATTAAACAGAGTTCAATCAAAGCTATTTACTTCCATATAGCTCTTCAGTTTCCTATTGGCAAAACATTTTCACAAAAATGATATATATTTATCTAATATGTGCATATAATATGAAAAGAATAAATACTATTTATTCTTTTCCTTTAGAAACTGATCCCACCATTTTACAAAGATTTTCTATACAGCCTCAAGGAATTTAAATTAAAATGAAGACATCTCCCAAGGTAATTAATAAAGTGTATCAAGCTAATTTGTTGTGTATACATGTGTGAAATAATAATTCTTATTACAGTCCATTTGGGTATTTAAAAAAACATGTACTTGTTCTTTATTTCTCAGTGTGTGTCAAGTAGTGTGGTAGTCCTGGGAATTTTGAAATGACTAAAATAGTGAGCTCTGCTTTTAGGAACACACACCTTCACACTGACACACGTATTTACATACGAGAATTCCAGCATCTTGTTAGGAAAGCCCTGCTTTGACATCAGCAGAGCAGTGACTAGTTCTGACCTCTCACAGAAGATACCACACTTGGTGGGGCTCTAAAAGATATAAGGGGTTTCATGAAGGAGTAAAGGAATGTTGGCAAGACGAGTTCTGTGTGGAAGAAGAGGAAGAAGTAGAGCGAGCCCAACAGAAGCATGGAAGTTTGAGGAAAACTCAAGAAAGAGAAGAAACAGTTAAAGCCAAGCACAAATACACAAAGAACAGCAGTGTGTGGTAGTCTACGTTCCTATCACGTTACTATGACTTTAAATTAGGTATTAGAATTCAAATTGCCCCAAAGCTGAGCATAATGCCTATCATATATACACTCTGATATTTTCAAATTCTGGCAAATTATATGACAAACTTTGTAATGGGAAATGAGAAACTTTTGACAGCATGACATATTTAAATGCATATTAAATGTCTTTTAGGGCATAGTTTTGCATCACATTTCAGGTACTGCATTTGTTTTATATCTATGCATTTTATTACATTGGGGATAAACACGCATATGGAAGGCATAAATTTTCCTAAAACACTAGCAGCAGCAGTCTGCATTTAATATCACTCTAAACAGTCATTTTCATAACCTTTCTTTAGGGAACTACATTTTACAAATAGGAAGAGGTTGTGGAAAATAAAAGTAAAATAGGTGTAGAAAAGTGAAAATTAGTGAGAGATTGCAGGTGACTATCAACCCTATTCTGTTAGCAAGGTGTGAATCCAGCTGGAGTTTAAGCAGTCACTTCTGGTATGTGACTTCCGATGCTCCCTTGAGAGCCAGGGAGCTTACTACGGAACATACACTGGACATCTTCATAAAATAAGCTGAGTTTTCGTGTGTGGCTTCACATGCCATTAACATTGTAATACGTATAAGTGGTTTTGGTAAGCAATAGAGGCCTTCCTACTCCATATTTTATAATAATATTTGCTTATCTAATCATAAAGATGACTGAATTTTAAGAATTAAAACTAACCAATGAGCCCATTAAAGAATACTTTGATTAAGTGCTTATTCTGTGCCAAGCACTATATCATGTGCTTACAACATTCTTAGTTTTTTCTGCATTAAGCTTACCCAGGAAGACAAAACACTAAATGTTCTTCAGAATATCCTTACACGGTTCCATAAAACCCCCACCATGGCTCAGGGAAATTCGCGGAAGAGGTGGGAAAGATTGTTGGAGCCACATACTTGGACATTATGCCCAGAGACATTGCCTCCTCCCCATAACTGATGGCTGACCCTACAATGCACAACCCACATTCTCCAACGAGGGGGCTCCCTTCAGAGGCGGGGAGGACAGGCAGGAGGCTAAGGATAGTACCAACATGGCTGTATACACACTGTGTACATAACTAATTTTAAGAATTATGTTTCTTGGTGTGAACAAAAGCTGGGAAAGTAAAATCAAACTTAATTCTAGTTTATATATTTTTACTTTTGTACAATACGGTTTCTTTGCAGGGAAGATAATTTTTATATTTAAAAACACTATGTGCTCTAAAAGAAAGCACTGTATTGTTTCAGACACCTACAAAGCTGTCCATCGTGCTTGTCAAAATAAGCAGAGAGTCAACGCATTACAACTGTGGTATGAACCTGTGCTTGGAGATGGACTTGGTCTCCCCAGCCAGCTGCCATCACCCCACAGTGCTTTGTTCTTGGGCAGGAAAAGGACAGTTCAGTCCTTCTTTGGTGAGTTACTCTAACGCCAGCGCTTTTAACCTCGATGGACCATCAGTTACACACTCTACAGCCACCTTGTCAGAAATGGAGCTCGTGTTTGGGGACATGGCGTCTTTCTGTGTCGCCTTTCCCAGGGCAACAGCACCCCCTCATCCCTACGGCTCGTTTGTGGACATGGCATCTTCCTTTCCCGGGGGACCAGCACCCCTCTCGTCCCTACCTGCGAGGAGGCAGGTGCGCGGCCCCGAGCCTGGCCCAGGGCCCCTGGAACTCCCGGGTGGAAGGCGCCGAGGCCCGAGGCCGTGTGACGCAGGGCGGGTCAGCGCGCGGCGCGTTCGGATTCCGACCTCCGCCCAGCAGCACACCTCGCGCAAGGCCGCCCGGCCTCAGTTTCCCCACTTCCACAAGGAGGAACCATGCTGTCCCGTTTCTGGCTCCTCTCTCAGCACCTGGGCGCGTCCCTGAGGACGCCGACACGACGTGGCCTCGCCCTGCCGCGGTGCTGGGACGCCCGGTGTCCCCTGCCCGCGCCCGCTGGACGCCGGCTGGCCGCGACGGCCCCCAAGGCCCCCGACGGCCCGGCCCGGGTGAGACAGAACCTGCACCCGGACTCCGAGGCCGCCGTGAACCTGCAGATCAACCTGGAGCTGCACGCGTCCTACGTGTACCTGTCCATGGCCTTCTACTTCTCCCGCGACGACGTGGCGCTGCCCAACTTCGCGCGGTTCTTCCTCCGCCAGTCCCGGGAGGAGCGCGCGCACGCCGAGCGGCTCATGGCGCTGCAGAACGCGCGCGGGGGCCGCATCCTGCTGGGCGACATCAAGAAGCCCGAGCACGACGACTGGCAGAGCGGGCTGCACGCCATGGAGTGCGCCCTGCTGCTGGAGAAGAACGTGAACCAGTCCCTGCTGGAACTGCACGCGCTGGCCTCAGAAAAGCGGGACCCCCACCTGTGCGACTTTCTGGAAACCCACTACTTGCAGGAGCAGGTGAAGTCCATCAAAGAACTGGGTGACCACGTGCACAACTTGGTTAGCATGGGGGCCCCGAAGGCGGCCCTCGCTGAGTACCTTTTTGACAAACACACCCTTGGCACTGAGAACCAGCCCATCTAAGGAACACGCCTGCCTCCCCATTCCGCGCTCAGACCCCAAGTCAGCTGTCTCCTGCTATTTTGCCCGAAAACTTCGCTTTACGCTCTCCCCCATTTATACTCTTCCGTCCATAACGTGATTTGCAGAGAAATGTACTCAGCCCAGTGTTAACTACAGCTTTCTGCCAACACCAAGATGCCGATCTTTCCGCAGCCGAAAAGCCCACAATACTATGGTAATAAAAGCAACTGAATAAAGATGTAGGCCGTTTTCAACTATTATTACTAAATCTTATTTCTCACCATGAACCTACACTAAAACTCCAGGATTTCCACCTCAACAAGCAGCTGTTGTTCGCAGGATCTTATTCAAAATGCTAAAACACAAAAATATGTAATATGATATACAAATACACTTAAGATAGAACACATATATAGCACTGTAAAAAAACCATACGTGAAAAATTCTGTAGCTACTACATTTTCAAGTGTCCTCTGAGGAGTAGTAATGTAATGGACATGCCGCTGTTTAAAAGCCTTCATGATTAAATTGGGATTAGCTACATAGGTATTAATGGTGGCCTTAGAAAGTCACAGTGTGTCCAAATTCTAAAGGCTCTGACAAGTCTTGCAATATAAAAACAAATGAAAATACTCTAATCATTTCTGCTTATTTCGATGTTTTCCAATCATATGTGATCTCAAAATGAGATTTAGCCTTTAAAAATAGTATAACAAAGCAAATCTATTTGGTTCCAGACACTTGACACCGTCACTGGGCTGTGGAGCCTCTCTTTCAACACACCCAGAGAGAAAACATGGCGTAACACATTTCTGTGCTCTTTAGGATGGAGAGGGAAGAACACTAGGGGAGAAACCCAAGAAGGGGTCCAGAATGAAGGAAGCACCCTACTGGGCCAACGTTCTCTGTGGAAGGGGCAGGAACGTGAGGAATGCGGGACATTCAGTGACCAGACATTTGTTTCCACTAGAAAACCGCAGGGTGGTTGGGAAGAAGGGCTGGGAAACAGTGTGTAGGCGTGTCAGGGAGATATGGGCCTAATGTGGTCCAGGCATGGACAAAGGCTGTGCCGTCAAGGTTTCCCAGTCGAGGAATGCAGCACCGAAAGTTAAACGATCACAGCTTAATTTGGTTGTTGTGTAGAATGCCTGTGGTTATTTTGAGTCCTCTAATACGCAGATGCCAATGGGAATAAGTGTGCAAGAAAATAGGGGCAGTTGAGAGGCCTGTAAGAGGAACAGGGGGGAAGGAGCCAGGAGAATCAGGCTGTCCTTCTTACATCAAGGTCTTAAATCCTCCAAGGTCTAAAGACTTAGAACCCAAGTAAATCTTTTCCACGGAAGGAAGTAAACTTACACAAGGCTGTCAGGGAGGCTTTTACACACAGAAAACGCCAGTCTCACAGAGATGGGCCTGCCTAGATGCCTTTCCTGTGTGCTGTGAACAATTGACAGGGACCAGTATCAAGTGTGGACTTGCAGAAGCTCTCTGTAGTCCAGTACATGCATGTGTCTACACACACTCAACAGAATAGTTTACGTGAAAAGATCGTATTGGGCACAGCACTGCAGCTGTTGTTAGACACTGTATGACACAGGCACAAGGCCATGTTATTTTAAAAGTAAATGAGGGCTGGAGAGATGGCTTAGCGGTTAAGGTGCATGCCTGCAAAGTCTAAGGGCCTCGGTTCGATACTCCAGGTCCCACGTAAGCCAGATGCACATGGTGGCGCATACATGTGGCGTTCGTTTGCAGTGGCTAGAGGCCCTGGTGTGCCATGCCCATTCTCACTTTCTTCCCTCTCTCTCTCTCTCTGTTTCTCTCTCTCTCTCCCTCTCCCTCCATCTGTAATAAATAAAAATAAATAAAATCTTTTTTAAAAAGTAAATGATATTACAACACAGGGTTACAATGTATATTCATAAAAGTATAGAAAATGACAGAGAATATTATAGAGCACAATATGTATAGATGTACATACGCTAAGTTTTAATGGATAATTTCTTAAATAATGAAATTAGAATTAACATTTTTTAAAAATACTCTTTTAAAATATATTTCTAGTGTGGAGATATGGCTGAGTGGTTAAAGGCATTTACTTGCACAGTCTGACAATCCAGATTCAGGTCCCCAGTACCCACATAAATCCAGATGCACAAAGTGGCGCATGCATCTGTAGTTCATTTGCACTGGAAACAGGCCCTAGCATGCCCACTATCTCCCTCCTCTCTCGCCCTCTTTTTCTATCTCATAAATAAATATTTAAAAAAAATAAAATGCATGTCTTATGAAAAGCCATTCTTACACAAGAAAAGAAATTGTAGGACTGGAAATATGGCTCAGCAGTTAAGGTGCTTGCAAAGTCAAAGGACCCAGGTTTGATTCCCCAGTACCCATGTAAAGCCAGATGCACAGGGTGGTACATGCATCTGGAGTTCATTTGCAGTGGTTAGATGCCCTAATTCCACCCCCACACACACACACACACTTTCTCTCTCTCTCTCTCATACATAAATTTTTTTTTAATAAGAAACTAAGATGGAGAGAAAAAACAGTAAGTTTGAATTGTGGTAGAAATAAATGGAAACAGAAACAAATAGATTTGAGTAAGAGTAGTTGAGAGGAAAAAAAATCATTGAAATTTTGTGATCATGATCAAATGAATGGAGAGAGTTACAAAAATGGTGTATGAGAAGAAATCTGGAGTCTCGCAGCAGCTGCCAGAGAATATGGGATTTAAGAGCAGAAAGAGCTCTGGGCAGGAGGAGGAAGAACTGAAGGAATGCATAGCGATTTGGTTTGCTCATGCCGATTAGTTTCATCTCACATTGTATTCTGAAGTGAGCCTGCTTTGCTACACAGGAATCCAATTACATGCCTTTTGAAAATTTCTGCTTCCATTTATCTAGCTGAATGTTTTTCAAACAGCATGTTCTAACCCATTAGTGTGTCATGAAATCGCTTAGTGAGTCAGTGTCCTACCCACTTGTGAATGAAGCAGAATGGAGGTGAAAGGCAGTGGGGAGAGGGTATTATCCACCTAGAGGTGCTTCAGTTGTGTGTATCTGTGTATGTTTCTCATGCATTTACATCCTAGAGAGTGACAACTTTTATTCTGTTTTTGTCAAAAATATTCAAAAGCTACTATCTTAGATAATTATTTCACAGTCTCCTCACTCCTCAAATCTCCAAATATTCTTTCCCCACTGACAGTTGATAACCTTCTTATTCACAGAGGTGTTAGAAGTGATTGCAGGGAGAATATCACACTTTTCCTTCACTGAATTAACCATATAATTACGTCTGTATTCACTCTTATGCTTTTTGTCTACTACAGTGGCTGAAGAATTTATGAAGCCTCCTAAACAACTTTTCACAATCTTCTAAATCCCAACCTTCTCACACATGATAATCCTCTTATAACATTTTTCCCTCTGTATTGGTTGGTCCCCACCAGAATGCAAACATTGCTATTTTTCCTCACCTTTAACCAATAGCACCAATCATGGATCACACAATACCTGTAGGAAATATCAAGACAGAATCCTGTACTCACCTCTTTTATAAGACTCTTGGAGATAGTTGATTTTCTTTCCTGCCTCTGCTTTCCCTTGGTCCCTCTCAGGCCCGGATTTCCTTTGTCAAAGTGACCCATGGCTTCTGTGTTTAGACATTCACTTCCCAGCCTTCTCTTATTCAGTCAAATAGCAGTGCCTGTAAGTATTCTCAAAATACTCACTGATGCCGGCCGTGGTGGTGCATGTCTTTAATCCCAGCACTTGGGAGGCAGAGGTATAAGGATCCCCATGAGTTCAAGGCTGTCCTGAGACTACAGAGTGAATTCCAGGTCAGCTTGGGTTAGAGCAAGACTCTGCCTCTTAAAAACAAAAAAGAAAGAAACACTCGCTGATATATAGCTCACACCCTGTCTAGTACCGTCTCATTGTCCCAACCTTTAACTGCACTGTTAAAGCACAGCCCTTGTGTCTGTGCTTCTCATGCTTATCTGTATTTGCTTTCTAATCATCTTACCCAATCCAGTGACTAATTTGATAGCAAATCACATCTTAGTATAGTTTGCTTAATTTCACCTTTGAACTCTAGACTTGCATACTAAAACAACTGATAATTTTTCTTAAGATATCTGATAAATATCTCATGAGCAACCTGCATATAACTATAGTCTTGATTTCTCACCCTGACAAATCTGTTCATTCCAATCTTTTTCTTCATCTAAATGTATCTCCATTCTACTAGTTTCTATGACTCAGTCATTCTTGACTCCATCTGGCAGTTCAGACTTGCAATAAATTTTTTCAAGCCTTTCTTCAAAACAGATTTTCAAAGTTAACACTTTCTAAAAGCTTCATCATTACCATTTGGCATAAGTTCTCACTATTCCCTGCATTATTACATTTTATTTCACACTCTCAACTGGCCTGATTACACACTTGAATATATACACTCATTTCTCCATAAAGCAGCCAACGTGGCTTTTTTCTTAAAGGAATGCTAGTTACTTTTCAAAACTCCTTGATGGTTTCTCCTCCAAGTTAGAAAAAAGCCAAGATTTTTGATGCCTACCATGAATCCTAGTGCCTGATGTAGCTTGGACCTTGGACCTTATATATTCTGCATGTGTGAATGGAAGTAGCAAATGATAATATGAAGAGATTTTAAATGTTGTATGTTGTTTCAAAAACCTTTATTTATTTATTTATGTAAGAGAGGGAGAGAGAGAATGGGGTTGCCAGGGCCTCCAACCACTGCAAACAAACTCCAGACACATGTGCCCCCTTGTGCATCTGGCTAATGTGGGTCCTGGGGAATCAAACAAGGTTCTCTGGCTTTGCAGGCAAATGCCTTAACCACTAAGCCATCTCTCTAGCCTCTAAATGTCTTATAATGTTTAAAAGTTATCACTACCTCTTAATTATGAGGTCATCTATGTTCTCTTTACATAATGAAAAAGCGAGAGAGAAGAAAGAGGAATAGAGATGAGTTGAGGGGAGGGGAGATCTTGGGAAAGGAGGCAAAGAGTCATTGTTTCTGCCTCTATTCTCCAATCAAACTTTCCTCCACCTGCCCCTGTGTACCAAGGCCTGGTCCCTCTGTGATGAATACTGTACTCTCACTGCCCCAGATTGCCAAATGTCACTTCACAGAGCCCTTTATAGAGCTTAGCCAGAATAAGTGTCTACATTTTCGATGATACTCTTCCTCTCATTTGATTTTCTTTTTGTCCAAGTCATTTACCAACATCTTACGCTGTCCAGGTTGGGTTAGGAGTTCTTCTCTTAGAGCAGTTCAAATTCTCTAGGACAAGCACTTTGTTGTGTTCATGACTGTTGTCACAGCTCTTAAGAAGTACCTCGTTGCTAGCAGCTCCCAAATGAAAGTGAGTCACTGGTTAAAATACCCTACAACTAGCTGGGAGTGCTGACCTGGACTTCTCAATGGTAAGTATTGAAGAGGTGGATTTGGAGGTCATGTGAATAAAGATAAGTAAAAAATTCACAAAAAAAAGAGGCAGAAAAGAGAAATGGGAGACAAATCCAAACACATAAACAACAAAATTAAAGAAGTTCTAGATAAAGAACCCTTGAAAGGATTCATAAAAGAAGTATAAAAACATCACAGGGCTGGAGAGATGGCTGGGTGGTTAAGCGCTTGCCTGTGAAGCTTAAGGAACCTGGTTGGAGGTTCGATTCCCCAGGACCCACGTTAGCCAGATGCACGAGAGGGCACACACGTCTTGAGTTCATTTGCAGTGGCTGGAGGCCACTCTCTCTCTCTCTACCTGCGCCCATTCTTTCTCTCTCTCTACCTGCCTCTTTCTCTGTCTGTCACTCTCAAATAAATAAATAAATAAAAATAAACAAAATTTTTTTAAAAAAACACAATAGTGGTTTAAAAATAGAGTACTGTTTTTTTTTTAATTTTTTATTCTTTTATTAATTAGTTTTGTATTCAGCAAATACAGTCAGTTTGGTACCATTATTAGGCTCATCCGTGAGCTACCCCCTCCCCTTGGCCCCTCCTTGTTGAGGTACATAGGTCATGCATTGTGGAGTTAGCCCACAGTTATGGGTAGGATAAATGTCTCTGCATATCATGACCCAACATGTGGCTCTGACATTCTTTCCACCCCCTCTTCCGTAAAATTTCCCTGAGCCATGTTGGGTTCATTTTTGGTCTGCTTCAGTGATGAGGTGTTGGGGGCCTCTGGGACTCTGGCTCTCTGATTTGGTAGGAGTTGATTTTTCTCTGTGTTGATCTCCTTCCCCCTTCTGCTGGTATCCGGTTCATCAGGAAAACAGCACCCTTGCTTGCTTCGCCAATTTTTCTTAGTTTCAGCTGGGGCCCTTTGGAGGTATGATAGGGTGGCTCTCTCCTTAGGATCTACATCTATCTGAAAAAGAGAAGCAGATTCTCCAATGGAGAGTACTGGTTTTTGAGCCATAAAAGGAGGTTTTCTGTCTGGTGTGACTGAGATTGTGGAGAATGTGGCTGGAAAGTCAGCAGAGCAGGTGACCTGGCAATGGTTATTTCAGAATGGTGCACTTAGGAGTGCAGCAGGCATAGGGCCAAGTGGGATAAAGGGAATGAGGAGGAAAATATGCACCTCTTCCATGATTTTTTTTCCATTTAGGTAACAAAAGCCCAAGAGAGTAGAGAAGAGTGAACATGTTCTCAGCCAAGGAAATAAGCCAGCAAAAAGGAGAGGCTAGAGAAGGAAGTGGTCAGACAGCCAGGCTCCAGGGAAAGTGACACACAAACTAAATAGCTCAGGTAGGACCTGGAAAGATCTGTCCTCCAAAGCATCCAGCACCAAAGAGGGAACACTGGCATAGACAAGATGAAAAGAAGCTAATCTGGGGTGCTTACGTGGGCGAAGCTCAACTTTAAATAGAGCAACAAATGAGACAATTTGTGGAGACATGGATATCTACACAGAAATGTTTCAAGTGATTTTAGTCATAGATCCTGTTACAAAGTATGAGTAAATGTGAATTATTTTATAGATGGGAAGTAAGGCTTTATCCTGTGTGTAATATTTAAAACAAAACCTGGAACTTTCTCTATTCGAAGTATATTCACCAGGGCTTGGGTAACATGGCAGATGAGAAACCGCCTGCATAGGATGTGATGGGCAGAGAGGAGTCAGGGTAATAGAGAACCGCATTCCAAGGGGCAGAGAGTGGGAAAGCATGAGAAACCACACAAGGAGCGATGGGAAAGCTGAGCAATGTGAAGAAACAGGAGAATGACTCGGTGGGAAGAGGCAAGCAGTGTGGCTCCCTGGTGAGCAGGGGGGCAGCAGGTCTCCGTGAATTCAGGTGGCTCCCTGGTGCCTCCTCCAACATGACAGTCAACAGTGAAGCGTTCTAGCTTATCACTCCCCATGTCTTCGAGGACTATGCCCAGGCACCATCACTAGAGGGAACCTCTTGTTTATGACTGATCTTTCCTGGGAGCCTCAGAGCATGAAACATCGAAGCCTAGGAGGCTGGAGTCTCCACCAGAATCCTCTTAGAGCTGATAAATACTATCAGCAAAGCGGCAGTTGCAAAATTACCACAATGAAAGGAAAGTAGAGGGTCAATATTTCTGTTTAAAACTTAGTAATAATATCATAGCATTGTCCTGTGCAATTTATGAAATGCTTTCACATATATTATTTACTTATTTATTCCTCACAACAATCCTATTATTTTGGTGTCATTTCTCTCTTATTGATAAAGTAACTTGGACTCAGAAGTCGTATTATTAGGAAGTGTCAAATGTAGAATCAGATCCTGGGGTTTCAATTTCAGGTTCTGAGAATTTTTACTCTATAATTTTTCTCTCCTAGGGAAGGATTAAAGACTGAATCCATGTTGAGCTAGGGATTAAATATGGTACATTTTATCAAGAGAGAAAGATTATTATAAAATAAAAAGTTTGATTTATGAATCTAATTATAGTCATTAATGGAATATAATGATGGCAAAGTCTTAGTTATTAGATTTCAATCACACTAATTGACACTGAAAATACTGTAAATGTCAAAAGTATGTGAGTTAAATGTCTTGATTAGTATTTTATTGTCAAATATGAGGTATACATACTAATAGATTCATATAATCAAATAAAATAATTATCCTGTAATTGAACAACATCTACACAAGATAATTAACCATTTGTTTCATCTAGTTCCTCCTGGCATGAATCCAGGAGAATCTATCCATGATTGATACTAAGAAATTATTTGTAAGATCTTCTGCACATCTTTTTTACAGATAAGTATACTGTGTGTCTGAGGAGTTATTTTATGATGAACTGAATTATTACTGGATTCTCTATAATTTAAATACCTAAATATTACATATGTGTAATCTTGAAAGGCAAAGGACATAAGTCTCTTTACTAACCAAAAGGTAACTCAGAAAAGGTGAAATGATTACTGGACATAGTGACACATCCTGCAATTCCACAACTAGGAGAATCATGAGTCCAACACAGACTAGATAGCAAGGTAAATCCATCATTGCAATTTAGAGAAACTGGAGGATTCAAGAGCAGAATGTTGCAAAAGCAAGAAGTTACAATTTATCATCAAAGGAAAGAAGTGTTTTAATAAAGCAACTTTGATCTCGTCATGAACCCAAAAGCCATGTTTGAAAGTTCTCTTCCTCAATGGCCATGTCTAGCTGTCACAGGCCTGTGGGGTTTTATTTCTGAAATATGGATGTGTCTGCTCTCTTCTCCCCCTCTGTGGCCGCTCACCTGGCAACAGTGATTACTCTCGCAGCCCAGATCCCTGTCACGGTCCTCTGGCTATCGTTTCTCACCCTCTGTGCTCAAGACCACTCTCCAGACCCACTCTCTCCACACCCCGTCACCTCTCCCCGTTCTCCTAGGTGCTGTCCACAAGAGCACTGCTGGACCCCTGTCCCATGGCCCCATCAAGACTTCTGTTTTTTCTCCCAGCTTCATTGCTGCCGTGTCACTGGAGATCAGGCAGCTCCCTCCACTTAGTACCTGTGTCACTAGGGTTCCTCTAAGTCTTCCTGCACTGGTCCTGGGGTGCAAATGTCCAACCCTTGTTCCCCCTAACTTAATTCTTCCACTTATCCTCTTTGTGCCACGTGTGTCCTGTAAGACCTTTGTTGGTGACCTCGCTCGAGTCCCATTCTTCAGTGTGACCTCCGGTCATTCTCGCCCTCAGCTCCACCAGCACGGTCTCCAGTCTGAGCTGCAGCACAGCTTTCCTGAGCACACTCTTGCTACATTCACGTGTGCTGTCTTATCACTCACCTGACCAGAAGTCTACCCTATAATTCCGAAAATGTTCTTCTGAGAAGATTTATGCCATCAACTTCCCACCTTCTGTTTGTGCTCGGGCCATCATCGAAGCTCCCATGGTACTTGTAGACCTGATACATAGCCTCAACCACTCTGCCTGCTTGTGTGGAGTTCTGTCTTGGGTGTCTAGGCCCCAGAGCCCAATAAACTACCTGCCGTGCATGTGAGAGCTGTTCAAAACATATACAAAGTACCAAGCAGTATTACAGTGTAGCTAGAACAGTTGTGAGGCATTCTACAAGACATCTGGACAGGTATATTACCAGCATAAGTTACCTGCTTACCTCAAAGTTTTCTTCAAATCAGCATCTTAGGGTGACTACAGTTTCCACAGCCAAAGTACTAGGATAGGGGTACAGAATGATGCGATAGCCTTCATCGGCTATTTATTTATTCCAAAAATAAAATCATTACTCTCAGAAATTATTGAAATCGGGAACTTTAAGTTCTTCTTATTTGAGCATTTTAACTATTCAATACAAAGAAACTATAATACATGGGAAAGCAAGGACTATCCAGAAAAGTGAGTCAAGAAAGGTTTCAGAAGGCGGTTTCTCCAGGGGAAAACATGGACTCTTCATAGAATTCCTACTCTCAGAGCACTTGCTGTAAGTCCCAAGCTGACCTCCAGCGGGGTTTCCTCCTGCTTCCCCCTGCCTGGCATCACAATGAGAACCCTGCCCTCCCCATGCCTATGCTCACAGCATGCCAGCACATTGGCCACTGCTCACGTATCCCTTATGCTTCTTTTCTAGATTGCTCAGATTCTAACCCATCTCAGCCGCACTGCCCTTCACTCAGCTCTTCAGAAGAAGCTCCGGTTCACCTGGCACAGCCTCTAGATTTGCAGTAACCCCTAGTAGCCTTCAGTAAGCCCTCTACAGACCAAAGAGCTTATTTCCTCGAGTGTTAGAAACATTGACAGGGCATCAGATGAGAGCTACAGCCACAGCATCAAACCTTCTTTCAAGAGAAGTCTTTATCCAATAACTTGTCAATGAAGGGCTGGAGGGGGAAGCCACTCAGAAACTATATGGCAAAGGAGCACCTCGCCTCCACTTTGGAATGACAGTACAGGGACAGCTTACCTCCAGAGATTCCTCAGGGTCATATGAGGCCACAGGAACTGAAACACGGTTCAACACTCTTGCAGCTTAATTTACTTTCCTTTGTTTCTCATCAATGGTTGATCCTAACCTAACTTCTTAATGTCAATCTCTATCTCAGAATTCACTTTATAGAGACTCTGGCTACGGTAGCCTTTGTCAAAGATCCCTTCTAATAAACCAGCTCAAATTCTTTCATGCTTTCAGGCATGATGATATGATCATGTCCAAACATCTACAGGCATACACATGCCCAGATAGTAACTGTACGAGTCTTTCCTACTGCTTCTAAAATGAGATTTATTATACATTCTTTAGTTTGGTCATTTAAAACAGTAGAAATTTTTCCATAACTTATAGCTTATAGCTTGAGCTCTCTCTTTTAATAGGTGAATAATATTTCATGAGATATAACAATGCAATTAAATCATATATTTTTTGGATCTGCATCCAACTTAAAGTTTTGTTTGGAATTTCATAAATAATGCTGAAGTAAATGTTATTTAATGTGTATGCATACATGGAAAGATAGATACACATCCTTCTTGACTGCCTCTTTTGCTTCTCTAAATTTATAAAAGTATAAACACAAAAAAGGTAATACTGTTGCCTTCCAGGCCCCCCTTCAGAAAACAAAAACACTCTTTTTAAGCAAGTCATGGGCTAACTGAAGTGGAGATAACATAAAATAGCAAACATCTCTTTAGTATCACTTCTCAGCCTTCTGTCTAAGATCAAGTATAGAAAACATATCTTTAAAATCAAATTCACTGCTCTCAACTACAGGTCATATGAATCTTTCTTTTGTTAGTGTCAAAAGAGAACTAGAGGTTATAACTGATCTGTGTAATGTTATCTAAAATGACTTCCCTTTTATTGGCTCTCTTAAAAGCAGTAGGATGTGTCCGAGCTCTTCTCTCTGACAGCTGGATATTACGAAGTCTTTATGTGTGTTCAAATATCAGCAATAATTGGGCTGAGGCTATGGCTGAACAGTTAAAGGTGCTTGCTTGCAAAGCCTCCCAGCTGGGTTCAATTCCCTCCTCAACCGCATAGCCACACAGACTCTTGTTTTCAGGAAGAACAAATCCTGCACAGGGACACAAGCATACATACGCACATGTGCAGTGAAACTTTAAAAAACAAGCAGCAGTAAGCAGTGAAAACAATTAGAACCAGAGATTTCTCAGAATTTTTAGAACTAAATACTAGCTTTTAAAAGCAGAGACCCATATAGTTCAATTCAGGAATGATATATAACATAACATATCTCTATTTTGAATGTAATTAAGTTCAAGATTGGCTAAAATTATCTTGGATATTTGAACGGTAACCCATTACGGCAAATTTTTTAAACATGATAAAAATCTTGCATCCTTCTCTGCAATGCAGATGTTTACTGTTGCTCAAGGAGTGGGTTGATCCCTCTATGCAATGTACCATGACCTCCCTGTATCTCTTTGTTTCTAAATATCTTTGTGATTACATAGCATAAAATGTTTCTTGCCTCAGTTCCTCCTGTATGACCTATGTAACCTTGTGACTTCTTGTAATAGCCCCCCCCCCCATGTTGAACAGTATGCAACTTTGTGGTTTAACTCCAGATCCTGTTTCTACTACAAACATTGTGTGGTTATTTCCAATAAAAGTTGACACTCCAAACAGATAAAGGCTGCATCTGGAGATCCCGAACTCTGGGATGCAGAACTAATGCACCAGCTTTTCTTTTTTTCTTTCTTTGTACCCAATAAAACTTGGCCTCACCAAAAAAAAAAAAAAAAAAAAAAAAAAAAAAAAAAAAAAAAACCTTACAGCCTCAGGCTAGGTAGATAGCACAGTGGCTAAAGGCTTTTGCTTGTAAAGCCAGTTGGTACAGGTTCAAGTCCCCAAGGTCCACATAAAGCCATGTGCTCAAAGTGGCCTTGTGTCTGGAGTTCATTTGCAGCCGTAGCAGGAGGCCATAGCATGCCCTCTCTCCTCCCACCTCTCTGTCTCATCACAGATAAAGAATTTTTAAAATCCATGGTTTCCTGTGTGTTTGTGCTGACATCAATAAAATTTATGTAGTGCAAAGTTCTGCTGTTGTGCTATTTGAAAAGTTGTAGTGATTTGCAAAGATTTTTTTTAAACTAAATTAGAAGTTAATGAACTGAGTATTCCACTACAACATTAATGCAAATAAATACGAATCTGTAACAAAGAAAGCTAATCAAATTGAGTTGAATGATACATTTATCCAAGAACATTGCATGCAAAAACACAGGTTGAAGAGTAATTATTTTTATGCATGGTCACTTGGCATTTTCAACTTGTAAACCAGTCTTTGCTGAGATTCAATTGCAAGTGCAACCTACTGTTTGTTAGTGTTAGGACACCACCTTGTGGATATCACAATTAATTGGGAACTTCCTTCTAACTCATATATTTTATGTAATTTTTTTTTAATTCAGAAAAAAAATTCAGTATCAGAAAGTAAGCAATGACTTCACTTTTATTTTATTAACATGTCCACATCAAGTTATCATTAACAAAAGATTAAATATTTTTGATTAAAAATTGCCCTTTCTCATGTAGCAGCCTTGTATTCAAAGTAGCTTTCTACTAGAAAAGCATTTTAATGAAAAAAAATTTTTTTACAAAAAGTTAAGGAAATACTTCTATAAAGGGTAACTTTCACTCACCACTATAACATAGTATCCAATACTTCTTAAGGCCAATATTCAACATTTAAAGTACATGAAATTCTTAAATGCCCGTTTGATTTTGTATTTGAAACTTATCAAGGGACCAAGATGGCTCAGTTGTTAAGAGCACTTGCAGCCTAAACATGATAAGCTGGGAGGGCTTGAGACCACCCAGTCTGACTTCCCAGAACCCATGTAAAAAGCAGGTGTGTATAATCCCAGTCCACTGGCGGGAGAGAGCAGAGAATCACCAGGACTCACTGACCAAAAACAGCTTAACTTTCAGGTGAGGGGAGAAACCCTCATCTCAAGGAAGTACTCAGACGAGCAATAGACAAAAGGAGCATGAAGTTCTCCAATTCTCCTCTGGCCTCCACATACATACACAAGGCATGTGTGCATCTGTACACACACACATGCATATACCACATGCTATAAGCACGCACGCACACACACACACACACACACACACACACACACACCGTTATCATGCCCATTTATTTATATAAGAAATGCTATAAAATTTATAAAAAACTCTACTAGAGTTGGCCTTTATAATGCACAAGTAGATTTAGCAAAGCATCGTGCAGTGTCAGGGCAGGTTAAACTCTAATACTGCCTCTATGACCAATTATCAATTATCACCCCATCTTGAATAACTCAATTCACTTGTGTCTTGGTCATCACAGTTATGGAAAGAAAAAATGGCAGCAAATGGAAAAATATTAAAATGTTTTGAATGGTTGGTACCTGCCATATATAAGAATAAAAGGAGAAATAGGTCTGATTTTATGTCAATCCTTATTCTAAACTTTGTCCTCTAAACTGTGTTTCTTTGGCTCTCTTTGTCCATTTTATAACCCTTCTCTTTATCCTTCTGACACATTTGTCTTTCAGGCTGTGACGCAGTTAAGTCAGCCTGGATAACATCTCAGTCACTGGGCTTTGGGAGGTAATTATATCCGCTAGCAGGAGAGGGTTTAAATACGCAGGTTTTGGTCATCAGATCTGCTGAATTCCGGTTTCCTACACTTACTAGTTGCCTTTGTTTTTTATATTATATTGAGCTTTGTCTTGGTTTTCTCATTTTTTGCACAGGATTCTAAAAAGTGCTAAGTGGGAGTATGTCAGGAATATATCAAAGTGCCTGAGCTTTGGCAAATGGGAGGTAGCAGAAGGAATTTTGGATTATAACAGCTATTATACATGAATATTGTTTAATTTGACCTTTTCAAAACTTAAATATAAATCAGAGCATTAAATAGTCACCATTCTTAATACTTGTGAAAGAACCTTATTGTTGTTCCTTAGATATCTGTTCATAACAATGGGTGCTTTGAGGGACTCTAAATTAATTTCTTCTGAATGTATAAATTTTAACAGTTTGTGATTTCCCAGATGTATCTGTATAGCACACAGATCACAACATGTCAATCTTTTGAAAATGTTTCAGAGTGGGGGAGATGGCTCGGTTGGTAAGGTAATTGCTATACAAGCAAGCTGAGTTCAGATCTCCAGTGGCTACATAAAGGCTGGGCATGGTCGTGTGGGCTTGCCATGCTCGTGCTGGGCATGTGGAGAGGGAAGAATCCCTTGTTCTTACTAATTAACTAGTCTAGCCACATCAGTGAGATCCAGGTTCAGTGAAAGATCCTGTAGCACAAATAAATAAATAAAAAGGAAGGCTGCGAAGATGGCTCAGCAGTTAAAGGTGCTTGCTTATAAGCCTGCCAACCCAAGTTCAGTGTTTCTCAGCATCCGTGAAAAAGATGGACACAGTGACACAGACCACTGGCAAAGTTGGGGAGAATGCAGATGTTCTCAAACAGCAGAGGCAAGAGAAACCCTGTCACCAAAGAAGGTAGAAGGAGAGGAGAAACATTCCAAAGTTGTCCCCTGATCTTCACACATGTGCCTATCATATATATGCACGTCATACAAGACAACATATACATACATATAACTAAGGTGGAGAGCCTATTAAGGAAGATACTCACCATCAATCTCTCATTCATGTGCACACATGAATGTGCACACACATGTACTGATCACATATGAATATGTGCTGTCACATGAACTTTTTCCCTGGGGAGATGCAAGCTCAATGTCTCTTCACCCCAGATAGAGCACAGATAAGAGGCCAACACATAACTGCAACAAAGTTAGTTGGGGTGAACCAATGAGCTTATCGGGGTTCCTTACAGAGCAGCTTGAGGGGTGTTGACAGGGGCATAGGGGACTCAAAGGCCTGCCCAGCCCAGGTGATGACTCAGAAGCTACATCTCTGGAGCATGCATGACTGAAGGCTGCTAGGGAAGTCTCTTCCCAAGCAGTTGTTTACCCTTGAGGAGGGGTCTTACAACTTGTTCTCACACTTGTGGCCTCCTGAGTCTCCTGAGCCTCCCTCCTCCCCTCTGGAAGCCATGTTTCAATCCAGAGAAAACTGCTACACAACACTGGCTAGTCTGCCCCGCAACAATTGCTCACCACTGGTATAAGACTGGGGAGTGTCAGGACCTTCTAAGTTTCAGCTCTCCCAGACATGATATTCTGAGCCTCCATTCCCACTTCAGAAGGGAAGATTTCAATTCAGAGGCATTTGCTGTGTGACAGCAAAGATGCATAGATATCACACAACACATACACCAAAATATATTTGAATCTGCACATATCGTTATGTATATACAGAAAAATGACTCATAAGAATCTTTGACTTGAAAAAAGAAGTTTCCTCTTGTGGTGCTTTGATTCAGGTGTCCCTCGTAAACTTAGGTGTTCTGACTGCTAGGTTCCCAGCTGATGGGAATTTGGGAATTACCACCTCCTGGAGACAGTGTATTGTTGGGGGCAGGCTTATGGGTATTATAGCCAGTTCCCCCTTGCTAGTGTTTGGCACACTCTCCTGTTCCTGTTGACCATCTTATGTTGGCCAGGGGGGTTGATGTCCACTCTCTGCTCATGCCATCATTTTCCCTGCCATCGTGGAGCTTCCCCTAGAGCGTATAAGCCCAAAATAAACCTTTTTTCACAGAAGTTGCTCTTGGTTGGGTGATTTCTGCCAGCAATGCGAACCTGACTGCAACACCTCCCTTGTATAGCCTTGAGACTTCTTCAGTTAATGTGGTAAGTCAAGAGTCAGTAGAGGCCTGGAAAGACTGCTTAGTGCTTAAGGCACTTGCCTGCAAAGCCAAAGGACCCAAGTGTCATTCCCCAGGTCCTATGTAAGCCAGATGCACAGGGTGGCACATGCATCTGGAGTCCATCACCAATGGCTGGAGACCCTGTTGCACCCAATCTCTCTCTCTCTCTCTCTCTCTCTCCCCTTTGTCTGTCTCAAATGAATAAATAAATAATAATAAAATAATAAAGAGTCAGTAGACTGTTCAGCTGCATGCTGATGGTGACCAGATATGAGTAAGGGACCTAGTAAAATAAAAGGCTAACCACTGGTCTCTTTCTTTCCCAAGTCTATCATTCGTAGCAACTGGTTATTTTAGAAATGTTTTGAGTTCACTGTCCTCAGCCAAACCTATGAGCTGCATTATGGTCTATCGCACTTAAAATCCAGCTAGTTAAGGCAAAAAGCATTTCCTAAATACATAAAGTCTCAGAAAGTGAACGTTAACCTAAGTCATATTTTATCCTTCTTGACTCAGCCTCTATCTCTGTTTATGGTTCATCTCACTTCTCAGCATATCCCTGCATCCCTTCATATCCGCTTACTAATGGCTGCACTTGCCCATCCTGTACTTGGCTTGTAATCTATGTCTATAGATCAAGACAGGTTAAGACCCTGAAAGCAGACCAAAGGCTGAGGACTTCATGCTTTTAAATACAAATTTAGCATTTATCTTAGGAGAAATACTTTTCTGTCCATAAAAAAATATAAACTTCCTTTATCATATTCAAACTGAGTGATTATTTTACATGTATCATATTTGAATTCATTTGGACTATCTTTTGCTTCACATTTTCTCATCAGAAATAAGTCAGTCACAGTATGAAGCTTTATGAAGGTTGTGCTAGGGGACATGAGGCAGTGGAAGGGCACACAGGCAAACATGGGCCTGGAGCTCAAACTCCAGAACCAACAAAATGGAACAAAAATGTTGTAGATAACCTACATGGAAGATAAGATTTCCCAATACTCTACCAAAATATATAAAGATTTCTTCTCATTCATATTAGAAAAAATACTCCAACCCATCTACCATTGCTGTTCATGTTAGAGACTTTTATGCAATGACTTAAATAAGCAATCTCTTGGGTGGCATGTAAAAGGCCTTAAACTTTACGCAAAAGAAAATAGTATTTTCCAATTAACTGTTTTTTACCATTCACTGCTAACTTTTAGAAATTCAGCTACTGGGACTATTCTTTCCAGGCAATTTCCAGTTGACTGGGCCAGCATTGATAGTTAATGTATTCCAATAAGTTTGTCACATGTGCCTTGTACATAGCTTGTTGAAGTGGGAAAGGTGGAGGCTCTTTTAGGTTTATTTGAGGTTCACTATCTCACTAGGAAGAGAGCACTAGAAGTATCATTTTGTTTATACATTGGATTTGGGGCATCTAGCCCAAAATTTAGTTGTTAAAAATATCACCTCTTTATATCGCTTGAAAATCGATTCAGGTCTTTAGTTTCAAACCTTTCAAAATAGCAAGTGGGAAGGTAGCATGAGGTGATCACTGTTTGTTTCAAGCATCACAAATTCTGAATTGGCCATCCCTGCTATAGAAAGGCACGGTGAGTCTGTCATTGACAGCAGCACGCACCACAGATCGCATTAGAGCGCAGTTCTCACCAGCACGGGTACTGGAAGGATGAGGGGACTTCAACCGGGAGGTATCCTAGGGAGAGAGGAGGGACAATATCTAGATGACTGGAGATTTGGTGTGGAAGTCCTCTGCCCAAGCAAGAGAGAGAGAGAGAGAGAGAGAGGAAGGAAGGAAGGAAGGAAGGAAGGAAGGAAGGAAGGAAGGAAGGCAGGCAGGCAGGCAGGCATGGCAAGGCAATATATGGATGTGTATCCTATACACCATAGGTATACATAAAATGTTTGCTCAATGAATGTGTGTCCAGTTCATGTCAGATATATCAGCACCTCTAGCAAAAATGATTTATGACTATTTTAATGTTTTAAATATTCATGAATCAGAAACTTAAACTATATCATTTGAGAAATCATGTCTTACTCATGACTTACTTTATGCACAAAATTAATTTTATTACCAATGGAGCAGAAATCTTCCCTTGGTGACAACTGAAACAAAATACAAAGGAGTAAACAAGAAAGGTTGCTTATGCCTCAGAACTCAGTGAAGAAAATATATTTCTGGATTCCTTAGGTACTCCTTTCTGACCTATAAACACAGAAAAACAGCATGGCCATTTGCTTTATAATTGGACAATATACATAATAACATTCATTGAAATGAAAAGGAGAAAGTACCTAAGAATTCAGAAACCAATTCTGGGGCTGGAGTTTAGATTTTGTGCAATTGATAATGGACCGCAACTCCAAAAATCATTTATTCTTTTCTAGTACCTAAAATTCTAACACTAAGTTACCAATAATCTACAGAAACTTCTTAGGAAAGGATTCTTCCTCATTGATGGTGAATGATGTGGATCTTGTAATGTACACACCTGAACTGTATTCTACCTAAAAATTGCCCACATTTAAGTCACAAGTTCAAGACAATGAAATAAGCCAGAGAGATATACTTCATCACATTTCAGCTTGGTTCAGGAATCTGGAGTTCTAAAACAGCTATGTGTGGAAGAGTTACCTTTGGAAAGAATAAGAAAGATCCCTTTATGCATAAAATCAGGAATATACCCAAACATTGTTCCCAATGGGCTTTGTGAACTTTCTTTAAAGTCCCTAATCCTGGGCTGGAGGGATGGCTTAGTGGTTAAGGCATTTGCCTGCAAAGCCAAAGGACCCAGGTTTGATTCCCCATGACCCACATTAGCCAGCTGCACAAGGGGGTGCACGCATCTGGAGTTCATTTGCAGTGCCTGGAGGCCCTGGCGTGCCCATTCTCTCTCTCTCTCTCTCTCTCTCTCTTCTCTCTCTCTCTCTCCCCCTCTCCACCTCTTTCTCTATAAATAAATACATAAATAAATAAATAAATAAATAAAATTAAAACAAAATAAAAAGTCCCTAATCCTTTCTTTAGAGATTCTTTCTGTGTCCTTAACAATCTCATTACGAAGTAGTCTCCATCAAACGTGTTGGCAATTAACAAGACAACTATGCCAGTAGGAAGCTAGACTTATATTTTCACTTACCATCCTCAAATTTGACATTATAAAAGGGACTCAAATAATGGCACTAGTTCATTTATAAGAAGGAAGAACTTAATTTCAAAATCATGGCAATTTGGAGAAATTACTTCTTACAATAATAGCTCCTGAAAGCATATGCTCTACACTTAGAGCTTGTGTAGTGGCAGGTAAGCTCCTGCACAAACCTTCTTCATTTCACTGACATTTCGTATTAAGTACATTGCAATGAGTGTTGTCTTATAAAAGGTTACATCTGAAATGTAACCTGAATCATCTAACTTTTCTGAAGAAAGAAATGGTTCTAATTAGCAGAGGGTCACACTAATGATGCACTGACATTTTGGTTTAACATAGTGCCTAGATTCTTATTATGTCTTCTCAGAAATAAAAAATGACCTTAAATTTTCAGACAAGCTGAAAGTCCATGGAGACATATAAAATAACTGAAATCTCACTTTCACCTAAGAGAGAAAGAACACATTTTCTAACAAATGAAAAATGTTCTCCAAAACGCTCTCCTCAGAAGTTAGATTTTGAAAATGAATAAGACATGAAATTAGAAAAAGCATTTGGGAAGAGGAGAGGGACTAGTGGAAGGGGGTGGGGACAAGAGAGGACAGTAAGAGGTGAACAGGATCAACTCTATGATATACTGATATACATGTAGGAAAGCATACTGAAACATTATTATGTATGTGGAGTACATGCTTAGACAGTGCACATTCACAATTGTTGGGATCCCACTAGGAATAGGAAAGGGGAGGGTGAAAAAGGAAAACTGAAATGGAGAGATGGCTTAGCAGGTAAGACAGTTGCCTGTGAAGCTTAAGAATGCATGTTCAAATCTCCAGGTCCCACATAGCCAGACGCTCAGTGACACAAATATGCAATGCTGTACATGCACACGAGGGGGTACATGCATCTGGGGTTTGTTCACAGCAGCTGAAAGACCGTGGTGTGCCAATTCTCTCCCTCCCTCTCTCTTTCTCTCCCCCTCTTTCTCTCACTCTCTCTCTAAAATCAAATAATAAATAAATAAATGGAAAACCAAGAACAAGAAAGAGTAGTAGAGAGAAATGAATGTGATCAAAGTACATGATAGGCACATGTAGAAATACCAGAATTAAACCCTCTACTTTGTACAATTAATATATGCTAAATAAATAAATAAATCTCCTCAGAACTCCTCTTTAATCTCTTTTAGAATTCTTTTGCTTTGATTTCCAAAACTAGTGGTGATTACTTAACAGATAAAAATTGAGGCTTTGGCGTGGCTGTGCAAGGCAGTGCAAATTTCCAATCCACTGATGAAGGACTGGTAGGTAGAGAGAAACTGGTCATCACTACAATGCTAAGGCCTTCATAGTTTTCCTTTCTCCAAGAAAGGTAGGAAATACTATCAAAGCCCTATTTCCTGGCTCTGCCACCCAGGGCAGAGCACAGACTTAGCCATTCTGGACTGCTAGATTGGGTCATTCTAGGGTTCTCCTCATTCTGAGGATAAAGAAAAATGGGTCAGGTGAAGGTCCTGGCTCTTCCACTTAAATCATTGAATTTATGACCAGATATGACCAATTCCACTTTTTGTTTTACTTTCCATTACTTGAAAACGCCCTCAAAGAAAAGACAAGAAGAAAATATTTTGACTGGAATAAGAGGGCCTCCCAACTCCTTTGGTAAGTAGAACAGCAAAGCTACAAGGATTCCATGAAAAAGCTCCAGCAGACATAAGGAACAGCGTGGGAAACCAGCCTGGAGCCTGCTGGGCTACTCCCCTTGTCAAACACCGCAGGGAGTCACGGGTTGTTTGTATAATGGGACACAATTGCTTGTCAACAGCACCTGAAATCATCTAATTCCATCCCTGATTCCTATTTTGGGGATCAAAATTAAAACTATTAAAGCACATTAACTTAGACAATCACACTTTCCTTGTGTCAGTATCTTCATGACACTGTTTATAAACTTTTTGAACAAAGGAAAAAGTACGGAACAACCAAGTTGGCAGTTCCATGATTTTCAAGCTCTCTAAAAAGCTAGAAACTGACTCCTCACAAGGCTTACACAGACGAAAAGAGGCACAGACGTCCACCACTGGGAGTTTTTCCTACATTTCTTAGATATGTCCTCTTCCCATTGCCCTGTGTCCCCACTCTGCCCAACTTCAGACATTAAAACCCAATGTTTCTCACCTTCTAGAAAAATAGGGAATCTTTTCTACGGAAAAAATGCACTTTGAAGATTTCTGTTACTGACATTTTTATTGTTATGTTTGTTAAATATATATAAACACAAAACTAAAAATAGATTCCTTATGGTTAGAACTTGTGCTTAGAGCTTTCATTCTAAAACCAGAACAAATGTAATAATGTATACAAACAAAATTATGAAAGAAAGAAAATTCAATTTGGCAACATTAATTAGTGTGATAGATGGTGGTATTATACTTCAACCAAGTGTAAATATGATACAATGGATTCAGCACTAATTCTAATCTTACTTCAATATATCTATACTATACTGTGACCACTAATGAATTGTTTCAAAACTTTTCTTTCTTCAAACTGTTGAAACATCATAAACTGTGCCGTATACTGTGGCGTCCTTCAACATTCACCTGACATGAAATGCATCATTCATTTCATTTTTCCTCTGTTCTTTTCACATTGCACATTTAATGTGTTACTTAGCTAAAAATTTCTTTAGATACCAATGCACGGGTTTTTTATTTCTCTATTAAGCCAGTTTTTCTCTTTAAAAGACACTTAGAAGACCAGGGAGACATTTTTTGATTGTCTTGGGACAAGGGACACTAGTATCTAGCAGGTAGAAGCAAGAGGGTCTTACAAATATCTCTCAGTAGCCATTCCCTCTACCGTGAAGCACTATCTCTGCGGGGAGGAGGAGGCTTATAAAACTCAGGGAATTTATAAGACTCCCAAAGCTCAAAAAGACAGAGACTCAGGAGGCCTCTCCTCTCGGTTATACAGTCAGTGAGTACTTGCTATGGAGAATTTAGTGGAGTTGCTACAAGTTGGGCACTGAGCTCCAAAGATGTAGCTTCATGAGCTATCACGTGCTGCAGTGGGCTCTTGGGTGATGTACTGCCTCTGAGTCACCTTCTTACTGTAAATAACCCCTAACCCATTGTGGTGGTTTGATTCAGGTGTTCCCCATAAACTTAGGTGTTCTGAATGCTAGGTTCCCAGCTGATGGAGATTTGGGAATTAATGCCTCCTGGAGGGAGTGTATTGTTGGGGGCGGGCTTATGGGTGCTATAGCCAGTTTCCCCATGCCAGTGTTTGGCACACTCTCCTGTTGCTATTGTCCACCTTATGTTGGCCAGGGGTGATGTCCACCCTCTGCTCATGCCATTGTTTTCCCCTGCCATCGTGGAGCTTCCCCTTGAGCCTGTAAGCCAGAATAAATCTCTTTTTCCCAGAAGCTGCTCTTGGTTGGGTGATTTCTACCAGCAATGCGAACCAGACTGCAACACCCATGCTCCTATAAATAGCCCCAATAAATAAATTAGAGAAGATGGTAACAGATCCAGGAGTGGAGTGTAGTTGGACAGAAATAATAATTTCCTTTTTTAATAGTTTATTTTTATTTATTTATTTGAAAGAGGGAATGAGGCACTATGAGAGAGAGAGAATGGGTGCGCCAGGGCTTCCAGCCACTGCATATGAACTCCAGACGCATGGGCCACCTTGTGCATCTGGCTTACATGGGTACTAGGGAATCAAACTGAGGTCCTCTGGCTTTGCAGGCAAGCACCTTAACTACTAAGCAATCTCTCCAGCCCAGAAATAATAATTTCTAATGTCCTATACCCCCATAAGGTAACTGGTCAATATATATTTTAATATAAATAGTAGATCTGACTTTGAATATTCTCAACAAAAATAAATGATAAAGGTTTGAGATGATACATAAGCCAACTACTTTAAACTGATCATGACATGGTAAATATTTATCAAAATATCACATTATACCCCAAAAGGAATAATTACCATATTAAAATTAAAAATAAAAAATGATTCAATACATGGTAAGTGGAATAACCTTTATAAAGTTCAATCTCTGATCAACACAATGTGTTTTTTCGCCCTGGCAGCATGCTTGTTTAATGTATTTCAGTCAGAATGGCTATGAAGTAGTAAAGATACAAGAATATTTTTAAAGCTAAAATTCTTGCTACAACAAAAACTCAAGCATAAAAACAATTTTCATTTCCATACCTTTTCAACATTTCTTGGCCAGTTACTGTAACAGTATGATCTTAAATATATGCATCAACATAACAGAGGCGTCTAAAATCAAGAAGCATTCATTTGACTCCTCACTGGTTACCTTTGCCGCCAGCTGTATGGCCCAAATATCACTGATACTCCTGTAATGAAAACTGCAACACAGGTTCTAAGAGCTGTTTGGTGGCTAAATGAGGCCATGTTGGGGGAAGATAGAAGAACATTTGGCATTTGATAAGCTTGAAGTGCTTGCTATAATTAATTCCTAATTTGAGTTCTTATGTGAGGAATAATTAAAAGATTACAGAAACAGCATACAATTATTAAAATCTTATGTTTAAAGCACAGCTGGATTCTTGAAATGTGCAGAATGATTATGCCTTGATTAAACCATTTTCTTAATTCTCTCTGGACATTAGTTCTGCAAATGATGCTATTTTCAAATCAATTATTACTTTTTCATTAATTCAAACAAACAAACATGTATTGAACCCCTTTTGCATTCCAGATATACTCTAGCATGGGGATGCAAAGAATAGGGGCTCTGCCTTCAGACAGCAAATGATCTCTTCTCAAGGTAAATTGATATGAGCCCAAAAGAAATTGTATGAAACCACAACCTGACTCACAGGTTTACTTAAAAATGTATTAGCAAATAGGCCATATATACCCCTTGATTACAAAAGGAAACAAAGCAGGAACTGAAGCTCACATGCCTTTGTGAATCAAAAAACAAATATCTTTTTGAAGTGATATACTGACTACAGAACTGACAGTTCCAAGATTCTCTTCCTCTCTTGTACGTGTTGTCTCTCCTTCCCTTCCTCCCTCCTCCTCTCTCTCTTTCTCTCATAAACACACACAGAATATACAACTAAAACTGAGTGTTTTTCTTTTAACCTCACATGTTCAATAAAACACTTAGCAAAGTTTTACTTTAAGATGGCTTCCAATAAAGCAGTAG